>CM056723.1:20229979-20978290 GCA_029844215.1 Przewalskia tangutica
GAGTTCAAAGATTTGTTACTTAAGGAGTAGAGTTTAAAATGTGCTACTTCAGGAGCAGATTTCTGAGTTTACTACTTCGGGAGCAGAATTCTGAGTTTACTACTTCGGGAGCAGAATTCCGAGTTTACTACTTCGTGAGTAAAGCATAAAATATTTATAATATTTTTTTTCCAATTATTATACCTCTTCTGGAGGTGAGTCGTGATAACTTCACAACCAAATGCACGTTCATATATATATATATATATATATATATATATATATATATATATATATATATATATATATATATATATATATATATATATATAAGTTTGACTACATTTTGTCACATTTACTTCAGGAAATGAATCTGTACTTATAACATTTATCAAAATTTCTCATTTTTCAAGAATGAAACATATCTCAACGTGCCTTAAACATATCAAATAATGATAACTTAGAACTTCTTTAAGATCTTGCTACTTCAGGAGCAAATCGAGGCATACATATGATGTAGAGAAATTTTCTCTAATACATCTTTAATTGTAATCACAATAGATCTACAGAAATATTATCACTTCTGGTGATTATAGACATAAGTAAATTTAATCTATATAATGAAACTCATAAAATATTGCCTCTAATTAAGCTGATCATAGTGAAGATAAATAACAAAATAGCTACTGCATACTAGCATGTATACATAGCACGATAAATATATTTAAAAGAAAAATTCAGATCACTTACCTGTGATGGCGACCTTATTAATAATTTGCCACTATATTATTGTTACACCCCGTAGTTCCAACACAAGAATAAGAGAACGTATGTAAGACGTTAAGGGTTAAATCGTGAAACGATAGAAGATGCGTTTTTTCCTTAAAAGAAATCTCGGAAACCCGTGAAGGAAAAGTGTTAAATAATGAGAATTGAGTTCTCAAATTTGGGATTTGGACTTTATGGAATATAATAGAATTATGGATTTTTAAATTCGAAATTGGTCACGTGGGGCCCACGGGAAAAATTTACGGTTTTCTGGGGCCCACAATATTTTTTTGAGATTTTGGCCAATATGGACGTTTTTTGGAGATGAAAATATTTTGGACGAATCAGAGGGTGACACGTGGCATACCCCACCCCCCCCACTTGTCTTGGTTGACTATTTGACCTTTTAGATATTTTTGGAGACTTGGTTGGCAAGATAATTTCAAGACAAGTGGACAAGTGGGTAACACTCCACTTGTCTTGCTACTAGAGATGTGTATCTATATTTATCAAGAGAGCTTGTAAGACACCACATTTAGCCACATTTCATTTCACAAAAAAAATAGCTCTCATCTTTTATCCCTTAAGCTCCATTTTTTAGAATCCTCCATAGCCAAGAACAACAAAGATTAGTTGGTTCCTTTCTCCAAGATTAGCTCCTAAACCAAGTGTTTAACCAAGTTAACTCTCCAAGACTCACAAGCCTTGTCTTGGCCGAGAGTGTGGGTGCCAAACCCTAAGGTTCCGTCGACTTTTTGAAGGCGAAATACAAAGTGGAGTTGTGTATATGTTCATAGAGGTCACATATATGTGATTGGAACTTGAAGAAGTGGAGCGAAACGAAAACTACGGACCAAAATATAGTGTTCTGCCCGGGACGATTTTAAGGCTAAAAATGAGGTAATAATTCTCCCTTTTCCGCAATAATTGGATATTACTCATTGTTATAGTACATGGATGAACTTTCATTAAGGAATATATGGAAAATAAGGTGTGTATGCCCTACTTTTGGTGAGTGGTCCGAAACTAGCTTTTTCGGGCCATGTGATTCGTTGATTTTTATTGTAGTCATTCTCACGTATTGCATGTTATATAATGAAGGAAATATTGTTGGGTAATAGATTATATAACTTATATAACATGTTGGAATGAGAATTGGAATAAAATGGATCAAGAAAGGGACTTTGTATGGTGGTAGTTGTTGTTAGCCGAAAACTGTTAGACGTTGTTATGCAGTTTTTATGGATTGTTTTGGGGCATTTATATGCTGGAAAGTCAGCTCCTAATATGCATGTTTAAGAGTAGTAGTTGCTAATGAAAGTCCTAAGGGAATAGGGGTGTGGAAAGGTGTTGAAACGCCTCACATTTTACCCTCGTTGTTGTTGGATTACAGACTATTTTATGGGCTGATTTGTGGACTATTTTGTTTACATTGTGGGGCAGAATTTGACACGTCCGGTTAGACGTGTAATCCCCTTTGATTAATTGTTGGTTGCGCCTTAAATATGGCTTGTTGGTTGATGAATACGGGCCTTGGAAAAGGTGGAAAAATACATAGAAACAAATGAAGTGCTGCCTGATTTTCCGTAGAATTAGAGGGCTATTAATTGGTATAAGTCTTACAATAGTAAGTAAGATATTGATAGAAGTACTATGGTCATTTTAGGTTGAAGTACTACGTGTAGCATGGTCTACTTGGCTTAAGGAATAGCCGATGAAGTTGAAGTACTTGGAGCGTTTTGCTACGTGTCGTATGAGTTAGTCGTCGCCAGGTATGTGGACTTCCTCTTCTATAAGACATGAATATTTTTATAATACACTTGCCTTGTTGTTAGGAGTATACATGACTTGATATTTGAGTATACTTGTCTTGTTGTTGAGAGTATACATGACTTGTTGTTTTAGGTATACTTGTCTTGTTATTTGGAGTATACGTGACTTGCCTTCTTGAAGTACTTGCCTTGTAATTAGGAAGTATTCGCGTTATAGATTTTTAGGCTAAAACAGGTCTAGAATATTCCTAAGTTCTTACCAAGTCTTATGGGGATGTTGGTAAGAAACGTTAGGAAGTATTTGGAGTCTAGTTGACCTTGCTAAGTTACTACACTAATAAAAAAGAGACCGAACAAGCCATTGCAGCGTTAATGAAAATGTATCGTTAATCAATTATATTGAAATGAGTAGAATCTTCCATCTGCATAGAAACTAAGATAAGACAAAATTGTATTACATTTTCTAGATCATGGCTCAATAAACAAGATCGTTATAAACGAGTATAACCTATTCACGGCTCATAAGTATTAATTTTGTAAGTACATGAAGCTTGATTTTCGAAAGTACTTAGAGACTTGAATTTCGAAAATGTGTAGTAACTTGATTTGAAAAGTATATGTTACTTGATTTAAAGAGTACAAGTAACTTGATTTAAATGTATAAGTTACTTGATTTCGAAAGAAGAAATAACTTGATTTAAGGGAATAGGTTACTTGATTTTAAAAAGGAGAAGTGACTTGTTTTAAAGGATTCTTTTATAAAGAATAGATGTACGTAGAACTTTTGGGTCCAACGCCCTAATATTTCATGAGACGATGCTCCTTATAAAAATAAAAGTACATAGCTTCTTTGGATTTTAATCCTACGTAAAATACGGCACTTTGATTTTCAAAAGAAGAAATAAATGTTTTAGAAATGGTATATGATAACTAGTGCATTGGTTTTCCAAACCATGTTTTTAATAGATACTTGATATGATAAGTATCTCAATATTTCAAAAGATGGTTTCAAAATAATGCTTATAATGGATCCTAACTCCTAGTAGTACATGTAGTACATTGGGTTGTTCTAAAATGAAAATTTTGATTTTGAGGGGAATGTATGGCGGGCGTACATTGTTGTTATGAATCTTAACCCTTAATGAACTACGTGATAACGCCTTATGATTATTGAAAAGGAAAGATGTGATAGTACCTTATATTCGTAAGAATTGTTATAACAGCTTTATGGGAAGTGGTTATAACGGTCTTTATGAAAAGTCTAAAATGGTTGATAAATGAACTTGGTTTCATTGTAGTACATGAAGGAAGTAACTATAGTACAAAGGGTGTAGGTCGCTTGAGTGGATGAGTATGTAGCTTGATGTTGCAAGGCTAGTGACTTGGGATTTTTATAAGGGAACGGGACGTGCGGTGGACGTACGTAGTACTTTGGCTTGTGTAAATGATAGTTATACTACTTTTGCCTTGATAGTACTTTGGCTTGTGTAAATGATAGTTATACTACTTTTGCCTTGATAGTACTTTGGCTTGCTTAAATGGTAATTGTCTTGTTTTGTCTAAAAAGAAGGCATGATATTGTCTTGATTTGTTTAAAAGGAAAGGCATGGTATTGTCCTGATTTGTTTAAAAGGAAAGGCATGTTGTTGTCTTGTTTTGCTAAATTGATGGTATATTTATTTTAGGATGTTGAGAGTCAATGATGATCTTAACTTGCCTATGTTGTTTTACGATAGCTGGTTGCGCTTGTATTTTATGAGATATTGTGGGGTCAACCCCCTGACCATGTCGCGTTGTTCATATTCCGCGGGCTTGCTACCCCCGATGCAAGGAGTACCTCATGCGGGTCCAAGGGACTTATGCGGGACGGGGTCCTATGCGAGGATTTACCTCATGCGAGTCCTGGGGCTCATGTGGGACGATGTCCCAGGAATTACCGCGGGTTCGCTACACCCGATGCGAGGAGTACCTCATGCGGATCCACGCGACCTATGCGGACTAGAGAGAGTCCAGGAACAGGAATTGACCATGATACTATGGGCGAGTGGCCCTAGTTCGATCATCGGCTTCCTATTTTCGAACCGACTACGTCGACTTTTATTGTTCTCATTGTTTGTAAACTTCTGTGTACTGTTGATATGGTTATCATACTTGTTTCCTGCTTTATATTTTGGTCTGTGTGATATTATATCTTTGAAAGACACGTTCGACTTTTGGAGTTATTATAGTACAGTGATACGAGGTGCCGTTGGCTTTTGGGTTATGTGACACGGTAGGATCTGGTATTTGATTTTTTTTATATACTTGCCCCTGTCATTCTTGTACACAGCCCTGATTTTAATACTATATTTTATTTCAGTTCCATACTTAGTACTTGTTGTACTGACCTCCTTCGGGGGGCTACGTTCATGTCCGCAGGTCTAGGTACACAGTTGTGGATCCGCGAGCTTAGGATCCTTGTTCAGCATTTGAGATGGCTCCAAGTTCCGGAGTTTATCATTTTTGGCTAGGTATATGTAGGGGTACGGCGGGGCCTTGTCCCGTAATAGTTGTTGTCACCTTCTTAGAGGTCTGTATTCATATGTGGGCTGAACTGACTAGAGTTGTATTTACATTATTGCACGGTGTAGACCCTCTTTGGGTGATTTATATTATGGCAGCCTTATCGGCTTTGCCTTTGTTCTAGAGAAAAAAATGATGTGTTATTATCTTCCGCGTATTACTCTTATAATATGAATAAAAGGGTGCCCAGATAGGGTACCAGTCGCGGGCCCGGGATTCGGGTCGTGACAATTATAATATAACTTATTGAATCCAGAAGCCTCACGAACTTGTAAACATACCTTATTTGTAGTAAGACGTGGATGACACGAAGACAGTAGTATTAATATGGGCTAAACTCCATTAAAGATTAGAGACTCGTGCTGATGACGTGTTATAAAATAATATAACTAGAATAAAATTAGAACAAGAATATTATGGAGAAAGGGATGAAAGTTCTTTATTTCTCTTAAGGGATGAAATACAAGGATGAAAACATCTATATTTATAAGAGAACTTTGACTTGGTCCCAAAGTTATTGACCCTAATTTCTCTAATAAAAATAGACATCCACAATTATTCCATAACATAAAGTTCATTTTAACATTGTATGGGTCCATTATTGTCCGTTTATGGCCCAAAGTTTGAAAATATTTCTAGGCCCACGAATGAGAATGGTTGTGAACCGGGCAACGGTTCTTGCGATTTTCAGTTCATAGACAAAACCAAACCCTTACATCTCTCTCTCTCTCTGTATGTACTATTATTGTTGGTAATTTGACACTCAAACCAAGGCTTAACAATGTCTTCTACACTCGAAATCGAAGCTCGAGAGTAAGCTTCTTCTCTCTGTGTTCCTATATATGTTTACTTAATATTTTTGGGCATATGTATGTGTGTGTGTGTGACAATATATGTTGATATGAGCCCTAGTAGAATGGAAGGATATTTGTTTATATAAGAGAGGAATGTGATACATAAGTCTCGTTTCTTATACATGGTGCCCCAATGACTATACAATTTGCTTATTATGGCCAAAAGCAAGGTAAAAATTGCAGCTTTAATGGTAGTACCCTCTGCTTTAACTGGCTGGGACACCACCTTTATGAAAAAAAGAAACAAAAAGGAAAATATGAGCTGAATGGATATAGAGGATTCATATATAGTCATTCCAAGTGGTTGAGATGTAGTTGATTGATTCATAATGTGTGTGATAGATATAGTGATATCTTAGGGGAAGTTATAGAGGGTACCACCCAGCAGAGACAATACACTAGGTGATTTCTTCCAATCTGTTATAGCATGGGTGGACAAAAATACGTGGTAGCTGTTGTTGGTGGAAGGTGTCATCTCGTGGAATTAGTTGAGGTGCGCACAAGCTGCCCGGACACTACAATTATAAAAAAATATATAGAGGGTATCACTATTAAAGCTACAACTTTTACCTTACCTTTTTTTTATAGTTAAGGAATCATGTATAATTTGAGACCGTGTTTTTTTTTTCATAATGTTGATCAGGATAAGCAAAACTTTTTTTTTAATTATGGGGAACTATGTATAACAAGAAGACTTCTTGTAGTGCCCACATGGGTGAATTTAAGTGCAAATGTTGGGGCACGTGAACCCATGGTCTTTCCGCAAATATTACCTGATGTCACCCATGCTACAAAAGGCTTAATGGTGCACTTGGTTAAAAGCTTACTTATTTACCAAGAGGAACAAGGATCAAATCCCACTTAATGCATTTTTTTTCTCCTTTCATTAGTTGACACATGTTCTAGAAATCCTAGATTCATTGCAGTTATCTAACCCATATTTTATGTGCACATTACTGGATAGAAGCTGTTTTTGACTGATGCATGTATAAGTAGCAGGTCTAGCTAGTTCAGCCATTTTCTTTATTAGTCAGCTGAGCCGTTTGCTATCAGGACCATTTTTCTTTCCCGAAAAAACCATTTGACATTGCTCTCATTGAAGATACTACCTTGCAAACATATCAATTGGGAACAGCATGAGTATCTCATTGCTATTGTTGTATGTGAGAGATAATGTTATCTTTCTTTCTTGCAGTGTCATTAAGATAGTTCTTCAATTCTGCAAGGAGAACTCTCTGCATCAAACTTTCCAAACATTGCAAAATGAGTGCCAGGTCTCTCTTAATACTGTGGACAGCCTTGAAACCTTTATAGCTGATATTAATAGTGGAAGGTGGGATGCAGTACTACCTCAAGTTGCACAACTTAAGCTTCCTAGAAAGATACTGGAAGATTTATATGAGCAGGTCTGCACCTCTTCATTGTTTCAAAGAAACCTTAATGCCTAAACTTTAATCTGTTATCCTCTTTTTTATTGTGTTTTATGCTTATTATACTCTTACTTGTTCTTTTTATTGACTAAAAGTTGCTTGAGAGTTGTATTGAAAATGTTGGATGTGAGAGAGTTTGTTAGTGAAGTGATAGAAGTATTGTTAAAGGCTTGCTTAAGGCACACTTGATTTTTGAAACTAGGTGCAACAACAGGTTCAACGCTTTACCTCTCTTAGGCGGTGCTTTAGTGTAGGCACCATTCACCAAGGCTAGCAGGTCTGCCCCTTATCACCTAGAGCTCCTTCGTGAAGATGGTTATACTGAACAATAAAAATAGTAGGCAAAGTGATACATTAAATGTCGAGGAAACATTATCAATAAAATATTAGTGATCAGGAATAGAAAATTTAAAAATTACTATAAGAAAGCCTGTCACTTCACAGTTTGAATTAGAAACCTCAAACTGCATCTTTGCATCTGAAACAAAAACTTAATATACAAAAGATTAACATTGTATATGAACTTCCTGCACTGACTCTAATTTTTCCTTTGTATATTTCACAAAACTGTATTTTTTCTATTCTTTTGTGCATATTATTGTTGTGTTTGTTTGTACTTAATTTTTCTATAATATGCATGTAAATGTTTGTGCTTTTGTGTGTTTTTCTTCTTTATAATTCATTTGCATCTTTTGTTACTATAGGCCGAGCACTAAATGCTCTGCGCTTAAAGCCCTGGCAGATTTGACACTTCTCTTTGCTTTTCGCCTTTGACGACCTATTAATTGTCAGTGAAGAGATGAGGTTGACCTTTTGTTTTGTTTGGTAGAAAAAATTTGGACTTGTAATATGGGCACCAGGGAAGCTCACCTTGTAGATAAGACGTACAATTTGAAAGATATGAATCTGTACAAAGTAGAAACCTTTAAGAAATCAGCATAATGCATCTGGAAGTTAGGGTCTTGTACTCTTATTTATCCAAGAGAGTATACAAAAAGCTTATTTTATAATAGAGAGAATATCACAAAAAGAAAAAGAAGAACGGAAATATAATTAGAGTCAGTGGGTAAAATCACCATCACAAAGCTCAACAATTCCTTTCCCACCACCTTTAACATATGGAGAAGTTTGAAATTTTAACTTTTTTCCCTCCCTTTACAAAAAGACCTACCGATAAAATCCTTTCACCGAGGCAGGTCATTGTTCAGGTGATGCGAGGGTTAGGAGGGATGTTGGTGAGAAGATTGAATTATTTGGATCCCTATTTTGGTTCATTTGGTGAGAGGTGGGTCCATAGTTGAGCTGGGAGCCCAAGGTTGTGGAGAAAGGGAAGGGGTAAGTGGATGTTTTGGAGCTGTTTTTAGGGGCAATCCTTCTCCCCCAAGGATTGCTAATTCTAAGATTCTGATGAATAGCTCCACGATTAGTCTGGTGCGTGCGTATTACCAGGAGCACCAAGCTTGGTGTTTCTATCTTCCATCAAAATAATGACCCCCATCCACAAAGACCAGCCAAACATCAGATTTGTCAAGGAGTTCCCTCTCCACTTAATTTTCCCCGACAATCTATAGACTAAAAGACCTCAGTGGCTTCAGTTTGATACAGATTTTCAAGTGAATATTATACTCCTTTTCTTGTTTAAGCAAAAAATATGCCATATTTCTCTCACTTGGCTGTTTTCTTGTTAATCTTGGTTGTTGCTCTACTGTTAAATGATACGGAAGTCCAGATATCAGTAGCCTTAGAACTGTGGAATTCGTTGTTAGAGGTAGTAGAGTGGAGGAGATTTCAAATATAGTACTTTGTTTTCTTGAGAATGTTGTATTGTATGAGCAAAGGGTGAAGGTCTTCCAGCCCCCAGGGCTTAGCTCACTTGTCAAAGGTTGAGGGATTTGAGGCTTATGTTACAGCCCTATGCTAAGCGAACTAAGCCTAGTATTTAAGTGGAGAAGGGTAGAGGGGCCGGCCCCTCTTCCCCGAGTTTCAAAGGCTGCAGTTGGTCTAAGGGTTGGCGCTAGACGTATTTCTCGGTATAAAAAAGAACGGTGAAGGTCTTCCATCAATATCCTACTTTGGATATTCTTTAGGCTAAAAAGATGGTAGTTAAGTTGAAATATGACTGTAATTCTTGTAATTCTTGCATCTTCTTGATGCCTTTTATTAATACCACTTCATCAAAAAAAGCTGAAATATGACTGTCTGACATCCCTGTTTCTTTTTTCTAGTTCTTTCTAAATTTTATGCTTGATCATACTTTTTTAGGATAATAAGCTTTATCTTATTCTGTGTCTATAGCCAGATGCTCTTTTGAATATTTTTTGTCTCATGATTATTTTTTGATGAGTAAATGTAATTTTATTCTGGATAAAATAGTAAATGCAAATATTGCTTTCTTTTCTTGGTTTACTCTGAAGTATTTTATCACCTTTTTGCTGTCTATGTTCGGTACAACCTTTTCTGCTCCTGACTCTTCCCTTTATCTGATAGATTGTTTTAGAAATGATTGAACTTCGAGAGATGGATACGGCACGAGCTATTTTAAGGCAAACCAACGTGATGGGTGTCATGAAACAGGAGCAACCAGAAAGATATTTGCGGCTCGAACATCTACTAGTTCGGACTTACTTTGATCCACATGAGGTTAGAATCATTCTATAAAAGAGATGATTAAGCTATGTGGGGTTTTTAGGCGCTACTTGAGATTTGAACTCCCCAGCAATTGTTGTTTGTATTATTCACAATGCATGTCATGTTAACTGGACAAGTATACTTGTTTTACTTTGATTACTTGTGCTCAACCTCTTGTTAGATCTCTGATGGTGCGAAGCAATTAGCTTTCTTAACTGTCTGCCGCATCCTTAACTGCTTGAAACTGTCTTGATACCCTTGGCTTGAGGGTTGACTGACTGTGGTTTTTAACCTTGCATGCAAATGTTATATGTGCAGGCGTATAATGATTCAACCAAGGAGAAAAGGCGTGCCCAAATTTCTCAAGGTTGCCAAAATCCCACTTTGCTTATATTGATAAAACATTTAGTTTGAAAGGAAATCTATAAAAAAGATATTTGCAGTACGTGTTGTATGATGTTCTACATGTAACACGGGAGCAAGTTTTATGAGAACAGCTGTTTCATTTCAGTACTCAAGAGTAAACAAATGTTAGCAATCTGTCTTGATAGATGCATGGTGCCAAGAAGAATGTAAAGCTCATTAGCCTGTTAAGCTCTTCAAAGAGGGATTGAAAGATCACCTGAGATGTGACTACTTAATAAAATAAAACGACCACCTTGAGATGTGATTTGAAGTAAATTTCCTGAAAGTACATTAAGGTTCCTGCCAAGTAAAGGGAAAGCATACTTCCTTATCCAATCCCTTGTCCTACGAACCACTACATAAAAAGCTGCATATTACTATCTTTCCTATTATTTTATCCCACATTCCCGCTAGATTAACATCTCCTTGATTCCCCTATGATCCATCTATATTCTAATCTATGTGATCTTTTAATATGTTATATTCTGAGATCTGTATTATCTTATCTGCACAGCGATGGCCTTATACTTGTCCTCCACGTCCTTGCAATTGGTAAAGAAGTACATTAATTTAACAGTACTAATAGCCTGTTTGAAAAGTGCGTCAGAATTGCTCTTTAAAAAAGTACTTCTGGAGAATAACAATTTGTGTTGGATAATTATTTTGAAAAGCTCTTTGGCCAATATTAGAGCAGTACTTTGTGCTTGGCCAATGTTCCAAAAGTGCTTCAGGGGAAAAACTACTTTTTTTAGTTTTTGAAAAACACCGTCCACCACTACTACTACTACTCAAAAACACTATTTTCTCTGAAAGTTTGACCAAACACCTCAATTTTCTAAAATAAAAGAAAAAAACACTTTTGACTTTCCAGAAGCTTTGCCAAACAGGCTATAAATAGGTTTGAGCAATTTATTATATTTCAGGATTGAAATGGTTGGAGTGTCGTGATGCCAATTATATCTACTTAATGCATACTTTGGTTAACGATACACTTATGATTATAATTTATCTTCTTTGGCTTAATTGCAGCACTTTCTGCTGAGGTTTCTGTTGTTCCACCATCACGGTTAATGGCTTTGATTGGTCAAGCCTTGAAATGGCAGCAGCATCAAGGTGAGATATATTATTTTCATCACTGCAGGAAATCCTATCTTCTCGATTGACTTGTTAGTAATGAACATTAAACTTCTGAGCATTTCCACTTTGTTGAAGAAGTAAACAAACATTGATAATATTTGACGACATCAAAATTGATAATTGCTTTTTGTTTCCCTTATAAAAAGAAAAAGATGATAGATTTTTTTGTTGAGTGGAGAAGATGACTTTTGGGCCCAATGAATTATGCCTCTTTTCTGTCTTTCAATTTCTCTTAGGGGCACGGGGAGGTGGTTGTCAGTTCTCAGGAGCTCAGGGTTTATTGCTAGTTTGTTAACTGCTTCAAATCCTCAATTTAGTATTTAACTAGTAAAATAACCCGCGCTTCGCGTGGTAAGAAAAATATCTGTAAATTTAAAATATTTTATAAAATTTAGTTGAGAAAACATATTCATATATATATATATATATGAGTCAGATTTATGTGGCTCGGAATCTTCAACTTTTTACATGTCCCCAATATAAAATTATTAGGAATCATTACCATAATTTCACTTGTTTGTTTTTTCTTGAGTTCAGCTTCTTTTTCTTGCCTTTATTTTCCGTGATGGTTGTTTTTATAAATCAGTAGATTAATCAAAGAGAAAAGAATCAAAACTTTCAGAATTTTTGGGCGCAATAAGAGGATAAAAGGCCAAAAAATAAAAAAGTAAACACACACACACGCACACAATAATCTGCTTTAAGAGAGATGCCATGTTTTATCTCTCTTGGGCCAGAAGTTTAGAACTACAATGTAAAATGAAGATGATATTGTTCTTACATAATACTACTAATACCTGGCTACCAAAAACGAAAGTATAATAGAATCTATGGGCATAATCAGATCAAGGTAAAATTTGAAAAAAAAAGAAAGAAAATGACGAAAATCAGTATACTAAAAAGTAAAGCAGATCACAGACAAAGAAGGTGATATATAAATCTCTTCAAAGTTCAACGCTTTTCACCCTCACGACATCGCACTTGGACAGCGGGGTGGAGTTAGAGACTTTTAGAGTACATGTTACGAATTCGGTTGAACCTAGTAACTTGGTTTGATTCTTATATTTGTCATAAGAAATTCATTAAACAATCATGTTAATTTAACATCAGTAACTTAAAAGGATAGTTGAATGTCGAACTCATAATAAGTTTCAAACTTTGACTATGCCTCTGCTCGGACGACAACAACGGACACTCCACACTATGACAACAATCCTGACAGCAAGAACTGCCGTAAAAAAAGTTAGCGCTAAAAGGAATATATTTATATTAAGTTGAAATCAAGTTTAGATTAGTATTCAAAAACTTCTTACATGGTCAATCTCCTGTGAAGAATACGGATAAAAGATTTTAAACCTTGAAGGAATGTGGTACTTTCTGCTCAATTCTTCCTCTTGTATACGTAATTGATTATTTTACAGAGAGTTAAATTTGCATTGTGAGCAATAGACATGCTATTAAGAAATTTAAATAAGATGATTTGTTGGAACAACAATGAAGTTTTCACATAAGAACTAATTGGAGAAGAAACGGTGTGAAAAGATAAATAGGCATGTGAAGATAAATATCACAATGACCGGAATAGTTGAACAGGAAAAGACGAAGAGTTACACCAATTCATGAATGAATGCACCGTTTCATCTTATCCGTAACGGAAAATGTAAGGGACTTTTGGGTTTTAATTAATTGAATAATTGTTTTTTAAAATTTTAAAATGTCAAAAAACTGAGGAAAAAGATAAATAGACATTCTGATCATAGAGACATGCCACGTCACCGGGTCTGTCTCTCCTTTCTATATATATAGATTTTAATATTTTGACATTTATGAACTAAGAGAGTACATCTTCTACATACGGATATCAACAATTTTTTATCTCCAAGTCCAAAAGCTTGTCTTGAGAGAATTTGCATTCTGCATTATTCAATCTTGGACATGCCTGTTTTAGATGAAATCTTATAGGAGCATTTGATAAAGGAGAATGAAGTTCCCATATTGTAACTTCTACTGCTATGCTTCCAGTGATGTGACTTCCACATAAGAGGTGAATTAGCTTTTTTACAATAAAAAAAATAAAAGAGGTGAATTAGTTTTTACTGCTAACATGATACAATAATGACTTTGTAACCATGTATGTTATTTCTTCTGGCACTTTTCAGGTTTACTTCCACCTGGAACACAGTTTGATCTATTCCGAGGAACAGCTGCTATGAAGCAAGATGAAGAGGATATGTATCCAACAACACTCGGTCACACTATTAAGGTTTGTTGATTTTACATTAAACTCATATATATTTGCACGTTAGATGGAAAATTTAAGTTGCATGTTAGGGTGGTTCTAACTTCATCAAAGAGCTATGTTGGTGAGGCATCAAACTTTCAACCTTTGGATTTTGCTTGCGACCTAGATTTATTTGGTTTATTTATTTGTATATCCATTTTATCATTTTTTTTATTTGCTCTTGGCTCATGTGTCCTATGGCAAGGTCAAAGCAGAAGGGGAAATTTATTTTTTGTTATTCCTATTACGAATCTACCCACATGCTGAAACTGCTCTCAGTTGGTTAATCACCTTCATGCATGTTTTATCTCTCCATTTTTCTTTTTATGGGTGTCCTTCTCTGATAATAGGTTTCTCGCTAGATATGTTTGTCCAGTTATTTTTCCTAATTTCTGTTTTTTTTCCACGCTTTCTGTTCTTTTTTCCTTTTCGCGAGTAATAAGGGGGAATGAATAGGAAAATTAAATCTGATAATTTCATTTAACTAGTGGATTTTGTGCTGCAGTTTGGTAAGAAGAGTCATCCAGAATGTTCGAGGTTCTCACCGGATGGACAATTCCTTGTCTCATGCTCAGTTGATGGATTTATTGAGGTATACTAAAGCTAAGTCTCTCCCAATGCTCTCTTTTACTTTTATTCCTTTTCTTTTATGTTTAATTGATGGTATGGAGTTGATTCATTTTATTTTTACATTACTCACCAGGTCTGGGATCACATAAGTGGAAAACTGAAGAAGGATCTTCAATATCAGGCTGATGTGAGTTATACATTTATTTCTTTTCAATTTTCTGCTTAATCTTTTGGGCCTTATTTTCTTGGAATTCAAGCTTAATTTCATGGTTGTTTCATCTTTAACTCTTTGCTAGAATATTTCCTCCTTTTGGGCAAGTGCAGCCGTGTAACTCTTACACTATATTTGCCATAAAATATATTGATGAATAGAAGATATTATATTTCAGATTTTGTGTCAGCTTGTCTTGTGAATTTCCATGGGCAATTGTTCCTTCATAAATATCAATATGCAAAATTGTTTAAATCTAAATCTAAGTTGTTTATCTCAAAAAGGGATGTAAGCTGTTTGTTATTTATAATTCCATAAATATAGACTCATTTGTTTTTCTTCCTCCTTTTCTTGGGGGGTGGGTGTTTAAGGAGTTTGAATCTTGCTTTTGCATGGCTGGTTTTTTCTGCTTTTGTCATTGTCTTTTTTGGATCTTTTTACTTTTTTAGCATGATCAATTTCTTATTATTTGGTGTACAATGAATGTGGTAATATGAGCATCTTTGTTTGTTGTTAAATACTCATCAGCCTGTTTGGTGAAAAGAGCAGCTTCTGGAATTGCCACATTGTAGTTTCGAAGTTGTTCTATCGTGCTGGATTCCTGCTTCTTTCATTTTCCTAATCAGCAGCTGTTTGTCTTAATTTGTTTATACTAGTCAGATGAAGCTGAAAGAGGACTTGGTTATCGCGATGCATCTGAATTTGTGTTTAGCTATTGTTTGAACTTGGGATGTTCATGCTTGTGGTGAATCTTTTGTATTTTCTGACTTGCTGTATATTTATGTAGGAAACTTTTATGATGCATGATGATGCTGTCCTTTGTGTTGATTTTAGCAGAGACTCGGAGATGCTTGCGTCTGGGTCACAAGATGGAAAAATAAAGGTAAATGTTGAGTTTCTATTCAGCTTTATACACTAAACCTTTTTTTTTATGTAGTAAAAGATTTCATTCAGAAGGCATCAAGTAGATGCATAGCAAAAATTGCAATATAAAGATGTATCTGCTCATGTACAACAGTTTACACCAACATTAGAGAGCAGATACAATCCAAAAAAAGATCACAACTAGTTACATGTGCCTGGTCAGCAAAAAAAGGTTTAATAAGCTCTTGGTTTTGACGACATGATAAGGAGCTGTGATACCATCAAAACATCTTCTATTCCTTTCATTCCAGATGCACCAAAAGTACAAGAAGCCCCATTTCCCATACATTCTTGATGGATTTCCAACTCTCCCTGAACACCAGCACACATAGGCTTCCTTTACATTACTAGGCATGACCCAGACAATTCCAGAAAGTGAGAAGAACATGTTCTAGATATAGAGTAAAACCTCTTTTCAAAAAAAAAATATATAGAGTAAGACCATTCTCTTATCATCTTCATCCTGCCACTTTTACCGCCAGGAAAACTGAGACACTTGAGGAAGTCTTGAGCAATCTGTTTTAACATTGTTATGCTGTTATTGCACTTCAGATAAGTTTTATGTACAAATGCAATTTGATGCTGGCATCCAGAGTAGTAACATGATGAAGCAACATATTTTTGCCGTATATGTTTTAATTAATTGAAAGCAGCTTAATAAAGGTCTTAATATTTTACTTATAAAAAAAGATACAATAGACCCTTGTGGTCCGGTCCTTCCCCTGACCCCGCGCATAGCGGTAGCTTAGTGCACCGGACTGCCTTTTTTTTAGCATTGGTAGGAGCTAGAGAAGGATTCAATAATCAATGGAAAGAGAAGAAAAAAATTATAGTGGCTATTTTTGCTCAGCATTACCTGTTGGATCAGAAATTTTAATTACTGAATCAATGCGAGAGTCCAAGTTATCGAATTTATCGTACATCCTTCATATGCCTATACATGTGACTTTACTTGCTAGTTTAAATATGGTAGACCGTTGAAAGCCCTTAGCCAAGTGTCATGTTTGAACTTCATATTTAAGACTTTCTTAAGTAGTATTTGAACATACTGACTCTAATAAGCTAATCTCATCTTTATGGGTTGGTTTGACGTCTTGTATAGAGTACGGGATTGATATCATATTTAATATGGATACAATAAGAAGAAAGAAAGGTATGAAATTTAGGGAATACATTACAATTCATCAACTTTTTTGATGAAGTACAAATCGTCAAATTTAGTTTCAAGCTGCGGGTTTGGCTTACTGATTCTTATGTTACTGTGTTTTATAGGTCTGGCGCATAAGGACTGGTCAGTGCTTGCGCCGCCTAGAACGTGCACATTCTCAGGGTGTCACCAGTCTTGTCTTCTCTCGAGATGGAAGTCAGATCTTAAGCACATCCTTTGACAGTACAGCAAGGTTTTTATCGTTTGACCAGTTGCGGCGATGGAATGTCATCACTAGATGTTAGACGTAGTGGTTTTAGCTAAATGATATCCTAAGATGCACCATTATAGCTATATATTAATTACTGTTTTGTCTTGGTGGGGAGAAGCATGCCTGATATCTCTGTTTCATTGTTGTAGAATTCATGGCCTGAAGTCAGGTAAACTGTTAAAAGAATTTCGTGGACATTCATCGTATGTGAATGATGCCATCTTTACCTTTGATGGATCTCGAGTCATCACCGCATCTAGTGACGGTTCAGTGAAGTTAAGATTACTGTCTTTCAAGTTTGAAGCATACCATTTTCTTTTCCATTTCTATTTTATCAGGGTTATCTATTTTATTCTGTGTGCATAATTTGTCTGAGTTTCCTCAAAACAGGTCTGGGATGCCAAAACTACAGAGTGTCTGCAGACATTTAGACCACCTCCTCCTTTAAGGGTATCTGACTTCCCTGGGGCATATTACCACTATATTACTTATTATGTGTTAGTTTTCCTCAGGATACTTTCTTTTACCCCATTTTGCTCTTGAACTCGTTTGAATCTTTTTCTCTTACAGGGTGGTGATGCATCTGTAAATTCTGTCCATCTTTTCCCTAAGAATACAGACCACATTATAGTGTGCAATAAGACATCATCTATTTATCTGATGACCCTTCAAGGACAGGTAAGCATTGTTGTTTGTGGATCATTCTTCTTTCCCATTCTTTAGGTTTTTATTTTGCGAGATTTTTCCCTTTGCCAAAGAGTAAGAGGAGTGAACAAGTTGGGAAATGGAAGCATTTTTTAATTTTGACAAGGAACAGGCATTCTTTATAGAGATAGTAATGTCAAAAATGATTTCCTAGAAGTTAAACATAAGGATAATGGACTGAAGTGGTAGTAATCTTTCAATTTTTTTGAGAAGAATGCAAATAGTATGTGAACTTATGTTGTGCAATTGTCATGTAGGTCGTCAAAAGTTTCTCATCTGGTAAAAGAGAAGGTGGAGACTTTGTGGCGGCTTGTCTATCACCAAAAGGAGAATGGATTTATTGTGTAGGTGAAGACAGGTATAATATGAAATTTATGTCCCTTTGCTTTATTGGAGTTTTGAGATTGGTGCTGTTATTTCTTAGTGCAAAGGGAAAATAGAGAAAGAGTGTGACTTTGATGCAACCTTGGTGAACTTTGAATATATTTCATCCTTGAAGGTTTCTTTCCTTTTGCATTTAACGAACTTCAAGGACTTGCTGCTATAGTTGTCTCGACAATTGAACTTAATTACTATATTTTAGGTCGAGTTATTCTGAAACTATTACTGCTTTCTTGTATCTACTTTTGAATCGTCATTGCTGATTGTACAGTGCAATTTTTTTCTGTTTCTTTTTTCCAGCACAAGTGTCACTTATCTGAACTTTATTAAGTGGTTGATATTGATATTTAACGTAAGGATTTATCCCATTTATACTGATGATGTGGTTTGTGTATTTTAACAGAAACTTGTACTGCTTTAGTTATCAATCAAACAAGCTGGAACATCTGATGAAGGTAAGCCTCAATTCTGACATGAAGTTTGATTACGACATGTTCTTATTGTCACAATTACAAGTCATACTTGTAGAGTTGAACACTTTGAGCTTGGTATAGTTATAAGTCTCTATTGCTTTCTTTGCCTTTTGCCTTTTGTTTGCTCACCCAATCATTTCTGGGACATGTGCATATGTACCTAAGACACACGTATTCACACACGTGGATTCTGCCAAGGCTAAGTAAAATATTTTTGTGTTTGTCAAAAGATGAGGAAATAATAGAGTATAAGGAGGATATTGATTTTATAATGTTTGTGTTTGAAAAATGATAATTCACTGATGTGTTCTGGTTTTCAGTTTCTTACCTAATATTTATATAGAAGGTACCAAGAGTATTTTGGTTTAGCGCGTCTCATTTTTCTTCTCATAATACCTCTCCAACCAACCTGCTAGTGAAAAGATAAAATGATAGAAAGGTCAATTTATTGATTCTGTGGTTATTTCTATCCTCGGACTCGATTCCACTCTCATTTTTCAAACCAAATCACGTTTACTTTAATCAACATTTATGCAGTGAGCATTAAATTATTAGGTGGGTTTTGGTAGTGTTGGGGGACTTCTTGTAGTTTTTGCTTTTGGAATAGGGTAAAAGGCAAGTTACTGAGTTTTAGTTTGTGCTTTATGGCAGGTACATGAGAAGGATGTAATTGGTATCACTCACCATCCCCATATAAACCTTGTCGCCACCTATGGAGAAGACTGCACCATGAAGCTATGGAAGCCTTAAGACATTTTTTGCCTTGGTGTAAAAGTGGAATAGAATTCAGTAAGATTGTTTCTTGGTGCTGATTTTGGGGGATAATTAGTAAAACTTGGTGTTTAGTGTAATGTAACTTTCATAATCAATGTATATTTATATCTGATTTCTGATTATATTTGTTGAACTTGACTATTCAATCAAATGCCTCATGTAAGTGTCTTTACTAAAGCTTTGGTACCATCTAAATCTAATTATGTTTGTCAATTTGCACATTGATTTTTAATTTTGACGTACACGTTACATGTTTATAACTATATTACACAGAATCTCAGCTTTTCTTGTCAAATTGAAAGAAAAGGTTTGGCAATTTTTTAAAATTCTTTATTACCAAATGTGCATTTACAAAGCAGAAAACCATTTCAACCAAATCTTGGACATGCAAATGCCAGACTGTCAAATGATTTCTTATCAATCACCAGAGTAGCCTACTTGCATTACACATGTTTCTCCCAAACACAAGTATATGTGGTCGTACAAGTAATATAGTAATTTTAAAAATCGAATGTCGATCCCACAGAAATTTATGATTAACCGTTAGCTAAATTAAATGATCTAAATTATCTTATACAAGAGGAAATTCGTAGGTTGTAATTCTAAATTAATTAAAATAAATAGAAAATAAATAATGAACTTCAACAAAGAAAGAACATATTTTTATATTATTAATGAGATAAAATCTATCTAGGGCTATCTAACAATCACTTTGAATTTTTCAGTTGATTCAACTTTTTAATTTATCCAGTTTACTGATTGACGGAGTTGATACTAATGCTACGAATCTCTCGAGTCATCTAGCCACCTATATACTTTCATGCCTATATCTCTATGGTCATGAGCCTTAACACAAATGCATTTATATTTTTTGCATTTCAACCAAGCAGGACATATCTGTATTCTAGCTACAAATTCGTTCCTTGATGTCCAGGATTTAGACACTGCTCTATTTAATCCTAGAATTTCTCTCTCGAGTTCAAGCTAAGATCCGTAGATAGTATTTGATTGGTGATCAAACAACCAAATAATTAAGCTCAAAATTAAATAAATAAATTAATATTATAAGCTAATTACTTAAAATAAATATTTGAATAACAACGTTCATGAAAGAACCATAACCCTAGAACGAAAAGTTTAGCTCCACATAGACATGGAGAAAAAACAACAAATCATCGAAAGAAAAATATAATAGTATATGGAGAAGAAAAGATAAAACCCTAATCAACTCTGGCCTTCACGACGACTCCAAGCTCTCCCTAGGTTCAAAAGTTGTGTAAAAACCGAGTAAAATATATATTTATAGAGTACCAAAAGGCTTGAGCTTTTTAAAAATCAAATCTCAATCAAAACAGGAAAATCGCTGGCATTCATGCCTTGGACGTGTGACGCACAAGCATGACACATGGGTTTTCATTAGTCATCAGAACAACTTAGTGACGCACAAGCATGGCACATGTCGCTCTGTCATCCCTAATTTTCCATCTTCAGAGAGTCACTCCACTGCCCTATGCATGCGACACCACTACATGGCATAGGGCCTTTAGTGATCCAATTTTCTAAGTCTTTCGAAATCTCTCCCTCATCATTTCCATGTACGGAATCCATCAAAATAGCTCGGTTTCAGTTCATTTGTTCACGTTGTACCTAGATAAACAAGATACACCAACATAAGCTAAAATACAACAATTCCAACATAAAATAATCGATTAAAGCATTAAGATGCGAGGTAAAGTGACGTTCAACATTAGATATTTGTGTCAAATATCACCACCCCACACATTGACTTTGCTCGCCCTCGAGCAACAACTAGCAACTACTATATTCCATCTCCATTTTCTCCAGAGAGGTTACTCTAAACCTATGTTGCTCGAATTCTACAAAAATATTGCCCCATCTGTGTCGAATCCACTGCTTTTGGAGGATCTGACACGCACCCATACACATATTTGAAGAGTTCCAAATGTTAGCCTGGTGTCCCACATCGTTCAGCTTTCCATTTTGGAAAGCTATTAGACCTTATATATAAGGGATGTAGTTGTCTTTCTTTAACTTACCAATTCACTATCAATAATATTCTTATTCTCTTTTCTTTACTCTTGTTATTGCCTTATAAGAATTCATAAATTTTATGAATTTTAACATGGTATCAGAGAGAATAAAATAATATTAATTTTAAATTAATATTATTTTAAATTATTGGCCGGTTCTACCGCCTATTATATAAATTCTCGCATTATGATATTGGTCGGTTCTACCGCCTATTACATAAATTATTGCATTATAATATTGGTTGGTTCTACCGCCTATCTTGTTTTCACTATTTGTGTTCATTGTTGTTAAATTTGGGTTCTTGTTCTGATCGGTTCCACCACTTCCGCATTTTTGATTGGTGATATTGAGATTGTTTTTTGTTATTTGAGATTTATCTGTTTAAATTATTTTCGATGGCAGGAGGTGACGATTCATTACAATCTATTGATGTTCGTTTAGATGGAAAAAATTATTCATATTGAAGTTATGTAATGATAATTTTTTTGAAGGGTAAGGGACTTTGGGACTATATTTCTGGAAAAGTCACATGTACTAAAATTGAAGATGAAAAATTTGATGAATTATTTCGTATTTGGGAGACTAATAATTCAAAAATTATTACTTGGATCAATAACTCTGTTGAACAAAGAATTGATGTCCAATTGACTAAGTTCAAAAATGCTAAAGATTTGGGATTATTTGTCAAGACTGTTTGTGAAAAATAATTTTGCTGTTAAATATCAATTACAATCTAAAATTTGTGCACTAGTACAAAATGATTTGAGTATTCAAGATTTTTTCTGTGCAGTGACTACTCTTTGGGATCAATTAGCTTTGACAAAATCTATTGAATTACAAGCATGTTGTGCTTATATTAAATGTAGAGATGAAGACCGTCTTGTTCAGCTATTGATGGGTATTCGCCCAGAATTTGAAAATTGTCGTTCAAGCCTTTTGCACCGCAAACCCTTACCATCTGTTGAAGATGTGGTAAATGAACTCATGGCCGAAGAAACTTGTTTGAAGACTCTAAAGGACATGCATACTTCTTCTCCATCTACATAAGTCTTTGCAGCTCCTACACACCATTATAAAACATCTTCCATAGGTAATTGTATTTATTGCAAGGAACCAGGACACTGGAAAGATCAATGTACTGAGCTACGAAAGGTGTTAGGTTGGAAGCCTCAAGGTTGGAAGCATCCACAGTCAAGGTCACAAGGACGGAAACCTCCACAACAATATCATAGCGGGCAACAAAAATCATACTTTGGGGGTCAATCCCAGAACTCATATCCACATATTCAGACTGCCTTTGTACCCTCTATTGATCACTCAACTTCAGGAACTCATGTGAGTCCCAGTACTGATTCTGTAGCTGACCAATTTAAGAATTTCCTCGCCTTCCAGCAATTTCAAAGTAATCCACAGTCTTATGCTTTTTTTGCTCCTTCCAGTTCATCACCATCTATTGGTTCAGGTATCAATTCATCTTCTTGGATTTTGGACTCTGGAGCTGGAAATCATATGTCTCCTAATTCTTCTGCTTTTATATCTATGTCTTGTGACCCCCCATCCACTTCTGTTGTGACTGCTGATGGCACACTTATGCCATTGACATGCATTGGTACCATCCATACATCCACTATATTTTTACCTGATGTTTATTGCATTCCCAAATTACATATGAATCTTGCTTCTGTTGGTCAAATATGTGACTATGGCTGTTTTATTGGATTTTCCCCAAATTCTTGTTATGTGCAGGATCTAAAATCCAAGAGAGATTGGAACAGGGCGTAGGTAGGGGAAATGTTTATATGTTTTGGATGAGCTACATCTTCCTACTCATGCAGCGGCTATGCCTGTTAATTTATCTTCTTTTCATTTGACGCCTTCTTCTTCAAAATTTTATTTATGGCACTCTAGACTCGGTCATATATCAGGCTCTCGCCTAAATTTTATGTGTACTTCTGGTATTCTTGGTGATTTACAATCCGATGATATTTCTGACTGTAGTGGATGTAAACTTGGAAAATTTTCCGCTTTGCCTTTTAATCTCAGTACTTCTACTTCTTCTGCACCATTTGATCTAGTTCATTCTGATGTTTGGGGGCCGACACTTATTCCTACTAAGGGGGCTCCAGATATTATGTTT
Source organism: Przewalskia tangutica (assembly GCA_029844215.1). NCBI lineage: Eukaryota > Viridiplantae > Streptophyta > Magnoliopsida > Solanales > Solanaceae > Przewalskia > Przewalskia tangutica. The sequence goes on from CM056723.1 coordinate 20,253,441, forward strand.
CTTTTATTGATGATTATACTCGTTATTGTTGGGTTTATTTACCAAAACGACGTTCTGATCTTGTTCATATCTATACTGAGTTTCAAACCTATGTGAAAACTCAACATTCTACCACTATTAAATGTTTTCGAGCTGATTTAGGGGGTGAATATACTAGTGGATATCTTTATGATATTTTCAAAGCTGATGGTACAATACATCAATCTTCTTGTACTGATACACCACAGCAAAATGGGATAGCCGAGAGAAAGCATAGACATATTATTGAGACCGCTCGATCTATGCTTTTGTCCGCTAGTGTTCCTAGCGAATTTTGGGGAAAAACTGTCCTAACATCTGTTTATCTTATTAATAGGATTCCTACCTCTCATAATTCTAGGATTTCTCCATATGCTAGACTATTTGGTCACACCCCACTGTCTTCCCATTTGAGAGTTTTTAGCTCAATATGTTTTGTTCTGCGTCCACATGCAGAGCGTACTAAGTTATCATCTCGTGTCCCTATTTGTGTTTTTCTTGGATATGGGGTTGGGCAAAAAGGTTATCGTTGTCATGATCCAGTTTCTGGAAAATTATATGTTTCTCGTATTGTTTCCTTTATTGATCATGTTCCTTTCTTCTCCATCCCATCTACTTCACATGGCATATCACAATCTGACTTTATTGATAATGATCCTTTTATTACTGATTGTCCATCTGATTCTACATTATATCGTCTATTCCTTTACAATCTTCTGGCAGGTCCCATGATATTAATACTCACCCCCTCTTACGAATGTTCCAAAACCTTTTGTGATTGCAGATCCAGATCCACCTCGCTATCCTAAACGCACTACTCGATTTACCCAGGTATTATTCTTGCTATTCTCCATCATTCGTCTTTTTTTTAGTTTCTATTAATTCTCTTTGTGAGCCTACCTCTTACTCTGAGGCAGCTCGTGATACTCTTTGGCAAAAGGCTATGAGTGAAGAATTGTATGCTTTGGACAAAACTGGTACTTGGGATTTGGTTTCTCTACCATATAGTAAGAAAACTATTGTTTCTCAATGGGTGTACTAGATTAAAACCAAGTTTGATGGTTCTATTGAACGATATAAAGCTCGTTTGGTTACAAAGGGATTTGCTCAAGAGTATGGTATGGATTATGAGGAGACTTTTGCACCTGTTGCAAAAATGATATCTGTCCGGGTTCTTATTGCAGTAGCCTATTCGTCATTGGCATATTTCACAAATGGATGTTAAAAATGTCTTTTTGAATGGGGATCTTCAAGAGGAAGTCTACATGGTCCCTCCACCTGGTGTGTCACATAATCTAGGACTGGTATGCAGGCTTAAGAAGGCTTTGTATGGTCTCAAACAAGCCCCAAGAGCTTGGTTCGACAAGTTTTCCACTATAGTATCTTCTCTTGGGTTTATTTCCAGCTTTCATGATTCGGCGTTATTTGTTAGATCATCCCCGACATGCCATATTTTGCTTTTGTTGTATGTTGATGATATGATCATTACAGGTGATGATATTGATGGTATCACAAACCTAAAATCCACTTTGTCTCATCGCTTTGAGATGAAAGATTTATGTCATCTACGTTACTTTTTAGGCATTGAGGTAGCTTATTCTGAGAAAGGGGTATCTTCTCTCTTAGTATAAGTACACTGCAGATATTCTTGAGCGGGCTCGTCTCACAGATACTCGTATTGACTCTCCTCTTGAGGTCAATGTTCGTTATACCCTTACTAACGAAGATCCTCTTCCTAATCCCAATTTATATCGTTCAGTTGTGGGTAGCCTGGTGTACCTCACCATACTTGCCCTGACATTGCATATGCTGCTCACATTGCCAATCAATTTTTTTGTTCTCCTACATATGTACATTGGGCTGCGATTATACGTATTCTTCTATATCTTCGATGAACGATTTATCAAAGTCTCTTGTTTCCATCAACCTCATCATTAGAGCTTTGTGCATTTTCTGATGCAGATTGGGGTAGTAACATGACTGATCGGAAATCCACTAATGGTTATTGTGTAGTTTTAGGAGATTCACTCATTTCATGGAAAAGTAAGAAACAAGATGTTGTTTCTCGCTATTCAACCGAGGCAGAGTATCGTGCTATGACTTCTACTACGTGTGAGATTGTATGGTTACATTGATTATTGGCTGATATGGGTGTCTCTATTTCCTCACCGACACCGATGTACTGCGATAATAAGAGTTCTATTCAGATTGCACACAACACAGTCTTTCATGAACGTACCAAACATATTGAGATTGATTGTCATATTATTCGATATCATCTTCAGGCACTCTATCCTTGCCATTTGTCTCATTTTCGATGCAACTTGCAGATTTCTTCACAAAGGCACATACCTTACAGCGTCACCGGTTCTTTCTTGGCAAACTCTCGATGTTTCTTTCTACACCATCGCGAGCTTAAGAGGGGATGTTAGCCTGGTGTCCCACATCGTTCAGCTTTCCATTTTGGAAAGCTATTAGACCTTATATATAAGGGATGTAGTTGTTTTTCTTTAACTTACCAATTCACTATCAATAATATTCTTATTCTCTTTTCTTTATTGTCTTATAAGGATTCATAAATTATATGAATTCTAACACCAAAAACATAGCTCTAAGCTAGAATTTTTCTTTTTAGTTATTAACCAATTTTTTCCCTTGCCTTTTCTTTTTCCTCCAATTCTTGAAAATTGCAGAGATTATATAATCTTGGAGCAAGGAAATTTGTGATTGGAGTTGGACTAATGGGGTGTATACCAAGCATTCTTGCACAAAGTCAAAATGGTGCATGTTCAGAGGAAGTGAATCAACTTGTTCTTCCATTCCATAACAATGTTAGATCAGTGCTCAACAACCTAAATACCAATCTCCCTGGCTTCAAATTTTCTAACATTGACATCAGAATCTGTTCCAGGATCTCCTTACTATTTACGGACAATATGGTAAGTCAATTTTATTCCATTAATTTCTTTTCAACTTTGTTAATGATATGTTACAGGATTTTGTATATTATTCTTGGAAGCAAATGCTAACTTTCTCTTTTCAACATTGTTAATGATATGCAACAGGATTTAGTCAAGTAAATCTTGGATGCTGTGGGGTAGGGAGAAATAGAGGGCAAATAACATGTCTACCATTCCAAACACCATGTTCTAACAGGGAACAAAACATATTTTGGGATGCATTTCATCCAACTGAGTCAGTAAACATCCTGTTTGGAAGGAAAGCTTTCAGTGGTGGACCTGGTGTTTATCCAATGAATATTCAGCAACTTGCCAGTGTTTGACCTTTCCTTTATACTGTAGCTTATGGAAAATCACGGAAGAAAATTGAATTTCTTCAACTTACCATTTATGTGAAGTGAACTGAGCTTTCCTTTTCTAATATTTTTCTTTTTGGTTGTGTGGGTATTTTGGTTGAGAATGTTATCTTGTTCTGCAAGTGTGGAATATATATCATGAGAGCTGCTGATATATTAGGAATGTGTTAGAATCTACAAGTTTATCATTCTTCAAAAAAGATCATCATAATTTTGTTGTTGCTCCAAGATTCCTCTTCAAAACTACTAATTAGACGAGGAATTCCTAGGATTTTAAGTTTGTGAATGCAAAGACAAAATGCACCTACTACTCCTTTATACAACAGATTCAAAACTTATTGAATGTTTTTATGAATGCATGCTTGTAGCTAGAAAAATATTCATGATTTAAAGGCAGTAGATGCTCCTTTGGAACGTGTCTGTTAATATTGCAAAATCTAGTTGTATAAATACTTGTAACCCAGCTAAGCCTTAAAGATTTTGACAAGGATAAAGAAGAACATTACCATTTAGAAGAGATCTAATGTGGCAGCCCGGTGCATTAAGTTCCCGCTATGCGCGGAGTTCAGGAATGGCCGGACCACAAGGGAGAAGAGATTTGCTAAATTGGAACCCCAATTATCAGAAGTTCATATCAATGAGGACGAGAGTAAATGGGGCTAGTAGCACGGGGGATCGGAGTTCACTGGTACTCATGCTGGTGAACTAATGAATTTAAAGATAACTTGTCATTTATCAGCAAATGAATATAGAGTACATAATTGCCGGAGTCTACAAAATATCAGAGGTACAGCAAAGGAAAAAGAAAAATCAACAACATTCCTTGCAGAGACTAAATAAGTCCTTTAACGGACCTTACGGACTTTTTCTTCCTGTCCTAAGCCGAGAGATTTTTGTGCATTTGCTATTCCTTCAGGATCTGCCAAAATGAAAATATTGGATTAACGCACAAACAAAAGGAACAAAAATCACCAAAACAACTCAAATAACTATTGCTTAAAGTATAAGAGGCCCAGCCAAATACCCAGAACTCCAAGGTTCAAACCCCAGCAAGCTCTTACCTGAAAGAAACTCCAAATAATCCCCTACCTCCAAACAAAAAAGACACAACGACAGACTCCAAAAGTTGCAAACCGAAAAGGACTCTTCACAAAAAGAACAAACAGTACAGCGAAAACACGAAAATAACCCAATTAACCAAAAGTAGCACCCAAGGGGACCCCACAAGAAAAGACCCTTTCCCCTTGAGACAAAATAGTAATATGCAACAGAAAAATAGACTTACCAAAGAATTGCGTAAAGATACTCGTGAAGAAGGTCAAGTTACGAGCAACATTGTATGCCATTTTAGGAGGTAGAGGTTTAACAACAGTGTCAATGCTGAAGACACGTTGAAGAAACTGCAAGTAAATGAAAGAATCGTACTGTTAGTTTTTGACAAAATAAGAAATATAAAAAGATCAATAGCTTTTAAAAGTTAAGCAGATACTGATAGAAAATTGTCATCCATTATCAAAAAAAGCATCCACTTAATTTCCTGGATTTCCTTTATCAGGTACTTGTTAGCATCAGATATGCAGCTTTAACTTTAGATTTTGACTGCAATTGGTTTTTGAAAATGCAAATCTACTGTAAAAGGATTTGAACATGCAAACTTATAATCAATCATAAAGTGGTTTGGATGATGTACTTTGACACCTATAGTTCTACATATTTTATGGTTTAGCACAGTCCATCCAATTTTTTATCAGATTGACTTTACATTCATAAGAGTTTGCTATATTCCTCGAGAATTCCTTTTCTCTCACTCTCAACCATACATCTGCTCCTTGCTTAAGCACTAGGAGATCACATGACATCTCATTGTGCATGAACTTTTGCACTATCAAATGACGTGAAGTTCTTGATGCTAAAAAGCATAGTTCAAGGCATTTGCAAGAAGCAGTAAGGTGAAAGGGTAGAGTGGAAGTAACAAATATGAGGATCGGAATGGAGGGCGTTGGAAAGGAGCTTAAAGGAGTGGCAGGGAGAGCACAAGGCTGGTTGGAAGAGCAAAAGGACAAGAGACAAAGGAGAAGAAAATAGACAAAGGGTGTACTAAAGCGCAGAGGTGGCTGAAGCTAATTGTAGTGAGAAGGGATAGGTACGATTGGAGGAGCTGCCCATTGTCATTGCTGTCCTTATCTCCTTCCTTGTGCCTTTTTCTTTTATAGTTTTCCTTTCCTTCTCATTTTTACTCTCAATGTGTCATGTGCCACTGGAAAATGAATCTACCGATCATTTAAAACTGAATGCTTCACATTGAGGATAAAATAAGAAAAATCAATATGATGGAGTAAACCCCAAGTTCAACTATGAACTGGAAACTAATTTAGTAATTGACTTAGGGCCCGTTTGGTACAACTTATTAAAAAGAGCTTATAGGAGTAGAACTTTTATCAAAAAGTTGTTAGGTGTTTGGTTGCCAATAAAAAAAGTGCTTTTGTATAAAAAACAAAAAAATTGTTAGGCCAAAAGAAGCTCTACTCTCATAAGCCCAAATTTTGGGCTTATGGAATAAGTGCTTATGTCACCCATAAGCTTTATTACCTTTTTCAACCAAACACCTCTAAAACTTTCCATAAGTATTTATTTTAAAAAATAAACACTTATGAGCTTCCCATAAGCCCAACCAAACGGGCACTTACTGTTCCTCCACTTACAAGGAAGGGAATGGAATTGCAATCAAACCACGAAAAATACAAGTCCCCGCGTTGCACAGAACTACTCTAAAATATACCCTAATATATATCTACTAAATGAATTGTTTATCCTGACACATGCAATAGACTGAAAGCCACTTCGATGATACACAACTGCTAACTCAATATAAGAAATAGTTTGTTGGGTCTAAGTCGTTATATTAAGGGCTATGTTTTATGAGAGCCAACACAGTTGTGGAGGACACATATTAGGGTAGAAGACTAGTGGGTAGTTGAGCGTTGTCCGACTTATTCTTTCATACTAGTAGTCGTAGTATTACTCTTGTAGTTTCTTGTCCTTCTATTTCTACTTCTATTTAATATCTGATGTTCGTGTACTTCGATCATCGTATTCATTTGTTGTTTTTCCCCAGATTGCTTTATCCTGCTTTTTATAATATTATTTTGTCATGACTATTTATACTGCTTTGGATTGCATGGCAGAGGCGGACCCACGTGGTGAGGAAGGAAGGCACGTGCACTCCTAAACTTTGGTTTTTTTTTTGTATTTATATGTGTATATAACTTACGAAACCAATATATATTTAACTGTGCACTCTTATAAACATGTGTACTAGGTGCACTGGTTGAAGGCATGACTTCCCACAGCTCTAACCCTGGATCGAATGCAACTAGTGCCTTTCCATTAGGTTTTTTGTTAATCATACTTTTTTACACTGGATATTGTGCCTTTACCCCAGAAAAATAGCAAGCACAAATGACGTACCCAGGGATCTATCCCACAACCATTCGTACCTTTTGCACAACCTCGACCACTAAGCTACCACTCTAAGTTGTTTCAACAATGTTAACGTTTAAGTATTAGACTACAACCCATATTTGACCTATATACTTATATTTTCGCCACTGCTAACGCCATCAGTTACCAGTCCGACATGACCATTATCACTCAGTTGTCATTGATAATTTAGTCAGCGTCTATGGTGCCCCCGCGGTCTTCAAATCCTGAGTCCGCCTCTATGTCGAGGGTCTACCGGAAACAACCTCTCTACCTCCCAAGGTAGGGGTAAGGTCTGCGTACACTCTACCTTCTCCAGACTCACATTGTGGGATTTCGCTGGTTATGTTTTTTTTTATGAGAGCCAACACAGTTCACAAAAGTAAAAGTTAATATTTTAAGACCGCCTCACCCATAACAATATCAGAGGTGAAGCTAGGATTTTGAGCTTATGAGTTCTGGATTCTAGAAACATCTTACTGGGTTCTTGATAAATCATTTATACATATTAAGTGAATGGGTCTGAGCCAAAGTTATTGGATTCTACCGAACCCGTAGACAGGTTTGTAGCTTCGCCCCTGCTCTTAATGATTCAACATTCCTTCTCTACCCAAGTGGAACTATTTGAGGCATGCTAGTTTCACACATATGACTACTTTAGAATGTGGAACCCATTCAGCTCTCTATCTTTTCACTTGATGACCCACGTCAAGTGCCACACTAGTATTCATGATAGAAAATGTCATGGCCAAGAGCCAATATTGGGATACCATGGACCATTTGTTGGTTTTGCTGCTATTAGTTCTACAAATTCATCTATCAGCTTTGTTTTTTCTTGCTCTCCCAGATTTAGGAAGATCCCCTTTTTACAATTTTAATTAGATCAGTGATTGGTCATCTCAGAGGAGGGGAAGAAAACAACAACAACATACCCAGTATAATCCCACCAGGTGAGGTCTGGAAAGGGTAGAGTGTACGTAAACCTTACCCCTAACTGGAAAACAGTTACACTTTTAAAGTTAGACAGTTTAGCTTGAAAAAGCAATTAAACTCGAGAAAGCATATGATTTTCTTGGAGGTCTGGAAAAAAGCTGCAGCCAACCTTGCCTCGATGTTTGTCAGACCCCAATTACATTAAGCATTCTGTTTTTTTATTCTCTTTTAGCAATTTGAATAATTTCTAGTCCTCTCTTAATCTTTCTTGCAACACTTGGTAACTTGAATATATTGTTTATGGTGTTAGAATCCATGAAATTTATGGAATATGTCTGAATTCTCTTAAAAAGTTGTCGAAGATTCTTTATTTGGTAGATTAAAGCTCCAAGGGAAAAAACCTTATACATATCATTCTGTCTCCTGTTCCCCGCCCCTCTTATTTTTCTTTTTATTTGGCAGAATAGAGTCTGTTGCAACATATCCATTCTTATAGAGAGTCAAATAGGAGTTGAAGACCCTGAAGTTAGTCCAACTGCATCCTATCCTTTTCCCAATTGAGTAGTGCTTATTGTGTTTGGGGCTCAACTTCGCTTAGAGCAAGTCCGCATTGACTCATCTTCACTATTGCATCAAAACAATTCACCATTTCTCTGACATAAAGTAGATAAAACTACTTTTTTCCTTCCATTAGCAAATAGCAAAACCAATTCTTTGAAGGTACTGTCTCAAAATTGGAATGCAGAAGCCTCTAAAATGAAATCAACAAGCTTTTAAATCCAACTTAAACAGCAAAACCAAACCACATGTAGTTAGCAATTTCCATATACCCAATCAATCAACTACCTCTCAAATCCCAATTAGTAGGTCCAGCAATATAAATTAGATTGGCCGTTCAAGTATCTTGAGTCTATTATCCAGGGAATGGAGAGATTGACGATGATTTCACATCGTATTGGTACAGGGTGGATGAAATGAAAGCTAGCATCCGAAATCTTGTGTGATAAGAAGGTGCCACCAAAACTTAACGGCAAGTTTTACAGAGTGGTGGTTAGACCAACTATGTTATATAGAGGCGGAGTGTTGGGCAATCAAGAACTCTCAAGTTCAAAATATGAAAGTTGTGGAAATGAGAATGATGCGAAGGATGCTGGGGCATATTAGGAGAGATAGGATTAGGAATGATGAAATCCGGAACAACGTGGGAGTGGCTTCGGTGGAGGATAAGGCGGGAAGCGAGACTGAGATGGTTCGGACATGTGTAGAGGAGATGGACGAATGTCCCAGTGCGGAGGTGTGAGATGTTAGCTATGGACGGATTCAGAAAAGGTAGAGATAGGTCGAAGAAGTATTGGGAGAGAGGTAATTAGACAAGATATGACGCAGATTCAACTTACTGAGGACATGGCCTTAGATAGGAGGTTATGGATTAAGAAAGAAGGTTAGTAGGTAGTTGAGTGTTATCCTAGTTATACTTTCATACTAGTAGTCGTAGTATTATTCTTGTAGTTTCTTGTCCTTCGAAAACTGCTACTCCGTTGTTTTTTGTACTTTGATTTTCATATTAATATTAATGTGTGGTAGTTACGGCTCCTCTTTTGGACAAATTTATCATGTTTTTTAATATTTTTATTTTTTCCATGACTTTTTACACTGTTTTGAGTTACGTGTCCTTCTGTCGAGGTCTACCAGAAACAACCCCACTACCTCCCAACGTAGGGGTAAGGTCTGCGTACACTCTGCCCTCCATAGACCCCACTTTGTGGATTTCACTGAGTATATTGTTGTTGTTCACCTACATACCATGGCGGAGCCACCTTGATCGAAAAATTACACTATTAGCTAGGTCAAAATCTGAGTTTTGTGTATAAATAATATATGTTGACTCTCCTCATCTTTTAAGTGTCTGCTTTTTTTATATTTTGACACACATTAGTAAAATTCTTGGCTCCGCCACTGCCTACATAATGGGTTCGACAGTGGTGTATCTAGCATAATAAGTGGGGTTCAATAACCCCTAACTTTCGACGCGGAGCATAAATTTATATGTAAAAAATTGTAATACATAGTAGATATGAACCCATAAAAATATAATGAGTTCAATACTAAAAATCTTAAGATTGAACCAATAGAATTTAACTCCTGATCCGCTTAGGCTATATGAATCCAAACTTCTATAGTATCAATTATTCAGAGAATTCATCATAAGTTATGGAATACTAGTTTTACGCTAACCCTTTAACCTATTCAATAGGTGGAGTAACAATTTCCATATAATAACAACACAAGTTTTATATGTACACATTTACATACAACAAAGAGATTAAGATAGAGGGGGACCTGGAAGTTACGTTGGAAGGTGTAACGAAGTTCAGAATCAATTTCAAGAGAACCATCATCAACCTCATTGTCTTTGGAATTCACGTTTTTTTTACCAGGAACGTGCATAGTGGCTGTTTTACCTGGTTGGCTTGTTACTTTCATCCTTGCGTCTTTGAATTTCTCATCTTCGTCTACCCTCCATGGTGCTGACGCTAACAGCTCTTTCTTCCCTTTCCCCATTTTCAATGCTTCAAGAAATTGCAGAGCCGCTCACTATGAGGACAACGAATGAAAACAAGATAAAGGAGCCGAGTCAAACGGCGTCGTCCTGTGGGAAGTCATTTCTAAATATATCCCTCAAACTTTTAAGATTTATACTCTCATATTTATCTCGTTTTTAAATTGACACGACATTTAAGAAAATAAATAAGTTTTTTGAATGTTGCGGTATTAAGATGCAGAGAATATATCATAGTGACTTTTTATCTTATGGTTTAAACATGCAACATGAAAAGCTTTTTGCGTATATATCTCTATTGTTACACAAATTGTACAAATATATTATTTTCGCTGATAATTTTTTTTTTAAAATCATTTAGCTAGTTGTTTAATTAAAAATATCACGAGTCTTTAAAAAATAAATCTACTAAAAAATGAATAAACTTATTTTTTTAAAGTCTCGTAATATTTTTTTAATTAAAAAACAAGCTAAATGATTTTTCAAAAAAATGTGTGCAAAAAAGGTATTTGCATCATTTGTGTAATATCAGCATATATATGTACCACCTTTTAATGAGGGGTATATATATTTTAAATCACAAAATTAAGGGATTTATTTGCATCTTTTCACTTTCTTTTATCTTCTTGAGCTTTTTAAATTTTAGCTTAATATACAAATTGACACCTTTACTATGTACAATTTGTAAAACTAGATCTATAACCTCACGGTTCTTCGATTAAACACCACAAATTGATTAGCTATAATTGGAGGTATATAATTTTTCCTAAACCAACTTGGATATAAACAAACATATATATCAATATAATTTTCATAGTTTGAAAGCGTGCTTTTAATAATTTGAGCACACAAATTGCAAAAATTAAATTGTAAGTTGATACCAAAGCACATGTGATCATAACATAGATGCGTATGTATATATATATATATCACTTTTTACGTTTCAAATTTTGGGTTACAATCCCAATCTTAGCTGGTATAATAATAATTTCATCATGAGATCAAGCAGCACAATATAATTCTTGAAGAATATCTTTTATTTCTTCAATATATATAATCACATGAATTCTTAATTATTTTAGCATCACATTTGAATTGGGATCGCCAACCAGTCATGCCAACTGATATTTCTTTCGGTAAACTTCTAGCATGTGATTTCATCGTCATGCCCATATTGGTGTACTATAAACAGGAAGAAAAGACAGGTAACACTTCACATAAATATTAATAAATACAAGCTTGCAAATATACCCTCATTTAGAGCAGATATATTTCATTAAAAAGGTGGTGCACAAATATATCTGCAATTAAAGAAATAGTGCAAATATATTTTTTTCGCTGACAATTTTTATAAAAAAAATTAGTTTATTTTTTAGTTAAAAATACACGAGGGTTTAAAAAAATAAGTCTACTAAAACATGAATAGACTTATTTTAAAAAAAAAATCCACGTCATATTTTTTAACTAAAAAAATAAGCTAAATAATTTTAAAGAGAAACAAAGGATATACTTGCACCATTTATGTAACGACGGGACATATATGCACCACTTTTTAATGAAGGATATATCTGCTCTAAATCACAAAATTGAGGGTATATTTGTACCTTTTCCGTTTCTTTATCTTATTGAGCCTTTTAAATTTTAGCTTAATATACTAATTGACACCTTACTATGTACAATTTGTAAAATTATACCTCTAACCTCACAGTTCAGCTAGTTAGGATTTTTCGGTCTATTTTCTTACTAATATGTAATGTACATCAATTTATGTCATACATATGTATATGTCTTTTCTTGCTTACATATTAGTTGAAGCAGATAAAAAACTGGGATTAATTAAAAATAAATTATTTCTATAAAAAGTCTCAAAAGTAAAATGAACCAATTAGATCGGATAATTGGCGCATATATTCTTCTATATTGTTGTAAAATTAAGATAAAAGTAACAATATTGAAGGATGAAAACAATAGAATAGAGAAGAGCTGAGAGTTTTCTTATTTATCCAAATTATGTGTTCAAGTGTATACAATATGAATACTTATGCCTCTATTTATAGTGGTGGTACATAGAGACATACAAAGGGGTAGCCATATATATGTCATTCATTATAGGAGACCATGGAGGAGGTGGGAGACATGACATTAAGGAGTGAGATCATGGAAGAGGTCGGAACATAAATATGAAAAGTGGTGGGGGCATTATATTTGTGTAGTGAATATTCACATAATAATATATTTCATAACACTCCCCCTTGGTGTTCATAAATGACGTGTCTCGTTAAAATCTTATAGAAAAAATCTAGTGGAAAAAAAATTAGTGAAGAAAAAAAAGTACACATATCTTGTAATACGCAATGTTTGTTGCCTCGTTAAAAATCTTGCCATGAAAATTCAATGAGACAAAATCTTGGCTAAGAAAAAAAGAGTACAACGTGTATTTTACTCCCCTGATAAAAATATCCATATTCCGAAGACGACGCATTCAGATCTTGTATATCAGCTTTGCAAGTGTTGAAGTTGACAATGTCTATCTGTTAAATTGTCACTTGAATATCTTTTACCATTTTTTTAAAGATCTTGTGTGAAAATAACTTTCAACCAAATATGTTTCCTTCTATTCCACCATTAATGTATCGAGTCTTGTAGATGTCTTCCAACCTTATTATTAGCTTTTCAAATGTTGATATTGATGGTGTCTTTGTGGGTCAAATCACATTCATCAAGATGTTGCATCCTTGAGCTCATCCCATTATATTATTTGCTTGCTCCACCATTATTATTATCTTGGTATGATTTGCGTAAATAGCAAATAAGGCTGCTTAGTACAAGTGTAGAACAATACAAATGTGGCAGCACCTCATATGCAAATAAATAATTTGTGTGTGATCGAACATTGTCTAGATCAAATAATCTCCCTGCATTTGCATAACCAACAATTCATACAATATTGATTAGAAATAATAGATTCATACTAGTATTAAATTTTACTCGAGTATCTCCACGTAACAGTAAAGTTATATTTTGTCTGCACATTGATGAAAAAATATTATCACGTCGATGTAGGGATTTGTTGGGTATAAAACATACAAGTAAGGGACAGCGAAAGTTTAAAATTTTGAGTAAACTTACTTGCTCCAACAAACGTTTCTGGTATGATTATGCGATAATTCAAATCTGCAAAGACATAAAAGAAAAACTTACAGTTTATGTTTTTAATACAGTCTTTACTAAAAGGTGCGCACGCGATTGTCAATCCGGGTGCAAGCCTTGCTTCGGTATATTTCTTTGCCCAAGAAAGCTAGGAAATCTTGGCAGAGGTTTGAGAGAATTTATTTCCTCAACTCTAAGTTCAGAAAGTGAAAAATGAGTTCAACTGAAATTATGGGTTAAGTGCCAAATATATAGTGGAGGAAACCCTAAACCAAATCAGATTTGGATCGAGCTTGAGACTGACCCAAATCAATGTGCGATGGGCGATCAGTGGGCCCATTGTTATGAACTCCTTTATTTATTTTCTACGCGTTTTAGTTCTAATTAAATCAAGACTTAATTTTAACTTGATTAATTAATTTTCATCAAATGAAAATTATCCCATAATTTATTATAAAATAAAATATCTTGATTCAAAATCCGATATTTTACATTCTCTCAATATACCCTTAGACCGAAAAGACAATCGACTTAGTGTGACCTTTGTGCCTTCACACACTCGACTGATCAAATCAAGGTTCACACTAACTCCAGGCGGTAGGTGACGGACCCAATATGTGAAGACGTTTACAAGACTCAAGTAAACAAACCTCTACATGTGAGATGATAAATTCCTTTCATTCGCGACACACTCGATCGAGCTTAAGATTTGCCAAGTGTCTATCCAAATGACTTGATCACTTTATCTCATCTCGTATTAGTCGACAACTGACCGTATCCTAGATATGTCTCTTGCGTTGATCGTCAATGACTTGGTCGACCTAACATCTCGGTGGTGAGTGTTCTCTTGAAACTCCAATCGAGGAATGAATCCTATTCTTGGCTCAACTACCACCTTCAATCTACTTCGTAATGCACCCAATACAAGTCGCGTCTCAACCTATAAGGCATTTGAGCTTAGGACGGGATCAAAGTGCATTGCTCCATAAACAAGACGATATTGACCTTAAGTCTAAGGACCTCTATCTCCCACACGTCGCGATAATACTCTGACATGTATAACAAATAGTTTATCGCCAGGTATGCCAATACTCTCTAAGAGTATCCACGTGTCCATCAATAGCATCTATTGCTAGCAGTTAGATATAATACATTCTATAAGAATGTGATGCAGACAACATGTAGACTTATAACATATAATTGATATCCCATTCTCTATGATAATTAGTCTAGGCTATTTTAAGAACTACACTCTATCATTAATATCTCACACTATTAATGACAATGTAAGTTCCAGGGATGCATATTAATGAATAATATAAACAATCAAATAATAATTCAATAATTGCAAATGTCAAGTATATATTAATCTTATTAATAATATGAATGTGTTCAAGTACATGTGCTCACAAAATGATTGTTTCTAGGACATATATACTTTTAATCTCCACGGCCTAGAGCCGATCACGATGTATCTAATGCCCATGTTTTGAAATGACCATTATGCTTGACGAAGCTTAATGGTTTAGTAAATAGGGTCGCTAGATTATTTTCGGTGGGAATATAGTCTATCTTTATTTCTTCCGTCTCCACCATCTCCCGAGTATGTGGTATTTCCTTGTACACGCTTGTTTCTATTCGTTGATCTTGGTTCCTTAGCTTGAGAAATCGCTTTTGATGTTGTCACAATAAATCGTTATTGGACAACCGGTACTGGAACAACCTCTAATTCCTTTAATAATTCGGATATCGCGGCGAACTTTTTTTACCACTTCCGATCCAAAGAATGTACTCGGCCGTTGTCGAATCGGCGGTTGTAGCTTGCTTGGAACTCTTCCAACTAACTACTCCACCATTTAAAATGAAGGCATAACGGTGAGATTTGAAGTCATCAAGATCTGCGGAATCTAGCATCGATGTACCCGGTAGCTACTAGCTCTTCTTGTCGCCATAGACTGAAGTATTCTTTAGTTCGTCTAAGATACTTAAGAATACTCTTGGCGCTTTCGATGTTCCTCCCGTGATTCTCTGGAATTTGCAAGTCATGCTAAGTGCATAGGCCACATCCGGCCTTATGCGTGTCATGGCATACATGATTGATCCTATACGAAGATATGGGATTCTCTTCACGCGTTCGTTCGCAACTGTGGAAGGACAATCCTTCCTTGACAACTTGATGCCTTGACCCATAGGAAGATTCCCTTTCTTGGAATTTTCCATAGAGAAAAGTTTTAGCACTTTGTCTATGTATACGGACTGTGACAACCCAACAATCTATTAGGTCTATCTCTATAGATTCTAATTCCAAGAATGTAGCAGGCTTCATCCAAGTCCTTCATCATGAAGGTTCTGGATAACCATTCTTTGACTGATTGCATGAGAGCCTTATTGTCTCCCATTATCAATATGCCATCTACATATATAACAATGAAGACAATGCTCTCATTTGTGCGTTTACTATAACACACGGATCTTCCTTGCTTCTAACAAAGTCAAACGATTTGACTGCTTTGTCAAAATAAATGTTCCAACTCCTTGAGGCTTGCTTAAGTCCATAAATGGACTTTTGTAGTTTGCATACTACTTTGGGTTGAGTCTTAGATGTAAAACCCTATGGCTGTATCATATACACCTCCTCAATTAGATTACCATTGAGGAAGGCAGTTTTAACATCCATTTGCCAAATATGATAATCATAGTATGCAGCTATAGCAAGCAAAATCCGAATGGACTTAATCTTTGCAGCATGAAAAGGTTTCATCATAATCGACCCAGTAGTTGATTATAACCTTTAGCCACCAATCTTGCTTTATAAGTCCGTATTTTTCCATATCGTCAATCTTAACTTCAAGACCCATTTGCATCCTATGGGTCTAACCGCATTGGCAAGTCAACCAAGTTCCATACTTGGTTTATGTACATAGACTCTATTTGGATTTCATGGCTTCTTGCCATCTCTCGTGAATCGATGTCTAACATTGCTTCGTTGTAGGTAGTAGGCTCATCATCATCGTGAATATCTATCTCATTATGTGTTTCAACAAGGAGATTAAGTCTTTCAGTGCGATGAGTCCTGGTCCTACCTGAGTTGAACATTCTGCGTTTCAGTGTTTGCTGTATTTTGATTTTGAGAAGATGTTTGTGTGTTGGACAATCCACCACCTCGAGAACTTTCAGGAATATCATTTTGAATAGGATGATGCACAACTATTGTGTCATCTATCATTGGTTGTGCATGAAGATCTTGCATTTCGCAAAGATCCTCACAACACTCCCATTTGGTGAAGGCGTACTCTAAGTACCCAATCATCATCAAATACTCCCACTGAATCCTTGTCTAGGTTATTTGACAAGGGGTCATTCTCTACATTATTTTGTACTTCTTGAATTTCTTCAAGTTCTATCTTGTTGCAACTCTGTTTCTTGTAGACATGGTCTTCTTCAAGGAAAGTTGCATTTCTGGAAACAATTACTTTGTGTTCCTCAGGAAGATAGAAGTAGTACCCTCTTGTTTCCTTAGGATACCCTACAAAATAATACTTCTCACTTTTAGATTCCAATTTGTCAGTGAACAACTTATTTACATATGCAGGGCACCCCCAGGGTCGCATGTGTCTAAGTGTTGGCTTCTTGTCATTCCATATCTCATATGGAGTTTTCTCAACTGACTTTGATGGAACTCTATTCAAAATGTAGATTGAGCTTTGCAATGCATATCCCCATAGGTATGTTGGTAGAGCTGAGAAGCTCATCATGAATCTAACCATATCTAATAAGTGCGATTTCCCTCTCAAAGAACACCATTCATTTGTGGCGTTAGGGAGGTGTCCATTCGAATGGACTCCGAAGCTTCAAGTAATCTAGAAATTCTTTACTTAAGTACTCACCTCGCCGATCGAAGAGTTTTAATACTTGTTTCAAGTTGCTTATCTACTTCTGACTTGTACTCCATGAATTTCTCAAAAGCTTCAGACTTATGTTTCATAAGATACACATGCCCAAACCTTGAGAAATCGTCTGTAAAAGTGATGAAATAAAGAAAGCCTCATTTAGCTTGAGTTGGAAAAGGCCCACATACATCGGTATGGACTAACTCAAGCACCTCTTTGGCACGTACTCCTTTCCCAGAAAATGATTTGGTTGTCATCTTTCCTCTTAAGCAAGATTCGCAATCACCATATGACTCTAAGTCAAATGGTTCTAAGTAATCTAATTTCCTCAATCTTGCTATCCTTGATTCATTGATGTGACCAAGTCTGCAATGTCATAAGTAGGTGTGATTTCTTTGATTACTTATTTTAGCTCTTTTATTTTGTATATTGAAAATTTCATGGCTACAGTTTAGAACATACAATCCATCCACAAGCGGAGCATTTCCACAAATAAAACCAATAAAAGACAGTACCTAACTGTCATTGGCAATGAACGAAGAAAATCCCTCAATGTCTAACATTGGGATAGAGATAATATTCCTCGTTAACGAGGTAACAAAATAACAATTATTAAGTTCTAAACAAAAGCAAAAGGGTAAATTCAGTCTATAAATTCCCACGCATTTAACATCCACTCGTGCTCCATTTCCAATACGCAGATCAACCTCCCACGGTCCAACCTTTCTGCTGTCAGTTAGACCCTTCTCATTATTACAAATGTGAGAGCCACAGACGGTATCTAATACCCAGCAGTGAAAGTTAGTTACAGACATATTTATTTCAATGACAAACATACCTTGTCCAGCAGGTCCAGAAGCACCTAGTGCCTTGTGTCCTATTGGATCGTTGCAATCCCCTTCATAAACCTTCAGCATGTTGTGAAGTTCTGGAAGATTCACCTTGGTTCTATTCATGTTGAAGTTCACAATGAAATTCTCAAATGGACCATGAAATGAATTTAGGATTAGGTTGACAGAGAGATTTATAGGCAGCTTCGTTCCAATCGAAGCCAACCTCTCTATTAACCCAATCATCTTCAGAACATTCGCTGACACTGGACCCCCTTCGTTCAGCTTACACTTAAAGAGGTCTCTCAACAGTTCATACACCATTGTCTGAGACTGTGATTCATAGAGACTCTTCAAATGTTCTAGCATCTCGTTGGGATCCATGTTTTCATGTTGCCTCTGTAACTCTGATCGTATGACAACATTATACATTGTGCGGGAGCATTGTCTGATCTTACGATAAGTCATCTTGTCAAACAAGGCACTCAGCAGGATCATCATCAGGGACTGTTGGGAATGTTGTGTCTAACACATACTCAATTCTTTCTAGTTTTAACACTAATCGCAGATTTCTTTAACCAGTCAGGAAAGTTTGCTCGGTCGACTTATGCATGCTTTCAACCAATATTTTAAGTAACAGATTCGACATTTTATACTGAAGAAATGATAGACTTGAAATTAATACTCTAATATAATTTCTATTGAACACATTCATTAACTAACGAACTAACATGGTCTTTAGTTTAATTAGCTCCCACTATTTTAACATACTCTTTTACCCCATAAAGAATACGGACTCATATCAAATATGGTCATAATGGGCCAAGATCCAAACTCATGTTGTCTCCGTGTTTGCTGAGGCTGATAACTTCAACAACATGATCTGGTAGGTCTCTAAACCAATTGCAAACAATTTGCAACTCTTGGTTGACCGAATGTTCTAAACAATTCGATCTGCGTCCCTCGGTTGTCCGACACCGGGCGCGAGACAACTAACAAGTCAACCCCAATGCATTGCAATTATGTATCTAAGTGGGCTTAGCCTTCATCAAGCAAACACTGGGGTGTAAATACTCACGAAGGTTTATCACCTACTACAACATTTATATGCATCTATGAAAGGGTCTGAGTCCTCGTAGACTTAGAGCAAATGCTGAGGCATAAATACTCATCTCGCCGAAAAGAATGTTGCACCACAATCAATTATAACGGACGACACGTTCATTTTAAATGAGACTTGTATTAAATTTGGGGAACATTTTAATTCAGGGTTATGACCAAGATCAACTATTATATCATACATCATATGACATCCTATCATGCAATTTCTAAACACATTTAGATGGGAAACCATCAAACCCAATAGACATGATATAAGATGGTTTTAATCATATCTTTGGCGTCTGCGGACAATTATAAGCGATCGTTGAAAGTAAACAATTCTTGGCTACCTGCATAATAATTGCGGACTATATTCTAATTATTTAAATGACAATCAATTAAATAATTAGGAGAAACAATTAATGTGTACACACATTATCAAATAATATGCTAAATAACAATAATTGTGGGTTAATTAATTTTGTTTCAATTTAGGAAATATTTAAATTCAAAATTTATACTCAATTTTCAATTTTCGGAATTTTCTGCTCATCCAAACAATCCCTTAACAATTCAGAAATTAAAATTTAATTTTCGTGGGTATTTCGCAATTTTGAACCTTAAAATATTCTGATTTATCCAGGACCAAATCGCTTTTAAATTTCTGATTGACCGTGGACTGAATCTGCTGATTTTAAAACTTTTAAAATTTGAAAATATCTCAGAACTAATTTGTAATTTTCGAACTTAAAATATTTTGATTTGTTAAAGGATCAATCTACAATTTAAAACCCTAATTTTAATTGCAAAAGGTCCTTACACTATTTCAAATTTTCAAAACCAATTCCAACTCCAAATCAAATTTGGGATTCGGATTTCGAAATTGGAATTAAAACACACCAACCGATGGCACACGTCGGGCGAACTCACGGTGGTTTTCACCACGATTTGGTGGCCGCGGTGGCGGAATCTGAGACGCCATGGCGTGGTTCTAAACCGTCGGTGGTGCTCCTTTTCCGATCATCGTTCTTGCGTGTAACACTACCGCGTTAGATTCTCTCGTCGAGGAGACGAACACGATGGTATTATTACTTTCGATTTTGCGCTTTGTGGTGGCGAAAACGATCCGCCGTCGGCGGTTTCGGCGACTTTTTCGGCGTCTTCACGCGTTCGCCACCTCTCAACACCTTTATCGACCATCTTAAGAAGTGGATTTCTCGATAATAGTGGAGCGGTGTTAGTACGTCGAATCGCGAAATTTTTCGTCGGAAGCGCCATCGTTCGTGAGCGATAATCGCGATCAGCGTTCGCAGTGAGCGATAACGCCATCAGTGTTCGTGAACAGCGATGCCATGATCAGCGTTCGTTCGCTTATCATCGCCAATTTTTTTTTTTTTTAAAAAAAATTCCGAAAATCAGTTTTAAATCAAAACAATTAATTATCCCACATATCGTTATTAAAGATTACCGTATAATCATTAAATCAGCCTGGGCTCTGATACCACTGTAGGGATTTGTTGGGTGTAAAACATACAAGTAAGGGACAGTGGAAGTTTAAATTTTGAGTAAACTTACTTGCTCCAACAAACGTTTCTGGTATGATTATGCGATAATTCAAATCTGCAAAGACATAAAAGAAAAACTTACAGTTTATGCTTTTAATACAGTCATTACTAAAAGGTGCGCACGCTATTGTCAATCCGGGTGCAAGCCTTGCTTCGGTATATTCCTTTGCCCAAGAAAGCTAGGAAATCTTGGCAGAGGTTTGAGAGAATTTATTTCCTGAACTCTAAGTTCAGAAAGTGAAAAATGAGTTCAACTGAAATTATGGGTTAAGTTTCAAATATATAGTGGAGGAAACCCTAAACCAAATCAGATTTGGATCAGACTTCAAGACCTGACCCTAATCCAAATTGCAGTGGGCCAGTCGAACTGGGCCCACTGTTATGAGGCCCCTTTATTTATTTTCTGCACGTTTTAGTTCTAATTAAATCCAAGACTTAATTTTAACTTAATTAATTAATTTTCATCAAATGAAAATTATCCCATAATTTATTATAAAATAAAATATCTTGATTCAAAATCCGATATTTTACATTCTCTCAATATACCCTTAGACCGAAAAGACAATCGACTTAGTGTGACCCTTTAGGCCTTCACACATCGGCACTTGATCAAATCAAGGTTCACACGGAACTCCTAGACGGCGCCGGTGACGGACCCAATATGTGAAGTACGTTTACAAGACTCAAGTAAACAAACCTCTATGTGAGATGATAAATTCCTTTCATTCGCGACACACTCGATCAAGCTTAAGATTTGTCAAGTGTCTATCCAAATGGCTTGATCACTTTATCTCATCTATATTAGTCGACAACTAGACCATATCCTAGATATGTCTCTTGCATTGGCCAATGACTTGGTCGACCTAACATCTCTGAGAAGCTGAGTGTTCTCTCGAAACTCCAATCGAGGAATGAATCCTATTCTTGGCTCAAATACCACCTTCAATCTACTTCGTAATGCACCCAATACAAGCCGCGTCTCAACCTATAAGGCATTTGAGGTTAGGGCAGGATCAAAGTGCATTGCTCCATAAACAAGGTGATATTGACCTCAAGTCTAAGGACCTCTATCTCCCACATCCTGATAATACTCTAGACATGTATAACAAATAGTTTATCAGCAGGGTATGCCAATACTCCTCTAAGAGTATCCATGTGTCCATCACTAGCAACTATTGCTAGCAGTAAGTGAGATATACTACATTCTCTAAGAATGTGATCTGGCAGCGTATGTCGACTTATAACATATCATTGATATTTCATTCTCAATGATAATTAGTCTAGGCTATTTTAAGAACTACACTCTATCATTAATATCTCACACTATTAATGACAATGTAAGTTCAAGGGATGCATATTAATGAATAATATAAACAATCAAATAATAATTCAATAATTGCAAATGCCAAGTATATATTAATCTTATTAATAATATGAATGTGTTCAAGTACATGTGCTCCTAAAATGATTGTTTCTAGGACATATATACTTTCAGTCGATAGTAATAGCAAGGATATATATGTGCACCAATTGCATTAAGGTATGGTACTTTGTGACCATTTTCATGAGATCGAAATTGATCCCCTTTTTTATGTTAAGCGATCTCAATTCATTGGGGGTACTCAAATGGAATTTAAAATCCTTCAAAGATTTTCATATAAACTTCACTGTCTAGCTAGACATGATAATAATTATACGCATTAAAACTTTTCATGTATTAGTCATTGCATTCACCACATGAGATCATATCTCCATACGATAATGCACAAGAAAAAGTCATACTTTATATCTTACGACTTTATTTTTCATTTTACTTTTCACACAAGAGTTTGTTGTACCCCACTAGCATTATATCCAAAACATCACTTTTCCAAGTGAACAAAATATACTTGATTGCGTATTTTTATTTGATCAATTATTGATATGTCCACACTTTTTAACAGATTTGAATTCAATATCCGCGTCACCATTTATAATGTTGAGCTCTACATCATATCAAAGATACCGTCGACAACCATTTGATATTTGTTTCAGTGCGACATAACTTATGGAGATCTCTTCATTTTTCATCATTTTGAGGTATCTGAACCTTTCTCAAGGTTTTATGAAATGTTATGTCATGGTGCTCTTTCAAATCACTTGCCTCATTATTATGACCATCTTTATTAGCGAATATTCTCCATATATTTTCCATATATTATGAAATGTTATACTGAATATTCTCCATATATTTTCCATATCTTACCTTCACCAGGCCTGATATTGCGCATGCTGTTCAGCAGGTGTGTCTGTTTATGCATGCCCCCAGGGAGTCTCACTTCACTGCCCTCAAGCGTATCATCTGATATATTAAGGGCACACTTGATTATGGGTTGCATCTATACCTCTCTGCACCGACCAGGTTACTATCATATACAGATGCAGATTGGGCGGGGTGTCCGGACACGCGACGCTCCACCTCCGGCTATTGTGTATTCTTAGGGAATAATCTCATTTCATGGTCTGCCAAGAGGCAAGCCACACTATCCCGTTCGAGTGTCGAAGTAGAGTACAAAGGCATTGTCAATGTTGTCGTTGAGATATGTCGGCTCCAAAATCTACTTTTGAAGTTCCAGTGTCCATTGCGTAAGGTGTCCATCATCTACTATGATAACATATATGTCATATATCTATCTCATAATTCAGTTCAACATCAGAGAACCAAACACATTGAGATGAATATCCACTTTATTCGTGAGAAGTTTGCTCTCGATCATGTCAAAGTATTGCATGTGCCTTTGTTATATGACACCACCACAAATTTTGAGCCTACACAATAAAATTGCGGATAAAAAGGACGAAACGATGGTAAACATTGGAGTGAAAATAACTAAAATGGAAAAAATGGTGGAAACCGGAATTCCAGTGGCGGCGGACACAGTGGCAGAAATGGCGGGATCGGCGCCGATGGCCTTGGTTGTGCCACCGCCCGCCTGCCGGTTCTTGGGCGAGCCGATCGAACTGCCGCAAGACTGCCAGCATCGCGTGCGCATCGGCCTTCTCGGGCCTGAAACGATGGCGTAGCAGCGATTTGGGCCATCACAACCACCGCATGAGGCCTATTCAGTAGTGGTCAGCCCAACGGATATTGAGTCTGTCATGCATACTCTCGGACTTAATCCACCAGACGCAAATTGGTACATGGACACCGTAGCGACATCTCATATGACGTTCTCCCAAAGTAACCTCTCATCCTATTTTAATTTGAGAAAAAATAATGATATAATTATCGGAAATGGTCATTCTATTCCAATTCGTGGTTATGGTTCTACCAAATTTACTTCACCAAACCCACATTTAATGTAAAGAATGTCCTTCATGCTCCACAATTAATTAAAAATTTGGTTCGGTTAGAAAATTTACTACTGATAATTGGATATTTGTTGATTTTGACCCTTTTGGATTTTTCGTGAATGATTTTCAGATGAGGATGCTTCTAATAAGATGTGATAGTCATGGGGAGCTATATCCAATTACAACTTCTAATCAACGAACCAAGTCATCATCCACTTTTGCTACTCTTGCACATTCATTATGACATGAACGTTTGGGTCATTCAGGGACACATGTTTTAGCCTCTCTCAAATAAAATAATTTTATTTCATGCACTCAAACACGTAATTCAAGTTTGTGCCGCTCATGTCCACTTGGAAAACATGTTCAACTACCGTTTATTTTATCTAATTCATGCACATTTATTTCATTTGATATTATCCATTGTGATATTTGGACATCACTCGTTTTGAGCTCTTCGGGCCATAAATATTATTTACTTTTGCTAGATGATTTCTCTAATTTTTTGTGGAAATTTCCTTTGGCTAAGAAATCACAAGTATTTTTCACATTTTAAAATTTTGGAGCCTTTATCCGTAATCATTTTGAACGTGATATTAAAAATATTCAATGTAATAACGGTATGGAGTTTCATAATAGGATTTTTTGGGATTATTTCAATTCTAATGGTTTAACCTTTCATCTTTCATGTCCACATACGTCATCTCAAAATAGGAAGGTAGAACGAAAAATCCGAACCACCAACAACATAATTCGCACATCCCTTGTCCTTGCCTCCTTATCACCATTTTTTTTGGCATCATGCACTTCAAATGACTATATTTTGAACATACTTCCCCACAAAAACTTATCATATTATGTATTTCCAGATTACAAAAATAGAGAAAAAGAATGGGTAAAAACAAAATTAAAAATTCAACCTTTGTTTCGGATTCGGATCCAAAAATGAAGAACAATGATATCCAAGAATAATGAAGAACATGATAATATCCAACACCAATAATCTTTCGATTTTTTGGTCCTTAAACAAGAGCACAACGATTAAATATCAAGTTTTAACCTCTCTTTTTCGATTTCTTTTCGGTCTTTTAAAAGAAGAACAAAGGAAGATATATAAAAATTAATACTAAAAAATCGGGCCCCCAAAAACCACCCTTAATGTGAAGAACGAAGGGTGTTATTTATAGATGAAAAGTAGTGTTTGAAAATAAAAAATAAAGGGTAAGTGAAAAATTTTGGTCATATTTTGAGGGATAGGGGTGTGGGGGTGTCAGGGGAGTGGGTGATGTGGGGGGAGGGGGCTGTCGGGGCAGGGTAGGGGGTGAGATGGGGGTGTGCGGCAGATGGGGGGTATGGGGGGAGCGGTTTTGGGAGGGTTGGGAGAGAAAGAGACGAAAAAATCTTTTTAGGGTTAAGGATTTAGATAGAATAAAAGGGATGAGAATTGGGCTTGGAGGGTGGGTCGGCTGATTGGGCCCTGGGGGGTGTTTTAAGTTGGGCTTGGGCTATTGGGCTGGAATGGGTAGAATTATTTAGGTGGAGTTTAGAAAATAAAATGGGGGTTTAAAATATAAAAAGAGGTTTGTTAAAAATGCTTTAAACAAAAAATGAAACTATTAAAATGAAAATAATAATATGATAATAATAAAAACATAATAATTAAAAAAATGCTAAATGCTTAATTTAAATAAAAATGCAATGCCCCCTTTCTTGCGAAAAATAAATAACATAGGAATATTTATGATTATGATATATAAAATTACGAAAGTTGATGATGAAAAATGCGGTGTCAAAAAATATTTAAAATTACAATAAATTATCGAAAAGATGGGTCAAAATTGGGTGTCAACAACATATTGATTTTTTCAATAGTCGTTCTGATCACTCTCTATTTATCTATTGTCAGGGTAATAATAATGCTGATTTTCTTTTATATGTGAATGATATTATATTAACTTCCTCATCAGATGCTCTTAGCAAGTCTATCAAGTCGCAGCTTAGCTCTGAATTTGATATGAAGGATCTAGGGCCACTACACTATTTTCTAGAAATAGCGGTGACACGTCATGTGTGGTTTATTTCTGTCCCAAAATAAGTATGCAGCTGGGATTGTTGAAAGTGTTGGCATGTCCAACTAACCTTTGACAACTCCAGTGGACACTAAATCCAAATTGAGTGCATCCTCCAGCAAACCATTTGTCGATCCGACACTCTACCGCATCTTTGTCGGGCCCCTGCAGTATCTGACAATCACCCGGCCAGATATTTCTTATGATGTGCAACATGTGTGTCTTTTCATGCATAATTCGATGAATGATCATATGCATGCTCTCAAACACATTGTGTGTTACATTCAGGGTACTCTCGAGTATGGTCTGCATCTATATCTATCATCAACATCCATATTTGTAGCTTATATAGATGTCGACTGAGAGGATGTCCGGACACAAGATGCTCCACTTCTGGTTATGGTATTTTTCTTGGTGATAACTTGATATCTTGGTCCTCAAAACACCAAGCAACGTTATTCAGATCCAGTACCGAAGCAGAATATCGAGGTGTTGCCAATGTTGTATCTGAGTCTTGTTGGCTTCGGAATCTAATTCTCGAACTCCACTGCCCAATTCCGAAGGCCACATTGGTATATTGTGATAATGTTAGTGTCATCTACCTCTCTGGGAATCCGGTCAATCATCAACACGCTAAATAGATTGAGCTGGATATCCACTTTATTCGTGAAAAAGTCTCACGCGGACAAGTGTGTGTGTTACATGTCCTGTCACGTTATCAGATTGCAGATATTTTTACTAAAGGACTTCCGCTGAATTTATTTGAAGATTTTCGAGACAGTCTCAGCATACGCTTTCCTCCCACTTCGACTGCGGGGGAATGATAGAATAATTATAATTTGTAATTAGTAATTGTCGCGCCCGTTTTTGACCTCGGGGGTCTGAACGATATCCGCAACGTTGCTCTTTTGCGCGGTTCCCTGGATGGAGCAATAAATGCTTATTTTTGAGGAGTCGCCACCTAATTATTTAAGTGAATTAGGACACTTGATTTATTGCAGTAAAATACTGCAATTAATCTCCATTTAATAGTCTGCGAAATTAGTGAGATTCTGGATCAGAGTTCTTTATTATCCTAAAGGGAAGGGGTTAGGCATCCTTTAAGATCCGCTAACTTGCGGTTGTTCGTTCAAACCTAGGTTAATTATTTATTGCCTTTTTTATTCTACGTATTCTTAGCATTTTTCATAATTTATAATTAAAATAAAATGCAATACAAAATAAAAAAACTAAAATTAAATGCGACATAGAATAAGACACCGGGACATCTTTTAGCCCTTTTTAGGACTTCTGCACAAGATGATCTCCGGGTACCTGCATAAACACTTAGTAAAAGTGTTAGTACTAGAATAAATAATTTTAAAAGCAATGACGGAAATTTAATAAATAAAGCCAAAATAAATAAATTTGTCTTTTGCACAGAGGAGGCCTTGGAAATCAGACGGAGATTCCTTCATCGGCCAATATTGTTAAAAGCAATAAAATAAATAAAACCTTCATATCCGCGCCAAAACAGTAATAATTTTAAACATGGAGGGCTCAGATATAAAAAATGTAAAGTGGGACAGCCTAAACAAGTGCGGCTGCGAGAATTCGCCCTGCCAGCGCATGTTGGTTATCCGGTGTAAGTGGAAGAAATCATCCTTGCCCAGAAAGCTTCATTTATTTTATTTTCAGTCTTTGCAACTGTGGAGGCCTCAAAAATCGACGGATAACTTTTTCATCGGCCAAACAAGTGTAGCATCTTGTTCAAATCAGTAAAATACCAACAGTGTAGTATTTGTTCTAAATCAGTAAACCAGCAAAAAATATAACAAAAATAGCCTAAAAATCAGTCCAGCATTCATAGCCAAAATCAGTAGCAAAAATAGCCTAAAACCAGTCGAACAAATAACCAAAATTAGTAGCAACAACGACTGAAGATCAGTCCATTAAAATGGCGAAAATCAGTCCAGCAACAACACAGCGAGCTGAAGTCAGTCCCACCAACATGAACAACCAACAAATATAGAAAATCAGAAAATCATTCCGTTCCAAAGGTCGTCGGAGTCTTAAAACTCCGGTAAGACAGTAAAAAATCAGAGAAGTAAAAACAGTCAACAAACACACAACAACATAATAGCAACAGAAAAAATAAAGACCAACGATGGCGTCGCGTCGCGAGTTGAACCACGGCGGTTGTATTATTAGCAACAGAGAGAGGCCAACAACGGCATCACTTCCACGGCGAAGTCGCCGTAGCGACGCCATCACATCGAGGTTCGCCGGAGAGGTCGAGGCGAGGAAGGTCTGATCAATGACGGGAAAGGGGTTCGATGGTTCAGCGAAGTGGGGTGATAGTGGTGGTGGAAAAAGGGGGGTTCGCCGGCAGTGAGGCGACAGAGGTGTCGACGTAGTGGAAAGGGAGAGAGTAGACGGCTAGGGTTTGCTGACAGGAGGGGGTGATGTGTGTCGCGGCTGAGGTTGTTCGCCGGAGCTTGGAGCTCCGGCGAAGGCGGCTGTGACGGGAATGGGGAAAGGAGGTGAGGGTTAGGGTTTGCTGAGAGAGAGAGAGACGGATGAGGGGTAAAGTGGGCTAAAGGGAAGGGGGTGTGTCGGCTGAGGTTTATAGTGTAGGGCTGATGGGTAGTTCGCCGGATATAGAACTCCGGCGAAGGGCGGCGTCGGCGACGGGAGCAGGAGAGGAGAGGGTGTCGACTGCTGAAGGTTTAAAGAGGGTGAGGGTTATAAATGTGTGGGCTGATTTTTGTGTGGCTGGGGTGATATTCTATGGGCTGATTTGTTATTAATAAATGAAAGAGGTAGGGTAGGGGAATAGGGGGATGGGCTTGAAAGAAAAGGTATGGGTACTGTGTTGAAAAATGATAAAGATATGATGGGACTAGGTTTGGTGTTTGGAAAAAATTAAAAAAATAGTGTTGGATTGAACTGGTTCAAATTATGCCTTGGATTGGACTGGTTTGACAACAAATGCAAGACTGGTTAATTATTTAAAGAAAAATTATTTAAAAAGATGCAAGATTATTAAAATCCAAATGCCGATGCAATAATACTAAAATGCAATATTTAAGAAATGTTTAATGCCTAATTAAAGTAAAAACGCGGTGTCAATTAATTATTTAAAGAGGTGCAAAGATAATAATAATATAAACATAATATTAACAAAGACATAATGCTTAATTTTTTGTATAAAATATGCAATGTCATTTTTTTTTTGAAGAAATAAACATAGAATATTATGCGGAAAATGCAAAAAATGATGATTAAAATGCGAAGTCCTAAAACACATAAAATTGCAATAAATATACGAAAAATGGGTCAAAATTGACTGTCAACAGTATGTCCCTCTTTGTACGGAGATGATGGAAGAGTCTTCGGACAAAGATGTTGACTTGTAGCCAATTTTGTCCTGTTTTATAAACTATAAACTCAAAAATAGGGATTATGCAGACCCAAAAAATGTCCCAGTGTCAAATCATGATAACACTGGGTCGTTGTGATGCAAAAATAAAAAGCAAAGCTGACGCTGATTAAAAAATGTCCCAGTGTCGAAGTATGATTGACACTGGGTTGCAGGTGATGTGGTGATGTAACAGACATGGTGTTTGTAGATGTTGATGGCGTCATTGCATAGACGTGATCACGGATGTTAAATCGTTGCGTAGGCGAAACATGGATGAAGCGTTGCGTAGGCTTATATGAGATGGCGTCGTTGCGTAGGCGCGATCTGAGATGTTCGTCGTTGCATAGACGAAACATGAATAAGCGTTGCATAGGCTTTTATGAAATGGCGTCGTTGCGTAGGCGCGATGCGGATGTTAAATCGTTGCGTAGAGCGAAACATGAATGGCGTTGCATAGACTTTTATGAAATGGCGTCGTTGCATAGACGTGATGCAGATGTTCGTCGTTGCATAGACGAAACATAGATGAAGTCGTTGCATAGACTTAAATGAAATGACGTCGTTGCATAGACGCGATGCAGATGCTCGTCGTTGTATAAACGAAACATGAATGAAATCGTTGCATAAGCTTAAATGAAATGACGTCGTTTCATAGACGCGATGCAGATGTTCGTCGTTGCATAGACGAAACATGAATGAAGCCGTTGCATAGGCTTTTAATGAAATAATGTCGTTGCATAGGCGATGCGCAGATGTTCGCCGTCAGATAGACGAAACATGAATGAACGGTTGCGTAGGCTTAAATGAAATGATGTCGTTGCGTAGACGCTCGCAGATGCTTTCGTCGTTGCATGACGAAACATGAATGAAGGTATTGCATAGGCTTAAATGAAATGGCGTCGTTGCATAGACGCCGACGCAGATGCTCGTCGTTGCGTAGACGAAACATGAATGAAGTCGCCAGATAGGCTTAAAATGAAATGGCGTCGTTGCGTAGACGCGACGCAGACGCCGTCGTTGCATAGACGAAACATGAACGGCCGTTGCATAGGCTTAAATGAAATGGCGTCGTTGCATAGACGACATGCAGATGCTCGTCTTTGCATATACGAAACATGAACGGCCGCCAGATAGGCTTAAATGAAATGACGTCGTTTTCGGACGCAATGCAGATGCTCGTCGTTGCATAGACGAAGCATGAATGAAGTCGTTGCATAGGCTTAAATGAAATGGCGTTGTTGCATAGACGCGATGCAGATGCTCGTCGTTGTATAGACGAAACATGAATGAAGCCGTTGCATAGGCTTAAATGAAATGCGTTGGTTTATGAGCGTACCTGCTTTGTGACTCGCCTGGGTTGAGATAACGTCATTGCATAGACTTTGTGCGTTTGTAACCCGCATGGGCCTATTGTTGTGTTCCTGCCTTTGCTGATATGAAGATCCTCCACTCAAAGAAAACTTAGTGAATTTTAGGAAATGAATGGTTGATTAACGTCGACTCTGTAGCTTTGACTCTTGACGCTTGCATTCTTGGTGAAGACCTAGTTGGCCTGCTTTCCCCTGTCTATTGTCATTTTCTTGTAGTAAATTCCTTAAAATGTCCCAGTTTCTGGTAATGAAGATGTTGAACTGGGTAAGGTTGCATCTTGACGCTATCAAAACGATCAGGTAAGCAATTTTTTTTTTAATCATGAATGTAAAGCGAATGCGAGAATATGGACAAAATCGAGTCCTCTGCAAAAACAAGGAAGAAATATATCTAACGGTGTGACCGAAGCCGATGTGGTCGCTCACGTATCCCGCCGAGGAGTCGGTCAAGACGTAGTTCACGCCGCAAAATAAGAATTTTTATGATTTAAAATGACGCGGATCGGCCGCCAGGCCGCCTACGTATCCCGCCGAGGAAATCAGGTCAAGACGTAGTTCGTGATGCAAAAATAAGAATTTTTTATGATTTTAAAATGATGCGGGACCGAAGCCGATGTGGCAGCCTACGTATCCCGCCGAGGAAATCAGGTCAAGACGTAGTTCGTGATGCAAAAATAAGATTTTTTTATGTAATATGCATTTTGTTGTTGTTTTTTTTTGTTTTTTTTATAAAGATGGAAGACAACATTACGTTCGGACTTCAGTTAATACCGACAATTAGTATTGTGCATAAGGATTTTCGTTTATTGCTTTCAGTCTAATCGAGATTGACTCTGGTGTAATTCACACAGCTTCAAATAGTACCTCAGACATACCTGAGTGTCGACACACCTGCATGTATCCAGGGTTTCGAACTACACGTAATCTCACGTTTCAAATGCCCTCACTGAAAGAAAGTCTCATTTCACACATATATTTCAGTATTTTAAATTTTGGGACGTTTAGAGAAGTACGCTCACACTCAGAAAGATGTTCAATGCATGCAATTGTGATACCATAGGCTTGGCCGTCATGTAAGTATCCACTAATGTGAGAACCTTCAGTATAAGATCATGTAGGGCTTGTCACGGGCTTGTAATGTAGGTTTGGGGCAAGGGATGGATATCATTTGGGTAAAAAGTGATTAATCCTTCCTCGAGAGTTGGACTACGTCCGTGCATGATATTTGTGCGTTTTGATGCTGACTTGCTTTCTTTTTGTCTCAGTTTTTCTGTATTGACTTCTTTTGAATCTTTCATTTCGAGCCCCTTTTTTCAGGGTCATATATCCCTTTTTTTTTATCGGGGCTTTTGATTTCTTCTTTGTGTGAAGTCGTCTCTGCTTTTGGTTTTTTGAGACTTTGACAATTTTTGTCTTTGCAAACTTCAGCTAGAATTTTGTCAGCCACTTGCACATTTCTAAAGCACTCAAGGAGGTCGGGCCAAGAGAGGGATAGTGCGTACGCACTCAGAAAGTGTATAGGTGTAATATGCGGTTATCAAAAAATAGGTTTTAGGCTCAAAGGGGTGTACTAGGGATAATGTTATTTGGTAGGCTGAAAAGGCTCAAACGGGTCAAAGAAAGCCTACGATCATTTCCTACACCGATTGTTACTCAGAATTTCGCCTCAACAAACATTCATGCCAAGTTCTAGATCACAATGCAACGCAATTGAACTTATTCAAACACTCACCACACAATGCATATGAAACGATGAGGTCGGTTTCATTCTTATCTTGGAAACATGCAAGACAATGACATCTACGGGTATGAATAAGAGGTACCAAAAGAATCTATGGTTTACCACAAAGTCAACCCATACTGATTATCACTTGTTTTTTTTTATGCACAACCCTAACTGTGTTGGTATCAACAAAGTCAAACAATAATACTAAAAAAAATGTTTTTTGTTTTTTTGAATAACATTTTTTTTGTATCTTTTGAATAATTTTTTTTTTTTGTATTTTTTAAATAAATGGTACCGAACCCGAATAGGGCTGCCTACGTATCCCGCTGAGGGAATCAGGTGCGCGTAGTTCATTCAGATATGTTATAAAAATGTATGCTTGAAAATAATTTATCAATGAAAGGATACCAATATAAAGCTATGCAAAAGAAAATGATTATCCACTGTGGACGAATGCAAAGTAAAAATGAATGTAACAAAAAATGAATGCCCGAGAACATGATGAATGGGATGCATGAGTGAGAAAAAATATGTTTTTTTTTGTGGTTTTTATTTTTGTGGTGTCGAACCCAAAATGAGTTGCCTACGTATCACACCGTGTGGTGAGAATCAGACACGCGTAGTTCGAAATAATTATGTTGTAAAATGCATGATATGTAAGAACTATGCAATCAACGCTAAACATATTAATTGAATTTGCAAATGTGGAAAAAATACAAAGTAAAGAAGAATTGAGAGCGATGTATCGTTGAATCTGGTATAAACTAACTTCTTTTAATCAACATAACTAACGCTCATTTTTTTTCTTTTTTTTCGACCGCCCTCGGTTGTTTGCGAAGACGACCTTCCTGCAAAAAATATAAAAAATAAGTGAGTAGGAAAATGACCAAAATAATAAAAATGCAAAAGTGTGACAATATAGTCAAAGACTCCCCTGATTGGTTCGACCGGACTGGTGGTTGATGCTTCACAAAGTCCAAGTCGCGCTATTCAAGAGTGATTTACGCAGTAGAAGTCATGATTGCAATGTGAAAGCAAAAAGTGCAAAAATGCAAATGCTCGAGCCCGGAATCACAAAAGAGCAATTATTGAATTAAATAATATGTACAGAGTTGCTAGCGACAAACAATAATAAACAAAAAGCATGCAAATCAAGTGCGTGCCCTAATATGCTTGGGACCTCCCTTATGCCAGAGGTGAGCCTAAACGTCAAATATGCGGAATTATGATAAATAAGTCCAAGCCGTTAAACTGCAATGTTTTGTTGGAAATGACGATCAAATGACGGTGCACTTTTTTCCAATTTTGGCGTGTCATGACCAGGCTTGGATCCGTCTATCATTATCACGCTACACATATATGCTTATTGGTCGTCGGGGTTGTGAAACCCAACGACAATTTGGAGGATTTCCTAATCGTGGAGACGATATCAAGGCTCGACCCACCTAGAGTGTATGCATGCATGACTTAAAAAAATGTGGTATAGCTCTATCCTAATTTTGCTAAGATTTGGCTTACTAGACAAAATGGTTCCCGAGCGGACTACTCGAGTGAGAAGGCTACGCGGCCACCGGTTGGACCGAATTCTCCGCGCCTTTGCCAACTCTCCTAAATTTGGGTTTTGAAGAAAGAATTTTGCTGATGCACCAAGCGCACCTCGCGTGTAGTGTGTGATAGTGTGAATTTTTCAGAGTGGAAGAAATATGAACGAAATGTCAATTTAAGGAAAGCAATAAAATAACGTAGCAATTAAAATAGTTAATTACAAAATAAAAGCAAACAATATAAAATATTTACAACAAATATAAAAGCAAAATAAAGTGCAATATTTAATTAACCTGGATTTGCTATGATCAAGAACCTGATATCCCCAAATGAGTCGCTATGTTGTCGCTACCGCTCGACTTCTGGTCCGAATGCGATCCGCAACGTTGCTCTTTTGCGCGGTTCCCTGGATGGAGCAATAAATGCTTATTTTTGAGGAGTCGCCACCTAATTATTTAAGTGAATTAGGACACTTGATTTATTGCAGTAAAATACTGCAATTAATCTCCATTTAATAGTCTGCGAAATTAGTGAGATTCTGGATCAGGGTTCTTTATTATCCTAAAGGGAAGGGGTTAGGCATCCTTTAAGATCCGCTAACTTGCGGTTGTTCGTTCAAACCTAGGTTAATTATTTATTGTCTTTTTTATTCTACGTATTCTAAGCATTTTTCATAATTTATAATTAAAATAAAATGCAATACAAAATAATAAAAACTAAAATTAAATGCGACATAGAATAAGACACCGGGACATCTTTTAGCCCTTTTTAGGACTTCTGCACAAGATGATCTCCGGGTACCTGCATAAACACTTAGTAAAAGTGTTAGTACTAGAATAAATAATTTTAAAAGCAATGACAGGAATTTAATAAATAAAGCCAAAATAAATAAATTCGTCTTTTGCACAGAAGAGGCCTTGGAAATCAGACGGAGATTCCTTCATCGGCCAATATTGTTAAAAGCAATAAAATAAATAAAACCTTCATATCCGCGCCAAAACAGTAATAATTTTAAACACGGAGAGCTCAGATATAAAAAATGTAAAGTGGGACAGCCTAAACAAGTGCGATGCGAATTCGCCCGCCGCATGTTGGTTATCCGGTGTAAGTGGAAGAAATCATCCTTGCCCAGAAAGCTTCATTTATTTTATTTTCCGTCTTTGCAACTGTGGAAGCCTCAAAAATCGACGGATAACTTTTTCATCGGCCAAACAAGTGTAGCATCTTGTTCAAATCAAGAAATACCAATGTGTAGTATTTGTTCTAAATCAGTAAACCAGCAAAACATATAGCAAAAATAGCCTAAAAATCAGTCCAGCATTCATAGCCAAAATCAGTAGCAAAAATAGCCTAAAACCAGTCGAACAAATAACCAAAATTAGTAGCAACAACGACTGAAGATCAGTCCATTAAAATGGCGAAAATCAGTCCAGCAACAACACAGCGAGCTGAAGTCAGTCCCACCAACAAGAACAACCAACAAATCTAGAAAATCAGAAAATCATTCCGTTCCAAAGGTCGCCGGAGTCTTAAAACTCCGGTAAGACAGTCAAAAATCAGAGAAGTAAAAACAGTCAACAAACACACAACAACATAATAGCAACAGAAAAAATAAAGACCCAAACAGTAGCGTCGCCGTCGCCGGAGTTGAACCCCGGCCAGATTTATTATTAGCAACAGAGAGAGGGCAACAGCGGCATCACTTCCACGGCGAAGTCGTCGGAGCAACGCCACTGCTACTGAGGTTCGCCGGGAGAGGGTCAGGCGAGGGAGAGGTCTGGTCAATGACGGAAAAGGGGTTCGATGGTTCCGCGAAGTGGGGTGATAGTGGTGGTGAAAAAAGGGGGGTTCGCCGGTAGTGAGGCGACAGAGGTGTCGACGTAGTGGAAAGGGAGAGAGTAGACGGCTAGGGTTTGCTGACAGGAGGGGGGTGATGTGTGTTGCGGCTGAGGTTGTTCGCCGGAGCTTGGAGCTCCGGCGAAGACGGTTGTGACGGGAATGGGGAAAGGAGGTGAGGGTTAGGGTTTGCTGAGAGAGAGAGAGAGAGAGGCGGATGAGGGGTAAAGTGGGCTAATGGGAAGGGGTGTGTGTCGGCTGAGGTTTATAGTGTAGGGCTGATGGGTAGTTCGTCGGATATAGAACTCCGGCGAAGGGCGGCGTCGGCGACGGGAGCAGGAGAGGAGAGGGTGTCGACTGCTGAAGGTTTAAAGAGGGTGAGGGTTATAAATGTGTGGGCTGATTTTTGTGTGGCTGGGGTGATATTCTATGGGCTGATTTGTTATTAATAAATGAAAGAGGTAGGGTAGGGGAATAGGGGGGATGGGCTTGAAAGAAAAGGTATGGGTAGTGTGTTGAAAAATGATAAAGATATGATGGGACTAGGTTTGGTGTTTGGGAAAAATTAAAAAAATAGTGTTTGATTGAACTGGTTCAAATTATGCCTTGGATTGGACTGGTTTGACAACAAATGCAAGACTGGTTAATTATTTAAAGAAAAATTATTTAAAAAGATGCAAGATTATTAAAATCCAAATGCCGATGCAATAATACTAAAATGCAATATTTAAGAAATGTTTAATGCCTAATTAAAGTAAAAACGCGGTGTCAATTAATTATTTAAAGAGGTGCAAAGATAATAATAATATAAACATAATATTAACAAAGACATAATGCTTAATTTAAAATAAAATATGCAATGTCATTTTTTTTTTGAAGAAATAAACATAGAATATTATGCGGAAAATGCAAAAAATGATGATTAAAATGCGAAGTCCTAAAACACATAAAATTGCAACAAATATACGAAAAATGGGTCAAAATTGACTGTCAACAGTAATTATTATGATTAGAATGTAAATGGTAGGTAAATTAGCTTAATTAGGATGATAGATTAGATTACATAATCATATCCTATTAGTATTTATTACTAACTTAATTAGGGCCTTAAATGTGACTATTCTTATTGTATATTTTCCACCTTTATAGAAGATGATCATTGAGGAAAATAAAAGATAGATATAGGGCTGTCAAACAGGGCGGGGCTACCCGACCCCACCCTGACCCCACCCCGACTGACTCGGTATCGCGATCGAATACCGGTATTCAGTATCGATTTCGGTACGGGGTATGGAATTTTCTCCTACCCCGACCCGCCCTTGCCCCACCCTACCCCGCCACTTGCCCGTTACACAACAACTATTTCACAATTTAGCCGTTGTGCAACGGCCAAATTTCACCCCCACCCCTACCCCTTAATATTTATTTTTAACTCCCAAGTTATTATATTTACTCTTTAACCCAATTTTTTTTAACTATAAATACCACATTTTCTCTTCATCTTTTTCACAAATCTTCCTACAATCTCTCAATATATCTCTCATTCTCTCTACATTGTCTACTAAATATTCAATTTTATTTATTCATTTGGGAGTGAAGTTGGCAACTAGCTTGAGGATCATCCATCGAGCAAGGTTTCAATTTTCAACCTCTCGATTGCACCTCGACGTTACGTCGGCGTTTGATACATTCGTTCCTTCATTAAATTATTGTTGTTTCTTTACTTTAATTAGCGCACTTAATTTCATTATCTTTAATTATTTATTTGTATAATTATAATGGAAGGATTTAAACGTATGATTACGGGTAAGGGTAAGGGTATTACTACTTCTAGTAGGGGTAATAAGGGTAAGATTACTTCTTCTAGTCATCCTATTCCTCCTAGACAAGACAATTTTGTTGATACTGAATTATTTCCTGAAGTACCATTAGATTTAGACGAGGAGCTATATTCTGGAACTCAACAAGATTTTAATTTAGAAGATAATCTAGATGACACACCCACTAATCTAGATGACACACCCACTAGTGCACCTCCAACTGAACCGCCTCATATTCTCCCTAGTATGAGACGAGGCCCACCACAATGAAAATTAACATAAAATGTATGAGCGTTTTTTGATAGGGACGTAGATAATCAAGTAGCTAGATGCCAAATTTGTAAAAATATTTATAAATTTAAAATGGGAAAAGGTTAGAGCGGGACGGGAGGTTTAACTACGCATTTTGAATAGATTTCACAAAGCTAGGTGGGAGGAATACCTGGCTAAAAAGGCGGGTGCGCCAATGCCCTCTCAGTCGGGACAAGGTTCATATATTGTCCCGGACTAGGTACATGGTCAAATTGACCCTATGACGGGGGGAATTGTTGGCCCTAAATACGATAAACAAAGATATAGGGAAACATTATCAAAATTGGTTGCAGTGGAGGGTTTACCTTTTTCATTTCCTTCCTCTCCTGGTTTTATTCATTACATAATAGATATGTGTAATCCTGGTTTTAGCGTATATATATATAGTAGTGATATTTTTTCAGTTTGCGATTATTATGGCATAACTGATAAAATCATGACTATTACATTAGATAACGCTTCTTCTAATATTTCTGCTATTAGATTATTAAAAATATTTTAACTCCATCTTTTCCAGATCATTGTCATATAAAATGTGCATGTCATATTTATAACTTAGTTGTAAAGGATAGTCTATCACTTTTTGCAGACATTCTTGAAAAAATACAATTTGGTATAAACTATATTTTTAAAAGTAATAGAATACAACGAATAAAAGATTATAAAAAAAAACTTGTCACGATTATCAACTACCTTACAGAAAAATTCTCGAAGAAGTATGCACTAGGTGAAATTCTTTATACGAGCAACTACGTGTTGCTTATGAGTATAGAAGACCTATAACTTTATTTTTTAACGCCCATAATCGAAATCATACTGATATGATTGTAGATTTCGATTGGGATTCAATTTTAGAACTTATTACATTTTTAGAGAAAAAATTTCTAGCTACTAAAGAATTTTCCGGTATTTATTATCCTACTATTTCATCAATGTTATTTTATATAGCTCTAATATTTTTATTAATTAGTGAATATATGAAAAAACCAGTTTATAAGGCACATATTAAAAAATGTTTCGAAAAATGAAAAAATATTTTATTTATATTCCCCCAATTTATATTATTAGTGTTGTATTAAATTCGTCTATTAAAATAGACGGTTGTAAATCACTTATTGAAACTATTTATGATTGTATAGATAAACTTCCACATCCATCTCCCAAAAATCCAAATTACCCACCAAAAAAATTAGAAAAAAAGTGTTGTCTAGCATACGAGATGAATGTAAAAAAAGTATATACACATTATCAACAACAAAGTGCTAGCAACCAACCG
Source organism: Przewalskia tangutica (assembly GCA_029844215.1). NCBI lineage: Eukaryota > Viridiplantae > Streptophyta > Magnoliopsida > Solanales > Solanaceae > Przewalskia > Przewalskia tangutica. The sequence continues at coordinate 20,292,974 of CM056723.1, forward strand.
GCTTCCATGTCATCATCTTCTTCTTAAACACAGCCTCAAAAACGACATGTTGTTTCTGCGGCTAGTATTGAAAGTCTCAGACATGGAATGTTTAGTGGTAACATTTCTAACCAAGTTAGCGAGTTTGATGTTTTTATTTTGCAGGGTGTTCTATCGTACGAAGCAATTGTCAATGAAGAGGGACGTGGAGACTTGCTAAAATGCTGGAGGGACAATGAGAAGACATTTTCAACACTATCTAAGATGACCCGAGATGTGTTGAACATTCAAACGCCATCAACAGCGTCTGAAAGCGCATTTTCGGCCGGCATCTATAAAATAGGAGAGCACAAACATTCATTGGCGGGACTCATTGAAGATTGTAGTTCTATTCAGAGACTGGATTCGTGCGGAGCGTAGAGGTGCGTGCAGCCAACCAGAGATCAATGAAGAAGAAAACTACAACTACAACGAAATCTTATCTAACGGAGGTGGAAGCGACGTCGACTAATTTGACCAACAAATATCAATTCCAACCGAAGAATCAAAAGAAATTATAAAGAAACTAGAAAATGTGTTTCTTAAAATGTAATTCTTTTAATTGTAATTTTACTATGTTATTTATTTGCAACTTTCAATATTACGAAGTTACAATTTTGAAATTGTATTACAAAAAAAAAAATCATACTTCTATTAAATAATATAAGATACACAAAAACAGCATTGAAATGTTTTTATTAAACTATTTTGTTGTGGGTGTGTGTTATTTTTTTAATTTAAGAGGAAAAAAATGACCCACCTGACACCTCGGGATCGGTACGGGACGGCATCAGACCCCGCCAAACCCCGACCCCGCCCTACCCCAGTCCTGCCAGACCCCGACCCCTCCACGTTTGCCACCCCTAGATAGATATGTTATTATCTGAAATCATAGACAGATATTGTCCAATCGATCATCTCAGTCCATGTGCGATGTCGTGGAATTGTGATAAATTATTAGTACGTAAAATCATGGTGCGAATTTGGCCACATGGATCCAATAGTCTATATTCTTGATGCCAACTATTCTTGATAAGTTTCTTTGGATCGTTCGCCGGGCAGATCCAATAAGGATACTGTTAAAGAAATTTGAAAAAATGAAAATAAAATAAAAAAGAGAATGAATGGTAACTAATCAAGATAGAAGAATATATCATTAGTTATACATAATTAAATAGAAAATACTATATTTTCTTTCTATATCCTAAACTAAAAGAAAACAAATAGTCAACAATTAAATAGAATTAATATTTTAAAATAAAGGAAATAAGTATTCTACAATTAATATAGATTTTAAATTTGAAGGAAATTACTTATTATAAAATATATTTTAACAATTTCCCATCAAACTCCAGCAGAATTTAGCAAATTGAAATTCATCACTAATTTCTTCTTCTTAGTGTTGTTTTTAAAATTTTCAGCTTTGAGAAACTTATTTTAGTACCGAAAGAAATGTTGATTTGGCTGTGAATTTCATTATTTTTACCATTGGAGAATTCATCAACGGTAATTTGGACAAATCTGAAGGTTTTCAGTAGTGAAGTTTTGTATAGGGAATGATTCAAAGAGATATTTTAGGTTAAAAATAGGTATTTGATTCATGGCTTCTAACAACTCTATTTATATGGTAAATAATGTCTAATTTACAAACTATTTTGTTGTTCTCCCAGTATTTTAGGGGTTAAACACCCAATAATAAGAGTGTTTATTTTTATATTTAATAAGTTTTTCAATTATAATGCAAGTTTATGACTACAAGATTTAAATGACCCCACACATTTTTAATGTAAGATCACGAGATTTAAAAGTCTCAATTTGTTTTTTAAACTCCGTTCAAGTCAAATTAAGATACTTAAATTGAGACGGAGAGAATACCTATTAATTTGGAGTAAGAGTTAATTTCCAGAAACCTGCTTTCCCAGGCAATTTTTAATCCCTGCAAAATGGTTAGCAATTCAGTCAAGTTGTTAGTTGATTTGGGAATACCTTGCATGTCGCCAATAACGCAATCACCTATGTTATTTCTAGTTACTCCTCCTATTCCTCTTATTCTGGGGTTACCCAATCTTGATCCGTCTGTGTTAAGCTTGTATATACACCTCTGTTTAGAGGATCCCATTTAATGCTGATTATGATATTGTGAGTTATAATGGTGGATACAAGAAAATGGGAAGAAAGTAACAACAATAAGGATTACAAACTGGAAATAAGAACAAGAAAGAATTACTACAAAGATTTGTTGAGTCGGGTGTTAGCATCATGTCCTTAAGACAACATTATCCCGTATATATCCTTTAACGGTGTTTGACAACTTGTCTCCCAAGATAAAACAGCCACAAACAATTGAGCAAAGGAAACTCAAGTGTTTACTAAAAAGAAGAACCTCTTGAGTGCGTGGAAGAAAGCAAAAGAGGAAGAAGTATTCAGAAAATCTGATTGTAAGTGTGTGCTTCAATTAAGTCTAAGGCCTCAATTTATAGTGTGTAAGATGACCTCTCATCTAGCCAACTAATGTCAATCAAAGTCATGTAATGACACTAATTGCGAGGTTATAATTCAGCCAAATAATGGCTGAATTCAAGTGTCAAGTAATGGAAGATCAATGCTCCAAAACCAGCTCAAAAGTCAGAAACATTTCGTCTTTCGTCGACCTCACTGCCATCGAAGCGCCGCGGCGCTGGCTGGAGGCGTCGCGGCCCTTTACGGCTCCGCAGCGATTTCCGACTCGTTTCATTTTTTTGCACATCGTACACTTCTTCCTTCATTTAACCAACGTGAAACACTCGTCATTTGACCAATAACCGTCTATCATTTCATGTCTCGATCATTTTATATACGTATCAATATCTTTTTCACTAAGAAAATTTACGATCCTTGGTACAACGTGTGCACGTGTGTGAAAACGACGTTTCCTATGTGCAGGGCCCCAATTGTTCGAATCATAAATAATAGGTTAAACTCTATTTCACGTTTAATAAATTTCCAACGATATCTCCTAAGAACTTACAGATTAATCCATCAAAATTATTAAGAATTTAAATAACTAGTCATATATTAAATGTAAATTTCATTTATATTGGATGTTTACACCAGACGAATATATGCATATATGTATTTATATATACATTTCCATTGTTAATTAATTATGCAGACTTTCACTACCTCAAAATTATTTAACCATAATAATTATAGCTAGTCACCCTCTGTATTTATGTGAGAAGCAAATAGCGGCAACAAGTACCAACAATTGCCTACTTTTTAATTTTTATCCATCATTATCATTCCCTTCTTTTACTTCCCTTTTCATAATAAGTAGTTTTATAGATTTTTAATTTTTTTTTTCAAAATAAATAATGTTTTAGAATTTCAAAAAAACTTGGACAAGATTCATTAACTATTTTTTTCAATAAATTAATAAAAATATTTTTAAATTTATAAGAGTAATCAATGCGTATGACTTTAGTTATTATGGAAAGCAGAGAGTAGTATTTATTGGGTCCCACATAGGTAGCTTAGCTTTCATATTCATTCTCCACTAGAGAGGTGCAGGCAGCAAAGAGAAGAAAATGGAAGCAGTTTTATTAGCAAACAAGCAAGTTTTGTTGAAAAGATATGTAGAAGGAAACCCAAGTGAAGATGATTTTGAGTTGAAAATGTCATACACTAGTTCACATATTACACAAGGAAGTAACGCTGTTTTTCTTAAGAACATTTATTTGGCTTGTGATCCTGCTTTGCGCTATCGCCTCTCAGCTCATGATCATTCCGACAACATTCCCTTGCTTAAGCCATTCAATCTCGGATCTGTGAGTTTCATTCTGCACTACTTAGTACTTACTAATTCTTCATTGGACGTAAAATTTAAGAATTATTCAATTTATTTATCTTACTTTACTTTTTAGTTCATCTCGAAATTAAGAATGTTACTTTTTATATTTAGTACTCTCTTTGTCCCAATTTATATAGCACAATTGAAATTTTCGAGATTTAAACATTTAAATTTTGACCATGAATTTAGAAATAGAAGCTTTAAGTTTTTTTTTTTTTTAAAATAAAATCTATATATTTGGAAACTACTTTAAAAAAAAGACAGTTTGGTGCACTAAGCTCGCGCTATGCGCGGAGTCCGGGAAAGGGTCGGACCACAAGAATCTATTATAAAAAAATATTATAATTAATCACAATAATTAACAACTTAAAATATTAAACGGCATATAAAAAAAAATCCGGTAAATAAAAAACTTGATTGACTCTCTTGAATGGAGGGAGTAACTCTTTACCCCCAACATTGATATATTTAAAATTACAAGATTTTAAAATTATTGTGATACATTACACATATCTTTAGTTTAAGATCGTGAAATTTAAAAGTTATCTTTATTTCTTTAAACTCTGTGCCGATAAACTAATAGACAAACAAGTTGAACGAAGGTTTGTAATCAGGATTGTCTCTGGACCCGTGCGAGCTATGCTACCCCACAGGACTCCCGAAAAATGAAAAATTTAGGGGTCCTTTTTTTTTTTTATTAAGTAGTATTAGCCAGGATTTACTGTAAATAATCATAATTCGCAAGTCTTAGCCCAATCAAAATAGGAGTTGATTAACTTGAACTTGTATTGTATTGTTATTTACAATTTAAAATAATTTCTAATTATTGAAATCATATATTTACTTATATTAAGGGTCACTTTTATGAATTAGAACAAGACCCTCAAAATGTTTGTAGTACACTTGTGCAGCAGTAACTCACATTTTCCTTTACTCCATATTGTCACACAAACAAGAAGATAATATAACTGTTTCTGTTCAGCTTCACCTTATATATATTCTTTTTAGTATATGACTATTTTAATCTTCCTTAATTTTACGTCAGGTTATTCAGGGTTTTGGCGTGGCAAAAGTAATCAAATCTACTATTCCAGATTTTGAAGAGGGAAGTTACGTTTGGGGAGTCATTGGATGGGAAGAATATAGTATGATTGAAAATCCAAAAGTTTTATATACAATCAAATATACGGACGTCCCTTTATCATATTATGCCGGTATTCTAGGTACTGCCTAATCTAACTATATGGAACTTTCACAACCTTATGTTTGTCTTTTTTTTTTATAGTTAGTAACAATCTTAAATTTTAGTATCTTACATGACATGTTTAAGACCACATTTTAGTTTAAGATCATAAAATCTTTAAAAAATTATTTTTATATATTCCGCGTTCAATCAAACTAAGACACGTAAAATCAATGGGAGGGAGTAATACATTTGACTTTTTAAATATGCAGGAATGGTTGGACTTACAGCTTATTACGGTATTAACAATATATCATCAGTCAAGGAAGGAGAAGTTGTATATGTTTCTTCAGCAGCAGGAGGTACTGGTCTACTTGCTGGACAATTTGCAAAAATGATGAACTGTTATGTTGTTGGAAGTACAAGTACTGATGAGAAGGTATAAAGGGAAATTTTGCAGCAAGTATTTTCTCTTTTAATAAATTAATTCAAGAAATCCTCCTCACACCAATATGAAATTAATTAAACATGCATGTTACAGGTTGATATTTTGAAAAACAAACTTGGATTTGATGATGCTTTTAACTACAAGAAAGAAGATTTAGGTGAAGCCTTGAAAAGGTACTAATTTGATCTACTACTCTCCTATGTTTCACTTATGATTGGGAAATTACTTCCTTTTTTCCATTTTTATGTGAACGTTAAGTACAATCGCAATAACACATTTTTTGAATAACTTGTAGTACTAAAAATTCATGTGGTTTTGGGCAAGTTAAAAGTTTAAAGTTGAATTATTTTAAAAAAAAATATAGGAATGTGTCTTTTGAATGAGAGTCTTGGCGTAACTGATAAAGTTGTTATGTGATTAGGAGGTCACGGGTTCAAGCCGTCGAAACAGTCTCTTGCAGAAATGCAGGGTAAGGTTGTGTCCAATAGACTCTTGTGGTCAGACCCTTCCTCAAATCCCGCGCATAACGAAAGCTTAGTGCACTCGAATGTCCTTTTTTAAATATTTTTTTAAAGACTAAAAAAAGAGTGTCACGTAAAATAGAACAGATGGATTATTCAATTGTCTATCTTTATATGGTTATTTAATTAATTTTTCTAGTTATCCTCTCCCACATATGTTTTTTAGGATTTTAAAATTATATATCCGAGAGGCGGTAAAATTAGCCCATGAAAATATAACTCGCTCGTTCAAGTTTGGGCGGGTTATTGACCCGTCCATCTATTAGCTCAGCCCACTTTAACCCAATTCATTTCAGTCCATCAAATATTGGGTTGATATGTAACCCAAATTGACTCATGAGAAATCTTATCAAAAAATTTCAATTTTTTTTAATATGTTATATATAACCATAATAAAGAAAAATAATAATTTTATAAAGTACTAAAATATTGTAAAAGAACAAATAAAGCAATTAAAAGTTAGTAAAAACTGGGCGGGTTGGGTTATGGCCCGCATTTCAGCCCATTTCAACCCAACTCGTTTATTTAAGTAAGCTTTTGTGCGAATTGATAAGCGTCATTTATTAATTCAAGTATTTGATCCTCCAAATTCAGCCCAATCCACTCATTTGACTCTAATATCCACCCACCAAAATAATAGCCGAAAAATATATTATTTATACACTTGTACATACTTTTTAGTTTTTACATAATAATATATATTTTTTGTATATTTGGCTTGCGGATGTAACTAATTTCGCTTGCCCATGTTTTTTAGGGTTTGTCCAAATGGTATAGATGTATACTTTGAGAATGTTGGAGGTGCCATGCTAGATGAGGTGATTTTACACATGAAGACTCATGGTAGAATTACAGTTTGTGGAATGATTTCACAGTACGGACTCAAGGAGAAAGATGGTATTCACAACCTCTTCCACCTTATCTCAAAACGCATAAGAATGGAAGGATTTGTTGATGTTAATTACTGGAACTTTTATCCTCAATACCTTGAGTGGGCCATTCCTCTTATAAGGGACAACAAAATTGTCTATTTACAAGATATTGCTAGAGGTCTTGAAAGTGCACCAGCTGCTTTTTCTGGAATCTTTCATGGGAAAAATATTGGAAAGGCAGTAGTCAATATTGTTGCAGATAAATAGTATATTGATTTTAATGCAGTCCGGGGTGGAGCCAGAATTGTGGTTACGGGGTCCGCAGGACCAATAGCTTAGGCTCAAAATATGTATTTGTATTAAAAAAATCATTTAATATGTATAAATAATTTATTCATAATTATGTTTTGTCTTGAGTCGAGGGTCTCCCGAAAATAGCTGTTGTACCTACCAAGGTGGAGGTAAAGTCTGTGTACATTCTACCCTCCTCAGATCCATGGTGTAGATTACACTGAGTATGTTATTGTTGTTGTTGTATAAATAATTTATCCAGAACGCAATAAGCAAAGCATTGCGATTCAGAACCCATAAATGAAAAATTCTGGCTCCGCCTCTGAATGCGGTTACCTAAAGAGAAGAAAAAGGGGAAATATTGTGCTTGACAAATGGAGATTTGGAAGCTTCAACTGTAAAATAGATCTTGTGTCTAACTCAACTCCAAAAGCTATCTTGTAGAGTGAGGATTGTCTAAGTTCATATAAGGAGTCCACCATGTTTCCATTCAATTTCAAATGTGAGATTCTTAACACTCTCCGCACGCCCGAACCTCGCTGGAGTGTGTGGACAATATAATTTGGGGGCCCAACATCGACGAACAAAGAGTTGGAATGAGTCTGACTCTGATACCATGTAAAATAGATCTTGGACCTAACTCAACCTCAAAAACTTGAGTCTAACTCAATCCTAAAAGCTAACTTGTTGTTCAAGTCCATATAATGAGTCAATGTTCCCATTTCATTTCCGATGTGGGACTCTTAACACCAACTTTTCATTGTTCTGTTGTATTTTGTTCTTCATTATTGGAAGTGGATAAAAGAAAGATGAAATATTTACTTGAATTCTTGTTGCAAGAGATGCATTTGAGTTTGACTTATCTGCATTGCAGAATCTTTAACTTGGCTTTATTTGCTCCAGCAAAAAAAATGGCTTCTTTAACTTCTGAAGTAGAGTAAACTGACAATATTTGTTCAACTACAATATTTCAATCAATCCTCTGAATAAATTACAAAAGGATTTAGTTCCCCACTTAAACTATACAAACCAACTATGAGCTTCAGTTTTCTAGATATTAAAGAAGAAATGGATTTACATTGTGAACATAACAAATTCTTTAAACTATACAAAGCAAATTTCCCACCCTCAAAGGTATAAGGTCAATAAATAAAAATAACCTTACTCTTTGAAATGGACAATAGATATATCTCCTCTTAGGCCCTGCAAATGTGGATTTCATGTGCAGAAGAGTTAAATTATACGAGAATCCCTGTGAGGAAAAAGGGGTGGTAACAAGGAAATGGAAATGTTATCAACAACAACAAAGAAAGTAAGAAATCTGAAAATTAACAAATAAGATGGCTTGCTGAGTCGATTGATATTCAATCTTAGATAATATTATCCCGTATTATTCTTTAACGGTGGAATGACAACTTATCTCCCAAGATAAAACAACAATCAAATAAGTGAGCAAAGGAGACTCAAGTGTTCGCTAAGATCTTTGAGTGTGTGAGATTGCTAGAGAGGAAGACAATTTTTTGAATTGTTGAGTGTGTTCTTGCAAATGAGCCTAAGGTCCCATTTTATAGTGTTGAGAAGATGACCCTCCAATTGCCCAAGTAATAGCCTTGAATGACCCTGTAATGGCCTTGATTATGGAGGTTTAATTCAGCCAAATAATGGTTGAATTCATTTGGGAAGTAATGGAGACTTAATGCCTCAAAACCAGTCCAAAAATCATGTATTTTCGTCTCCCGTCACACGGAGCGTCGGTAGCGTGGCGCCAAGACTTCGAGAAGCGTCGCGGCCTGCGTGAGGCTCGCGCGCCAAAACTTCAAAGAGGTTTTGACCTCGTCGGCGCCGCGGCCCTTCCGAGACAGTGCCACGACCCTCGAGGTTCCGCGGCGATTTCATGACCCGTTTCATCTTTTAACACATTGTACACGTCTTTCATCATTTACCAACGTGAAACCATTGTCATTCGGCCAATAACCGTCTATTAACTTACGTCTCAAATATTTTGTATACGTACCAATATCTCTTCCACTTAGGAAATCTATGATCCTTGGTACAACGCGTGTGGAAACAAAGTTTCCGACGTGCGGGGCCCCAATTGTTCGAGTCATAATTAATATGATTAACTTTATTTCACGTTTAATAAATTTCAAATAATCCCCTCTTGGAAGATATTTTGGCGCACGCACATGGTGTCTTTCTAGCAATCGTCCGGCGGATCGATGTTGCATCTGAAAAGGTAGTCGTAGCTTTAAACCTTCCATAGTGGAATATCATCGGACTTATTTACTGCGCGGTGAACGCGATGTCTTGAACCGTCAGTGTTTAGTATAAGCCAAGACAATGATACCCACACAACACCTTTCCTACTCAATCCTTCTTTATGTTTTTGTCCGTCGTGGGTCGTGGACACACTTGGATTCTTAAGTTCGTTCATTTGAGGCGGCATGTCTTCGCACTTAAATAGGTGATCTCCTACAATGTATCCTGCAATACCCCACTACGCAAGTGTTAGACACCATTAAAAAATTCCCCCAACCTAACCTCAATCATTGAGGATCATGAAAGGTTTGAAAATTTAACCTCTACCCTCTCTGCAGGTAGCACTTTATGTCTATCGCGGGTATGACCTCAAATTTATGTTTCTAAGAAGAAATCATCATCCAAAGTGCTCTTGCTTCCACTGAAGCGCTCAACCAAACCTTTACGATTTAGTTTTCTCATTGAACCTTATTCCTGGGATCTCCAGTATGTAAGGTTGGATGTCCACAATATCGATTCTTATTGATTGGGTTTTAAGCCATTCCCCTAGACAGGCAGAACATCTGATCTCTAGGTATACCCTTCGTCAAGGGATCTGCGATGTTTTCCTTAGATTTTACGTAATCAATGAAAATTATACCCGTGGTGATTAGCTGCCTAACAGACGCATGTCTCCGTCGAATATGACGAGACTTGCCGTTGTACATAGAACTTCGTGCCCTTCCTAGAACCGACTGACTGTCGCAATGGATCATTACAGAAGGCACGGGTTTGTCCAACATAGGACATCCTCTAAGAAATCATGAAGCCACTCAACTTCTTCTCCAGCTTTGTCCAAAGCGATAAACTCCGACTCCATCGTGGATCGGGCAATAAGAGTTTGCCTAGAGGATTTTTAAGACACAGCTCCACTAGGGCATATGCTCGTTCCATTGCACGAATGTTTGAAAACTCTCCTGCAGCTCGATGTTTGTGAGAATTCTGCCTTAGAAGCTCTACACCATGTTGGGAAGCAGCATATGCTCGTTCCATTGCACTTGAATCCTCCTTTGCTTTGTTAGACCACGTGTAACCAGCTGTATTAGGATGGACCACTGAATTAGAATGAGTGAGTCCGTTCCTGTATCTCAATGCTGGTGGCTCTATTGTCCTCGAGAGGATTGTATGTGCTGATACTTTTGCTAGACTGCCCCTGCAATTATTTGCAACAACAGTGGTCTTAAGCAAGAAAATGTAAAGATTCAGTAAAAATCTTGGACAACTAGAAGAAAATAAAACCTATTCGTGAGCATTGAACTCTGTTGTTGGTTCTTCCTTTGATTGTCTCGATGATTTCTTCATTGTTTCGCCTTCACGTCCTTTTCCAGTCTCAGCCTTTCACCTGTGATTAAGATAACGTAATGTGAGACTATATGAAAGAACCGAAAAGTTTGGTCACAAGAAAGCTGCACTTTCCTTGGAGAACACAATAGTAAGCGTACATAGGTCAAAGCATGAGAACAAAGTTACAAGTCACTCTTAATTTTGGTCAGAGTAGGAACCAGTATTAAACCCGTGAGGGCTTGCTTTCTCCTGTCTCTCTGTTTATAGAGTTTTTAATATATTACTCCTGCTTAGAATGAAGAAGGTGGACATCGAAATTGGATTGCATTATTTTGTTGAACTGCCACAAAGCTTGAATATTTTATGCATTTGCTCCACCTAGCAATTGTTTCAACTCTCTCAGTTAATAAATGCATGAAACCAAAAGGTGCTAATTCATTATGAGATGAACAAATGTACCTCTGTTCTTCCAGGCATGTAGGCTTTCCAGAAAATAGTTCAGCAAGGATGCAGCCAGCACTCCACATATCAATGGCTACTCCGTATTCTGTTGCACCAAGTAAAAGCTCAGGATCTCTATACCACAGAGTTACAACACGACTTGTTAATGGCTGCTTTTGGTTGGGTTGAAAAGACGTCGCCAGACCAAAGTCTCTGATCTTTAGAACACCATTATCACCAATTAGAAGACTTGAACCCTTAATGTCTCAATGAAGTACCCCCCCCCCCCCCGCCCCCGTGACAGTGTTCGAGCCCCCGAAGTAGTTGTTGCATATAACATTTTATGTGAAATGCAATTCAAATTCTGCAACATAAGGATATAAAAAACACGGAAACTACTTTGAAACAAAAATGGACCAAAATTGCGCCCGAGGGTGGGAGAACTCCATTAGAATATTTCCATTCTATTTTACTTTTTAACTTGTGCAAACATCATTTTTCACTTGCTCTCTAACTTTAACAAGGAAATTGAATAGGACTTGTCATCGAGATGACTCTTACAGATATATGTTAAAATGATTTGGTCTTGCACTGAGTGTTGGAATTTTATTAACGTGAAATAAAGTTTAACCTATTATTTATGACTCGAACAATTGGGGCCCCGCACGTCGGAAACGTCGTTTCCACACACGTGCACACGTTGTACCAAGGATCGTAAATTTTTTTAGTGAAAGAGATATTGGTACGTAAACAAAATGTTTGATAAACGGTTGTTGGCCAAATGATGAGTGTTTCACGTTGGTAAATGAAGGAAGGAGTGTACGACGTGTAAAAGATGAAACGAGTCGGAAATCGCCGCCGCGCCTCCCAGGCAGGGCCGCGGCGCTTCAATGGCAGAATGGTCAACGGGAGCTGAAAAGTTTCTGACTTTTGGACTGGTTTGGGGCATTGATTCTCCATTACTTTGTACATGAATTCAACCATTATTTGGCTGAATGAAACCTCTCAATAAGTGTCATTACATGGTTATTGATTGACATTAGTTGGCTAGATGAGAGGTCGTCTTTCTCACACTATAAATTGAGGTCTTGGCTCAATTGAAGACACAACTCATACACTTACAATCAAATTTTGATTTTCTGAAACTCTTCCTCTCTAAGCATTCTTTCATACACTCAAAGGTTCTTCTCGAGAAACACTTGAGTTTCCTTTGCTCATTTGTTAGTTGTTATTTTATCTTGGGAGACAGTTGCCCATTAACGTAAAAGAATATATATGGGGCAATAATGTCTTAAGGACAGAGTGCTAACACTAGACTCAGCACAATTCACAAGTAGGGATTTGGTGTCTCTTGGTTTCAGGTTATCAAGATTCAAGAGGCTTGCTGTAACTAGCATGAAGATTCAAGACGGACTCAAGAACTCAAACGAAGATCCAATCATTCAAGACGAAGTTCAAGAACTCACAAATTTACTATAGCCACAACTCTTGTTGGCTACAAGATTGTTAACTGTTGTAATCATTATAGGTTATCCTTTCAAAGCACTAGTAATAGTAGTTTACTATTCCCGTACATCCATTGTAACTCACACTGAGTTGGGTCAACTCATGTTCTAAATAATGAACTCCCCGGGACTTGTCAAACAAAAAGAAGAAATACCTGTGGTTCAGTGAACTTGATCCCAGGCGCTGCTGCAAGTCCAGCAAGATCGTGCTCCATATATTCGAATAATATAAGCTGCCTGAAATCCTGGATGTGACCAAAGCCTCAAGTTTCATATCATTTGGGTGGTCCAATCTACGCAAAATACAAATCTCTCTCGCCATAAAGTGAACACTCTCCGGATCCATATTGACAAATTTTACTTTCTTCATTGCAACAATTTTGTCGGTTTTAAGGTCACGGGCCTTGTAAACATTACTATATGTACTTGACCAATCTGCATTGGGAAATAAATATTAGGGGCTATTACAGTTCCAAAAATTCAGAGATATCTAAAAGTTAAATGGCATTATCATTGTTTTAACTGGAAACTTGTAATCTCATTTCCAGATTTTCTTGAATACCAATAAAAAATTATGTAACCAAGCAAAGTCAGCTTATTGCTAGAACATACTTTAGTTATGTTTTTGAAATTATCACATATGTATACGATTACATCCACAATTAAAGTTGAAAATGCATCTTTCACATGTTTAGAAATTGAAAGTAATAAAAAGGGAAAAGAAATCTGCGCTGAGTAAGGAAAACTTTGATGCCATTTCTGTGAATATATCATCGTGGGATGGATTGACACTTGAGACCCTGTGTAAAAACATGAAATATCTAGAAAATTTGGTTCCTAAAACACTCAAAGGACAAGGAAACAGGGGGATTTTATCAATATGATAATCTTCCTTAGGTGGATAATTTCTTAGATCATGGAAATTGGACAAACTATAGATTCAAAAGTCATGTGAAAAGTACAAAATCAGTGTAACGAAACTTAGAAGCAGTAAATGTTGCAGAAAACTGATAAAAGAATTGAGCAATTTAAAGATACTAACTTTGTTCAATTTTTCAAATGATTCTGCGCTTTGAGGAACCCGCCCTTGAATAGCTTCTTGTGCAACTGTACTTAGCCATAGTGGCCAACCTGCAGCACTCAGCTCGCCCTTTGCACTATGAGGCATGTTTACAACCCGAGACCTTGATCGTATTAGTCCAAAATCCATCATCGATTGCCTCTTGAAACGACTTTCCTTAGGCTTCTCCCTAATCCTAGTTTTCCCATTATCATCAACTTTTGTTGAAACATCATTGGCTTCTGATTTAACAATTTCTTTAATCTCTTCTTACTGATGGAGCAACCAATTGTACAGAAGATTTATCAACTTGTATTTCTTTTTACTTTTTATCTTCAACAACATTATCATTATTGTTAGAACCCTTTGAACAAACAGATGCATTTGAACCCCAAATAATCAACCACCAAAGACCAAAACTTTCCACAATATCTTTCGCTAGTATCATATTCAGCTAACCAAATTGACATTTCACAACATATTCTTGATCTTCCTGTTTTCTCTTTCCATTTTACCAATCAAAACATATGCATCAAGATCACAATATTTCAAGGCATTCAAGAATTCCAACAACAGACAAATAATCAGATATTGAAAGAAATGACAACCAATTTCTAGGACCTCAGGACATATATGTCCTATTCATAATTAGTCCATAACCTAAGAAAATTAGAAAGTCAAAACCCCAGACCAGAAATCCAGCATTACAGCCAAACACAAAATTCAAGATTCCAGCATACACAAAATAATCATAAATATGTATGTAAATTGCTATGCTAGGTTGGATTAATGCTGCTCAGGGGTACCTAATGAGGTTATTCGAATTTATTTATTTTTTCCAGAAAATTTAACTGTTTTATTACTTGCCATTATTTGCTTTATCAAGTAAAATTTTTACTTATTTATAAACCTATTAAAACTCCGGCTCCGCCACGGTTTAGGTCTTTTAATGTTTTTTTTTTCTTTTTGATTAAATAAAAGGAGGTATGTCACCTTTATTTTTATTTTTCCTTGTCTGAGTTTTTGCTTCACCTTTGGTATATTTCTGTAATTCTGCATTCCCTTTTCTGTGTAGAAATGTGTAATAGCAGTTGCAGAACCATGGTTATTTGAGCTAGCTGTGCATGCAACTCGTAGGCATTTTAAATTAGAGATGTATCATTTGAATTTTATTAGGGGCTGATCTACAAAAAACCACAACATTGTATAAGGAAATGAGGATGCTATGCTTGTTCAAAAGTGAAAAATAGCAGTGCAAAAAAAAAATGAAAGTGAAAAATAGCAGTGAAAAATGCACTACCATCCCTACGTATGGATCACATAATGGAACAGTTCGCTAATAATACAAAAAAGTAAATTACTCCACTCATTTTAATTATGTTAATAAATAGTTAAAGACTTAAAGATAATAAAATTAAGTGTGCTAAATAAAATAAAGACACAATAATAATTTAATAAAAGAATGAATGTACCAAACGCCGGCGTGTAATGGAGAGGTTGAAAATTAAAACTTTGCTCGATAGATAATCCTCAATCTAGTTGCCAACTTCACTCTCAAGTCTCAAATGAATAAATAAATTGAATATTTAGTAGACAATGTTGTATAGAGAATTAGAGATTGATTGAGAGATTAGAGAGATTGTAGGAAGATTTGTGAGAAAGATGAAGAGAAAATGAGTTATTTATAGTTGGAAAATTGGGTTAAAGTGTAAATATAATAACTTAGGGGTTAAAAATAAATATAAAGGGGTAAGGGGGGGTTGGGGAGGCCAAAAATGGATGTTGCACAACGGCCAAAATGTAAAATGGTCGTTAGTGCAACGACTATTTTTGCAATGGCCGATTTTCGGGCGGGAATGGGACGAGATGGGTCGGATCGTGGCGGGACCGGGCCAGACGGGACCAGACATTGTCCCGTCTCGGTTCGAGTCCCGTTACTTTTTTTTTTTAATTAATTCGGGGTCGGTCGCCTCTCCCTCACCTCTGAAACTAGGCAAAACTGCCTGCCTTTCTTTCAATGTTTTAAGATGGAAGTAGGTCGAGGATAGGTACCGAGACATCCCGACTCACTGGCCAGGCTTAATTTTTTCTAATGTTATTAAGGAAGTCATTTTTTATTATATTTAAGGAATTTGTTTTACTAAACTTGTGGATTTTATTCATTAAATTACATATATTTTAAGTAGATAATATGAATTGACCCATATTAAATTATTAAAGAGTTATGTTTTAAATCTCAAATCTGACTCATTTTAAATGGATTGAATATCTAACTCATTTTAAATGGATTGGATGTAGTGAATATCCATAGTTTTTATCCATTTTATCAACCCCCAGGTAATTAAAAAAAAGGCAATGGAACAGAGCAAAAGGAAATCAAAAGATAGCCTTTTTCCAGCAAGCAGTTTCAAGAAACAGAATTGAAGTTAAGATAATGACTGGTCAGATCTCATGCATTAACTTCCAAAAACAAGTCCTTACATTCGTATAGAGCACCTCGTACCACGTGTTCAACTCCATGCATGTTATACTCACACTTTAATGTTTATCTTCCTAGCTAGTTCCTAACACTATTCAGAAAACCAAGAACAAATTTAAACCACCTCTCTTCTCATTTTTTTTTCTCTGTCATCTGATATTCTTGTTGAAGTGATCAAAGAAAAAAGAGATGATGAATTTGGTGAATTCAGGGCTGAATTTTGTGGTTCCACCAGCAAGTTTGTTGATGTTGGCCTTTTCTTGGCCTGCTTTGTCTTTCATCAACACTTGTGAATGGCTCTACAATTCTTTCTTTGGAGAAGATATGGAAGATAAGGTGGTCATCATCACTGGAGCTTCTTCAGGAATTGGAGAGGTAAAAAGAAATTAACTTTTAAACCTTTCAGAGGACTCTGATTCTTTTTGTGACATGGAATTGGTAATTTGTGTGTATCAATCAATTGTTACTGTTGAAGTCCCACATCAGTCGTGGGATGAAAATTGATCTTTTATTGGTCTTGGCCAATTCTCGCCTTTTGAGCTAGCGTTTGAGGTTGAGTTAGATACAGTGTTTATCTGTTAGACAGACTAATCTCAATTCTTGATTTATCTGATACTGAGGGAAAATGGTTTCTTGTATATGATTCTAAGCAATCCTCATTCCCTAAGTTAGGCCAAGACCCATCCATTTCTTATCACCTTCCTAGCATGCAATAGATAAAACTATTCTGAAGTCTTTTGAAGTTACAAAAACGAATTATTCAGCAATTGAAATTAAAGAAGCCCAAAAAAGAAACACATAGAGAATTGAAGAGAGGAAGAGAGGAAGAGAGGAAAACACTTTTTGCCTGTCATTGGACTTTGTTCAAGTAAATGGTGATTAATTTACCTTTACTTTGTCAAAATAAGAGAACTGAACTCCTAATTTAATTTTTTTAAAAAAGGATTTGGTACAAGCTCAGGGGGGGCAAAGTATGTATAGAGCCCGAAAAAAGGGAACTTATTCTGACAATTGTAGCAGTAACCACAGTAAATTAAAATGGAGTGCATCTGCTATTTCGACATATGATTGCAGCATTTAATCCATGTCTCAGTACTACACTATCAGACTTCCATTGTATAGGTTGAATTGAAACTTTGGTTCTTCATCTAGAAGATGCATCAGCATATACAACATTAGTGATTTCTGTTACGACATGAAGATTTAATTTGCCTTCCAGTGTTCAAGCTACAAACTTGCAATTTTTCTGTTCTTTTCTTGTGCATGAACGGTATTGAACAAGTGACAAATACTTGGTTTTACTTTTGTAATATTAGCAAATTGCATATGAATATGCAAAGAAGAAAGCCCATCTAGTTCTGGTTGCACGAAGAGAAAACAGACTCTGGGGAATCAGCGAGAATGCCAGGGCACTAGGTGCAAAAAGTGTCCTGATAACAGCTGCAGATGTTGTTAAGGAAGCTGATTGTAGGAGATTCATCACCGAGACTGTGAACTTATACGGGCGTGGTAAGCACTTGCCTCTTATTTCATACAAAAGCGACCCAGCTTGTATTGTTTTTGTTTGGTTATCAAGAAGTGCTAGATCCACTTGTTGTATATATCTCCAGTTTTAGGTTGTAATAGCGTTTAATACATCTTTCATTTAAATGAGAAAGCACTGGACACAGGGATTTCGAGGAATTTGACCAACCAAATGCAGGGTCTCATCCCCTCCCAATAATGTGTCAAACCAAAATGTAAAAAAGGTGACCTTTTGAGTAATCAAAAATACCACCAAGAATATAATGTGGGTGAAGCACTATATATGCTTAGTCAAACCTCTCACTGTTGGTGAAATGATATGAATGATATTCTCTATTGTTTCCTTTTCATGTTTTCGTTCATGCAGACTATAGCATATGTAAGTTTCATCAATCACTCATTTTCAAAGCAGAGGTAATCTACGTCCCATTTAGCATGTAGCTGTCCGTGCTTGTTAAAAACGTTTTCTTGAACTTTCTTGCGTGGAGTTCTACAGATGGAGACTGATGTTACTGAGTACTACCTCTATCTAGATATTAGAGTCTTATTTCATTTCTCCCGAATCAAACGGAAGTACTTTCGTCTATGAAAAACAATAAAATGCTACAAATATTTTGAAAAATGAAAAAGTCTCCACTTTCCATACTTGTAGGGTGAGTACTTGAACTCTATTCATTTCGGGGTGAGCAAACTACTAAGTATTAAGCTGCCTAACTTACAGAATTCATTATGTAGTTTCAGATCTCCGAGTTATGTTCTAGAGACAGATGAATTTGTTTCTCATGATTGATTGGTCAATTGATCACTTTGAGCGAAAAATAAGACTAAATTGGGATGGATATAGTAGTGTCTCAATTTTATCCTGACGACAATCTCCGTTCATTTCCCTATTTTCAGTGGATCATCTTGTAAATACAGCAAGTTTGGGTCATACCTTCTACCTAGAAGAAGCCACAGATACAAATGTGTTCCCCATTTTGATGGTATGTAGAGCTTTCTACTCTTGATCATTCATAATTATTTCTTTTTTAGCTTTTATGAAAATGTATTGGCATAATGATTTTTCCTAAGTTTCTTTTTTCTTCGAATACAACAACAACTCACAACGTGGGGTCTGGGGAGAGTAGAGTGTACGTAGACCTTACCTCTGGCGCGCCTGTTTCCGAGAGACTCTCGGCTCAAGACAGGGCTTCTTTTTTCTTTGAATACCTTTTCAAATTTGTAGAAGTTTGAATATTGTCCACTTTTTCAGGATATCAATTTTTGGGGAAATGTATATCCTACCTATGTAGCTCTACCTTACCTGCGGCAAAGCAGAGGCCGCATCATAGTGAATGCTTCTGTAGAGAGTTGGTTGCCCTTGCCAAGGATGAGCTTATATTCAGTTAGTAATTCTGACCTTTGCTATCTATTCCTCTAAATAAAATTTGTCCAGTTTGAGAATTGAATTACTCAATATTTCTTCGTCATCCCCCTGTTTCCTTCGTCCCCCAGCGGGTTTTTTTGTGTATGTTTTTGCCTTTGAGAGATGATAATACTTTCATCCTGTTTTGTTTTATATGATAGGCAGCAAAAGCAGCACTTGTAAATTTTTATGAGACGTTGAGATTCGAGGTGGATTGTGACGTAGGGGTCACAATAGCGACACACGGATGGATTGGGACCGAAATGACAGGTGGAAGATTCATGCTAGAGGAAGGTGCTGAGATGCAGTGGAAGGAAGAAAGAGAGGTAAGTCTCTCTTTCCCAAGCAGAAATGGCGATACTTGCCCGAGTTTGCTTACTAGTACTATTTGCTCGGTAAATTATGTCTAGTTCTTCCTCAGATGACATGACCAGATTACCTTTTTAACATAGAAATAAGAAGGCAATTATACTCCTAGATAATGCAAGCTACACATTCATCATTTTAAAGTACAAAAGCTTATAGCTGCCTTCTCCAAATACATGCCATAAGTTACATATTCACAGTATAAAGAAATTGATATTGTCGTTTAACCGGCTGTATCGACCCTTATTACACAATTCCATATAGTTGGTTTTGAGTATTACAGTCTGTGTAAACATTGAAGTTTTAGAATTTATTGTTGCTAGGAAATTAGAATGAATTCATAGGAATATGATTGAAATGAGAACTTAGCTCTTCACACTCACAGGGATAATACTGTTAAGAAAAAGGCAAAAGATCATACAACCTACATTTATCATTTATCATGGATTTCATTACCTTTATTTTCTGATTTTCCTGGTACTTTAGGTAATATTTTATCTCCATGCAACTAAAGTTGTTAGCGCATTGTCGTTCTAGGTTCATGCATCTGGAAGTTCAATGGAAGACTTCGCGAAGTTGATTGTATCGGGGGCATGCCGAGGAGATCCATATGTGAAATTTCCGAGTTGGTATGACATTTTCCTTCTCTATAGAGTATTCACACCAAATGTTCTCCAATGGACATTCCGGATGTTACTTGCAAACCAAGGTGCCCGGAGAACTTCCCTCATTGGCACTGGAAGGCCTCTTCTTGAGTCATCCTCTCCTCGGATACAGCCTCTTCCTGAGACATCCTCTCCTCCGCGACAGTCTCTTTCTGAGACATCCTCTCCTCAGCGACAGCCTCTTTCTGGTTCATCCTCTCCTCAGCATCCATCCTCTTCTCCTCGGAGACGAGCGGGGCGAGTGGGCCCCGTTCCAGTTCAGCAGCAGATGGAATGAAGGAAGTAGGTCGAGTCGTTACTTTAATTTTACAGTGGTTGTGTTGGAGGGTGTTGTGTTTCTTTAGTCAAGATTTTGTGGATATCACTGTAGGAGTCCACAAAATACAACCAATACTCGGCTCAATAAACAATTGTACTTAGCTTGTTTAAGAATGTTTGAATTTGGTTTTAGAAAACTTCTCTTTACGTTTTCGATGAAATTTTTTGGGATGTTATGTGGGATGAGCCTGTGAATTGTGAGGGAGGGACATAGAAGAATGTAGGTACTTTGGGAGGATTATATCCCTGCGCCCTAGTAGGGTTGCACTAGTCTAGGTTAGAAGTTCCTTTCTTACTCATTTAGGATGAATGAGTAACTAAACTGTTATCTTTTTCATTACCTCCTCCAAGTTGACATCACTTGCTGTTACACCAGGTTGAGCCTTTCCACTGTAAACAATCTCTGTACATGCTCAGATTTCACCTCACTTCATGCTAATGTTTTGTAGAATTATCATCATCTGCTTTAACATATACAAAGTTCTTAAGGGATGAGTGAGGGCTCTCAACACAGTACCTTAACATCTAAGACTACATGCCTCGTCCATTAGTGAGCTGTTTATTTCACCCTAGTGATCAGTAGTATCAATTGCGTTTGCGTAACCTGCATCTATTCTTAAAGTCCAAAGAGTCCCATCACTTCAATCACATTTTGTGATTGCATTTTGCATCTGATTTCAATGTATATACACAGCTGTCTATTTCATTCTCACAATATATTCATTTAATGTAAGCAATACGTATCACTTTTTCCAGAATGCCATTCGATGTATGAATTGGTAGAATCATTTTTGTTTGGAGAAAGATAAATTCTCTTACATTCATGGGGAAAATTACCCAGTAAAGCTGGTGTCAAATGACCCCAACGGAAGTTACGGAACATGACTGGTAAAGAATTTATTTGCACAATTCTGTATGCGTATTCAGCTTTAAAGGTGAAGCCTCACCAATCTAATTTCTGCACATCACATTCTAGAACGAGCAATCACAATGAATGAGATGATATACACTATGCTACAAAAAAGTTGGACCTTTCTGCAATCTATAGGTCTGCAAGGGGTTCACAACCGATTTCCCCGGTCATATGGTCAGTGCCAGAAGTCCTTGAGCCCTAAAATCCTTGGAAGGAAAACGAAAGGATTTTGAATAGCCCGTCCGGGTTATCAGCATGTACCTGAAAAAGAAATAACCTAGTCATTAGGATAAGGATCAGGTGATAATTGTGTGATTTCCTTCAGCAAGGCAAAGTCAGAAAGCTAGTGCACAAAAATTCAAGATTGTTCATCATTGTCGAGGAAGGAGAGTAATGGTGGGAATAACGAAGCTCAAAAGTAACCCTTGTTTCACCATCTGCTTTTCTCAAGTCAATAGCTGTAAACAGCGACGAAAAAATGTACCCTAAGTGCATTGTTCAGAAACTAGTTTGTGTCCCGAATAATAATTGCCTTCTTAAAAGTTCTGCTTTACATAGTCCAAAGCCAGATATTGGGAAGCAAAAGATGCAGAACATGATATCAATATCAATAACATTATCCAATAATAACTTCAATTAACACTAGAAAGTTATTCGTTTTCTGATTCAATCAGGTCAGTGTATTGTCTATATCATCAGTTTGGGAGCAGAGGGTAGATAGTCCAACACCGGAAGAAGATGAGGTAATCAGTCCCTGAGACACAATTAGGAACGATCATGTACTTTAAGAACTAGGGTCAATCTAGTTGCTCCCTCCATTCCATTTCATGTGACACTATTTCCTAATCAGTCCGCACCAAGAAGACTGATATCTTTCTAAATTTGGAAGCAATTTAACTTAAAACTTTCTTTTACCCATAATGGCATGCTTTTATAGTCTTCCCTTCTATCTTAAACATCGATCCTAGTCAAACTACACTACATAATTTGAAAGGGAGAGTATGATAAATTACCAGTTTCCAAATCTGATGCACATCTAAAAATGGAAAGCACTTTGCATCTTGAGGACTTAGCAATATACAGCAGAACGTGTACGAAAGAAGAAACCTACCCAATGACCTGCATCTTCGAGAACATGCATTTCGACTCCGCCTCCCTCCTCTACAGCTTGTTCCTCAGCAACATGGATTCTTCTGATATCCTCAAGGGCCCACCTATGCAGACTTCTTTCTGCTTTCAAAAAGTTAACATGCACACCCCGAGGAACATCCTCCACAATTTTCCTGCGAGAAGGTCCTTGCAATTACTATTTCCACTTTTATGGAGAATGACCCATTGATTTGATATACCAGAAACTTGGTGACCGAACATAAAAAATAAAAGATGTGAAACAAATCATTGATATATTCACTTATGATTTAAGTTAACTAATTTGAATGTACTCATCGCAAAGTTACAAATTCATTATCATATGAATAAAACAAGTTATTACGGTTGACATAATATTTTTAGCAAGTCATTACACTTTTTAGGCTCTAATAATTCCAGATATTCCACTTTCCTTATATTTTTTTCTATTTCCATGCTAGGTATTGAGTTGACTGACCAGTCCTCCAGTACATTGCCCGTAGAATTCATTGAAAATTTCCTGATCATCTTGCTATTCTTATATTCATGTTCAAATTTAATCTTGTCAAAAAACACATCCTGCAACTTATCAACATTTCCATGTATTTTTTCTTCAAATCTTATGATTTAATTTATAGCAACAAGATGAAAAGGCTGTGCATGTTTGTGATTTGTTGAACCACCATAAGTACGTGTCCAGACTACTCCAGAATCTATTGGGCTACTGGTATACACTTTATAATGGTAAAGAAATGAACAAGAAGCCAAAAGAATGATCATAATAAATTCTCCGTACTTAAAACTGACATGAGCAACCTACCACAAATTTGTTTCTTCATATGATTGATACATTTCAGCAATACCCTTGAGATCAAACACCCATGACAAAGGTGAAGGAGATGAACCAGCAGGGTTGGTCTGACGAAGGTTAGTTACCACCCACTGCAAAAATTACAAAGGAAACCAGCAGTTGAAAAAAATGAGAAATGGGCCAATTAGCGTCTCATGTGCAAGCAAATTAACACTTAGAATAATGGTAATGAACAATGAACGGTGGGATGTTGGCCTTATAGATGAACTTTTAGTCAGACTTAGTTGATATACTCTACTTACTAAATCATCTCTTGTACCAACAATTACATGCTACTCTCCAACGAGTTTGACTGCTACCGCGGACAAAAGTTTGGTATTAAGTGGAGACGGCGTAGAGGGTCGGATCATCATCCACATTTCAAACAGTACACTAGCAGTACGCGTAGCTGGCCCTAGGAGATTTCTCGGTTATCAAAGAAAAATTTGGACGGCAGCAAGTAGGTATAGAGGGTATTTGGCCCCTCTACTTTCCTCAAAGCAAGAAGGTATTGGTGTATTGCCCTTGACTGAATTCCACTCTCCCATATAAACCTATTCTTGCACCACCTAAATAGTGTCAAATGCTTGCGCGATGAGGTCATCCACTTTGAGCAGTGAAGAGTGAAGACAAGAGGCGTATATAGTGTAGACGCAGTAAGATTGGCTGAATCCGATATTCCTAGCTCTAACCTTATATATAAGTGAAAAAGATGGAGACTATGTGTATATATAAAGAATCAAACTCACATCATTAGAACTTAGAAAAACAATAGGTGTACAAGAATACTGAACCCGTGGACTATAAATTCTGGATCCAGCCTCGAGTAAAGACAGTTTAAATTTTGAACGGTGGGGAGTCTGGAACATTGTGCCTCCTAACCCAAGAAATCTTTTCGGGACCCAGGTAGACATGTCAGAGGCGTTTGAGATAGGGTATTCTCCTGGCTTCCATACTAAGGCTATAGGTCCATTAGACTATACTTAAAGAGACAGGAGGGCGTCACTCTGGTAGTATAGTTTTTTCCTTTTGGAGGACAATTTATCCTCTGGTACTCTATCTACTAAATCATCATTCACTTTTTCTATTAGGCTTAAGTCATCCGCCGCCACCTAAACTTGTCCACAGATTCCACTTAGACACCTCAATTTAGACCTGTACCAATTGAACACCTCTACCACTCCAAATTTGAACCACTAAACACTTATTTGATAATCAGCAAAAAATATAAAGTGTGTGATGCACTCGCGGTGACGTGGCAAAATGACTAATGAAAAGATGACACGTGGCATTTGGGTCCAGAATAATAATTAAAAAATGAATTGTGAAGAAAAAGAAAAGAGAAACTCTTTCTCAACAAATAAAAAAAAAAGAAAAAACTAATTTCATTTTACCCCAGCATCCCCCTTCCTTGTGTTTCCCTGAAGTCTCCCGCAGGCGTTGTCCCCATGCCGCCTTCTTTCTCTTTTTTTGTTCCTATTAGATCTGCTTCTTTATTTTTATTTTCTATAAGTGTATTTTTCAAATTTTTAATTAGGGATTTTCTTTTCAATAAATAAACCACCACCAACCACCCATGGTTGTTCCCCTCCGGCGCTGCAGACGCTACAAACCCTCCATTTTCTATATTTTTATTTATTTTTAAATTTGATTATTTTGTGGTCAAAGTTTATTGTCTTGTTGCAGAAGGGAGATAGAAAAACAAAGTGGTGGCGGTCTCCATTTTTTCCGGCGAACAAGATAACAATGGTGGCAATTGTGGGATACAAAGAAAAAGGAGGAGATGGTGGTGTGGTGACGGTGATTTTCAGATCTAAAAAGCATGAAAAGATGGTTATAAAGTGGTGGCGGCATCAAGGACGATGGTGGCGGTGGCGGCGGGTAGGTGTTTGTGGCGGAGGAAATAATTTTATGAAGAAGATGAGATTTTTTAAAAAGATCAGCAAAATTTAATGACCTTTCAAACGCTTATGGTAAGTGTATTACACATACTTTGCCATGTCAGTAGAAAGTGTCTAAGTGGTTCAAATCTGAAGCGGTAGAGGTGTTTGGGTTGAGGTGTCTAAGTGGAATCGGTGGACAACTTTAAGGGGCCGCATATGACTTAAGCCTTTCTATTACAACAGTCAAGAGATATATACGGTCTCACCCTTCGGGCACTGAGAAGGGCGGAACACATTACAACAACTTACAGAAGTACATTTATAAGGTGTTTCTAACAAATGGCTGACATCTCATTCCTCAGTGTCTCACTAAATGCAGAAATATGCATTAACTTATACAGCAATTTAAGTTTACAAAGTTGAAGTTTAAGTGTTGAACCTTTCAGAATTCCTAGAAAGAAAAAAAGTGAGACCAAGGGATACCTGTGCTACATCCCTGGAAAAACCTTCTTGTATAAGAGCCTCCACAATATCTCGTTTTGAAGAGACCTTCCTTGAAAAATAATATTCATAAGAAGAATTGATGTCAATACAAATTATGTGAATATATCAGTAATAAAATCAAGAGAGAGACGAGAAGGAAAAACAACATTTGAGTGAGTGAATTGATGTAGCCTAGGCTAAAAACGTTTCAATACAACATTGTGTGCTATTTCAAGTTATAAGCCAAAAACCATGCAAAAAGATATCAACGTGCAAGAACAAAAGAATTAGTCAAGAAGCAAGCTAAAACATGAAGGAGGAAGGCTTGTTCTCCATTGCACCGACACATATTCATCTTCTACTTCCAAAATAATGGACAAGCTTTCCCACCAAAAACTAATTTGCTCTTGAAAGTAAAATCACATTAAATATCAGTCATACCTTAAACCTAAAGTATCTCTCGCGAACTCATTTTTTGGACAGGTAAAACTTATCAAAGAGTGAGATAGCTATTATTTACAAGAATCAAACAAATCCCAACTCTATATGTAGGAGCAGCCATCCACAAATTTGATCAAATATCTAGACAAGTGAAGTCCTGTGAACTCCAGAAGTACACACAACAACAACAAAAAATACGCACTGAATAAGAAATGCTCGTTCACCAGAATGCGCTCCTATTCTGCTCTTTCTAAACTATACACATCAGAGAATAACACCATGCTAAAGCCCACTGTACCTCCCACTCCAATTTCTACTCAAAAGTCTAAAAAGGGAACATATATATATATTGACACAATAAAGATTTCATGGAGAATTGACAACAAGAGAGCATAAAATTTGTTAAGGTTCGTGAAAGCAATAAATAATGGAAACAGTTTTATACAAACTGAAATCATCAAAAGCACTCACCTCTTTTGGTAATTTACTCAGAAATGATATCAATTCAGCTGGATGATCATCTCCATCCGCACCAGCTCGAACCTCTCCTGGAGTAGCATCTAGAACCCAGACCTATGACCCAATTAGTATGATTTTAATTTAATGTATTCGGAGTAGAAAGAAAATAGCAGAAGATTGGATGTGAAATGGTATATATTGCCTTAAATGAATTTTTAATACTACTTTAACCCACTCACAAGTTTAAGCTATATTCAAACTGTGTTTGATATTACTGCAAGTATGCTTGTAAAATTTTCATACAGAATACTTATCCCTAAAAACCAATTACCAAAATCACCAGTTGTAAATGAGAGAACTGTGAAGCAAATGGTATATACTGCCTTAACATTGCTTTAACCACTCACAAGCTCCAATTTATATCCAAACTGTGTTTGATATTACTGAAAGCATGCTTGTAGAGTTTTCACACAGAATACTCACTCTAACTGGCCGTGCAAGGGGTTTTGCAACCTGCTCAACCATGCTCAATGCAACTGCGTAATAATAAGAAAGATGAATGTCCAAACAACAAAATATCAATTGATTTCTCAAAGTAGCTTTCTACTATAATAAGCTAAAAGTTACCTTTTCCTCCAAAGCTGTGACCAACTACAACTCGGGGAGTCAGCCTGAGCTGGCCAAGCTAGACAAAGAAGAAATAAAGATTGAGCCCAAGCAATGGATTACTATAATCGGGTTACTTTTATTTGAATGACCCTCATGAGTTCACAAATGGAAAGTGGACGTTTATTTGGGGCATAGATGAATAGACGGGGTGGATGAAGTTGTTGGTAATGGTAGGTATGGAGGCCTACTGATAACAAATAACTGCTGCCAAAGGGGCCTCTAGGATGACATGGTAATAGCTAATGTTGCCACATGTACTCATGCACAAGTAGACATGCAAGCCCCCATATTCACTTGCAGAAAGACAATATTTTTATCAACATAAAAAGAAGAATATATAATGTTTCCTAATTTTTAAGAATAATGTAATTGGTCATGCTCTTCTAATGTTGAACTAATCAAATAGGGGTACAGTCAAGGACTTGACTGCTAATGTCTATCAAAAATTTCCATGACTGCCCCACTAAAAGCTTAGTGCGAGATTTAAAAAAAAAAAAACAGAAAGATCATATAAGAAATAGGTGCAAGACTATGAAGCACGGACACCTCATTTAGGGTGAGATGTCCGTGTCGGACACCTCATCGGACACGAAACGCCTCGGACATGCCTCGGACACGTGTCCGGGACGTTTCCCAGCAAAAAAAAAAAAAAAAAAAAAAAAAAAAATCGGACACGGCAGGGACATTTTTTTTTTTAGAAAAAGTTTAATTTTAATTTTATTTGATTTATTTTAAGTAAATTTATATTTATTTGAATTTGGGTCTTGGGACATACTTATGTATTAGTTTATGGACTATGGTCTTATGAATTATGTATTGAATATTTGATTGATTGTCAATTTGTTATGAATGTTTCTTTTTAATTTGGTACATATTTAATTTGGTATTTTGGTTATTTGGTATATAACAAATTTGAATTAAATTTATAATTTATTTATGAATGTGAAGCTTTAATAATATTAATTTTAGTATTTTATATATTATATTATATATATATATATATATATATATATATATAAATATTTTTTAATTTATTTTTACAGCCGTGTCGTGTCCCCTATTTTTCAAAATTGTCGTTTCCGCGTGTCCGTGTCCGTGTCCTATCGGACACCTCTCACGTGTCCGTGCTACATAGGTGCAAGACATGCAACAGTTTTACTGATACGGAGAGAAACGACACTTAAGAAAATGCAGTATGTGCAGAGTGCAGCAGGTCATGGTCAAGAAACTATACCAGCTTTAAGACATCAAGAGCAGCTGATGCAACTGTATGTGCACCTCTCTTCTTGAGAGATGCTGAATCGCCATGACACCGCAAATCCACCAGGAGAAACTGCAGAAAAGTAAATCTACTATAAGACTGTCCGCAACAAATCAGCCAAAATATCGTATCAAAACGAGTCAACTATAAGATATCAACGATTAGTTAAAGAAGAATGAGAGCTTGAGGACTACAACTGGCGAAAGGAGTCAAAAGCAAATGAATTCAAGATAAAATCCCCAGGAAGAGGAGAAAAGATAGGTTTAAGAATGATGTGACCGCAATTAATAGTAGTTTCCAAGAGGTACTGAAAAATATT
Organism: Przewalskia tangutica; assembly: GCA_029844215.1. Lineage (NCBI taxonomy): Eukaryota > Viridiplantae > Streptophyta > Magnoliopsida > Solanales > Solanaceae > Przewalskia > Przewalskia tangutica. The sequence goes on from CM056723.1 coordinate 20,321,887, forward strand.
CAGGATAACTCAAAGAAGCTCACATAGAACAGTGTAATACATCGCAATCTGTTTCTAGTTGCATCTCTCAGAAGGGTGATAAAGCACATCAGAACCGAAAAAGTTTCAGGAGCTTCATATGTTTTTGTTTTAATTTATAAAGCTTCATTTATTGTTTTAATATTAGTTTTTTGTTCAAATAGATCAATGAAAAGAGAACACTGTTCCTGGGCAAAGGATTTGATGCTTAGACACTTACACGGCTACACACACACACACTCCCCCTATAACAGTTTCCCCAACATAATTATTCTCCAAACTAATTGTTCCCAAGAGAGTTTCTAAAGGATGTTGATTAATGACTTCTATGAAGTTTGGAATTGAATTTGCGCCTATATTTGTATTCACAGTAACCATAAAAAAATCTGGGACGTATCATATTACTAATAAAATGTAAGCGGTCACTAGAAAAGCAGAGAAGAGGAGGGAATTTGTGCACTCTTTAATATAAACTCTCAGGTGTTGTTTTCATATAATCTAAGTTATATTTTTTTAAATGACTGTGGTGTCCAGGCCATATTGCGCTCACCTCGACTATTCCACTAGTACCTGCTATATCTCAAGTACCGGGTAACTCTTTCTACCCAGGTCTAGGTGGATCGAAATCACCATAGCGTTTTTTGCCTCAATGGGACCTGCGACCTCATGGTTCTCCGGCCACTTCAGTGACCACTAATTGAGCAGCCTGGGTGCTACCTAATCTATGGTTATGTGAAAAACCTATTCTTGAAGCTTTTCAATCTGTCCAATACCTCGTTTCATGAATATAAAAAGAAACTATCTCACGGGTACTAATGTCAGATCAAACTTCCTTTCTCTTCATTCTTCGCAGATCAAGTATAGAAGAAAATGGGGCTAATTCCTTCCTCCGTTATTTTCCCAAACCAACAGTAAACAACATGCAACAGAACACACTGCCCATCCAATTAGGACAAGTTAAACATGATGCAAAGTTCTTTAAGAAACTACATAAGAAGGGATAAGAACAAACGTTCATCAATCATCACTCCTACCTGCCATTTCGGAAATTCTTGGGCCAATCTCCTTGCAAAGCTTCCTGAAATTTTCAGATTGTTATCGAAAAGGTCGAAGTTAAGACTGTAAGAAGCTTGAAGCAGGAATATTGTTTAAGCAGATTGGAGGAATTAGTAAAAATAAAAATAATAGAATAGAATGTAAACTTTCTAAAGCAATAGTATGTCAACAATTTAACGAATAAATCACTATGGAAATAAGAACCTCTATGCCTCAAGATGTGGAATTTCCCTATGCCTCACCTTTAAATGATGTTTTGAGGATAGGTCCAATTCTATTCAGAAAGTAAAATGGAATTGTATTGTATCTTTGTTTTTTGGGTGTAAACAGCTTTGTATATAGGATACAGATCAGATTGTAAAGTTACTAGGTTCTCTGTGAGCTTTTTTTTTCTTTTCTCTAGGTACTCACTTTTTGGAGGTTGCCAGCATTAAAGGTATGCTGAGGAATACAACTTTACCGGTTTCCAAAAAAGAGACACAACTTTACCGGTTTCCAAAAAAGAGACTTTTTAAATCATTCTTTTCCATGAGCAAATGAATTTGCATTTTATTGCAATATGAGCTCCCTCAAATTACAGGTTCTTTATCAGAATTCTGAAGTGCATTGCACAAAATCTTGCAACACAGTTAGATATCAAAACAAAAAGTAAAAACTGAATTTGAGTAAACCCATTGTCCTTGAAGATGAACAGAGAATTTGCAGGGAGCAATAAGCATGATGCATCATGAAACTTGGTTCATGGTCGGGGTGAAAAGAAAAAAATATGGAATGTCCTTTTCCAGTATTTTTGTCATAACACTCCCTTAATTTATTTATTTTTTTGGTAAAGTAATAAAATTTCATTAGAAAAGCATCAAGAAGATGCAAGGTTACAGATGGACAAAACATGACGCAGACTAAATAAAACATGTAAAATAGTCTAAAGAAATCCATGCATCTCTACTAACAGGGAGTTAACAAAATCCAGAAAGTTATCCACACTGTTTACCGGGGCAAAAAAGTGCAAACGGAAAAGACTAACTAAACACCTAGACTTTATAGTGGTAATAGGAGTTGAGATTCTCAAAGCATCTACTGTTTCTCTCCTTCCATAGGGTCCAAAAGTTACTGCTGGGATCATACTCCAGATCCTTTTGATGTATTTGTCAATTCTCCAAAGTATCCGGCTAGCATAGGCATCTTTGATGTTGGAAGGCATTATCTATTGGAGTACAAGCATAGAATAGAAGAAATACCAAAAGTTAGCTGTTGTAGGGCAGTGCAAAAATAGGTGGTTGACACTTTCATTATTGGTCTGCTTGCACATGGCACACATGTTGACGACGATTACACCCCTCCTCCTGAGTCTTGTGTTAGGCATGCTTCCTTCAGAGCAGTCCAAATGAAGCAAGTAACTCTGAGAGGTTTTCTGGCTTTCCATACATGTTTCCACGGCCAAACCTCTAAAAGGCTATTTTGAGAACTCCATTAGTTGTAACATTCCTTCACAGTGAAAATATTTTCCTTGAAATTGACCTATAGGATTGTCTTGAGATTCTGCCACCAAAGTACTTTGTCCCAATGTTTGTAAGAGAAAGAAATTCATCAAATTCTCAATCATGTAAGTTTTCCTTCTGAAAATTGGTGTCCAACAATTGTTTTTTCTATATTGAGCTAATGTTGCTTCTTTGTTTCAGAAATAGTAAAGGAAATGAGTCTTTTACTAGAGCGTCTCCAAGCCATTTGTCCTGCCAAAATCTAATCTTGAGTCCATTTCCAGCCTTGAATGAGACATTCTGGAGCAATTCCTCTTGGAGATTACTGATGTGCTTCCATACTCCAACACCATGAGGTTCATTGCTTCTCTTTGCAGTCCAATGGTCTTGAATACCATATTTAGCCTTGATGATTTTCTTCTAGTACCCTGCCTCATTTTGACCATATCTCCAGAGCCATTCATGAGAAGGCTATTGTTATGACGCTTAAGATTTTTTATCATCAGCCCTCCTTGGCCTTCCTTTGGGTTGAATAACTGATTGTCATTTGACCAAAGAGAATTTTTGAGTAACATTGTTTCCTTCCCATAAGAATTTCCTTTTGAGCCTGTCAATTTGCTTTAGGACTGAGCTTGGAAAGGGAAGAGTAACGTACAGTAAGTGGGAATGTTGTCTAGGACAGGGTGAGTCTACCTCCCAAAGAGAGGTATTGTAGCCACATGTTTTCAAATTTGAAATAGGATAGTGTGGCCTCCCAATCCCCACTCTACATGATAATTGATTTATGATCTGAAAATACTCTAGGTAGAGGGTACTATTTGATAGCATTGAACTGCTCACTCCATTCTGGTGAGATGAGGAACCTATCAATTCTAGAGGTTTGGAGACTCCTCCTCTTTTGACCATGTGAATTGGCCTCCCTGAAGTGGAGGATCAATCAAATCCAAATTCAGAATAGTGTTGGAGAAGCCCAACATAGCCCTTGATCTTCTAGCACAATTCAATCTTTCCTCCACAAATCTGCAGACATTGAAATCCCCTCCTATGACCCATAAGTCATACCAAAATCCTCTGAAAGATGCTAATTCAAGCCAAAGATCCTCCCTTTCTGGATTGGTATGAGGACCATAAAGAGATTCATCCATTTCCCCAAATTTGTCTGATTAGAGATGGATTCCAAGCCTATATTTTGGTTTCCTGCAGATAAATAATATCAGCTCCTCACTTGTGAATAAGAGATTTCAAAGTGCTTCTCTTATCTTTATTGTTAAGACCCTGCACATTCCAGCTAAGTATTTTAACTCTCATCTGGAATGAGCCTTGTGAGACCTGCCCCTTTTCTTTCTTTCCGCTCCCTCCCGGAGACCCCAATCCAATTTTTTAAGTTCAGTAACTACTTTGCTTTTCCCTTTCTTTAGTTCCCCTACTTTATTTTTTTGCTCAAAAAGTTGTGCTTTCCTTCTTTCATCCATTCTCGGAATGATACCCGGAATTTCTTGTTCAAACCCAACAACATTCACCCCCAACATTTTGCAAGCCTTCATCATTTTCAACTTAGTCCATTTTGAGGTTTCCACCACTGTAGGGGTATCAACAGTTTGAATTTGAGGATCATCATGCCAAGGTAAAGGAAGAAAATTGTCGAAGGACTGAGATGAAATACCAGAGTCATGCTCATCAGGTCCTGACAATTCTGAGAAAATCAGCAAGAAAATTATTAAAGGACTGAGATGAAATACCAGAGTCAGGCTCATCAGGTCCAGTTCTTAAAAAATTAGCTTGGGGATATAAGTGTCCATCGGGTGTCATGCATGGTCTGTTTTATCATCTGCTTCAAACTGAGAGAGTGTCCCCTCCATGAGTTCTAAATCTCTAAAATTGGATACTTGAATTTCTAGTTCAAACGGATCAAAAGAGGAAGAAGCATTGAAAGAAGATGAAGCTATGAAGCTTGCATGGTCTAGCTTTGATGCAGATGCTCTCCATACTTGCGTCTTTTTGTGTTGCTTGAAGTGTTTGCTTGTAAGTGGGCCTTTAGTGTAGTAGTTGATGTTCAAAGATAATGAAGTTTTCCCTTTGATGTGTTACGAGGTTCATTAATGGTATTTGCACGTGGAACTGAAAAAGAATTCGACCCCATCTGATTACCAACCTTACCCAAACCAATCGAAGGACCGGCGGGTAAAGAAAAAGACCGTATTACGAAAATTATTGGCAGTTCGAAAACCCTATCATCAAATTCAAAATTCAAACTTGCCAGAAACTTCATGCCTGACTTTTTGACGCAGATACGAGCCCACATCAGATAGGCTCTATTCTTCGTATCTTCATCAACACCTATAAAACCCCCACAACGAGCCCCTATATGTTCGAAAGTGTCAATTGACCAAGCATTTAGGGGAATTCCAAAAACTTTTAACCAAATGTTTTTCGGGCTGCTACCAGGCTGTGAGGAGATAATGTCATGCGACCACCAAGATAAAGAAAGATGTCTTCTGCACCAGAACCAATCCCCTGCCTTTACTCTTATTGCATCTTGCCTGAAAGGAAGCTCAAAGATGAATTGATTGTGGTCTAAAGGTATGACTTTGATAACATCAGTTACTCCCCATCTACTAATGAACCATTTCTGAATAGTGTCAAGATTGGGATTGTGGTGAAATGGATCATTGAATGTGCTGACCAAGCTTATGTGCAAAGGATGCTTTTCATTCAACTCTATTTTGTACGTTCTGACTTACTTCTGGCCATCTCTCAATGTTGGTTGTTGTGTAATAAGATTTTGTCAATGGGGGAGAAAGTTGTGTTTCTGTTTTGCTAAATTTCTCCAGAAATCGAAGAATTTTCTCCGCAATATCTATCCATCCACGGTTGAGGTTGATCTCTGGGATGATCACTGCTGCAATTAAATGAACCATGCCATACTTCTATGCGAACAAATCTACCATAAGTGTTGAAGTTTTGGTAGGCTCGGAAAAGATTGTGTTGTCGCTTCCTTCCCCACCTTCTGTATAGTCGTCCAGTCGTCCATAACATTTTGATGCTTGTATAAGGGCTTTGCACACCCATGTCAGGTTATGAATATCCATGTTGATCTTGCTTGTGTATCTTTTGCCCCTTTCTATTAACGAAAACCAGTTGTAATGTTTGTCCCCCGTATTTTTAAGTTCGAAAGATTTATCCCCACGGATGAAAAAAAGATTAGAACCTTGCATTTTCCGGATGGGTAGTGCTAGTTGTCACTGATAGAGGCAACTCAGTGTTTTATACTGATTGTGATGCTCGCTGGCAGTAACAGAGGTCGCCGACGCAGATGGAAATCAGAAAGAAAAAAATTGGACTGCACGGAGATCGGGGTTATGCTACAGTATTGTTCATGTCGAAAATAGTGTCACTCCGAAAATACTGTTCATGTCAAAAATATTGTTCATTCCGAAAGGTTGACCCCAGTCAAAAGATAGGTCTAAAGGAGATCTATCTGGATATCTCACCGGAGCGCAGTTACAAGGAACCATGGAGCTTCAAAAAAAAAGAAAGACAAGAGAGGAGAGAGAGAAAGGGAGAAGAGAGCATTTTTTTGGGCGTCTAGCATAACTATCTCCAGAATTTGTCTCCCTTAATTTTTCTGCTAAGTGAAAGCAAGCTCTACCTATCCAAGAAAGAGTTTCTGAAATTTAGCTGTGAGTAATCACTAAAACAAATTGAAATCTACCAGCATCAGTTGCTACTAGGTGTACCAATTATGCTATTTAGAGCATTAAAATGAAAAATTAAAGGAAAGAGATCATTACTCCGTGCAATTGGAAATATGGAATGGGTAAGGAAAGATTTTTTTTTCGTTTTTTAAAGAGGTAAGGAAAGAATTATTTCGTGCATTTGGAAACTTAGGGGAATTAGATGGAACGTGAATTAGTTTCCACACATCCTCACTGTTTTGGAAATGATATTAATTTCATTAACACATTCTGGCGTTCGAACTATTCTCATTTTCAAGAAAAACGCCACCTGCTAGTTACATAAGAAGGCTTAACTGAAAGCTGCACGTGCAATGTCAATATATGCTTTGAGAAACAAGGATAAGAAAGACAGGAACTTCGAAAGTATCATGAGTAATTCAGTAAATACACAAGAAATGAGCGTGTGATGTGCCACAATTTTACAAAACTTTAAATGAGTCATTACCCCAATTTTTCCTGCTGCCAAGAATACCGTGCAAGAGAACAGCAGTTGGTGGTTCGGGCAAAGATCCTTCCATGATATAACTCCATCTTACCTATACACCCAAATTCCCATTGTCAATGGCATATAAGTGTAAAACAGCAGGAAAACTCTTTATGTGCTTGAGAATACCAATTCTACTAATTTATTTAGCATATTGATGAATAAGTGAAGTAAACTGAAAATAATTGAATGTATAAATTTATGAAAATGTAAATAAGCTAGAGAGTTGAGTAAGTTTATCTGTTTGAAATAATGAACCTTAGTTCCTAAGACTATGAACATATTTTTCTGAAGTCATAATTTTAATTATTGAAGGGGAGCTTGGAGTAGAGGTCATGGGCTCAAGCCGTGGAAGCCTCTGGCAGAAATGCAAGGTAGGGTTGCGTACAACAGACCCTTGTGGTCCGGCCCTTCCCCGAACCCCGCGCATAGCGGGAGCTTGGTGCATCGGGCTGCCTTTGTTTTATAATTTTAATTATTATGATGAAATCCAGCAAAAAGGGATGTCTTTTTTAATAACCGTGGCGCCTGGCCAGCTTGCGACACCTCGACTAATTCCAGGGGATAGCACAGGTATCGGGAGCGAAAAGGGATGTCTGCCTAAAGTTATATCTAGCTCCAGAAGAGGAGGATGACTAAAAACTGAATGGGAGGTCCATTGTCATTCCTTGGGGGAAAATATATGTTATTCATTGAACTATTTGGTATGTTCTTTTATAAACTTATTTTCTTAACCGAGAAATCCGATATTTTCATCTTCGAACTCAATGGATAATGGGGTCCTTGTCTACTTAAATACCACACTTAGTTCATCAGCCAGTATTCAAACTTATGGCATTGCCTATCACACGTCCTTGTTGTACAACCTGTGTTGAACTAAAGCCCTTGGGGCTACTTGTATTTCTAGTTTACACTTAAAAATTGCTTGGCGAGGATGAGTAACAACAATAACATTAAGAATAATAAATAATAATGATAATGACAGCATAATAAGAACTACAAATGACAACAATAATGAGAATAACAGAACCAAAATGGTAAACATTAACATATTTCCTATGTGTACCCACTTTAAATTTCACTAGAAACTTGGAAGTTTGAAATAAGCATATCAATGCAAACTTAGCTAAGGGCAGAAGACAATGGAAACGAAGGATCCATATAGGTGATACCAACCAATTGAGATAAAGCCTTAGTTGCTGCCTTGGTTGTTTCTGATACACTCACATTAGTCCCACTATTTATAGGAATATTTTAGCACTAATCTGCTAAGGGAGTTGGCATAGAGAGAAGAGTCGATCTAGGGAACCTCTTAACTAGCCTTATGAGACAAGGTGTAACCAATATCTTAGAATAAGATGTGCCCGAGTACTACGGAATGGATAAAGAAGAGTCTTGTTGTCTGGTATGAGAGTGAGTGCAGAGATAAGTGTGAGATAATTAGAGAACATTTAGTTTTGAAGTACCTCATAATCTGCCTAGACAGACAAATTATTTACCAATAGTTTGGAACAAAATATGCCAGAATAGTGAGAATATAACCATCTATACACTTCCTTCCAACTCAGACTCTCAGGTTATTGTTAAGCTGTAAAATGCTTTCAGAACTGATACATTCCACATCAATACTTCACAAATAAATACAAATGCAAACACAAATTAAGAGGGGGGAAAAGCAAAAAGAAAAATATAACATAAATTAGTTTCTTTTCAACTCAAAAAAATAAAAACTTACTTTTGCTCCTTGAACAAGCTCATATGCCTGCATATAAAAGTCATTTCATCAGTAGCAGCTTCAGTTGCACGTTAAGCAAATTGGTAGTCACACTCTTCAATAATCACATTTACAGGGAATAACAATTACTTTAATACTACGTAATTTGTGAAAGAAACAAGATATACCTTCCTCAATTTTTTACTTTTACCTTTTTGATAATTTACCTTCCTCCAGTTTTTAGATATCCATTGAACTTTCTCATGAGGAACTTTTGTGTAGAAGTGTTAAAAGCAATGCAATTTTTTTCGTTTCATCTGAGAAACAAATACTTAAAGAAACAAGAGTTTATGTAGAAAGTAAAAGAGAATACCATTTCTTAAGTTTTTGCTGGAAAAGAGAAAGGGAAGGGAAAGTAAAAACGATAGGAAATTAGAGAAAAAAACGTCACTTCCTTTCTTTTGTTTGGAAGAAAACAAGAGAAAGTGGAGAAGGTCATGTCATGAAACATAACTTTTGTGGGAAAACTTTGGAAAAGATTTCAATACTCCGTGATCCTCATATTTCTCTACCACCCAAACAAGAGAATGGAAACTTCACTCTCTTTTTTAAAAAAATATTGAAAATTCACTCTCTTTTTTCCTTCCTATCTCTTCCTTTCTTCAGTCTCCAAGACAAATGTTCTTTAATATTCAAGTACATAGTAAATGTTCCTTTATCATGTCAACTAACTTTTCAAAAGTTTTATTAAACAGAAAATATTTGATGATGTAAACAAAATTAAACGACATTATGAAATCAAATGTTCATGTACAATCCTTCTGGAGGGGGGAAAAGTGCAGTGTAATTGTGTAAGTGTCACAAATTTAATGGAAGGTCTCTACAATTTTACCAAATACCAACTCCAAATTTTCCAAAATAAGTACACTCAATAACTTCACTACCAATATTTCAGATGGCACAACAACCTTCCTGCTAGAAATTCTCTCATCTACCATTGTCATTCTTATACTTGAACCTTTAAACATCCTTTTTGAATGAACAAGAGACACCTGAGAAGAGCAAAATGAACCACAACATTCCTCAGTATATGCAAAGCTGCTCATCATTTTAAAGAGAATCGCTTTTAACTTCAAATCACCAGGTAACACTCTTCATTATTAACAACGAAGCTAAAAACAAGACGAAAAGGTTATCACTATAGCATGGAAACCATGGAACTTTATGAACTCAGTCATTAATATGAAAGTAAAATACATGTCCACCTAAAGCTCATCTGCTATGAAGAATAAGAATAGCACGACTGGAGTGAGTAGCTGCTTTCAAGTCAGGCAAGGCTCGAGTTTGACTAAATACAATGAGCTTTAAACCAAGTACAATGAGCTTTTTTTATGACAAGGGAACCCGCAGCCGCTACCTTTCGGGTGCGCACAGGTAAACCGACTCCTGTGTAATAGCCGGCAAACCATTTAAGAGAGATAACCCGCAGTAGGCAAGCCAAGTACAATGAGCTTTAAACATGTCATGATTTGAGAGTCTGAGACTATTCCAGTCATTTTCATAATACATCATACAACACTACACACAATAGTAATAGTAAAATAACTACAAAAAAGGACCAACAGCTTTAACAAGAAACCAGAGCCACCAAATTCCGTGATATCATACTAAAACAAGGAAATGTCCACCTATATTCACAAAGCATTGGCAGTCCTATGTACGAATAAAGAATGGTGATTTGAATAAATTGATAGCCAGCAATCAGCATACATATAATCGAAGTACAATAAATCCTCTACCACTGGCCCAAATAGAGCAGATATAATTAGGACATAGTTCATTAATAATGCTAAAACAAGTAAAGAAAGACATCAAAAAGCATAAAAATTAGAACTTTTTCAATGTTAACATCCTTTGCAACAATATATTGGTACCAACCAGTAAAGAAAGACAAAAGAACTGTTTCATAAAATTACCTTCTGGCATGGTTTGGTTGTCAGAAATTTCTTATTGATCAAACCAGCACCAGGTAAGTCTTTTCTTAATGCAACAGCTCCATTTTGGAAATTCGTTATGCCCCACATTTCTTATACAAGGATCGCTGGAAAACACCCCCCAAATTAAACTAACTATGTTCAATGAATGGAACGAGACAAGAAATAGAATATGCGACGGAGAGACCGAGAGGGTCACACACACACTTTTCTTTCCTAAGTAAATTCCCTGTTCTTGTCTTCTGTATTTCTCAGCCAAGAGATCTGTGCTGGCTTTGCTGTCTTGGTATGGAGAAAATTATTTATATTTTGAGAAATATTTTCAGTAGTAAAATAAGTTTATTAAAAATAAAAATAAAATGAAATTAAAAAAAACAAGTTCAATAAATAATATTATAAGTCTCATTCTCACCCATTCAACACTCTCAACTCTCACACATTCACCGTCACACTCCCCCACCCTCCAAACTCCCACTTCCCACCACATCAACTCTCGTATTGTTTTTGCTAAATTATATATAATTATTTTTGAAATAATATTTTTTACATACTTATCAAATATTAAAAAAAAAAAAAATCACTTATTTTTTCAAGAAATAATTTTTAGAAAAACGTCTTCCATGAAAAATATTTTCACAAAATACCAAACACACCCTAAAATCCAATTCATTTTCTTGACGAGTAACCCCGTGTTTGGATGTTTGTTTTTGTGGTTCATTATTGTATTATTTTTTATGAAATCATATTTGTTTTTGTTATTCTTAAAAATTATATTGTATGGTGTTGTAACTTGTAACTCCATTATAATTTTATGATTATATAATCATGAAAAAAATCAATTTTTATAACTGTTATAGATATTATCATATATTGTAGATGTATCTTTAGGAGAAATATTAGGGCTAATAACTTTAGGACCAAGTCAAGTTTTTTCTAATAAATAGAGAGGTATATTCATTGTATTTTATCCCTCAAGAGAAATAAAAACTTTTCTCTCTTCTCTCTTTCTTAACAATATTCTAGTTCTAGCTTTATTAGTATTTCATAACACGTTATCAACACGAGACTTTGTCATCTCGAACAAATGCTTTAAAATATCGAAGGTATAAGAAGCAATTTTCAGGTTAGTTACTCTACTTTAAATCGTGGCTATGGTGTTGTTTGACCAAGCTTCTGGAAGTGTTTCTGATTCTCAAAAATACTTCTTTGGCCAAACAACCTCTTTCTAGAAGTAGAAACACTTTTTTCAGAAGCCAAAAAGTGTTTCTAGATGAGAAGAGAAGCAGAAACATCAATTTGGTGCTTCTGGAGAAGTGTTTCTGGAAAAGCCTTTTTTGCTCAATCATTAAAAAAAAAATTGACTCATTTACCATTTTCTTTTCACAAAATTCCTTTTAATCTAATATAATACCCATATAAAATAGAAATTTAGGAATAGGGGTAGGGTGAGGGTAGGGAGTTAGGGCGGGGATAAGATTTTTTATTTTTTATTTTTTATAAAAGTAACAAAAAATATGAAATAGAAATTTGATGATGGGTAGGGCAATGGGGTGGGGTGGGATAGAGCCGGGGTAAGAAAAAAATCATATTTTTTAATATTTTTTTTTATAAAAGTAACAAAAATATGAAATAGAGATTTGAGGATGGGGTAGGACAATGGGGTGGGGGTAGGGGGTAGGGCGGGGTAAGAAAAAAATTCATATTTTCAATCATTTATTATAAAAGTAATAAAAAATATGAAATAGAAATTTGAGGATGGGGTAGGGCAATAGGGTGGGGTTGGGGTTAGGGCGGGAGGGGGAGTAAGGGGGAAGAAAAAAATCATATTTTTTATAAAAAAAATTATATATGACATAGAAATTTGAGGATGGGGTGGGGGTAGGGCGGGGTAGGTTTGGACATATTTGAGTCATTGACTATCATATTGTCGTTACATTTCTTATGTACAATATAATATTATTTTTTGATTAAATATTACAATTAAATAATTTTAAAAAAAAACTATTAAATTGTAAAGATATAATAAATTTTAGAAACATATGATAGAAAAAAATATTTTAAATAGTTTTAAACTTATTAAAAAGAATATTTTAGTAAATTTGCATAAATATTTGCTAAACATGAAACTGTTTTTGTTTCTCATAAGCACTTCTATAATTATAGGCCAAACATCCTAACTGATTCTCCAGACACAGTTTCTGCAGAATTACTTTTGAGAAATAGAAACACTTTTCCAGAAGCTTGGCCAAACAGACACTATGAATGATATACCCAAAATTAGAATAGGATATGGTGATCTACTTTATAGCCCGTGCATAACTTTTGTATTAGTAGAACAATATTTGATTTGTTAGCAAATGATGTTAAACTACAAACATGGGATCTCATGTCAATTTTGTTTTTTGTATAATGTTTGCTTATTGTGGATCTATGATAAACATTTTCATCAAACTTCTTCTTTCGTATTGATTCACCTAAATTCAGGTATGAATTGTACACTTATTAGATATGCAATTAATAAATGGAAACCTTTTCTTGACGAAGGAATACGCAGCTGCTACTCTTCAAGTGCGCACATGGTAAACCCCGGACTGCCGCAAATTTATCATCTCCAAAAGGTGATTTTTTGTTATCTAACCTATATCTTACTTTTATTATACTTGAGCGATAAATATTTTGAGAGGTCTCAAATTTTCTCCTGCAGAGCATCGGCTAATTACAATTAACCATCAGAAGTGGAATATGTCAATGACCACCAGAAGTGGTAATACTTTTACAGGTTTATTATGATTATAGTGAAAAACATGTTACAGAAAAAACACTCTATATTATATGTATGACTCGATTTGCTCCTGAAGTAGCAATATCTTAAAGTTCTAAGTTATCATTATTTGATATGTTTAAGGTACGTTGAGATATGTTTCATTCCTGAAGAATGAGAACTTTTGATAAATGTTATAAGTACAGATTCATTTCCTGAAGTGAATGTGACAATATGTAGTAAAGCTTATATATACGAACGTGCATATAGTTGTGAAGTTATCACGACTCACCGCCAGAAAAGGTATAATAATTGAGAAAAAAATATTCTAAATATTTTATGCTTTACTCTCGAAGTACTAAACTCATAATTATGCTCCCGAAGTAGCAAACTCAAAAATCTGCTCCCGAAGTAGCAAATTTTAAACTCTACTTCTTAAGTAATAAATCTTTGAACCTTACTCCGAAAGTAGTAGAACTTTGAAAGTAGCAAAACTTTAAAATTTACTTTTGAAGTAGTAAATCTGAAATTTACTCTTGAAGTTGTGAATTCAAAATTTATTTCTGAAGCGGTAAGTCTCTGAAATTTACTCTCAAAGTAGTAGAACTCTTAATTTTACTCTCGTATTAGTAGAATTTCGAACTTTACTCCCGAAATAGTTAAATATTGAACCTTACCCCCAAAGTAGTAGAACTTGAAATTTACTTCCGAGGTGGTAAACCTTTGAACTTTACTCCCCAAGTAGTAAGGTTTTGAATTTTACTTTCAAAATGGTTCAACTTTAAAATTTACTTCTTTTACTCCCCAAAATCTATTGTGAGTTTATAATGCATGTAAAGGTTTTTCTTATTTTCTCGCAAGCTTCAGTTTTAGTTATATAAGGTGGAAAAATAACGAAGGAAATATTTATATTTAATGTGCTGCAATTTTCTTAAAGTGTGGGATGTACTACTAAGGAATGATTTTATATGTATTTTGATGGTCTAGAAGTATTAGTATGATTTTTGACAAGCGGAAAAATGTTTGAGAAATATATTGAAGTGGTGTTTTCTTGTGGTTGAGTGAAATAATGAGCTATTAAAAATTGTGTATAAAGCGCATATAAATGACCAGGTTTCATTTCCCGAAGTGAAAGAAGAAATACCACAACACACCTCCTGCAGAGATTGAATAACAAAGGATATAAATGTTATTTTGTGGTATGAAGGTCATTGTTCCATGGATCTGTCACACGTCAAATCATCTTGAAAACTTTTATTATGTATAATTCTAAGGCAAAAGGATACAAATTGTTTTGAATACTAACTATTATAACTACATTGATATATTATGGTTATTGTCGCAGCTTTGATGATAATTATTCGAATACAACAAACAACAACAACATACCTAGTAAATTCCACAATGCGGGTCGTGATAAATATTCGAATGTTAATGCCATTCTCCCTGAAGGAGATGTATGTCCATTTAATTACTATTTATTTTATGACACCAGTAGTGTCTAACTATAATTTCTTTTATGATATCAGCAGTATCTAAACAATATTTGGTTGTACAAAATTAATGATCAAATGCTTCAGAAAAGCTAACTGTCTATCTAGAAGATCATGATACTAATAGTGTCCAAACAATGTGTGATTATGAAGAATAAATTAGAGGCTCTTGAGGCGCTTATATACTATTATGCAATTCGTTCTACATTGTAATATACAAAGATGTTATGATCGAAACACAAGTTGTAGTAAATCCGAAGTTTACTCAAGTAAATAGAATATCATATTGAAGCTATAATTAATCGGAGGATTAAATATCTTCAAAATCATAGTGAGTAAGAAATATGTATGTGAATGATTACCCTCTTTATTCTCCAAATTGTACTACACAAATATAAGCATGATGAAATCATATGTCACGATAAACCAAAAGTTTATTGGTACACAAAAATAATTCATGTCAAAGTAAATCAGAAGTTTACTATAACAAATAGCACATGGCGTGGTAAACTCAAAGTTTACTAATATAAATAATTTTATTAGTCGGTATGAGTGATGTGTCCATCCCGATTCAAATATGGTATGCATATTGAGTACTTGACATATATTGAAGAACTAGAAGATTCTTCAAAAATTTATTTTTGTTTCTTGTTCTCATGATAAGTTGATTATACTAGCTTATGTTGGGATTGAATTCCCTAAATTCTGGAAAATATAAAAGGTAAATAAGGGCTCGTTCACTTGCAATGTGATGTCTTAAATAGATGCATCTATGAGACGATCAAATGTGCGTTTATTGTCAACCTGCAGTTTGACGTTCACGAAGTTGCTTGCTCAAAATAATTAAGTTGAGAACACAATTTTCATATTATGTAATCAAGACAATTCATCTTGATAATGTTAGTTGATATTCAAACTGGTTTAGCGTTTATGTAAAACTTCATTTTCCTTTATCTTGTTCTCATTACCTTGTATGAACGCAACCATCTTCGTGATAATCATCTCCTTGTTCTGAGCTATAATATTAGTTGCACCGTACATATGGGGATTAAGACCATACACAAAATGTCTAACTCTAGTCCTCATGTATGGAATCATATGTGGAGCATACTTTTCCAAAGAGACAAACCGAAGATAATACTCATGCACCATTTATGTCATTCTACTTAAGCTTTTTGAATTCAACAATTTTTGCCTCTCTGACCTCATATGGCAGAAAATGCTTAATAAAAGCATCAGTAAATTCATCCCAAGTTGCTTGAGATACATCTTTTCCGCGGAACTGCTCCCATAACTCATACCAGATATTTACAACGTCCTGCAACTGATAAGATCTAAACTATACTACCTCTACCTCAGTAACACGCATAACAATAAAGATTTTCTGAAGCCTATCAATAAAATTCTACAGATTTTCTGAATATGAGCATGAACATGATTTGACATGAATATAATAACATATGTAAAATATGTAAAAATGTATATATGTATATCTATATATCTGTAGGGAGAGCAGTTGCATAACCAACATATAACCACCACGAGTAAACATGGTGTCTGATCTCTGCCCGATCATCTAAGCTATATCATACCTTGCCGGGATACAAGACATGAACATGAATATGATGGATCCAATAATCCCACAAAGGGATAACATGAAGGTATCGTCCTCTGGCGGAGCGATCCTTATCCTATGTTAGCATACGTAGTTTCAGGCTATCTAAGCCTTCTCGGTAATCTATGCAGCTCCCAAAGTATGTACTTGGATATAATTGGCTTGTAAGCCCATGAATTTCATAAAAATGTAACTTGTAAACATGATTCGTGATTATAATTTAGCATGATAATAAATATATAATATAACTTGTGTAAGACATGAAAACATGTATAATTTCCTGGAATTGAGTAGTAATGATTCATGACTTGTATTTAAGAACTCATGGAATTCAAGGTTATGAGTATTCATGGATTACATACGGATTCCTAATAATCATAATGTAATATTAAGAACAAAATAACGAAGTAGAATACAACATGGTATAACATGATACATGTAGTTTAGGGTTATCATGAACTTGGAATAAACATTCTAATTTGTGGACTTTCATGAAAAAATATGGCGTGGGGAAGAACAATAATATTCCCACACATGAATAGAAGCTATACATATATTTTTCGCTCCTAGCCTTGTATTTAAAAATCTGAAGTATTTTTTTACCCTCATTTTCGAAAGAAAACTCCAGACACATAAAAGTTGACAACTGCGACAAACTCATATACACATTGAAGAATCTCATTTGAATATACAATACGTAATATTTTGTCTCAAGTCCCAACTATCTAAGTTGAATAAAGATTGGAGAGATGAATACTGTCATATTAATGTTCTCTCAATGTTTTAACATATAGTTAAACTTGAGCTTCCATTTGTAAGAACTAGCTTCATACTTGCAAAATCCAAACACACAGGTCTAGAGTTAACTATTGCATGTTTGGATTAGCTTTTGGGTACCCAGAAACTATTTTCGTGAAAATAAGAAAATTGACATGTTTGGCTGGCCAAAATAAATTCCGGTCTCCAGAATTGATTCTGGCAGAAGCTAAAATTTGTAGCTTCATCTAGAATCAATTCTGGCAGAATCAATTTTGCCATTTATTTCAATTTGAATTTTACCCTTTCCTTTATTACCCTCTTTAATTTTCATCAACAACTCTATCCACTTTCATTACCTCTTTAAATATCTAGAAATAATTACTAAAAAAATTTCAAATATACAACTTTCATTACCCTCTTTAAATATCTAGAAATAATTACTAAAAAAAAATCAAATATACTACTCATGTTCTGTTTTTAATTTAAAAAAAATCAAATATACTACTAAAGTTGACATTTGTTTATGTGTAATTGCAGATTGGAACTTTAAACTCCTCAAACATCCTAACGTTGTCCGATTATACGAGGATTATCCTTCTCTTTTTCCTATTGTCTTCTTTCAAATACTCAGAATATTATTACTATAATATATTATATTTTGAACAAACAAGAAATAAATACACCCATGTTGAAGTATCAAAAAGTTTTACTATAGAGTACATGCAAAATT
Source organism: Przewalskia tangutica (assembly GCA_029844215.1). Lineage (NCBI taxonomy): Eukaryota > Viridiplantae > Streptophyta > Magnoliopsida > Solanales > Solanaceae > Przewalskia > Przewalskia tangutica. The sequence goes on from CM056723.1 coordinate 20,339,726, forward strand.
AGTATTGTAATAATATTTAAATACTATTTGCACTTTAAATTAGTATTGTAATAATATTCTACTATTATTTAAGTACTATATTGCACTTTAATTTCTATATCTATTTGTAATTTTTATTTACATACTTCCATTTTTTTAATAATTTTTATTTATATATATTGACTAAATGTCCATTTTTGGTAATTCTACATTCAAAAGCAATTTTGATCAAAACTATCCAAACATAATTCAATTATAACAATCACTTTTACATTGTTGCATCCAAACATAAATCAATTCCGCCTTAATCAATTCTGCCATACGCTAATTCAAACACACCCTAAGTACATCCAAAATAAGCGGAGAATATATTTTTGTCCAAATATTAAGTACTTATTTTAATATTATTGACATTTTAAATGGTGCTCCTGAACTCGACTATTTGTGCAATTCTCCTCAATGAAATGGGATTTGGGCCAGTTGATAACTAAATCACAAATTTATGTAGTAAATGATTGGTTTTTTTAATTTCTTTTGTAATTTATAGATCTTTTAGATAAAATGTTTGATTTCTTTTTCAACAAATTAAAAATCTTATGAGAAAATTTTAGATGACAATAATTTTTTTTAATTTCAAAATTAGAGACAAACTTTAAATAGTGACCTAAAAAGGAACATTTGCGGAAACTTACAGCTAAATTACTTGTAAAGTCTGATTTTCAGCATGGGCCTATTGGGCCGAAAATACTAGCCCATGAGGATAATGACAGTTCTTTTATAACGCGTCAAACTCAAAAATCATAATCGTCATAACCGAGCACCACAAAAGGAGGAGCAGCAGAAGTGACTCAATGAGTATGTTCATCCGTCCAATCTCTCTTCTGTGTTATTCTCTTTGTTAAATTGATTCACGTCGAAATTCTAGTTAAACTGAACAATCTTTATTTTGCTGAGATAGTAATCGATAGAGAAGAGTCATATTGCCTGGTATGAGAGTCAGTGCAGTAAATTGACGTGCCAGAAAAGTGTCAGAATGGATACTCATAATAAAGTCGACTTCAATTAGACTGGAATTAAGGTTATTGATTGATGGAAATATGTCTTTTGTTGTTCATTTTTATCAAATTAAATCATACGACTAAAATCATATACCCCATATTTGCTTCTTAGATGAACTGAAGCAGTTATGTGACATGAAACAATGATATTCACTTAGCATAGGCAGTCCAATTGACGAATAAAGAACGAGAATTTTCATAGATTGATAGCCATCATACATATAACCTAAGTGCAAAGAATCCTCTTCCACAGACCCGAACAGAGCAGATATATATAGACCTCAAATAGCTTAGTATTGGGACATAGCTCATTATTAATACTGCTTAAACAAGGAAAGAAAAGACACCAAAAAATATAAATTTTTGAATGTTGACATCCATTGTTACGGAGGGGAAGTGGATGAATCAGTATATGGTACAACGATTTCTACATTTGGAGTGCGCCTTCTTCCTGTAAATGTACTATATACTACTATAAATATAGGAAAATTACTCAACATTTCATGCAATACTGAAGAAAATACATCACAGTGTAGCCATTTTAAGTAATTTACACATACAACTTAATATTCCTGATCATCAATGTTGGCAGATGTCTCTATCTTTTTGACTGTTTATCATAGTTCATTTCTTCATTGTTAGCTCAAACGTTCTCTAACCTCTGTGAGAGATAAGAGAATCAAAAACCTCAAACCTGTGTTATGCCAACTTCAGACATTTGAGTTTGAAATTGGGAATTGCCAATCCTAACTTTAAATATAAATGTTTGAAGTTCAAACTGCACAAACAATACAACACTTTGTCTGAAGTATGGCTTAGCAGTCTCTAACTTCAGACATATGGCTGAAATTTGTAACTTCAATCTTGTAGGTCTGAGTTAATTTAAAGCGGCTAAACATTAAATATTTTTAGCCATTTTGGCTATGGTTTAAATGGAGGTCCTCTAAGCGACTATGTAAGGTTTCAATAGGAACCCAACCCATTAGTTATGAATTATTGAAGTTGATAATATCAAAACACTTGTCTTCAATCAAAGTAGAAATGACACCAGGTAGCCACTTGTGATGGCACCTTCTAAAGCATGTATAGCGGATTTTAGAAACTATTTAAAGCTAAGCTACTTTGTAATAAGTAAATAAAATTTGGATGAAATTACTCAACTTAACACGTAAAATCAAAAACTTTTCTCTGCTACATAATTCGTTTCTTTGTTTTCTATCGGCAGCCCCAGAAAGTAGGTATTGTTTCCTTCTTTCTCCAATATTTATAGTATACACACATGTTCTCATAAGTTTTATGTAGAAATCTTAGATATTGTAAATATGTAAATAAAAGAAATGGGTTATAGCAGAATGGGCACAGAGAATTTGTATAGTTAATCCCAATTATCTTTAGACTATACACAGTGTTGAATACATTGAATCTACAACTGATTATGCCTGCATATTTGATTCTCTCTTCTGTGTTATTCTCTTTGTTATTCACCAGTAATTAGTCATGGAAGAAGAAACAACGCCTGAGTTTGATGCCTTCGAACACCCCATGGAATTGGAATTGCAAGAACGAGAAGAGGATGAAGGAGATAACAACACTAAAGATGCTGACAATCATAACGAAGAAGAAGACGAGGACGAAGAAGGAGAAGAAGATGATGATGATGATGGAACTGGAGAGTATAAATTCCAATTCGGAGCAGAAATGGATCCTTTAGCATTCACCGAAGAAGATGCTAATGGACTCCAGCCATACCAACAGTTTGAGCGCCTCGAACATCAATATGAAGCTCTCGCTGCCAAAAAACGCAAAGCTTTATCCCTTCAACCTCCCAGGTAATTTTCATGATGTAGGGTTTTCTTGTACACGGTAATCATTGTAGTGATGTAGACTAGGGGTGGCAAACGGCGGGTCGGGCGGGTCGAAAATAGGTTAAACAAAAACGGATCAATTACCCGACCCGCTCATATTTAACACGGATAAAAAATGGGTTAACCCGACGGATAATTAAAAAATTATTTTTTAAAGAAAAAATTATTTTTTTGGAGGGTGGTGGAGTGGGGGTGGGGGGTGGGGGGGAGGTGAATTGTGTAGAAAACAAAAAAAAATTAAAAACTTAAAATATAAGTTTTTTTTGGAGGGGAGTTGGTGAAATGCCATTTGTGGGACTTGTTTTCCCTGATGTTATTAAGAAAGTCATTTTTCCTCATTTTTAAAGTATTTGTTTTACTAAAGTTGCGGGGTTTATCCAATTTTACCCATTAAGTTACCATATTTTAAGTGGACAATATGGGTTGACCCATATTGGACCCATTTTAAATGGATTGGGTAGGGCGGATATCCATATTTTTACCCATTTTTCGCCCCTAATGTAGACGGTAAAAAATACTCTCTGTCTCAATGCATGTGGCACAATTCCTATTTCGATTGTCAAACAGTTTAATTTTGACCTCGGGCATGATATCCGAAAATTACATATTTGTAAACTACTTAAAAAAAGAGGTACTATAAGTCACAATATATGAAAAAATTACGGCAAAAAAGACTTATTTGAATCTTGTATCCGAAAAGTGACACATAAATTGGGACGGAGGGAGTAGTTTACTAGGATATACAAAAAGGTTCGAATTTTTGACATGAAAATTGATACTTTGCGGAACAGCATGACCATTAGAATCTCTATTCTGTCCTTCCTTTCAGATAGTTCTCGTAATCCATACTCCTTTTACTCTTAAAACTTCAGTTCAAGAAAAAACATAGAAAGGTAAATAATCACCTTAATGATTGCCAATTTTTTTATTTGCAGTTCTGATACTGAAAAAGTTAGGAAAACAAAAATCTCTGGGTGTCAACAGATCATCACGGAAGAAAGGACTCACTGAGTCGGGATCACGAACTAATGCTAATTTAATATAATAGAACTAGCTAATATAATAGAAAAGAACTGTTTTTTCTGTATACTTTTCCTGCTTTATAGAAAGTTTGGTATCAGCGCTATAGTCGAAATAGTGATCAGAAAGAGGCGGTGTCGCTGGAGCAGTCACTGGAAACAGGAGCAGCAACTGTTACTGGAAATAGAGTGTTGCTGCTATTGTCAGCAATAAGAGGATAAAGTAGTAAATTTTCAAAAGGAACAAAACTTTAGCCGTTCAAACGACATTCAGTTGTATGCCAGTAGATGTAGTCTACTTAATTCTCTACATCATTACCATGTAAGAAATATGTGAGGAAAGACCGAAAGAATATGTATTGAGGACTTGGTGAATACTGAGACACACCAATTTTTCTTTTCATAAGTTAATACATAATACACCTATTTATAAGTGTCAAACACAATACTTTATGAAAGTTGTGCAAAGTGAGATAATATCTAACTTAACTTAGCTCTTTTAATATTCTGATTCTCATATTCTAACACTTCTAACAAATTCTGTGACTTGTAACTAGGGGGAGGGAGGTGTAATTAATGATCTCTTTGATTGCAGAAGTGTTTACATGGTTCGTCTGGATTTTGGATACTTAGCCTCTCATTGACCCTTGTTTTGTATTAATTTCTTATACCATGTTTGGGGGTGGGCGGGTGATTGCAGTGAGGTCCCAGCAAAGAAATTTAGGCAAGAAGACCGTCAAGAGGATGGTCCTGGAGCAAGCTTTGATGAAATAATGGAAGCTATGAATTTTGGGATGAGGAGAAAATCAAGGAAGGTATGATATCCACTTGTTGTTTGCTTTATAATCTGTTGTCATTAGCAGGGCAAATTTTGAAGTTTGAACTCCATTTACAAAATACTAGATCAAAGCAGACCATGGGCCCAAGGCCAACCTTGACAATTCAATTTTTTGCATTATTTTGTTTTGGGCTCTTGGCTATTATTTTTGTTCTAAGAATTCTTAACCGAACCATAAAAGAGCTGCTATAATAAACCTAAACATCTTCATAAAGTTTAGAAGACCAAAGAATAATTAAAATGTAAATATTTTGTTTAAACTACAATTGTTTAACTGATTGCATCAAGGCCAAACATTTTGTTAATTTTCTTATTAGTAGTCATTAGTTGAAAAATTAGAATCACCAAGACATAGTACTGTATTTTTCCAGTAACAGTATATGATTTCAGATCCTTATACGAGGTCTTAAAGTCAAGGTCCTTGATTTCAAGTTTAAGATCTCTAATTATATCTCATTAAAATGAGTTTCTTTTAATATAATCGTTAAATGATAATGGAATTGCAAATTGAATTACATGTAGCATTAATCATTCGGGAAAAAGATTACAAAAGCAAGCTGGGTCATCGGGACTTGACTTGGACTTGGAAGATGTTATGAATACTAAAGCTCCAACAAAGGTGGTACATTTTGGATGGGTTGCAACTAGGAATGCTTGTTTAACTCAGAACAGATTACAAAGAATTGGTTATGCCATATTCACTAGATTAAAGAATACTGTGAGTTTTGAGGATATGGAACAACATCTTGCTTGCCCAAGCTAGCTTTGAGATAAGCTTGTTTATCTCCAGTGCTAAGATCATGTCACACCAAGAGACACTTCCGGCTATAAGCTTAGCGAAGCAAAAACTCTATGATCTTAACTGTTAGTGGTTGTGGTGCTTACTTAATGAGCTTTTGGCCTTCAAAACGTTTGCACTACCTATAAGCAATTAATGGAAGCTATGAATGGTTTAAGCAGTTACTAAATTACTGATTCTAGAAGAATGAAATTTTTTTTTACAAATTTGTTTATGAATTATTATCAATGTTTTCCCTACCCAATGCTTCTACCTTAACTATTCACACACCTTGTGAAGCTATCAGTTCTCAATATATTTTGGATGGGCTTTGGCGATGTTTTGGCTGTTGAGAACAATCTGAGGTTGTTGCCTTTTTTATTGCAATTACTCCATCCGTTCAAAAAGATTGTCTGGTTTTGACTTGGCACAAAGTTTAAGAAAGTAGAGTAAACTTTTCAATCTTGTGGTCTTAAATTAAAGATATGTTGAATGTACAAAAATGACCTTTAATCTTGTGGTCTTAAACATGCCATGTGGAAGTTGGAAAGAAAGAGTTGTCAAAAAAGGAAAGAGGCATTTTTTTTAAATGGACTAAAAAGGAAAGTAAGACAATCTTTTTGAAACTGAGGGAGTAGTTTATTATGTAGTCTTTTTGCAACCTGTTATTTCCCCCCCTCTTTATTCTTGGTTGCAAGTTGTTTTCGTTTTTGCATATTGGTAATATTGTGCAGCCGCCGATAATCTTCTGCTCACTATGTTATGTTGTACCATATGTAGCTCAAGAAGAGAGGTAGGCGGAGGGGATCAAAGAGTAAAGTTAGTTCAGAATTGAAAAGAAAACTTGGTGATGCTACTCTTCATTACGCACATGGTCGTTACGAAGAGGTATGCAGTCATGCATCCTTTTTCTATAACCTGATATTGCTTGATCTGCACTTATATTTCTCTGCTTTGCATGTAGACATGATATCAATATGGCATGAAAACTCAATTTTATCAAGATTGCACTTTCTCTACACAGTAAATATATGAATTGACACATGAAGTTGCTAATTTCTCTTTGTTGTTGTCGATAATGGTCCTGCTCTAAAAAAATACCTTTTTTCTTCTGAACATTTGTTCCTGCTTGTTTTTATTGATATTTTCAGTCAGTTACATGTAAATATTGTGCACACCTATTGAAGAAGATTTTTCTCTGGTTTTGATGAATTTGCTTTAGGAAGAGCTCTTTGGGTCTGTTTGGCCAAGCTTATAATTATAGTAGTACTTCTTAGAAACAGAAACAATTTCCTGTTTGGCCCACATTTATGCAAATTTACTAGAATATTCTTATTAATAAATTTAAAACTATTTAAAATATTCTTTTCTATCCTATGTTTCTAAAAATTAGTATATCTTTACAATTTAATAATTTTTTTTTAAAATTATTTAATTGCAACATTTAATCAAAAAATAATATTATATTGTACATAAAAATGTAACGACAATATGATAGTCAATGACTCAAATATGTCCAAACCTACCGCCGCCCTACCCATACCTACCCTCACCCCATCCTCAAATTTCTTTGTCATATTTTTTTTTTACTTTTATAAAAAATATGATTTTTTTTCTTTCCCCCAACCCCACCCCATTGCCCTACCCCATCCTCAAATTTCTATTTCATATTTTTTGTTACTTTTATAAAAAATGATTGAAAATATGAAATTTTTTCTTACCTCCCCCTTCTCCCGTCCACCTACCACATTCTCAAATTTTGTATTTTATATATTTTTTACTTTTATAAACAATTTATAAAAAATCTGAATCATATTTTTTTTATATAAAAAATATGATTTTTTTCTTTATGCCCTACCCCAACCCCACGATTTCCCTACCCCAACCCCACGATTTCCCTACCCCATCCTCAAATTTCTATTTCATATTTTTTGTTACTTTTATAAAAAATGATTGAAAATATGAAATTTTTTCTTACCTCCCCTTCCCCCGTCCACCTACCACATTCTCAAATTTCCATTTTATATTTTTTTTTACTTTTATAAACAATTTATAAAAAATATGATTTTTTTTCTTCCCCCTTACCCCCCTCCCGCCCTAACCCCACCCCCATCCCATTGCCCTACCCCATCCTCAAATTTCTATTTCATATTTTTTGTTACTTTTATAAAAAATGATTGAAAATATGAATTTTTTTCTTACCTCCCTTCCCGCCCACCGACCACAGTCTCACAGTTCTAGTTTATATTTTTTTTACTTTATAAATAATTTATAAAAAATATGAATTTTTTTCTTCCCCCGCCCCACCCCCACCCAACCCACCCCAGTGCCCTACCCCATCCTCAAATTTCTATTTCATATTTTTTGTTACTTTTATAAAAAATGATTGAAAATATGAAAGTTTTTCTTACCTCACCGTCCACCTACCACATTCTCAAATTTCTATTTTATATTTTTTTTACTTTTATAAACAATTTATAAAAAATATGAATTTTTTTATTCCCCCACCCCACCCCATTGCCCTACCCCATCCTCAAATTTCTATTTCATATTTTTTGTTGCTTTTATAAAAAAAATTATTAAAAATTATGAATTTTTTTCTTACCCCCCGCCCTACCCCCACCCCACCCCACCCCACCTCATCCTCAAATTTCTATTTCATATTTTTTGTTACTTTTATAAAAAAAGTTATTAAAAAATATGAATTTTTTCTTACCCCCGCCCTACCTCCACCCTACCCCATTCTCAAATTTCTATTATATATGGGGATGTTATATGAGATTAAAAGGAATTTTGTGAAAAGAAAATGGTAAATGGGTCCAAAAAAAAATTCATTTAATGGGCAAAAAGGGCTTCTCGAGAAGCACCAAATTGGTGTTTCTGCTTCTCTTCCTGTCTAGAACATTTTTTGGTTTTTTTTAAAAGTGTTTCTACTTCTGAAAAGTACATGTTTGGCCTGAGAAGTGTTCTGTTCTTGGTCTGAAAATAAAGAAGGGTCTTTTAAATTTAAACTAGATTTTGGTTCGTTACCAAATTCATTGATTAAAGTTAAGAACTCGTCAATTTCTGTTGATAATGGTTTTGTATCAACCGTATCCACTTTTTGTTCAAATTCTTGGTAATCCGTATTCGGAAGAAAGATAGTATGAATCCTTTTGAACACTCTCGTAAGTTCTCTATTCCAAACATTTCCTGAAAGTAGACGACAAGTTTTAAATCTTAATGCAGGCAAGGCATATCTCGTCTTTTTTGCCACATCGCGTATAATCTGGAAGTTCTTCTCAGATACAAGGAAATGATTCAGTTCCAGAGCTAAAAATCGTAGTTCTCGAACGAGCAATCGAAAAGATTCTGGAGCATCTTCGGGATTAGGTATTGTTCCCCAATGATCGTAGTACCAAATACTTATTGGCGAGCTCTAATATGATCCGATTTATAAGTAAGCATCTCTTGTAAAATATGAGCAACCCCAAACCCTTCTAGAGCCCAAACCTCCATTTCTCCTACCTGCTAAGTAACCGGTGGAATCCATCCCCCCTAGAAAAGAAAGGAGCTAAAAGCAAAAAGACTTACAGGAGAGGAACGGAAAGAAGAACAGCTACGCCACTCGACTGAACTCCCTTAATCCACCCCCCTCCCTTTGCCGGGAGGAAGGACTAGGGTTAGGCATTCAATGGCTTTCGATGTATGATTGATGATGGGCGTGTTCCCCGGATCTGTAGTCTACGAAAATGGAAGAGATGTCTCGATTGAAAGAATAAGTTGAGTGAAAAGTTTTTGATTCATCTATCATTATAGGCAGACATCACTAACAAAGATAAAGTGACAGACATATAAAAGAAATTGATTCATCATTTGTAACATCTATCCATCCCGCAATTCCAATCAACCAATTTCATTAAGTAACTCTTAGTCCATTCTTACACCATGAAACCTCGGCGACAACTCCTTTCTTTCTTTCTAGAGCCAAGTTTTCATTGCTGGTATTGCGCTTCCTCCGCTCTATGCTCTACGAAATCCACGGTCTTTCGCCCCGCTCTGCAAAATTCATGGGTTGAAGCAGATTTTGTAACAACCGATTCGAGCACAACAACCAAAGAGCGGATTGGCACAGCGGAGCGCTTTGCCACCGATTTCGGTTTGAAGCTCAATGAGGACACGTTTCCTCCTCCCTTTTTAGTAACAAAATAAACCAAAAGTAGGACCAAACTGAGAGTTAGTAGCATAAACAAAGATGGATTTGTGAATGAGAAATATATGGTTCTATTTCTCAATCTTTCCGACTTGCTCCTACGAAACCAAGGTCGAAAAGATTGAAAAAATCAGTCATTCACAACCACTGATAAAGGATTCCTCGAAAAGTTAAGGATTAGTAATTCTTCCAAAGAGTCAAAAGAACCGTAAGCAAGAGACCAAAATAGAGGAATCACCAGTTTGGATCGAAGAACTGAAAGGACGGCAGAAGTGCCCTTTTTCTATCAATAGAGGGAGCAAAAAACGGGCTTTGCTCCCCTTTACAATATGAAGAAAATCTATAGATAGAAAGCCCTATGATGGGAAACTACCACGTTAGGTTTGGAGAGAGATGGGACCGGTTATATAATAGGGGAAGCAGATGCAAGCTTTTTCTTTCAATAGCCGGCCAAATGACTACAGGATCATCAGTCAACTACTCACTCCTTTCTTTCTAGATAGAGCCAAGCAAAACAAGTAAACCTGGAAGCTTCATAGCGGACTTTAAAGAAATGTCATATAGGGAAAGTCCAGCTTCAAATCCGACTACTAACTCCCTCATCTTAGAGTTCTCGTTAGAGAAGAAGTATTATAAATCACTTGCCTTCCTGTGCTACTGTAAGGAGAGGAGTGGAAAGTTACGCCACTATACTTTAAGGAAAGAGAGACGTAGAAGCCACTTGACTTTATGTAACAGGGAAAGGAGCTAAAAGCAAAAAGACTGTAAATCGAGTTGCTGAAGCGACCCGCTACTACAAAGAGTATTACACCCTTGATCGTGAAATATCGATTGCTTGTTGAACCCTGTGAATTGCGTGAAAGTAGGATACTCCAAATTCGAGGGTCAAAGAGTTTTAGAAAACGTTCTTGGTGGAAAAAAATGTGAATGAAGGATCCCACTGAATTGAATTGGGTCCATGAATCTAAGAAATGATGAGAATTCTTGATCTCTCTCAATTCGAAAATCCAGGATTTTAATTGATGTCCTCTCATTGATTCCTCCTAAATTGCATTGATTTATCCTAAAGATTTCATTTCAATTGGAATTTGGTTATTCACCATGTACGAGGATCCCCGCTAAGCATCCATGGCTGAATGGTTAAAGCGCCCAACTCATAATTGGCGAATTCGTAGCCAACCAGCCCATTTCTGTCTTCCTGCATTGGAATAGTAAGCAAAAGTCTTTCTTTATTTTTTGGGGTTCAATCAATTTCAGAATAAGAAGAGAGGGATCAGAGTCAGAGTGAGCTTCAGGCTGGAAGGGTTGACTGGTCCGACTTCTCCCTTTTGTTCGAAAGGCCATGAGTATGGTAATGGGGTATGTCATAGGACAAGAAGAAGTAGCTTTCTACTACTTTGTTGGCTTTAGTCTAGGGGTGCCCTATGTCCCGAAAACATGGGGGAATAATCCTCTACCGCCCGAGACCTGTGGGGATTTCAAAAAAGGTTGGGCCCAAGTTTGACGTCCTGGACTTTTTACATTTGAATTTCTCCTTCTAACATAACAAGAAATCCCATGACAAGAAAAAGGAAATTTGAGAAGCTTTCCAACATTTATGAAAGAACTATTCCTTCGCAATCACCCACTATTTCGGCTGCTCCCGCCGGTAGTGAGGGGCCTCAAATGGAGGAGCCCTTATCTATTGTTTTCCAAGAAGAAAATTGTCCCACTCTATCTCCGCGGGTGGAGACTCCGGAACCGACTACTGCACCGAATTCCCCTAGTGATAACTCTTCTATTTTGGATGATCCTGATAAAATATTAAGTGAGAATACCGCGAGTAGTGTCAATAAGTTACAACGATTAATTGAAGACAAAGTAGATGAGATTGTGACGTCGGACGGCTATGAAGAAAATCTTTCTCCAGAGAGTAGGCGTGTCTTAGGACAATGGGTGCACGGGGAAAGCACCAATATTACAACTTTACGGGGGATGAAAGATGATCTTGTAAAAAATGGCGACAAAAGTGAAGATTTTGTAGAGGCTGTGAAAGCACTGGTAGAAAAGTTTATGGATTGAACGAGCAGTTTATGCTTTAGTAGCTACCGTTTTACTGGCTCTAGTATTCACTGGCTTTTAAGGAATGAAATATTATCAAGCACCCTCTACTATTTCGGATAGTATTTATGGTTCTACCTTTTTCTTAGCAACTGGCTTTCATGGTTTTCATGTGATTATAGGTACTCTTTTCTTGATCATATGTGGTATTCGCTAATATCTTGGTCATCTGACCAAGGAGCATCACGTTGGCTTTGAAGCAGCTGCATGGTACTGGCATTTTGTAGACGTGGTTTGGTTATTCCCATTTGTCTCTATCTATTGGTGGGGAGGTATATGAAGGAACGAATCAGTGGATTGAGGAATGAAAGCTCGAAGTCAAAGAGAACCAGACTTTTCCAAAGAATTACTGCAGCTTTCCCACTCCCTTTGATTATCATATACAAAGAAGTCTCTTCCACTTTCCTACCAAATCTCTCTCTATTCTGGCACATAAATGAAGGGATCGGAGAAATTATGGCGGATCATGTTCACCAAGAAATGACTCGAAATTTGATCTTGGTCTGTTTGAGATTGTTTCTTTTAATCGTAATCTTTTTCTTGTCTCTCGTTTCTTTTCTGAATAAATCGAAGAACCTAATGGATCGAACTCAACCATTTGAGAAAACCGAACAGCAAGAAAGCAGGAAGAGAAGCCTAAAGGAAGCACTAGGAATGAGGCCATTCATTACACCTATCGGAAACCATAGGCTAGGTAAAGGGTCGTTTTCTACTTCGCTGAAAGAGAGACTAATTTGAGCTGATGTCACACTCCGGTACGAAGTACCAAAACCTATCTAGGTGTGTTGATAGGAAGAGCCATTCAAGAATCTCCAGTTGGAAATTAAGAACATTGAACTGTGCCTTCACCCAACCCCTTGGCCAAACAGGTACTTTATCAGCTATTAGGCCTTCCATTTCTTATTTATCTCATTGTTAGTGTTCTCTGTTGCAGGCCAAATGTGTGTTGCGTGAAGTCATTCGTCTTTCGCCAAACCTTCCTGATCCATACCATACACTTGGCCTGGTTTACAATGCTATGGGCGATAAGAAGAGAGCTATGAACTTCTACATGCTTGCAGCACATCTTTCGCCGAAAGATGCATCTCTATGGAAGCTCCTGGTCGCTTGGTCCATGTGAGAATTCCTTGTACACTTCTCTTATCATTGTTTCCTTTTCTTTTATCCTTTTTTTTTGTTTCTGATGTATATATTTTTCAAGAAAATCATAGTTGAGTTGTTTAGTCATATATGGTGTAAAACATGTCATCCTTGTTCCTTTTCTTGTTTCATATAATGCTGTATTATCATTCCATGTGGAGTAGATTCCTGCATATATTTAGAGATCCAGTGGTTAGGGGGGAAAATTATCCCCTTGTGATAAAATCTTTGTCCCTTACCTGTTCAGTAATATCCCACAATGTTGATCCCTTTCTGAAAATGGGCTTTCTCTGTCCTCCGTTTCAACTTTGGCAGTTATTTATTATTCCCTACTGGAAGGGCATCCTTTGAAAACTAACACCAAAATTGCATTATCATCTACTGTTTTCTTTAACCTTCTGAAAAAGTGAAGGAGACAGATGTGCTGAGATGGACAGTTAAGGGTTCTTTGTGTCTCTTTTGGTTTCTAAAGACATTCAGAGATCTGAACCAAAATGATACAAATATATTTACTCCTTGCGTGATGCTTAGTGATAGTTTGTGTAAAGAATGGATCTTGGGCTTAACTCAAGCTCAAAAGCTAGCTCATGAGGGGCTATCTGTAGTTTCTATGGAGAAAAATCTGGAAAAGCATAGCACCACTCAAAATAAAATGTTTCACTTGGCTGGTGGCTAGGAGATCTTGCCTAACTCATGAAGTGCTCCAGAAAAGGGGCTACCTGTAGTTTCTATATGCTGCCTATGCAATGATACAGGGGAAACAAACAGTCATCTGTTTCTCCATTGCAGATTCACAGCTCAGATTTGGGCAATCTTTTTTAGCCTCACAAAGATTAATTGGACCATGCCAGAACACACCTCGGATCTACTGAGTTGTTGGGCGAGAAGAGGGGTGGGGGGAGTAAGAGTCAGAAGAAGTGGTGGAGGATTATCCCTGCATGTGTTTGGTGGTCTGTATGGAAGGAAAGGAATTGAAGATGTTTTGGAGATAGGTCCAATTCTATTCATAAAGTGAAGGAGAATTGTATTGTATCTTTTTATTTTTGGTGCAAAGAACAATATATAGAAGAAGTAGATCAACTTGTAGAATTCCTAGGATCTTTGTAAGTAGCTTTCTCTTGCTTTTTTTTTGAGGTCGTATGCTGAGGAATACAATAGTACCAATTTCTTGAAAAAAAAAACTAGCTCATGAGGGGAGGATTGCTCAAGTCCATAAAAGGAGTCCAAATTCCCCTCCCACAACCGATGTTGGAGAATCAACACTCCCGCGCATGCCCAGTACTAGACATCTGGAGCGTGGACAATATATGATTGGGCCCAACATCAGCTAAACAATGAATTGGATGGGCCTGACTCTGATACCATGTAAAGAATGGATTTTGGACTAACTCAACCCCAAAAGCTAGCTTATGAGGGAAGATTGTCCAAGTCCATATAAGTAGTTCAAATTTCCCTCCCACAACCGATGTTGGAGAATCAACAGTTTGGTCCTAAAGGAGCTCAAATTGATATATTTATGGGGTGCATTTGCTATCATTCTGCATTAGGAATTAAGAAAGCATCAGGTTTGTGCATGTTGTGATACTGATGCACAAAGTTCAGTTATTCTACATTTTGAGTGACAAACTACTACTCCCCCTGTCCAATTTATGTGGCACCATTTCCTTTTTGGTCTGTCCCAAAGAGTGTCACATTTCTATATTTAGAAACAATTTAACTTTATGAGATGATTTACAGCCACACATTTATATAAGACTTGTTTTGGACCACACATTTCGAAAGTCTTTCTTTCTTTCTTAAACTCCGTGTCAAGTCAAATGGTGCCACATAAATTGGGACAAAGGGAGTATAAGATTTCTTTTTGTATCACATCTCTTGGTCATTTAATTTAGGAATGCTATATATGTGGCTACAAGCATTTGATCTGTTTCCTTTTAAACCCATGATGAAATAGCGGATACGTAATGTTCACCGTGTTTTACCAATATTAGCTTTGTTTCTAGAATTGTTGTATAAGCTTGCTCCCTGGTTCATTCTTATCTTGCAACATTGGTGCTTCTTGAGTATTGACATTTTAAAGATAACTTGTAACTGTACAGAGAGCAGGGAAATAGGAGACAGACCAGGTACTGCCTTTCCAAAGCAATAACAGCAGACCCTGAAGACATTAGTCTTAGGTATCACAGGGCTTCAATATATATTGAACTTGGAGATTATCAAAAAGCTGCAGAGTCATATGAGCAAATTGCTCGTCTATGCCCTAATGAAGTTGAAGTGCTCAAGACAGCTGCTCAGGTGTTTGTATCTATCCTTCCTTCAGTACCTGTTAAGCTTTGCTGTCTCATTGATATGCATAAAGTTGTTTTGGCCCCAAGTTACAAATGGTTACATGTTGAATGCCTCATCCTCTGCTATTGTCAAGGAATAACACTGTGCACAAGGGATTGCACTGAGACCAGGAAAAAATAAATGAAATGCACTGGCACTCCTATGACTCTGTCAAGAGTGAAATTAGATCTGACAAATTGATGAGAACATGCCAAGAGAATCATTATGAAAAAGACTCTTGCTTTAGTCTGATGACTATAGGATTCTCTTTTTTTTGTCTATATATGATTATTGCTGTATCAAGTAGTACTTGCTCTCATACTTCATCAAAAAGTAGTACTTACTCTCATACTCCACTGCTAAGCATGAAATTGACTTGTTGTCTGCTTCACCAGTTGTACAGAAAATGTGGCGAACATGAGTGCTCTGTTGGTATCCTGGAAGACTACCTGAAAAATCATCCAACTGAAGCTGATTTAAGTGTGATACATCTGTTAGTTGTGATACACATGGAAGACAATGCACATTTAAAAGCTCTTGATCTAATTGAGTGTGCAAAGCTGAGATATTTTACTGGAAAACAGATGCCTCTTAATTTAAGTATCAAAGCTGGAATATGTCATTTACATCTTGGCCATATAGAGGAGGCAGAGGTTTGTTTGAGCTTGATCTTAAAGTTTCTTGTTGCTTATAGAAGTGCCATCACTCATAGTAACTTTGCCATGTTGAGTTCTTTATGCAATGTAAAGGCTGATCAAGTGCAGTGGTTCGTCCAACAACAAGTGAAACACAATATTCTGATGAGTATAACAGTGGAAGTGTGAATGCTTTTTCTCTTTTCTACGTGCTACTGGAATAATGGAAACTGGATTAGGTTACCAAATGTGTTCTATTTTCCTCTAATTATTAACTGTTTTCTATGGGTTACATGTGGGTGTTGCTGTTCAAGGGAAAAGCTAAATGTGGTCGAGATTTGTTTAACTAAAGCTTTGTACGATCAGAAACTAGAAAGCTACCTTCAGTTATTTGGGACAATAACTAGATGTAATGGTGCTAGATGGTATACTAGGTGAAGTTAAAGCTAATCCATAGGGGAGAACATGGAGAATTGGACCCATAGGGGACTTATAACTTCAAGCTAATGAGCTAAAGTGACTCTAATATGCTATTCTTACTTTGTAATGCAATATGCAGATTATTTTCGGTGCTGTACAAAATGAAAATGCATCTCAACATCCTGACATAGTCACCGAGGTCGCGGAGTCACTTATGACCCTTGAATACTATGAATCAGCTTTGAAGTACTATATGATGCTTGAAGGAGATGACAACAAGAATAAAGTAAGGAGATAGCACTACCCCTTTTACTGCTTCTATGTACATTGCGATATTTTATCATTTCACTTGGAAGCACGTGTATATGTGCCCTTTCTGTACTATCAAGCAGACCGACCATGCTCAGTTGATCTTTTATTGAGAGGAACTCTTGTTGGAACTATTAACTAGTAAAGCATATCCATCTTTTGAAACTCCTGTTATTATCTTTTGGTGGTTAATCCATTTCAATCCGTTTCAGGGCTATTTACACTTGAGAATTGCCGAGTGTTATGTATTTTTGAGGGAAAGAGTACAAGCAATTGGGTACTTCTATAAAGGTATCCACATAGCATATGATATGTATATATAGTGTGTGTGTGTATATGTATCGGTACATAGACTTCATTAAATGCTTGTAGCTTTGGTGTGCATAACCTACCTCCTCATCTATGTACCCTCATGCAGAATGGGTTTATTTTGTGTTAATGCCTTGCTTAGTGTGTTGATGCTTCAAATCTAGGCAATGTCTTTATCTGATTGGTTTTTTTTCCAGCTGTAAATGAACTTGAGGATAGTGTTGATGCTCGATTAACTTTATCATCGATCCTCCTTGAAGAAGGCAAAGACGATGAAGCAGTTTCTGTGCTTTCCCCTCCAAAAGAATCAGGTATAAATCATTTATGTGGGCTACATTTAGCATTCTATTACGTGGATTAATGTAAACTTTTTTTAAAAGCTCTGTGGTTCATTTCCAGAATCTTCAGTTGACTCAAGTTCTGGTAAACCAAAATCTTGGTGGCTTAATAGCAAGATAAAGCTGAAGCTTTGTCAAATTTATAGAGCTAAAGGGTCACTCGAGGCTTGTGTGGATGTTATTTTTCCTTTGATTCGTGAGACATTGTTTCTTAAGTCTGTCCAACCGAAGGTAAGCTTACTCTTTTCATCTATGACCCCAGAATGTGCTAGTGTTAGGGATGTTTCTTTTAAAAAGTGATAGTTCTATTAGTGAGTGAGTGATTGTTTTTTGGGGTGGTGGTGGAAGGGATGGCATGAAAGTTTCTTCATGCAACAACAAAAAGTTCTAGAGCTGAAACTTGCATAGCAGTCATTCATTGTCACTATACTTACTAGCTTACACCCCACACATCACAAAAAACCAAGGTATCATCTGCATTGAACAAAGCATCAAAACCCTTCAATATACCTCCAGTGACCGCTTTATCCATCATTTTGCTCAATGCTTCCATCATTGGAACGAATAACATAGGAGATAGAGGATCTCCCTGTCTTAACCCCCTCGAACTCCATAGAAACCACATGGACTCCCATTTACCAACACTGAGAATCTGACAGTAGCAAAACTTGATCCATCTCCTTTCTTCTTTCTAGAGTTCACATTTATTTGCTTAATTATTTTCTCAGACGCCTCCCCATGTAGGAGCTTGATTTTTAAAATGTCCCGAGCGCGTGTAAATTCTTTTTAACAATGCTGCTGCCATATGACCAGGAGGTCACGGGTTTGAGTCGTGGAAACAACCTCTTGCAGAAATGCAGGATAAGACTGCCTACAATAGTCCCTTATGGTCCGGCCCTTTCCGGACCCCGCGCATAGCGGGAGCTTAGTGTACCGGGCTGCCCTTTTAATGGATGGCAGTGAGACTCACATCTAAGACCTCTGGTTTCTCTGATACCATGTTGAAATGTGTGACAATCTCATCTAAAAGCTTAAGATGTTAGAGAGACACTTTTATTTGCTTAATTATATTCTCAGCAGATTCAAATCCAGCACACTCTTGTACTTCCTCTGTACCAAGCTGGTACTGATGTTTTATGAATAATACGATCTTTTACTTATTAAAGAAAGGGGTGGGAAAAGATACTTAAATGCAGTATTCCATCAGTTTCAGTGACCTAACTTGATTTACCTATTGGTGCAAATATAAAAACAAGTGGGCTTGGGATGTGGTGAACCCAAATTTTGAGAAACAACTGGTATTATGGAAGAGACAATACTTATCAAGGGGAGGTATATTAACACTCAAATATTGTCTGTTATATGCAATACAAACTATTTTAGTCATTGTTCCATCTACCAAACCATTGGAAGTGTATTAACGCATTTCTCCCTAAAGTAAATTGATGTATGCAAGGTCAAAGTTATCTTAGACATGGGTATCCTAGTTGCATAATCACATTACTTTGTAGTGATGTCCATAATTAGTACCTAAATAGAATCAAGCACCATGGAAAATTATGTGCGTTTACTTTCAACTGCAGTTATTTAATCATCTTGAATAAAAGGACAGCCCGGTGCACTAAGCTCGCGCTATGCCCGGGGTCCGGGGTAGGCATCTTGAACAAATGTCCAATTATTATCATCATTTTAACTACCAGATATTACCTTGTATCTAACTTGTTCTCAGTGTTGTTAAATGCACGTTTAAGCCCTAAAACTCAGTGAAGTCCATGTTGTGCGCTTCGCCGCGCTTAGTGCGCGTTAGTGTAGGTGTCAAGGAGCTAAGGCAAATGCACCTTCACCAATGGATTTTGTCTATAAGGGCATATATATATATGGCTTAATCACAGTTTTCCTTTTTTTTTTCAAATAATTATTGTTTGTGCTTATAGTTACACTTTTTCTGCATTAGCTGTTTCTTATTTCATTGGTGCTTTTCTTCTCTAAAGCCCACACTTTAATTGCACTTTGCACTTAAAGCTCCAACCGACTTTTTGACGTTTTTTTTTCACTTTTCACTTTTGACTACTCTGCTTGTTCTTTTTTTTTTAGATGAGATTTGAGAGGCTTTCTCTTCTTCCTTGGGGGGTTTTTAGGGAAGAAGAAGAGTGTGGCCTACTCTGCTTGTTCTTTCTTATAATTGGTGGATATACTTTTTAGGTTAAAGTGCGCCGAAGGCTGTCTAAAAGTGTTCTATCTCAAAGAATCAAAGTTGTGGATGATCACCAAACAGATACCATCTTTCATGGCTTTAAGCCTGTAGCTTTGGCATCTGATCTGTGAGTTTTACTTTTACCATGTTGTGCTTTTTCTTTCCACTTCTTAGCTGAAGATTCTATGGGCAAAAGTATCCAACCATGCAGTTTCTGGGGTCGAGCTTATATAGAGGTCTCGTTCATGAAATGTTTTGGAAAAAGAAAAGTTCTGTTCGCGAACAATTTGTTTCATTTACACTTATATCATTTTCTTAAATATTAATAATAATGTACATAACATTCTTCATGATTTTCTTGATTTTCAACCAATTCCTAATCTCAAGATGGTGAAGCATCTTGCGTTTGCTTATTTTGAATACAAAAGATACTAAAAAGTCCCTGCAGTATTAGACAATTGCCGAATAGTATTGCCAGAATGTTCAACCATCGGTCAAATGAAAATTGATGCTAGAATTCTTTCCCTGAGAAAGTTAATGGTAATTGCACATGCACTTAGAAAAATGTATCTTAGTCACCAAAGAGAGGTGCCTTGACACAAGTCTTTAGACATCATAAGGGTAAGTTTAATTTATGACTACTGAGTAAGTGGAAAAGTCGCAGAAACAGCAAGCAGAAAAGTTGATGTATGAATGCTTGCCAAAATAGATGTGGTGCCATCAGAAGGGCCACCATAAAGAGGCATCATGAAGCTAGAATAATCATTGATAGAGATGTAGTAATGGTGGAATGTATTGAAGATATTATTAAAAGAATGACAAGAATAGGTGAATTGTCACCAAAACAGTCATCGGAAAGAGGCATGGTACTAGCCTAATAGTCTATCTATCTTATTCTGTATGATATGATTTGATTAAGCATGGAGTTTAAGATGTTGATTTGACTTATGTATTAAACAAATGATAGTGGAAGAAAATATTAAAGTTTAAACAGTTCAGTTTATTTAAAGTCTTGAAGTTAGTGGTAGAATTAAGATTTTCACTAAGGGGATTCAAAATATAAACAAATAAATATATGAAGAAGCCAAAGAGATTTAACATCTATTTTATATACGTAGAAAATAACTTTGACCTTGTATATACAGTGTAGTTTATGGGTGAAGGGGGTTCATCTGAACCCCCTAGCTCCGCCCTGCTTGAAGGTCATAAAAATGTTATGGAAATGGAATGGCCTCAACATTTTGGGATATCACAAGCTAGAGTGTCTTGTTTGTGGGGATGATGGGAGTACAAAATGAGCAGTGTTTCCTAAGTTGTGAGAATCCTAATTATTATGACATTCGTTATGGAGTATTCTACAAATCTTTCTGATTCCTATGGGGCCATGACTTCAAAAATTGACATAATCATTAAGTACATTCTACAAATTTCGATTCTTTTGACTTCAGATAATGGGTTAAGGCTCTTTATCTGCAGGGGGAGTGGGGCGGGTAATTGGTAGTTAATCCTTTTAGGATAGGTTTTCCATTTGTGGTCTGCAAATACCAATTAATGTTTTAAATTCCGTTAAGTTAAATTACAACCTTATGATGTGATACTTAAATGACGGGGTTTGGGGGGTTCTATGTTTATCTCTTTGTTTTTGTCACCCTGATATTTTTGTTACTTTCTCTGAGGCCCACATTTTTTGCTCATAGTCATGGAGAGAGCTCCAACAGTGGGAACTACAATGTTTGATCTTGTGCATTTTGTTCTTGCCATATGTATATCTATTTGAGAATTGTTTGTAGTGAAACTTGTAAAATTGACCATTTTGAAATTTTAATTTTCTTGTTTCCCTTTTGGGAATTTCCTTAGTCTTCTCCAAGCCCCTTTTTTTCTTAAACATACCAGAGTTACCTTTGAGTAAGTCTTCTAAGCTGCTGAATTTTCCAGTGTGCAATCTCGTTGATCACGTCTGTATGTTCTATATTGATCTGCAACACCCATTGCTGGCCGGTAATGTCTGTGCAAATAATTAATCTTGTGGCTTTTTGATAGGTCAAAGGCTGCAAGAGCAAGAAAAGTGCTTCGGAAGAAAGAAATGTTAAAGGAAGCAAAAAAAGCTGCAGCTTTGGCTGCTGGAGCTGACTGGAAAAGTGACGATTCGGACAGCGAGTCTCCTGTGAGAAACTTATAGCCAATGTCTTCTGTAATTGTACATGTGACATACTGTTTAAACCCTTTATTTTGACCTAATATTTCATTCTCTTTCTTGTAATGCTTATCTGAATTCTCAAGGGGGGGCACGTATACCGAGAGCCTCCACTACCAGATCTTCTAAAAGACGAGAAACACCTGGGTCTTATTGTAGATGTTAGTATTTCTTGCTTACCATCTCATGTATTTCTTTTTATTTTTAACTACTTCCTCTCCTTTCTTTTTCTTTCTTTCTTTCTTTCTCTTTTTGTTGTTATTTTTTTCTTTCTTTTCCTTAATGAGCATGTTAGTTTCATGTGATTGTTGCTGTTGTTCCGTTTTCACTCATTAATGCACTTATATTGTTTATTCCTTTATAAACAACACATGCTTACAATTTTTATATCAGTACAGATGGTCATTTAGTCTAAGCAGAGTTCTGAGATGTATTCTTTGACATGTGTAGTTGGATACGACGACATAGAAGGGAGATTTCAATGCTAAATGGATCTCCAATACCCTTCTGATGCTTTGCTGGCCCTTTTAATATGTACTTGTAATTCTGTCAGAGTGGACTTTTCACTTTAAGGTTCTTTTTTGTAGCTCTGCAAGTCTTTAATATCCTTGCAACGGTATTGGGATGCACTAGAGATCATTAATCTCTGTCTAAAATTGGCATCCAGCACATTGTCTGTTGAGAAAAAAGGGGAGCTGCAAGCTCTAGGAGCTCGTAAGTTTCAGCTTATAGTGTTAGCACTCTCTCCCTTTGCTTTTGTTTGTATAAACTACATTGAGACATCTGTTGACAGGTTGAAATATAGTTGGCTGAGCAATTTTGTAAAGTGAAAGACAGATGCATGCTTGCTAAAACGTTCATTTTCTATCTTGTAGAAGTAGGATATAACATTGCTGATCCCATCCGTGGGTTCGATTGTGCACGTTCCATTGTCAGTCAGCATCCTTGTAGCTTTGCAGCATGGAATTGCTATTACAAAGTAATATCAAGGTATCAGCAGAATTTTTATCAGTATTCTGAACACTGTTCTGTTGTCGTGGTTGGTACTCTGCGTATATGTCATGCTAGTGGAAACAGTTTCTGTTTCCCTTGTTCTATAACAGGTGCTTGGCGGAATTAACTAAATAGTAGAGGAAATTTACTATTTATAAATGTTTGTTTTGCAATCGCTGATTCTGCTGAACTCCTGTGAGTTGAGATGGGGAGAACGTGGCAGATAAGTGTCTTGTGCCTAAATTATGTTGGAAATATTTCGTACAATGCATTCAATAGATTTATCTGATGTAAGGCATTATTACATGCACCATTAAAGTAACAAGGATTGTTTTTGCGTTTGGGCATTTTTGGGGAGTAAGTTGTCAGCAAGCACCGACATGGATTGGTTCTTAGGATTTATGTATCCTAAATGCACTACAGAAAGTTCTTGGAGGGGCATGGCATTGGTCGTGTTAAAATCCACCACCCTGTGGAGTAGTATTTTGAGTATCACATTAAGGCAATTGTTTTTTAAAGAAATCAATAAAAGATAGAGTATCACATTAAGGCAATTGTTTTTTAAAGAAATCAATAAAAGATAGAGTATCACATTAAGGCTATCAACCGGTATTTGATTTATGCTCCCTATTTGACTTCTTTCCTTCAATAGAATAATGCAGTAATATTTTGTATTGTTTGAATTCACTTTGACATCACCTCATTGCCCGTGTTGCAATCCAGCAGCCTGCTTGTCCAGTAGCATTTTGAGTATCATAAAGACTATGAAAAGATATTGATTAATACTCCTTTTCTATTTTTTGTTTTTTTGGAAAATGGTAAATTTGTATTCTTCAGCATTATGGAGATGTTGGGGACCTTCAAAAGAAGAAAGACAGAGAAAGAAATACTTACAGAGATCCTAGTAATTCTACCAACTGTTCTATTTCCTCTACATATTTTTCTTTACACCAAAAATAAAAAGATACTACACAATTCCACTAAACTTTCTGAATGGAATTGGACCTATCTTCAAAATTTCTACTATTCCTTTTCTATTTTGTTTAACCTGATTTCTATTTTAAACTGTAGATTGACTTCTTTTACAATTATCAAAAAGTTAATTGACATAAATAATAGTATTTTATATTATTCTGAATTTGCTTTGACATCTTAGGTCTCCAAGTGTTTCACGCATTCTAATCATTATTCCTACACAGTTAAACAAATTAGAATATAATAATGTATTCAGACTTCTAGTATCAATCTTGTGCTAGCTAAAGTAGGTTGTTCAGTTTGGGAAGGAGGGACTATCTTATGCATTCAATGTAACTAACAGTTCTCAAATTTGAACTTGGCATAATTTTTGTTACTTTTTAGTTAACTTCAGTTGGTTTTTTGTCAGCCTAGTAGTCTACGAGTCTTTCAATTGTTTTCCTGTCCACTGCATTTTTGAAACTAAAACATCTCTTTGATCTTCCCATATTTTCTTGAATGTTCTTTTCTTTAGTTAGAATAGTAATGTGTATATACTGTAGCGCTCTGGGTTGAATTTTACAGCAACAACTACGCAGTGAACGTCAAGCTAGAGGTTTGGAGACAAACTCTAGAGTCCAAAGGGTTCAGGTTGAGTAGGACCAAGACAAAGTATTTGGAGTGCAAGTTCAGTAATGGGAGCGACCCTGAGACAGAGTGGAAGTGTCGATTGGGACTCAGGTCATCTCAGAGAAAGGAAGCTTCAAGTATCTCGGATCGATTATTCAAGGGAATGGAGAGATTGATGACGATGTTACCCATCGTATTGGGGCAGGGTGGTTGAAATGGAGGCTCGCATCTGGAGTCTTGTGCGACAAAAAAGTGCCACCTAAGCTTAAAGGCATGTTTTATAGGGCGGTCGTCAGACCGACTATGTTGTATGGGACGGAGTGTTGGCCAGTTAAGATTTCGCACATCCAAAAGATGAAAGTTGCGGAGATGAGGATGTTGAGATGGATGTGTGGGCATACAAGGAGAGATATAATTAGAAATGATGATATCCGGGACAGACTGGGAGTGGCCTCAGTGGAGGATAAGATGCGGGAAGTGAGGTTGAGATGGTTCGGGCATGTGCAGAGGAGAGACACAAATGTCCCAGTGCGGAGGTGTGACAGAAGGGGTAGAGGTAGACCGAAGAAGTATTGAGGAGAGGTTATTAGACGGGATATGACGCATGTGCGACTTACTGAGGACATGACCTTAGATAGGGATCCGTGGAGGACACGGATTAGGGTTGAAGGGTAGTAGATAGTCGAGCGTAGTCCTACTCACGCCCACAAATAGATAGTTGTAGTGTGACCAAGGTAGGCCCGACTAGCTCATCACACTTGTAAAAGAAGTGTTGCTTTATATTCCATGTAGTTGTTTTCTGCGGCTATGTGTTCGCTAGTGTACTTTGTTTATACTATTTATTTGCGTTAGCTACGGCTTTCTTTTGACAGAATGCGCTACCATGACGTATTGAATTTTTGTTACCAGCATGTTTCATACAACTTTAATGTATTGTCTCTGACCGTTTATCTTGCTATGCAAGGTTTGCTTTGATTGTGATTACGCAGGTCTTGAGCCGAGGGTCTCCCGGAAACAGCCGCTCTACCTACCAAGGTAGAGGTTAGGTCTGTGTATACTCTACCCTCCCCAGACCCCACGTGGTGGGATTTTTACTGGGTATGTTGTTGTTGTAACTACGCCCCAGTTCCAAACAAGTTGGGGTCGGCTATCTGAATCCTCATTCCTTCATTTAAACTCATTTTTTCAAAAAATTGATTATTCATACATTCAGTTCTTTTGTATCTAAGCTGTGATACTCGAAACATATATCTTCAGTAGAGCATCAGCTGAAAGTAGTTACTTGAGATTTGATAGTACAATGAATCTTGTCCAGAATGAAAGGGAGCCTTGGAGCGACGGTAAAGTTGTCTCCGTGTGGCCTATGGGTCACGGGTTCGAGCCGTGGAAGCAGCCACTAATGCTTGCATTAGGTTAGGCTGTCTCACACCCCTTAGGTGCGGCCCTTCCACGGACCCTGCTAACACGGGATGCTTTGTGCACCGGACTGCCCTTTTTTTAATCTTGTCCAGAATAAGATTTGAAGCCTTTCAAGATATAAACGAAAAAGAAAACCCTTTCTTAATGAACAAATTTAAAGGAGAACCCTTCCTTTTACAAATTCATGACTGCATGATCTTATCTCTGATATATATTGTAACTTGTTTGTTTAATTATGGATGATCATGTACAGACTAGATAATCGTTATCCAAAATCTAGCAAGTTCTTGAACCATATGCGTGTCAAACACAAAGATTGCGTACCACCAATTATTATTGCTGGACATCAGTTTACAACGATCAGCCATCATCAAGATGCAGCTAGAGAATATTTAGAAGCTTATAAGCTGATGACAGATAATCAGTTGATAAATCTGTGTGTGGGTATGGGTTTCTTCTAGCAATCAAAAAAAAAAAAAGCAGAGTTGACATTGTTTATATCTTACATGACATCAATTTCAATGTCTGACTTTTGCCTTTGTTTCCAGGAAGTGCTTTAATAAATGTATCTCTTGGATTCAGACTTCAAAACAAGCATCAGTGTGTACTACAGGGAATGGCTTTCCTGTATAATAATTTGAGGCTTTCAGGAAACAGACAGGTTACACTTTGAACTTGCCTAGCCTTCTTTTCTTAGGTCTGGTGTCTGCTTGTATAAAACAATTTGAAATACCACTTCTTTATAACGACCTAAATTTTAATCTTCTTCTTTCCCGTTACATCAACATAGTTAGAAGTGTTAGAGCATCTAAAGGAACTCCTTGAATATCTTCTGCAGGAAGCACTGTATAATATTGGTCGAGCTTGTCATCATGTTGGTCTTGTTTCTCTAGCTGTGATATATTATCAAAGGGTACTTGACACTCACGAAGACGATTATCCCATCCCAAAGCTTCCTAATGAGAACCCAGATCCCGTGGAAAATAGAAAACCAGGTTACTGTGATCTCCGCAGAGAAGCAGCATACAATCTGCACTTGATTTACAAAAATAGTGGAGCACATGACCTGGCAAGACAGATACTGAGAGATTATTGTACCGTATGAAAATGACAATATGCGCCAGAATGGAACTTATTGTTCTTGAAGATTTGAGTTATTTGTAGCTAGAGCTACTGAATTCAATTTTCTCACCACCACTAACTCTAATTTATCGACGACAATCGTACTACTAAGTTTTCCTTTTATATAAATACAATTAATGAAGCGTTCCTCCAAACTTTTTGATCATAAGCTGCTTTCTGTTTAGTCAGGATCAAGGGAAGCTGCTTGCGCGCGCTTAAATATTGCACTTATTACATGCATTCAATATACAACTGATATTACTGTTGCCTCAGAAATCTCTTCTTGTGGGAAGTTGGCACCTGAATATGCAAGTGGGTAGGTAGTAAGGAGTATTTCATTTTATTCACTCTAGTGTTAATTTGAGAAAGTATATAACAACGTAGAATGTAACAAAATATTACGGCTGCCTAATTTATGGAATGGAGGTATGGTAAACTCGACCAAAATGTGAGACCCAAAGGATCCAGCACGCACAATCCTATTCTAGTCGAGTTTGACATTCTTGTGGGGAAGACTAAGCAAGGAGAAACAATAGGGTCAGAAAATAACACATCTCAAGTGTAATACAAAATTTGTATGTTAAATGATTAGCCTCTATGAACTGATCTTGTCTGATTGGATATGGATTAACCAACAACTTAAACCAAACAACCAACTAACCAAGTTGCGTGAGCCAAAGAAGTTAGTTTGAACGCTCACATTGTGAGGTGATCTATAAAAATATTGACACCACTATTTTACATTCTCCACCAAACATCTCGTTAAGAGTAATAGTAGTGTTATAAAATTTCAATACAGCTATGCATTATTTACCATCCTGTTAGATAGAATTTACATGTTTGATTCTATAATATGGTAGGTGATGTTGAAGAAATAAATTTATATTAAATATATAAACGCCATAAAGCACATATATGAAGAGTCGGTAAGAGCATGAAAATAATAGTAGGAGTTTCCCATAACAATGGGTGTACACAAGTGATCGACAGTGAGTCCCTCCTTGTTTACCCTAGTTATGAATGAGCTAACCAATACAATACAATATGAGCTAACCAATACAATACACTATGAAATTCTGTGGTGTATATTATATGTTAATGATATTGTGTTAATTGACGAAACTGGCGAGGGTGTTAACATAAAGTTTATCACGGAGAAAGAGAAACACCTTAGAAAATAAGTTTTTTAGAAAGGTAGAAGTAAGACTGGATGCATACACTGGAAGTTTAGTCAGTTTGAGAGGAGTAAAGTTAATATGATACTAGACGGGATTGTGGTGTCGAAATGCGAATAATTTAGATAATGTGTTCGTTGTTTTAAGAAAATGAAATAATAGATGAAGATGTTACTCATAAGATTAAAATTGCATGGTTGAAACATAGAAGTGCTAACAAAGTATTATGTGATAGAAGGGTATCAAAGTGAAAAGTAAATAGTAATTTCTATAAAATAACTATATGACCATCGATGTCATATGACAGTGAATGATGATTCGCTAAAGTCCAACATCCAACAAGATGAATGTCCCAGAGATGTGGATGCTAAGATGAACTTGCAATCGTACAAAATAATAAGTTTAAAAATGAGGACACTCGCCAGAAGGTGCAAGTCCTGCGTCGGCCTACAAAGTGAACCGTCGGTAGGTGTGAAGTTGTTAAAAAGAGATGAGTTGACCTTAAATTACGTAGAAGAAAATTGTCTAGAAAGACCTATAATTCGCGAAATCAATGTAAATTTAGCTAAATATACGACATAACAAAATAAAAAAGATCTATATACGTGATACTATTTACTAATTTTGCAAATATTTATTTTATATTGGTAAAATAATATCATGAGTTGAGCTTGAATAAAGCGGTACTTGTCATTATTGATTTTATAATAAATTTATTCATTAGAAGGTTGGTGTTGGTGAATTATTTTAACAGGATGGTAAATAATGTTGTTAAAAAATAGACATGGTGGAATCAACGTAGTTCACAGAGGTTGCATTCCTAAAGTGGATGGTAACTGGTTATCCGTGTGGGTGGTGGCCAGTAAGAAATGAACTTTGACGCGGTTAATACTCAACACTGTTGTCCATTACCTTCACAAAACTAGAAACTGTGTGATTTTTTCGCATTCGTACAAACAAAACTCTTACCTTTATCTTGTATATTTCATTTTTCCAATAGTAGTAATATTAAATATATCACAAACACTTCATCTTCAGTTACAAAAATATCCACACACATCCAATCTCACATCAATTTTATGGTATTCTTTAATTATATTTATTAGCAAATATTACAAAATATATGGATATTGTTATGGGTAATCATCCAAAATATATTTGGCTACACACTAAGCCCACCACCGCATCCCCACTTCTCCCTAAATAACGTCCTATATGCTCCTAACATTATCAAAAACCTAATCTCAGTTAAAAAATTTGACACCGATAATTCTGTATCAATTAATTTTGACCCGTTTGGATTTTCAGTAACGAACCTCCATATCGGGAAACTCCTTACGAGGTGCAGTAGTGAGAGTCCTATCCACGTCCGCTGCTAGTGTCAACCCTCCCACATCTCTAACTATCCATATTACTCCTCCCACCGCTTTAGCAACAATCTCTCTGTCAACCTGACACAATAGACTTGGACACCCAGGAGTCCATGTTTTTAATTTTCTTAGAAACAGTAATTTTATTCGTTGTAATAATGGAAAATTTGCCCAACAATGTCTTTCTTGTCCTTTAGGCAAACATGTTCGCCTTCTGTTTCAGTCTTCTTCAAGTGTTACGTTTCTCCCTTTGACATTGTTCATGCAGATTTATGGACATCTCTCATTACTAGCTAGCTCACCGAGTCATAAATTTTATCTCGTTTTATTAGATGACCATTCTCACTTTGTATGAGTTTATCCGCTCAAATTCAAGTCTGAAGTGTTTGCCAAGTTTCTTGAATTCCATATCTATGTCAAAACGCAATTTGAAAAAGATATAAAATCGATTCAATGTGATAACGGTCATGAGTTCAATAATTCCATATTCACAATTTTTGCTCTACTAATGGCATGGTTTTCTGAGTCTCATGTCCCCACACCTCCTCCCAGAATGGCAAGGCCAAACGAATCATTCACACTATCAATAACATGGTTCGTACGACCCTGTTTCATGCCTCACTCCCCCCTTCCTTTTGGGTCTATACTGTTAAAATGACTGAATATATTCTAAATATTTTGCCCACCAACACTCTCCAAAATAGAACACCGTCGAATCCCCTCTTATGATCACCTACGTATTTTTGGTTGCCTATGTTACAAAAATCTTACGTCCACGACCCCACACAAACTTGTACCCCGCACCATCCCTTGCGTCTTCTTAGGTTTTCCACCCAATCATAGAAGATATTTGTGTTATGACCTGTATTCACGTAAGATCATCGTGTATCGTCATGTCACGTTTAACGAAGCAATCTTTCCATTCACCAACCTTAAAAAAATTTGGACTACCGATTACACGTTCCTCGAGGAGTCCGAACCCTCCTCCGCCGTCCGCCACCTGCTCAATCATCCAGTGTCACCGCCACATCCGTTAGCTACGACCATTGCGTCACAACCAATGTCTGCCAGTGTCAGTCCAGTCTAGTCCGTTCAACCTACCGGACCTCTCCCCGGTAATCTGTCGGACATCTCCCCGACAACGACTGTTAACCTTGGCATCAACACTCCAGACCACCGATCACCTCTGTCGCCGACCCCAACGCCACAGTCACACACCACATCTCCTACCGTCGGTCAACCATGCCCAACGACCTAGTCACTCCCACATCGAATCCGTCATGCAAACCCGACACCGTCTCCTTTACCAAACCTGAGCCTGATCCAGTCACCCTCACCGACACCACCACAATCCCTCGGTCTGACCCGACACTATCTCTCACCAGGTAACTCAATCCACATCGATCTACCTAGATCGCCGCCCCAACGCAGCGCAACGTTACACCCAGATACCACACACATCGTACCCAGACCAATGTCGAACCCTCCACCAATACCCTGCCTTGTCACCCAAACCAGAAATCAACCCTAATCTGTCAGTACAACCCATAACCCGGAACAAGTACCCTACCCTGCCCCCACGCATCACATGGAAACCCGTGCCCAACACGGGATTTTCAACCCAAAATCCACTTTAATCTATCTACCCAAACCATAACCCCAATTCCCAAAAATCCAAAATTAGCCAAACAATATCCTAATTGGAATGCGGCCATGAGGCCTGTTGGGCCGAAAAGACTAGCCCATGAGGATAATGACAAACCTTTATAACACGTTTATATAAGGGGATCAAAGACCACTTATCCCACCGATGTGAGATAACTCAACACCCCGCCTCACGCCCAGGGCTGGACATCTGGAGCGTGGACAATATAAGAGGGGGGCCTAACATCGAAAACAATGAATTAAGACTGGTCTGAATCTGATACAATGTAAAGAATGAATTTTGGGCCTAACTTAACCCCAAAAGCTAGCTTAAATGGAGGAGGATTGCTCAAGCCATATAAAGAGACCAAGGACCACTTATCTCACTGATGTGGGAGAGCTCAACAATATGTGATTGCTGAGTTACTTGTGAAGGCTGTATGACCTATTGTTCATCATTAATGTGCAGTTTCTAGTGCAAAGGATAGAAATCCATATACATAATATTCTGTTTCTTATACCCTTTTGAGGAACAACATCAATGCACAAGTCTTTTCTTTTATCATGTTAAATGTTGCACTTGCTCATTTTCCATTGTATGGACTACTTCAGAGTTGTGATTGAAGCCCATTGTCTTTCCAGGGCTATATGGTCTACCGTGTTCATGTGAAGCGTGGTGGAAGGAAGAGGCCAGTTTGTTGTAAAAACCTGTGTGTACGAACGAGAACAGAAGAACTGAAAGGTTAGACACAAAGAGGTTTAGTGCAATGTTTGTCGAGTCGATTGTTTGACAATCTCTCCTTAAGACAAAATTATCCCCGTATACAATGACTTACGGTAGATGGATAATAGTCTCCCAAGAAAAAACGACAATACTTTCTCAAGCATAAGCCAAATACTTGAGAATCCTTGTAGTAGAAACAAGAACAAAAGATTGCTAGAAATAGAAGAAGAGCTTTCAACAATCTCAGATTTTGGAGTTATAGTGAGTGTATAAAATCTGATTTTGAAGCCTCTATTTATAGGTGCAAAGTTATGATTCGCAAAACATGTGAATGTCTTAAATGGGGTACCTTGATCTTCTCAAAAGACACCTAGATCATGCTAAGAGTTGCCTAATCTTTGGCTCTTCAAGTTAGTCCATGAATCAGAAGATTCTGGACATTTTTCGATTCACTGTACCGTCGGCGCCGCGGTGCCTCTCGAGGCACCGCGACCCTAAATCGACAGAACCGAACTTCGAGCTACTGGACGAGAGGCACCGCGACACCTGCCAGAGGCACAACCGTGCTTGGAGCACCGCGGTGCTGTCCCTTCTTGGCTCGGTGCCGCGGTCCTTTTCCTCGAGGCTCCGCGGCTCTTCCCCATTTTCCGTATTTTGCACATTTCTTCTTTTCTTATACTATTGTGGGAGATACATTAATTTGGCCAATTAATCGTCCATTCTTACCTAACTTAAGAACACTTTAACATGTGTACCAATATCTCTTTCACTACGTGAAATTTAGCTAGACATTGTACGACGTATGCATGTGTATGAAAATCGTATTTCCGACATGCGGGGCCCCATGTGTTCAAATCATTAAGAACGGGATAAGCTCAATCCCACTAGGTAAATTTTCCAACACAGTTTCCAAAGGTATTGTGTATGGTAAACCCACCAGGGAGTCACCCAAAGGTGTTGCTGAGGAGCCATGCTGGTAGGAAATTGGGTGGTCTTAGAGTCCTCAACTCTTACTGGATTAACGAGGTATGTTTTTACACCTTTTACATATTTCTTGTACTTCCAAGTGCACTTTTATGTTCTCATATGCTAGACTTTGCATTTATGATTGAGACAAAGAACTGTAAAGAGGCTCTATGACTGAAGGTGATAGCTTAAAATAAAAAAAGGTGGTGGAATTTATATTTTGAATATGCTAATACCACTTTGTAAATGGTTCTATATCGCGGACTGAGTTACTTATAGTTTTTTCTTGTCGCTTAGACTCTTTATGCACATGCTTAAATAATGGGAATTACGTTAATCTTAATCTAATCTAATGCAGGATTCTACCTACAAGTACTATGAGGTAATATTAGTCGACCAAGCCCATGCTGCTATTCGCAACGACCCAAGAATCAACAGGATCTGCAATCCTGTGCATAAGCACATAGAATTACGTGGTCTCACTTCAGCTGGTAAGAAATACAAAGGACTCCGAGGAAGGGGGAATTTGCACCACAAGGCTCGCCCCTCAAGAAGGGCAACCTGGAAAAGGAACCAGACTCTCGTCTTCGCCGCTACGGTTGATCTTCTTGAGAGATTGTTACTTGCTTCATTTTTTGCATTATCTGATTTTAGTTCCTTTATTTTGAGACAAGTTCAGCTGTTTACATTTTTGAACAAATACATTTATGTTGAAGTATCCATTTTGCTGAGATAGTAATTGATAAAGAAGAGTCCTATTGTCTGGTATGAGAGTCAGTGCAGTAAATTTACGTGCCAGAAAAGTGTCAGAATGGATACTCATAATAAAGTCGACTTCAATTAGACTGGAATTAAGGTTATTGATTGATGGAAATATGTCTTTTGTTGTTCATTTTTATCAAATTAAATCATACAACTAAAATCATATACCCCATATTTGCTTCTTAGATGAACTGAAGCAGTTGTGTGACATGAAATTAAACAATGATATTCACTTAGCATAGGCAGTCCAATTGATGAATAAAGAAGGAGAATTTTCATAGATTGATAGCCATCATACATATAACCTAAGTGCAAAGACTCCTCTTCCACAGGCCCGAATAGAGCAGATATATATAGACCTCAAATAGCTTAGTATTGGGACATAGCTCATTGTTAATAATGCTTAAACAAGGAAAGAAAAGACACCAAAAACATAAAAAATATAATTTTTTGAATGTTGGCATCCATTGTAAGGACGATATGTGGATGAGTCAGTATATGGTACAACGATTTCTACACTTGGAGTGCGTCTTCTTCCTATAAATATACTATATACTATTATAAATATAGGAAAGTATTACACAACATTTCATGCAATACTGAAGAATATTATCACAGTGTAACCATTTTAAGTAATTTACACATACAACTTAATATTCCTGATCATCAACGATGGCGGAGGTCTCGATCTTTTTGACTGTTTATCATAGTTCATTTCCTCATTGTTAGCTCAAACGTTCTCTAACCTCTGTGAGAGATAAGAGAATCAAAAACCTCAAACCTGTGTTATGCCAACTTCAGACATTTGAGTTTGAAGTTGGAAATTGCCAATCCTAACTTTAAATCTAAATGTTTGAAGTTCAAACTGCACAAACAATACAACACGTTGTCTTGAAGTATGGCTTAGCAGTCTCCAACTTCAGACCCAATGATCTAAAGTTTGAAGCCCTAAACTCAAAACCAAAGCTTTAGACTTTTGGATGGAAGTTGGGCTTTGATGGAGGTCAACTTTAGATCCAAAAATCTTAAAGTTGAACTTAAATGTCTAGAGTTAGGGCGAGACAAAAACTTAACATAATCATATAGGTTCGTTATAGTTAGTTTCCCATAATTAAAATAGTTGATTTATTCACACCATTTCAGGTCAACATTAGCCGGAAGCAGGATAGTCAATTTATGAAAGAGAACTTGAGGCACAAAAGGATTGATTAGGAACTCAATTTGACATACACTACGTGATACTTTGACTCAACTATTTGAGTTGGATAAACGTTGAAGAGATGGGAATTTCCCTGTTATGTTCTCAAAATGTTTCAACTTGAACTCGACCTTCTAATTGTACGAACTGATTGTAGACTCGCAAATTTTAAAACTGCAGTCTATAATAGTGTAAACTTCAAACCCGAGGTCTGAAGTTCATCCATGGATATATATTTATTCAAATATAGGCTAATCAGTACGAATGTGACTAAATTATAAATTTTATAAATGACTACTTTTTAAAAGATTCCCCTGAATCGGCTATTTGTGAACACTTTCCCCTCAATGAAAAAGGGATTTGGGGCCAGTTGATAACTATAACTGCTACTGCCTACTGTAGTAGTAATATAAGCATGGACCTATGGGCCGAAAAGACTAGCCCAGTAGGGTAATCACAGTCCTCTTATAAAGCGTCTCACACTAAAACCCTAGACGCCATTGGCGTGCACCAGAGTAGCAGAAGTGAGTCAATGGGTATGTTCCTCCATCCTTATGCTTTATTATACTCTTTTCTAAGTTCATTCATATCGAAAATCTACCTGAATGCGAACAATCCTCAGGTTATATTTAGTTTTTATTTTAAAAAACTTTGAATTTTCTATTGACCATAGGTAGTTGTTCATTTTGTGCTAATGATTTTGTTAAACCACCGAAATTTCAATATAATTTGTTGAACTGAACAAAGACAGATCTAGCACTTGAATCACTCACACAAATATACATACACAAGTGCGTGTAACTGTATACACACGCGTATATATATACTATATGTGTGCACATACTTAGACACACACACACACACACACACACACTTTAATCATGTGATCTAGGCCTCGGTCCATGAATTTTCTTACCATTAGCGTTATTTTGCTCAAAGGGTTGAAGGGAGAGATTGTGCTCCGTACTTGAAAACAAGTTTTGCATGTGTGTGTCTCTACACAATCTGATTAACTATGAATGGTGTTTCAATTCTAGAGTTTAATTTTACTGAATATGCTGCATTTCCCCCTCGTGATTGTCCTCTGATAAAAAGTTGTTTTATTGTGTAAAGCCATCAGGAGACGCAAATTGTAAATATAGTTCTTATATTTTACTCTAAAAGCTGGATAGGTAGAAATGTTAAATGAGACATGTTGTTTATCGATATTGGTATTGCTGGAATACAAGGTGATGTTTGATTTTGGTTGAAAGGTAGGGGCTTACAATATAATATTTCTTATATTTTACTCTGAAAGCTAGATAGGTAGAAAGTTTAGACGAGAGAATGTTGTTTTGGATATCAGTATTGCTGGAATAACGGTCATGTTTGATTTTGGTGGAAATGTAGGGGCTTACACTTATGTGTCGGAGCTATGGAGGAAGAAGCAGTCAGATGTTATGAGGTTCTTGCAAAGGGTTAGGTGCTGGGAGTACCGCCAGCTCCCTTCTATTGTCCGTGTTACCAGGCCTACTCGTCCTGACAAGGCACGCCGCCTGGGATACAAGGCCAAGCAGGTACGTTTCTAATGTGTCTAGTAATTTACTCGACAATGCGACTTGGCAGATATTTTATCTTTTTGCAAATTTTCCCATAAAATAGTGAGTTTGTGTTGGATATCGTGTGGAAGTGAAGTCTGAATCATGTTCTTCTGTTTAATACTATTATTTATTCATCAAGTGGCTATGATTTCCAGTCTACTTATATTCGTGCACTGATATCTTATTTTATTTCTTGGTTAAGCTTGAGACGTACATCTCTGATTTTTTTGCCAAGATGCTTTGTTATATTGTTCATCCTTTTTTGCGCACTTTCTAGATTCTAAGGATGGAAAATCATATCCGTAGTATTTTTCTTTTACACTTTTGAGGAGCAATTATAATGCAGAAGTCTTTTCATTTACCATGTTATATGTTACGCTTGCTCCTTTCCCATAGTAAGGACTACTTCAGAGTTGTCATTAATATCTTTCCAGGGCTATGTTGTCTACCGTGTTCGTGTGAAACGCGGTGGAAGGAAGAGGCCAGTTTCCAAGGGTATTGTGTATGGTAAACCCACCAACCAGGGAGTTACCCAATTGAAGTTCCAGCGCAGTAAGCGATCTGTTGCAGAGGAGCGTGCTGGTAGGAAATTGGGTGGTCTTAGAGTCCTCAACTCTTACTGGATTAATGAGGTACATCTTTAAACATTAATACATGTTTCTTATACTTTTAGTGCATATTTATGTTCCCACATTCTAGAGTGTGAAATTATTTGCATATCTAATTGAAACAAAGAACTGTATTTAATTAACACAAGATACTTTAAATTTGAGGAGTTAAATGCTATTACGTTTTGCGAGGTGATTGAATTCATTTTGAGGTCTGAGTTAATAGTTTGAGGTTAGAAATGCAAACACCACTTTGGTAAATGGTTCTATTTTGAGGTCTGAGTTAATAGTTTTTTCGTGTTGCTTAGACTTTACCTTCTCCAATGCAGGATTCAACCTACAAGTACTATGAGGTAATATTGGTTGACCAAGCCCATGCTGCTATTCGCAATGATCCAAGGATCAACTGGATTTGCAACCCAGTGCATAAGCACAGGGAATTGCGAGGTCTCACATCAGCTGGTAAGAAATACAGGGGACTCCGAGGAAGAGGACATCTCCACCACAAAGCTCGCCCCTCAAGAAGGGCAACCTGGAAAAGGAACCAGACCCTGTCTCTCCGCCGTTACCGTTGATCTGCTTGACCTTTTTGAGAGATTGTCGCTTGCTTAGTTTTTTGCATTATCTGGGCGTAGCCCCTTTCCTTTATCTTGAGACATTAAGCTGTTTACAATTTTAAACAAGTACTTTGTATTGAGGTAACAATTTTGAACAAGTACTTTGGTTGATACCTATTATATTTATCTAAAATGCAACATTTGTTTTGATTGTTAATTAAATTTTGTTCTATCGTATTGTGTTGTTAAATTCACAATTACGAAACAATAAAAAACTCATTACATGTAACAAGCGTTGCTCGTTACATATTGTTTCGAGTACTATTATTTGTAACGATCGATTTCCTTTCAAGTCCCATTTTGCTCTATATATACACATTCTGTCTGTTTTACTCCACTCTGATAACCTTTGTTGTGACTTCATTGTCTTCATCATATTATATATAAGTCCTTTTTTCTCTAGCATGATTTGGTACAAACATCTAAACGTGTTAAGTGCCCCTCTTTCGATTCTCTCTTTCCTTATTGTACCTCACTAGAGTCTATTGATGGAGAACCAAGTCGTCTCTCTTTCGATTCTCTGTTTCCTTATTGTACCTCACTAGAGTCTATTGACAGAGAACCAAGGGTCATATTTGTCATCCAACTTTCGGAAAAGGGTCATATTTGTCCTCCGTTAAAGTATGAGCTCAAATATGTCTTTTTCGTTAGCGAAGTTGTCACATTTGCCCTTCATGAACGGAAACACCAACAATAACATGTGTTCCACGTGGATGCCACATGGGATCCACGTAGAGGGTGGGACCCACTTTATCTTCAACAGTAGACCACCACCACCGCTGCCTCGCGGCCACCGCCTCCGCGACCACCGCCACCGTCGACCACGCCGCGCCGTCTCTCTTCTCCACCACTCTAAACGACCGCTGCGGCTCGCGGTATTTTTGAGATAAAAACTAATACAAAATCAGTAAATGTCACAAACAGTCCAATAATCGCAAAAATCAAGAGCTCGGAGCAAAGTCTATGACCATCTGCACGCCTTCACCACCGCGCCTCCGCTCTACCCGGCCACCACTTTCGTCTCCACCACTGCCAAACGACCCCTTTGCCCGGAGTCTCAACAGTGACGCCGACCACTAACGAACCAAATTTGTACAAAATCGAGCATGATGACAACATAAAAATCAAGAAATTTCATTCAACGAAAAAAACAAAACAGCATAGTGATGGAAGTGGTTGGGGTGGTGTGAATTGAACTGGTTGGCCGGTGGAGGACGATGGTGGTGTGGCTATGAGTGGGTGTTGTTGGCTTGAGCTCGTTCGCCGGAGCTTCGACGACTCGTGGGTTTGAAAGAAACAGACGAGAGGGAGATGAGGGAGCAGTGGGTGGTTCGAGGTGGTTTGTTGGTGCTCCGGTTCATCGGAGCTAAAAGCTCCTCACCGGAGCAATTAAAGCGGCCAATAGAGCTCTTTTGAGAGTTTGGAGAAGATGAGGGCTCAAGAAAAGAGAGATAAGGTCTGAAAAATTGTGGAGTTAGGAGATGAATTGAAATGACGGTGGCTGGTGGAGGCGGCGACGGTGGTGACTGTTGGAGGCAGCGGTGGTGGCTGTCTCATGTTGAAGACAAGGTGGGTCCCACCCTCCACGTGGATCACATGTGGCTGCTGACGTGGGATTTCCATTCATGAAGGGAAAATGTGACAACTTTGCTAACGGAAATGACTTATTTGAGCCCATGAACAGGTATGACCCTTTTCCCTTAATTTTATGCTCAAACATTTTGATTACAACTTCCTTTTTCAACATTCAGAACTTGTCTCGATACTGATAGTTTATAACAGAGAGGAGGGAAAAGAAGTGATTCTGAAAGAAAACTCCACCTAGCTAGCGCGCTCGACCTCAAGGCAACACTTTGGTAGCTATGAACTAAGAAGCTTCGTGGTGTTTTTAGCCACCTAACAATATGCTGCATATATCATAATAAAACAAGTAAAGAAATCAAAATCTTAGCACCATGAAATTGACATTATTTCAATACCTAAGCGTCTCTTACGAGCGCAAAAAAAATCGAAATCTCTTGTTTAATTTAAACAATGACATCCTCTACCCTACAGTGTTTATTTTGACCTTGACATTTTTCAATCTTTCATATGTTTAATACCTTTTTATATGATATGTGATTATTTTTTGACCTTGACGTTTTACCTATAATATGAATGCATTATTTTTTATATAGTTTTTAGTTTGAGTTCATTAACATTATCAATAGAATAATACCCCTATTTTTATCGTTATTTTAATATTAGGTGCGTTAAGTATGCATGTTTGTTTATTTAAGTTTGATTTCCTCTCATTCTCTATCGTGTATTCGTGTATATATTTTTACTCTAAATATTTCTTTCTGCTCATTTATTTCATTATTGAACGTCATAAACGTATATACTTTGATTAGTATTTCTCATTCCTTTTTTTATTTCTGAAATAATATTCATTTGTTCAATACGTAAGTCCATGACATTGTTGGAATATATTGGTAATATCAAGGAACGGGAAAGACACAACAACAATCAATGTGAACAAGGAAACTTGTCTCGCTGAGTCGATTGGTGATCAATCTTTCTTTAAGATAATATTGCCCCGTATATTCCTTTCAACGGAGTAATGACAACTTATCTCCCAAGATGAAACAACAACCAAACTAATGAGCAAATGACACTCAAGAGTTCGCTATAGGAAGAAATATCTTAGAGTGTTTGATTGCTAAAGAGGAAGAACTATTTCAGATTTCAAGTGTTTTGCAAATGAGCCTAAGGCCTCATTTTATAGTGTTGTGAAGATGACTTTCCAATTGCCCATGTAATGGCTTTGAATGACCATGTAATGGCCTTGAATGACCATGTAATGGCCTTGATTATGGAGTGTTAATTCAGCCAAATAATGGCTGAATTCATTTGGGATGTAATGGAGGTTTAATGCCTCAAAAATCAGCCCAAGAGTTATGTTTTTTCGTCTCCCGTCGCAGATTCTGGACTACCGGCGCCGTGGCCCTGCAGGGAGGCGCCATGGCGCCCAAACCTCAGAGAGTTGGCGACGTGGTCCTGCAGGGAGGCGCCACGGCGCCCAAACTTCAGAGAGTTGGCGTCGTGGCCCTGCAGTGAGGCGCCACGGCGCCCAAACCACGTAGTTGGCGCGTGGCCTGCGGCGCGCGGCGCCCAAACCGGAGAGTTGGCCGTGGTCTGCGATTTGGCCGGCGCTTCTGCCGCGACGATTCATGACTCATTTCATCTTTAAACACATTGTACACTTCTTCCTTCATTTACCAACGTGAAATCATTCGTCATTTGACCAATAACCGTCTATTACCTTACGTCTCAAACAATTCATATTTGTACCAATATCTCTTCCATGGAGGAGAAATATGATCCTTGACATTACGTGTGCACGTGTGTGGAAATAAGGTTTCCCACGTGCGGGGCCCCAATTGTTCGAGTCATAATTAAATATGATTAACTTTATTTCACGTTTAATAAATATTTTCAACAGACATATGTTAAAAAATAATAGAAAACCATGATATTAAAGAAGTAAGAGAAAGAGAAAAATGTCGATAATGTAGCGGGTAAAGTAGGCATTTAAAAGCTTAATTGAGAGGGGTGGTGGATGAGTGGTTTGAGCTGAAGTTGGGCGAATCAAAATGAGTTGAATCAATAAATGGACCAATGTTCAACCCGCCCAAAACTTACATGGACTAAGATGGGCGGATCAAGATGAGCTAAATGATGGGTCATAACCCAACTTGCTCAACTTGAGCCATTACTTTTACAAATTTCAAACTTATATTCTATGATGTTATTTTATTTTGTATGATATTTGATTTTTCATATCTTTATTTTGAAAATAAGAATAATATTTTTAAGATTTTATTTTTATTTTTTATAAAAAAAAATGAAATAGAAATTTGAGAATGGGGTAGGGAAATGGGGTGTGGGTAGGGACGGGGGAGGGGGGAGGTAAAAGAATTCGTATTTTTTAAAAATTATTTATAAAAGTAAAAAAAATAATAGAAATTTGAGAATGGGGTAGAGCAGGGGGGGGTAGGGGGTGGTAAGAAAAAATAGCATATTTTTAATAATGTTTTTATAAAAGTACAAAAAATATGAAATAGAAATTTGAGAATTGGGTGGGGGTGGAGGGGTAGGTGGGGTTAGGGTGGTAGGGGGAGGTAAGTTTTTATTTTTTATTTTTATAAAAGTAAAAAAAAATTATGAAATAGAAATTTAAGGATAGGATAGGGCAGTAGGGTGAGGGTGGAGGGTGTAGGTGTGGGTAGGGCCGGGGGCAAGAAAAAAAATCTTATTTTTATAAATTGTTTATAAGAGTAAAAAAAATATAGAAATTTAAGAATAGGGTAGGACCTGGGGGATAGGGGGAGGGTAAGAAAAAAATTCATATATATATATATATATTTTTGTAAAAGTAAAAAATTATGAAATAGAAGATTTGTGTAAACAATAGAATAGTAGATGAGTTAATTTGAGCTAATGTAATGAGTTGATTTGGTCT
This sequence comes from Przewalskia tangutica, assembly GCA_029844215.1. Lineage (NCBI taxonomy): Eukaryota > Viridiplantae > Streptophyta > Magnoliopsida > Solanales > Solanaceae > Przewalskia > Przewalskia tangutica. Next base: position 20,381,688 of record CM056723.1, read on the forward strand.
GTTCAAGATAATGAGTTAAGCTGGACTAGTCCAAATTTAGTCTATTTAATTATATGTCAATGTTCAAATCGGATCAATTGAGTTTGAGTCCAATTTGCCACAGATACAAAGGAGAAAATGTCTCTATTATTAAGAATTTGATGAGGAGTTTGATTTTTAAACAAAATTGATGATATAAATGATTTACATCCATTGAATTTAAATAGACGAGTTGGAATAGAATATTTTGACTTCTATTAGATATATGAGAGTCTCCTCTCTTGCTTGATGTCTTGGGAGTGGTTGGAAGATATTGAATGGGATTACTATTATTAAAGATTAATTGTAGTAAATTATTTTGACTTGTAAATATTTTATGTTGACTTGTACAATATATATATATATATGATGAGATAGTGGATATGTAACATGCACTAACAAAAAAGAAAGTTTTTCTTGCTTTCACCAAACGGCTGTTCTAATATTTTGTTGTTCTTAAATCTCAATATCTTCCTCTTCACATGGCTCAATCTTACAGATCTGCCTATCATTTTCAACCTCTCAAGAATTGGATGAACGGTACATTCTTAACATGATACTCATTCTTTTGCATAATATTACACTTAAATTTGTGTGATCTAATCTAAATTCTTCTTTTTATTATTGATTTATGTTCGATTGATGCAATGTACGTGTCATTGACTTGTATTGCTGGTGAACTGAGAATGTCGTCGGATTTTGTAGATCCTAATGGTAAGTCTTCTTGTCTAATCATGGTCATATTTTATTTAGATGATTTACTGTTTTCTCAATATCGTATTAAGTAGTAATACTAGCAAATTGTTAAAGTTGTTTTTCCTCCAATAATATTGTATTTACTTAAAGCTCTCAGGGTGATATAAGAAAAGAAATGGGAATAATTGGATATCTTTAGCTCATTACTAAAAATAAGTTATGCCCTGGACTTAAGAAATCAATGTTCTTGAGTTATCCCTTTTCTATATTTTCATTTACGACAAGTGTGAAAACCTTAGTAAATAAGAAGATTCTCATTGTCCACCATCTTTTATGATTGAAGTAGAAAGGTTTTCAATAGTATATCCGAAACTAGCTAAAGGAAAAGTTAAAGAATTGTACATTAGAATGAAGGTCTGGTAAGTAATGACAAAAGTATTTCACAAGATCAAGTTCTTTTTTGGTTATATATATATATATAATACTATTTAAGACCTTAGTGGATGATAAGATGCGGGAAACGAGGTTGAGATGATTCAGGCATGTGCAGAGAAGAGACACAAATGTCCCATTCCGTAGGTGTGAAAGGTTGGCTATGGACGGGTTCATGAGGAGTAGAGGTAGGCCGGAGAAGTATTGGGGAGAAGTGATTAGATGGAATATGGCTGGGGATGTCAACGTATCGGATCTGGACCAGATCCAGATCTAGATCCATTTTTCATACCTAGATCCAGATCCATCAGGTCCATAAAAATCAGATTCAAATCCGGATCCATCGGATCCACCAGGTCCACAGATCCGATCTGGATCCACATGTAATTTTTTTTGCCTTGAATAATATTTTCACCTGTTGAAACTTTTTTGACAAAATGAAATCCAATCTGATTGAAAAAATGCTGGAGTTTATTCAATCAACTTACACAAACATGACACCATTCTTCCAAAATACTGAACGAAGTTTTAGCATCATAAGAAAATAAAGACGATGAAGCAAAGTAAGTAAATAACAACATCATGAAAAACGCTGCAATTACAAACACATACTAATAAAAACATTTTAAAAGTTACTATTTGAAAATTAATTCAAGTGAAATGTTATGAATAATAGATCTACAAGATCTTATAGCTAATCAGGAAAAGCAAGAGGCTTACGATGTAAACTGAGAATATTTGACTATGAAAGTTGGAGTCTGGTAGGGTTTTTAATTTTGAAAGAAAAAGCAATGAGAGTTTCTGATTTTGAGAATTAGAGGCTTGGAGCTTGTTGGGTTTCTTTTGTTAGAGATATATTTCCGCTTAGTTTTTTATTAGGCCTTTTGAGAATTTTGGGCTTAAATGTATGTACCATTTAAAAAATAAAGTCAAAATATGAATGTAAAATACAGAAATTATGATTTTTTTTAAAGAAAATACTTATAAAATTACATTCTAGGTTATGGATATATTTAATAAAAAATGAATCCACGGGGCGGATATGGACCGGATACAGATCTCAAATACAAGATCCATATCCAGATCCGATCAGTCATAAATGGATCCGGGTCCGATCCGAATCCGTTGGGTTCAAATTTTGAAGATCCATATTCTATAAAATGGATCTGGATCCACCGGATCCGGACCGGGTCCAGGATCCACTGCCATCTCTAGATATGACGCATGTACAACATACTGAGGACATGACCTTAGATAGGGGGTTGTGGAGGACACGAATTATGGTATAATGGTAGTAGGTAGTCAAGTGTAGTCCTACTTACGCTTACAAAATGATAGTTGTAGTGTTATTACTGTAGGTCCGATTAGCCTACCACACTTATAAGTGCATTATCGCTTTATAGTCTCATGTAGTTTGATTTTTGCTGCTATGTCTTCTTTAGTGTATTTTATTTATCTTATTTAGATGCGTTAGCTACTGCTTCCTTTTGTTAGAATGCGCTACCATAGCGTATTCGATTTTGTTATCAACATGTTCATACTGCTTTAATTTCTTCTCTGAGTCTGATCGTTTATCTTGCTTTACTTGTGATTATGCTTTGTCTTGAGTCGAGGGTCTCCCGGAAACAGCCGCTCTACCTACCAAGGTAGAGGTAAGATTTGCGTACATTCTACCATTTTCCGACCCAACGTTGTGGAATTTCACTGAATATGTTGTTGTTCTACTATTTAAGTAAAATAATAAAAAATCACAATGTTACATACATTATCCACGTGAGTTGCCGAAACATGATAAATAAAAAATCGTTCCTATTTTGTCAGCTAAAAGCGCTAATTTCACTGGCAGAATTGAACAGGAAATTACAATGAATGACCTTGAAAATAGGCAGGTGATCTGGAATTTTTGTCCCTCTGTAAAAAATTTCGTCCATTGGCAAACTGTGTCAACTTGTAAATGACGGAGCTGCTAGATGAAGTAAAACATTGAAATTGGCTGTTTGGTCCCTTCTTTAGCTACTAATTAAATTCCTACTAAATGCTTTACTAACTTCAAAAAATTAATTAAATCTACAGGACCTATGATATACAAGGGAATATATCATTTATTTTATCAGTACAATCCTGAAAGTGCAGTATGGGGAAACCTCCATTGGGGTCATTCTACTTCAACTGATCTTGTCAATTGGACTATCCATCCTCCAGCACTTTTGCCTTCAGACTCATATGACATCAATGGTTGCTGGTCAGGTTGTTGAGATTTTCTGAAAATATTACGTTAAAGTTTTTACTTTATTTGTAAGATTCACATTACGCATAAATATATTCCTTGTAACCAAGTTTAGGAATTTCTAACAAAAAAACATTTTTTCTTCTCCTATTTCTTCACAGGTTCCGCTACAATTCTCCAAGATGGCACACCAGCAATACTCTATACTGGACTCGACTCACAAAATACTCAACTCCAAAATCTAGTCGTGCCCAAAGATCCATCCGACCCTTATCTTGTCGAATGGGTTAAATCGCCTCATAATCCAATAATGACACCTAATGAAGAGGAAAAAGATTTGTTTAGGGACCCAAGCACATCGTGGTTAGGGCGTGATGAGATTTGGAGAGTTATCGTAGGGAACAAAAGAGAACGCAACGGAACTGCTCTTTTATACAAAAGTAAAGATTTTATTCATTGGACTGAAGCAGAGCGACCCCTGCATTCATCTAATGAATCTATAATGTGGGAATGTCCTGATTTTTTCCCTGTATCAATTCAAGGCGAAAATGGACTTGACACTTCAGAGATTTTTTCAGGAATTAAACATGTACTCAAGATAAGCGCATTTCCTTCTTTTGTTGATTATTACACTATTGGAGCGTATGACCAAAGCAACGATATATTTACACCAGATGAGGGATCTGTAGACAATGGATCAGGGTTAAGATTGGATTATGGAAGGTACTATGCTGCCAAGTCTTTTTTCGACAGTGCCAACAACAGAAGGATTGTTATTGCTTGGATCAATGAGTCTACAAGTGTGGACATAGATATCATCAAAGGATGGTCTGGTCTTCAGGTAATTAATTTGTTTTACGCCTTTTTTTTTTTTTTTTTTTTTGTGAAGGCGAAGGCCCGCTTTCTTCGAGTCATGCAGAAACCCCGATCGACGCAAAGCGCAAACCACGCCACCATGTAAACCACACTTGGCAAGCCATGTGTGATGTGCTCAACCAAGAAGGTTTATGCGAGGATCGAACTCGTGGCGACTCATGCGGTCCCGCGCTTCTTCAAGCACCAACTGCTACTTCATGCGGGTGTTTTACGCCTTTTTTATACTCATTTATGTGATATTTTTTTATTAGATTGTTTATAAAAGAATGAAATATTTTTATACTTAAAAATAATTTAACTTTAAATTTTTCATTTTACTCTTAATCATTTGTTTTTATAACCATACAATTATTATGTGTTTCAATTTATGTGGACCTTTACGGAGTAAGAGGGTCAAACTTTTTAACTTTGACTTTAAATTTTAACATAAAATTTTCAAGTTTGTAAAAATAAAATTTATATATTTAGAAACTACATTAAAAAAATACTATAAGTCATGATAATTTAGAAACATGTAAGGAAAATGTGGTAAAAAACTCACGTCGTAAACTCCATAAATAGTAAAGGTTCACATAAATTGAAACCACAAGTTTCAAAAGTGTCGTACCCACATAAATATTATGAAGTCTTCATTTTATTTTCAAATAAATTAGAGCGGAGGTAGCACTTGTTCGGCACAACTCACAAAAATCTACTGAATTAATATTATTGTGAACAGTGAACATTGTTATTGAATAATAGGTAAAAGTTTATTTGTACTCGGTATTTATACAAATTAAATCAGTGTAAGATAGGTGTCTTTCATACATAGATTTACCACTTAATCATGGTTAAGTAATATATATTCTCACTTTGATTTTCAATTGCTAAAGTTAAATACCAAGTGATTCAACTCTCAATTATAATAATGTCAGTACTTATAATTGAGAGTTGAATATATCTATTAGTACTTATAATTGAGAGTTGAATATATTGCCAGTATATATATATTTTCAGTACTGACTGTTAGAGAATATTCTAAAATTCATTTATGAATTAAATGATAATTAGTGTTAAGAATATTCTGGAAAATTATTATAATTAAAAGGCAATTAGTATAGGATCTTCCTTGTAAGGTAAGTAGTGTATTTTAGGATAGAATTAACAAAGATGAAGGGTAACAATCTTCTCCCTCTTACTTGTATATATTGAGATCCTTTGTATATGAAAAGAGGAGAAAAATATTCTAAACATATCTCTTAATTCCAACATGGTATCAAGAGTTTTAGGAAAAAGATCCATATTCTAGTCTATTTTCGGCCATCTCCTCCATACCCATAACCGAAATTATTCTAGCATATTTTTTTTTTCTTTCTTATCTTTGTTTTGTTTTTCGTTCTACTGTTCTTGCTTTCCACAAACATTGTTCCTTGAGATTTTCCACCAAATTTCAACATGTCTGACTCAAAATCCTTTTATCATCCCGCTCTCACCATTTTTAATATCAAAACACATGTTCCTATAACATTACAAATGAAACCCGCAAGGGTAGCCAATTTGGTGTAGCAGTAGAGCGCGGGACCGCAAGGTCACGAGTTCGATCCCCTGCATAAACCTTCTTGGTTGAGCCTGTCACACATGGCTTGCCAAATGTGGTTAATCGGCTGACGTGGATTGCAGACTATTGCGTCAGCCCGGAGTTTACCCTGTGCGCACTCGAAAGAGTAGCGGCTGCGGGTTCCTTCGTCAACAAATATTACAAATGGAGAATGTTCATTATGCTTTATGGGCGGAACTTTTTAAAATTTGTTGCCGATCTCACCGGGTTCTTCACCATATCATACCCCCGGAAAAAGGCAAAGAAAAGGTTTTGGAAACGGATGACGAAAAAGAATTGTGGGACACCCTCGATGCCATAGTTCTTGGTGGATATATGCAACAATTTCAACTTATTTGTTGCACACAATCATGGAACCAGATTCTAAGGCAGTTGACGCTTGGAATCGCTTACGGGATGTGTTTTATGATAATCAAAATTCCCGTGCAGTTGCGTTGGAACAAGAATTCTCCAGCGTTGATATGGAAGATTTTCCTAATGCTTCTGCTTATTGTCAACGATTAAAAGTATTGCCTGATCAATTTAAAAATGTTGGGTCTCCAGTTACCAATAATTGTTTGGTTTTACAATTTGTTGCCGGACTGACAGAGGCGTATAGTGGGGTTGCAACACTCATCCGTCAAAGTAACCCGCTCCCTTTATTCTACCAAGCAAGGTCCATGTTGATTCTAGAAGAACACGATTTTTCTAAAAAGGTGGCTAATACAAACGACTCGGCATTAATTGTCACAAATGATAATAATAGTTTTACACCATCACAAAATAATCATGGACAAAAAGGGCGTAACGATAATAAAAAGGGAGGAAATCGCAACAAAAATGGTGGTCACCGAAATTCCGGCGACGGTGGAAATTCCGGCAACCGCGACGACAAGGGAAACAACAGCGGCAAGCGTAGCGGCGTGATGGCGGGCGGACAATCGGCGACAATTCGAGCCAATGGACTGCCACGCGATGGAATTGGGTTGGGCCACCGTGCCCCTAGCCGTCGAACACCTGGGCTAGGCCCAGTCAACCAACCTCTGGCCCAACATATTATCAGCCTACTAATACTTCCCACTTTGCAGGATTTGTACAACCCACTGCTGGGCCAATTTATTCCAAGCCCAACAATGAGGTTGCTTACACACAAAACCGCCCAGGCGGCCCAATGCAGGCAACTGGACCACTGCCTACGTGGCAGGAGGCCCACTCGGTAGTGGGCCAGCCCACCGACATCAATACAGCCATGCAGACACTCGGGATTAATTCACCGGACTGAATTATTTATGGACTCCGGTGCAACGTCTCATATGACGTCCTTTCAAGGTAACCTTACGTCCTATTTTAATTCGAGCAAATTAAATGGTATAACTGTTGAAAATGGCCATTCTATTCCAATTAAAGATTATGGTTCTACTAAATTGTCCAACTCAAATCCACCATTAGCCTTGAAAAATGTTATTCATGCTCCACAATTGATTAAAAACTTAATTTCTATCCGAAAGTTTACAAGTGATAACTGGATATCTGTAGCTTTTGATCCATTTGGTTTCTCTGTGTATGATTTTCAGATAGGGGAGCGACTCATGAGATGTGACAGTCAGGGCAAACTTTATCCAGTCACTTCACTCCTTTCTCCAGAAAAAACACTTTAATTTTGCTATTTTTAATTTCAATTTGTGGCATGAGCGTTTGGGACATCCGGGAGAGTCTGTTTTGAACTCTCTCAAACGCAATAACATTATTTCATGCACTCGGACTTTTAATAAGTGTCAGTCATGTCCTTTGGGTAAACATATTCAATTACCATTTGAGTCATCCTATAATTGCACATTTATGTCGTTTGACACTATTCATTGTGATAATTGGACATCTCCTGTTTTAAGCTCTTCCGGACATAGATATTACTTGCTTGTTTTAGATGACTACTCAAATTTTCTATGGACATTTCCTCTCTCGAAAAAGTCACAAGTTTTTTCCACCTTTCTCATTTTTCGAGCATTTGTCCAGAAACAATTTGAAAGGGATATAAAAAATATCCAATGTGATAATGAACGGGAGTTTGATAATAGGCAATTTTGGGATTTTTGCAAAACAATTGGTTTGAATTTCAGGTTTTCATGTCCCCACACCTCTTCCCAAAATGAAAAGGCAGAACGCAAAATCTGAACCATAAATAATATTGTTCGGACATCGCTTGCTCATGCCTCTCTGCCACCTAATTTTTGGCATCATGCACTTCAAGTGACTACTCATTTATTGAATATCCTACCCAACAAAAATACACTCAACCAAACACCCCTTCATTTGCTTTACCTCAGAGAACCCTCATACTCTCATCTACGGGTTTTTGGTTGCTTATGTTATCCAGTATTTCCATCTACAACCATCCACAAATTGCAACCGAGATCTACTCCATGTGTCTTCTTGGGATACCCATCACATCATAGGGGATACAAATGCTATGATATATCCTCAAATATGATGTTTATTAACTGACATGTTCTCTTTGATGAATCTCAATTTCCGTTCAGAAATATTCATGAGCCACGATCTCCCACATATGAGTTTTTGAATACCAGGTTACAACCAATTTATTACCCGGCCCTCACCCAAAATTCCCCTACCCAACACCCAGAAACTGCCCCAGCAGTGACCGGGATTGGGCCAGTGGGAGTCCATTCCAGTGGACAACTTCAACGGGCCAGCAACCCAACAGCTAATGGACCAAACATCCAAACACCCAGTCACACTGATCCAGTAGCCTCTTCTGGCCCATCTTCCAATAACGCTGGCAGTTATTCACGGGCCAGTGGCATCCAGCCCACTCACCCGACACTATGTCCAACACATCCACCCGATCCACAATCCAATGTCCATCGCCGTATCATCCGAAGCCAACATGGTATACTCAAGCCCAACACAAAATATAGCTTGCACACCCATGTCACAAAATCACCATTACCCCGCAATTCTCTGTCTGCCCTACATGACCTCAATTGGAAAATGGCCATGGATGGCGAATACAATGCTCTAATTAAAAATAGGATGTGGGAGTTAGTACCTCGTCCATCTCATGCTAATATTATTCGGTCTATGTGAATTTTCAGTCATAAAGAAAAATCTGATGACACTTTTGAGCGGCATAAAACTCGTCTTGTAGGTGATGGCAAAACACAACAGGTAGGTGTGGATTGTGGAGAGACATTTAGTCAAGTGGTAAAATCAGCTACCATAAGGACCGTACTCAGCCTGGCTCTTTCCAAAGGATGGTCACTTCGTCAGCTGGATGTTAAGAATGCTTTTCTTCATGGACTTCTCCATGAAACAGTTTATATGCATCAACCTTTAGGCTACAGGGACCCCAGGTTTCCGGACGATGTGTGCTTACTTAAAAAATCATTATATGGCTTGAAGCAAACACCTCGGGCTTGGTACAAACGATTTGCAGACTTTGTATCAACACTGGGTTTTTCAAATAGCAGATCAGATCATTCTCTATTTATCTACCGTCAGGGTACTAATATTGTTTATCTTCTTTCATATGTGGATGATATTATACTAACCACTTCATCAGAGACTATTCGTCAGTCTATCATGTCACATCTAAGATCGAAGTTTGCTATGAAGGACCTTGGTCCTCTTCATTACTTTCTCGGAATTGCTGTCACACATCTCAGGTGGTTTATTTTTATCCCAAAAGAAATATGCTACATAAATTGTTGATCGAGCCGGTATGTCTTCCTGCAAATCATCTGCCACTCCGGTAGACACCAAATCCAAGCTGAGTGGTGTTTCTGGTAAACCATTTGAAGACCCCACCCTTTACAAGATCTTGACAGACGCATTTCAGTATCTGACATTCACCAGGCCAGATATTTCATATGCAGTGCAATAAGTCTGTCTTTTCATGCACAACCCTATGGAGGAACATATGCATGCTCTCAAACGCATTGTGCGGTACATCGAGCACCTGTAGTATGACTTACACCTATATTCATCTTACGGGTCCAAATTGATCTCTATCTGCGTCAGATTAGGCGAGTTGTCGAATACCGACGGTCACGTCGAGGATATTGTGTTTTCCTTGGCGACAATCGATCTCACAGTGCGTCAAACGACAACCTCTGATATCACGTTTGATCTTTGAAGCAGAATATCGTGTTGTAGCCAATGTAGTATCTGAGTCATGTTGAATTCGAAATCTATTACTTGAACTTCATTGTCCATTACCAAAGGCTACACTAGTATACTGTGACAACATTAGCGCTATTTATCTCTCCGGAAATCCAATCAATCACCAACGCACAAAGCATATCGAGTTGGATATTTATTTTGTTCGAGAGAATGTGGTTCGCGGTAGTGTTGCATGTTCCGACACGTCATCAGATAGCTGACATATTCACTAAAGGACTTCCGCTGATTCTATTTGAAGACTTTCGGGACAGTCTCAGGCTCTCAGCATCCGTCCTCCTCCCGTTTCGACTGCGGGAGAGTGTTAGAGAAGATAATATTCTAGAATTCATTTATGAATTAAATGGTAATTAGTGTTAAGAATATTCTGAAGAATTATTGTAATTAAAAGGCAATTAGTATAGGATCTTCCTTGTAATGTAAGTAGTGTATTTTAGGATAGAATTGAGAAGATGAAGGGTAACAATCTTCTCCCTCCTACTTGTATATATTGAGATCCTTTGTATATGGAAAGAGGAGGAAAATATTCTAAACATATCTCCTAATTCCAACACTAACAAGCTACTGAATTAGTTTGCTTTCTTAATTATAATATTATCTTAATTGTTGGTCATTATTGTAATCATTATACCAATACAGTCGTTTCCTAGGAAAATTTGGCTCGATAGAGCTGGAAAACAGTTGATTCAATGGCCAATAGAAGAAATCGAAGCGCTAAGGACAAACCAAGTTGAATTACAAAATATAACACTCGAAGCAGGTTCAAAGCGTGAAATTTCAGGTGTCACCGGTGCGCAGGTATAATTCTTTTAATTTGGCTTGAATTGCACAAACTTCCACTGTGTTTCAAGAACTTTTACAAAAGTACTCATTATGAATATTACCGTAAAGAATGAATTTTGGCCTAACTCAACCCCAAAAGCTAGTTTGTAGGATGAGAATTGTCCAAGTCCATATAAGGAGTCCATGTTCTAATTTCAAATCCGATGCGGGACTCTTAACAGTTACAAATTGGATTTCCCTTTTATGTTGGCTTGGTATATATATATATATATATATATATATATGGGGTTCTATACAGTTGTTTATTACTATTGTTTCAGGCGGATGTAGAAATTTCCTTCTCAATCCCAATGGCCATGCTCGAGCAGGCAGAGGTGCTGGAATCAAATTTAACTAATCCACAAGAGATAGCCAACCAAAGTGGTTCATCCACCATCACTGGTGTAGGACCTTTTGGGTTGCTAGTCTTGGCCTCAAATAACATTGAAGAATATACTGCTGTATTCTTCAGAATTTTCAAAAAGAATGACAAGTTTGTTGTGTTAATGGGTTGTGACCAAAAGAGGTATCTCCCTTGTTTCTTCCCTTTTAGGAAACATATTGGCCCGGGTGAGTTTCATCTGGTGTAATATAACATCTCTTGTTGATAGCTTCTGTTGGAACACCCTCATGTTTCTTTCAGTCCACACTCCATACACCATACAAGAATCATTTTATGTTTAATTTTGCATTGCAAAAAAAGAAGTATGTTCAAGAGTATATGTTTTATTCTAATAACAAATAAAAAAAGGGTGGTGCACAAAGCTCTTGGTATGTGCGGGATCCGGGGAATGGTCAGACCACAATGTCTATTATACACGGCTAATTGTAGATTTTGAAATTCAATATGAAAAATTGAAATGCAGGTCATCTCTGGGTCTTGAGTATGATAAAACCAATTACGGAGTCTTTTTGGATATTGATCCTGTTACAGAAAAGTTATCACTACGGACTCTGGTAAGTTTCACTATCAGATTATATACAAATATTTTTCAAATTTTATCCCTAAAATGTAGGGAAACTAACATTTCTATACAACTTTTAAGAATTATTGGCATTGGTAGCTATAACCCAAATAGATAGATTTGGTAATAAGTAACTATTATAACTGCCTTTTTTTTTTCCTCCGGCACTGGCCAAGACTGATTCTACTTTTTCATCTAAAAGTACTTCTATTTTTTTTTACATGGGTGTGGTTGAAATTCATCAGAAATACCTGCACAAGGCTATACACAAAATCTTAGAAAGTTTGAACAGAGCTAAAATAGGCTAGGAAAACATAACTGCGATAATATATATCACTTGGGCATATCGCGTATATTATTGCAAATCGCACATAAATGTATATCAATATACATGAAATACATGAATATAATGATGATAAACATGAACATACAGATACTATACACGAATATGCACTACCTTAAAAACTCATTTTCTTGCATTTCACACATCCTGCGCCGCACCGCCACCAACATTGCACATGAGATCCAAAAGGATCTATTACTTCTTGACTATGAGATATTAATTTTTGTCACTTGAGCTAACTAGACTTATATGTTTTTTTTCTTCTCTAACACAGATTGATCATTCCATAGTAGAAAGCTTTGGTGGAGGCGGAAAAGCTTGCATCACAACTAGAGCTTATCCTACTTTGGCCATCAACGATAAAGCCCATATATTAGCTTTCAACAATGGATCCCAAGATGTTGAGGTCTCCAATTTGAGTGCGTGGAGTCTAAAGCAGGCTCAAATCAAGTGAATCATTAACCAATAAGGGGTCGTTTGGTAGAATATTTAGAAAAAATAATGCATGCATTATCTTTGTTTATTTAATAATATCTTGTTTGGTACACTTTTTCATTTAGTTATACATCCTATTTGGTATATATTATGCTATGCATAACTAATACCTATCAAACTATGCTATTAGCAATGCAATTGGTATCATTTTCTTCTTAATCAATTTTAAATTTAAAATGTAAATTTAAAATTCCATGTTGGCGGTCATTAAAAGATTTGGAGGTTCGAATAAAGAAAAATAATGAAAATTGTGTTCGCCATTTATTTTTTAAATTAAGTCAACGTTGCCGAGGATTGATCGATGTTTGACTTTGTAATAATTCACCAATGTGCAGAGCTTCCATATGCAAGAAGATTAAGACCGACCTCGAAATCTTGTATGTCAATTCTTAGATTGAAAATTTCCAATTATAATCCTTTTGTAATTATGTTAATTAGTTACTAGTTTGTATCAGCTAAACTCCATCAAACTCCTCAATTAATATTAACAAGATGCCGTGACCGCTTAGGCTTGCGACTGTCAGTGATATACTGGAGGAAGGTGGGGATGACGTCAAGTCCACATGGCAGCGCTGGAAACCGCTTTCATGCGTCTTGGTTGTTGGTGGAGAAGAAAACTGTGAAATCCGGAAAAAAATAATAATAATATATAGTTGTGGTTGGGTTAATAAAAATATATATATATATAAGAAAATAAAGAATAAATTGCATGGGATAGAGTTAGTGTTAAAGTTGGATAAATAGATAGATAAAATGAAAATAAGAAAACAAAAAAACAACAAAAGAAAAGAAAAAAAAAAAAAAAGTGCAGCAAAGTGCACGTCCCTCCCCTCAACTTTCCCCCCCTTCCCCCCTTTTCATTTCCCCTCCAACTCTTGTCATTTCACCTCCCATAGGTTATAGAAAACTCTCCACTTATACATTGTATTTACACACAAACAAAGTATATAGCACAAAGAATAGAAAATCAGAAAAAAACAAGTGAAAAGAAGAGGAAAAAATCTGGAAAAAAATACCAAGAGGGCAAGAAGAACAAGAATCAAAATACTAGAGAGTAAGGATAATTTTAGCAACCACACAACAATAATCTTCACACTTACAAGGTGAGCTTCCTCACTCAGAAATTCTTGGTAACATCCTTTATTTTTAGTTCAATACATGTTGGAATAAGAATTGAGTGTTGAAAAGAAATATTGAATTTTTGATGGTTTAGACAACTAGTTGCGTCATGAACTTTACGAACTGTTCTCACTGAGTTATAATTGTTAGAATTTGATGAAATTCGGAAGAATTGTACACCTCTCTAATATGATCATATAGAACCAAAAATTAGGTAAAATGGACGTACGGTTTGAAAGTTATCATAGTTCAAAGTTCCTGCCTTAGATTTGGTCGAAATTCGGAAAGGCATAATTACGGACTGTTTTTATTGAGTTTTACTTATTATAATTATATGCAAATTTACATGGTTGTAAATCTCTCTGTTACGGACATATATATATAAAGATTTATTAAAACGGACTTACGAGTTGAGAGTTATTGTAGTTTGAAGTTGCTGCCTCGGATTCGTCGGAATCCAGAAGGGCAGGATGTTTCTATCAACAAGAGGGTGAGTTTCATCTGGTGTAATATTGGCCCGCGTTATGTCTATGTAGAAACAATATTTGCACGAGCATGGGCTCGCGTTATGTTTTTTATAAAGTCATAAACATATTTCTTTATGTTTATTTTTATTAATCGCTCCGTATTTGAATATAAGTTTAAATTTCTAAATAAAGAGAATTAAATGGTGCTCCTGGTGGGAAATAATTGTCCAGGTGCCATCACGCCCTAAGTAAAGACTTAGGAAAAGTCGGGGTGTGACAAAAACCCGCCTGAAAACAAAGATTCTATTTTCAATAGTTTCAAATGATACCGGCCTCTTCCTTTATGTATATGGTCTCACGATCACGATGTGCCAGAATTTTCCTATTATTGAAAAGGTTGCTTCGCTTCCTCAAAATCCTTTCCCCCCGGGTCGAGTTGGCAAGCAAAATTTCTATCAATTGATCCCTATTCATTCGGTCAAAGGTCTTTGGGAGCAGCTAAAGAAAGTGTCTAAACGCAGCCGCCGGCACTCGACAGCAGCGTCTTGACCCCCATCCAATTTTTGGCTCAAGTGAATTGGTTTCGAGAGCATTCCGCACGGACGAAATGAGAAGAAATCCCCAGGATGGAAAGAAGCTTGAAAGAGAGAACCATTGAAAATAGGCCATTCCGGACCTTTTCCTCATGGAACGAGAAGACCAAGTCTTTTTTGGAGCTCCTTCCAAAGAGGTTGGGATTAGACTTTCAATTGGATGTGTCCCGGTCAAATCGTTAACGAGAGAATGTCTAATTCTTCCGCATCAGTCGAATCAACAGGAAAGAGCCAAGCAAGGGTTACGAGAGCTTTCTAAGAGCGTCTGATTAGGTGCTTTGGTACTAGACTGGGCGGGCGAGCCATAATCACAGGGGGAGAAAGGCGCAGATTTTTTCATCCTCCGCCAGGAAGAAGAAAAAGGAATTGCCCTAAGGCTTAGCCCTAGTTTTTCTACGAAGAGGAGGACCGCTCGCTCGAAGAAAACTCTTTTAGAGCCTGGTACCAGCCAAGCCCCCTCTCCTTCCTTACAATCAAGCAAGTGGATTTCCGCCCCGAGCAATTATGATCTGAAAGTCGATCCGGGGCAAGTGTTCGGATCTATTATGACATAGCCTTTCACTGCTGTCACCAGGAAGATACCTTTATTAAGAGATTGAAGGCATCTTTGGGGAAAAGCAATTCTGACTCGGCCTCCGGCCTCGAAGTTTATCCTTTTCACGTTACAGGAAGAGGGCGACTGAAAAAGAGGCTCGACCTACAATAAATATTCTTGTAACCTTATTTATATTATAAATCATTCATCAATAAACATCAAGGAACATATTCCTTTATGATATCAATAGCCTAAAATTACAAACCATATCCTAACCGCAGATACACCTTCTCGGCTGCCATTTCTTTTTCCACGTCGGAATCTTAGTCGCCGACCTCACTCGGCCGCCCACCCCATCTTTTTTCCACGACGGAACCCTAGTTTTTTCGGCTATTCTCCCTTCCTCTTCCTCATAAATTTCCTTTTCCATGGCTGACAAAATCAGATTTCATCATGCATTTGCCGTAAACAATATTAAAAACTTCATCCATGTGACTTTTGAGATGGAAAAGGGTCAATATTCCTCGTGGGCGGAGCTTTTTAAGATCCACTGTCGTGTTTACGAAGTTATCGACCACATCATTCCTCCCACGCCGAAGTCCACAAACATACCATCGACTTCGACGTTTGATGATGCACTATAGTCTCATTTGGACGCAGCCGTCCTCCAATGGATATACAATATGATATCTAATGATATGTTGTACACCATCATTGAGACCGATGCCACTTCCCGCCAAATGTGGGAACATTTGAAAAGTATTTTCCACGACAACAAAACTCAACGAGCGTTATACCTTGAAAATTAGTTCAAGGATGTTCATCAAGACAATTTTCCAAATGTGTGCTTATTGTCAAGAACTCAAGATGTTTGTCGACCAACTCTCCAACGTCGGCGCACCAGTCACTAATCAGCGATTCGTCATGCAACTTATTACAGGTTTGAACGAACCCTATGATGGAATTGCCACCATCCTTCAGCAATGCACGTCGTTACCTCTGTTTTATGAGGCCCGTTTGAAGCTCATCTTTGAGAAAACCCAAAAATCAAGCTCAACACCACTCGGGAAAGAATTGCTGATGCCTCCCTCATCACCATTGTTAGGCCCTCTCCTGATGGCAGGCCTCCAATTCCGGTAACCAGAATAGTTGGTCAGATGACCCGTAACAGTCCGCTTCCTCCCATAACAACCGTCGAAACAGGCAGTCCGGCAAGGGCCGCGGTAGAAGAAATTCACCACCAACGGCGGCGGGAAGGCGATCCTCTGTCGGCTGAAACAACCAGGCCGCATGGCGATGCGGCGACCTCGCCGTGGGATGCGTGGGCCCCACCATCATTGGCCTCCTCTCCTTGCCCGTATCCGCCATCCTCATGGACTCCACCTCAGAATCGATAGACCCAACCTAGCATACTTGGCCCACGTCCACAACAGACCTACACAACACAAGCCCCACATCGACTTATGCACCGACTCTATACAAAAATTAGTATATGGACACATGCGCCATATCTTATATAATGACATCATAAAGTACTCTCTCGTCTTATTCCAATTTGAGTTATTTAAATTAAAAAAATTATTATTGGTAGTGGACAAGACATTCCCATCTGTGGTTATGGTCATTCCTCCTTATTCCCGCCACATTCACCACTAATCTTAAAAAATGTATTCCATGCCCCTAAACTCTTTAAGAATCTAATATTCGTGTGATGTTTCACAACTGACAATTGGGTTTACCTTGACTTTGATCCTTTTGATTTTACTGTAAAGGATTTTATGACAGGGAGACGAATAATGAGATGTGACAACACCAGAGATCTTTACCCTATTTCAAACACCGTCAATAATCCATCCTTAGTTCCATCAATCGTTGTTGTTCTTCATCTTCCTTATGACACTCTAGATTAGGACATCTGAGAGACTCTGTTTTACGCTCCATTAGAAAAAATAATTCTATTAATTGCAACTATATTTCTAGGACTCCTATATGTGAATCTTGCATTTGGAGTACATATCAAATTACCATTTTCTGCATCCAAAAATTATATTTTAATGTCTTTCGATATCATACATAGTGATTTGTGGACATCCCATATTTTAAGTAAGGTTGTCCATCGATATTATATATTGTTTTTGGACTATTATTCTAACTTTCTATGAACTTTTCCAATTGGAAATAAATCCCAGGTCTACCCCATTTTTTCTTCATTTAGTGCTTTCGTAAAAACACAATTTGAAAAGAGCAATAAATATTTTCAATGTGACAATGGGAGAGAATTTGATAATAATCAATTCAAACAGTTTTGCTCCAAAAACTATCTTACTTTTCTATTTTCATTCCCTCACATATCCTCCCAAAATGGTAAAGCGAACGGAAAATCCGAACCATAAACAAACTCATTCGTGCCCTACTTGCTCACGCCTCAATTCCCCCTCAATTCTGGCATTATACACTCTCCATGACCACATATCTCCTAAACATAATCCCAAATAAATCTCTAGATCAATGGTCGCCCACTTAAGTTCTATTTCGTAGGAACCCCTCCTACCAACACTTGAGTATTTTTGGATGTCTTTTTTACCCTCTCCATCCGACCACTTACAAACTCCAACCCTGGTCTTTCCCGTGTGTATTTCTGGGTTACCCTGCCAATCATCGTGGTTACTCATGCTATGACTTGTCAAGTCGTAAAATTATTATTTCATGTCATGTCCTATTTGATGAGTTTCAATTCCCCTTTGCCTCTCTACACTCGCCACTTCGACATTCCTACGATTTCATAGATGATGGCTTAATCCCTCTTCTAATTCACCATTTACATAGTCCGTCGTCCCAGACCCCGACACCCGCCACCACCTCAGTCAGTTCGGGACTATCTACCCACCCGGTTCTGTCGACGGTGGCCCAGAACAGCCTGCCTCAGGTGATTCCACAACCACCTTTCGGCAAACCGAGGCTCGGCCAGCCAGTACCGTCACCCCTTCCCTTACTCCTCTTTCCGGCAGTACCGCGACAATCCCCCCTCCCATCCAGCATCTCGAGACACACTCTCGAACCATGGAAACTCATGCCATGCACATAATTTATAAACCTAAATGATTGTTTAACCTTTCTGTTTCAGTTGTCCCTTCCTATGTCCCTCGTAACCCGAAGGATGCCTTGTCCGACCCTAATTACAAAGTCATAATAATTGACAAATATAATGCTTTTATTGATAATGAGACATGGGACTATTACCCCGTCTACCTGATGCTAATATTATTCGTTCTATGTGGATTTTTAGACATAAAAAGAAATATGATGGTTCTTTTGAGAGGTACAAGACCCGTCTTGTAGGTGACGACATGTCTCAACAGTTTGGAGTGGACTGTGATGAAATGTTCAACCCGGTCGTAAAGCCCGCAACCATCCAGTCCGTCTTCAACATTGTTATATTCAAGTCTTGGCCCATTCATCAGCTTGATGTCAAAAATGTCATCTTACATGAGGATCTTCATGAAACAATATATATGCATCTACCAATGAGTTTTAGGGATCATATTCATCCGAATTATGTGTGTCTGTTGCGAAAATCACTCTATGGACTGAAAAAAGGCTCCTCGAGCATGGTACCAGTGGTTCTCCGATTATGTCTCCTTTATTGGTTTTTCACACAGCAGATTCAATCATTCCTTGTTCATCTACAACAAGGGTACAAACATGGCTTACATATTATTATATGTTGATGACATCATTCTCACCACATCATCTGATGCTCTCCGCCAGTCCATTATGTCTCTTCTTTTCTCTGAGTTTGCTATGAAAGATCTGGGGCCATTGAGTTATTTCTTGCGCATCTCTATCACTCGACATTCTGGCGGCCTATTTCTATGTCAGAAAGTATGCCGAAGAAGTACTTGACCGTGCATGCATGACATCTTGTAAACCATCCTACACGCCTGTAGACACCAATTCCAAGCTCAGCGCTGATTCCAACCCTTCATATTCAGATCCGAATCACTATCGTAGCCTGGCTGGGGCCCTGCAGTACCTCACATTCACGAGACCAGACATATCATATGTCGTACAACAAATCTTATTGCACATGCACAGTCCGACGGAAGCACACATACATGCCCTCAAACTTATTTTACGATACGTCCATGATACACTTCACTTCAGATTACATCTATACATGTCTTCGCACACTGATCTCACTGCTTATTCTGATGCTGATTGGGTGTATGTTGTTACACCCCATAAGTCCAGGACATGTTTAAGAGAATGTACGTAAGGAATCAGGACTCTAAATTGGTACGAAAGGAAGAATTGTTTTTCCGACAGAAAAATCTTCCGAACGTCGGAAAAGAAAAATGTTCATTGATGAGAATTAGATTCTCAAAATGCATTATTTGAGGAATATAAAATGTATTATCATTATGGGAATTTATTTTGGAGGCTTTGTATTTTGGTATAGTTTCCTGAGGTTGTAGATTTATGTACATTCAGGGGTATGACGGGGCCCTGTCCCGTCACAATTGTTATGTCAAAACTCTTAGAGGTCTGTAGTCATATCTTGTGTGTCGCTTTGTAAGAAAAAAAAAGGGTAACTGTTTTTGGTTTTACATATTTATATGTATCCAGGAAGGTAGCCTTATCGGCTAACCTATTATTTATTTCTTGTTAAGTTTATGTATGTATGTTCCGCTACTATTCTCTGATGTATACATGTAAGGGTGCCCGGGTAGGGCACCATGAGCTTGAGGTCGTCGTGACAAAAGTGGTATCAGATCAGTTAGTCCTCGGAAAGTGTCTACAGACCGTGTCTAGTAGAGTCTTGATTATCGGTGTGTTGTGCACCACATCTATAATCAGGAGGCTGCAGGACATTTAGGATTGATTTCCATTCTTCTCACTCTGAGATCGTGCGATAGAGCAGTGTTGTTAGGGTCGTCTCTCCCTAACGAGTTATGTTGATTGCAACTATGAGAAAGCGTGATGACCAGGAAGGGCTATGTGAATTGCGTATCCAGGTTGGTAATGATTGTAGTATAGTTGGTATTATGACATACAGCTATACAGAGTTATGTATGAGGGTCATTTATGGGTTTCCTAGAATGGTTTTAGATTACCAAGAGCTGGTAAGGACTAACTAGATATTGGGTAGGTATGGAACAGTTAATAAATTCTCGCCACGGTTTTATGTTTTATTTTGAGATAATTGGGAAATGATGAGCTGTCTGATAGGGTAGTGAACCCTTAAGAAGTCATGTTAAGGAACTTAATGGAATGTCATGTTAATAGATTAAACTACGTGGTAGGCTTAAGAGAATTGTACGGATGAGGTCCGTATGGAGTAAGTAATGGTTGTTGTGATCAAGACGACACGATTATGGTATTATGAGAAGCTATTGTACCCGTTTTCGGGGGGACTGGTAAGGTAGGCTTGGAGCATGAAAATTGCGAGCCTAAAAATATTGATAACTGCCGAGACCTTAGATATATAAGGCCTTCTCAGACAATAAGATTTTATTCAGACTAAGGGTAAGAGTTAAGTGCGACGGTGTGTCGGGGTGATGACCTATTACGGGTCGCCTCATAGTTTGAAATGGAGTGGGATCAGTTGGTAGTAGTTCCTCTACGTGACAGGGTCACGAGGGTGCAAGGCCCAAGTCTAGTTAATTGTTTTACGGGTTCGTGGACGCGTTCCACCGGAACCAGGTCGTGAGAGCCGGAAATGGCCTTATATTGTTCGATTTAGTAAACTCCAAAGATTGGAGGCCAGAATCGGTATGGAAGTTATGTATGTATGCTATGGGTTGGAAGTACGGAAAGAGTACGACTAGTAAGAAAGATAACAACCAAGTGTAAAGGAATAGAGCCTGAATCCATAAGAACATTTCGAGGTAACTATACCCGTGAGTGTTTGGGGTGGTAGCTGAGCGGGTATATGAGATTTTCCCGGTGATGATACAGTCGTCAGACCCTAGTATACCTAGTAGAGATGATTACGACAGACTTTGAGGTCATTATGAGTATGGACTAGTTGGCTTCGTGAATGCCAAGGTTGACATTTTAGTATAAGTACTGTTATGTGGCCATTGGTGGCATATGTTGTATGAAGGGTGTAGTAAAAGGAGACTATGTCGCTATCTAATTAGATTGGACTCCGAAAGAAAATTCGGGGACGAATGTTTTTAAGGGGGGAAGAATGTTACACCCCGTAAGTCCAGGACATGTTTAAGAGAATGTACGTAAGGAATCAGGACTCTAAATTGGTACGAAAGGAAGAATTGTTTTTCCGACAGAGAAATCTTCCGAACGTCGGAAAGGAAAAATGTTCGTTGATGAGAATTAGATTCTCAAAATGCATTATTTGAGGAATATAGAATGTATTATCATTATGGGAATTTATTTTTACGGATTTGGTCACGTGGGGCCCACCCGAGAAATTTTACGTTTTGTGGGGCCCACGAGGGTTACAGAATTTTATGAACGAATGGGAGGGCGACACGTGGCACCCCCACATGGTCTTGGACGAATTGAGTCAAGGGTGAAATGGTCATTGACCATGGTAGATGAACAAGTCTTCAAAACTTGAGATTATTGACTTAGTCAACTTGTCCACTTGGCTAGACATTAATTATTCATCATCCAAGCCACACATATGTTATAATCTTGACCCTTCCTTGTGTTATATATACACACTAGTAGCAAGACAAGGTCTTCCACACTTAGAAAATATTAGAGAAACTTTGAGCTTAGCCAAGTGAGCTCTCGGGTTTAGTGAGCTTCCCACACAAAAATTTTGCTATTGTGGTTCTTTATTCACAAGACTTTATCCCAAGGTCCCTAAGGGTATTGTAAGGATATCTCAATAGAAAGATCTCGGAAAAACGACGTTTTCACATTAGTCGCAAGGCGAAAACCTAAGTCGTTTTCATAGTTTTGGATTGAAAATGGAAGAGAAGTTGGTTGTGACCTTCTAAACGTTTCAAATAGTGGATTGGAGCGTAAAGGAAAGGAACTAAGAATTGCTAAGGAGCGACTTTGAATCTTGGATATTATAAGGGCTTGTAAAGGTAAAAATCTTGTCGTTTTAGCAATTAAAGATTACTTATTGTTGTAGCTATGGATATTAGCAAACATGAGGTATATAGTATGAAGTTTGATAAGTGTATTGGCTATTGGAACCCTAATCCGAAACTAGCATGTTTAGCCCTTAAGATTACAATTCAATTTGATTATTAGTTTAGGTCGTCACATGTTATATAAATAAGGAATCATAGTTGTTGAAGTTGTTTATGACTATATAACATGTTTGACCTAAGAACTTGGATTGAAAAAGAATTGGAAAGGATTTTTGTTGTTGTACAAGTTAGCCGAGAATGGCTTTGGACATTAAACTACTTCGTATGAATTGTGGGGCAGAATTTTACACGTATTGTAAGGCGTGTAATCCCCTTTGATTGGTTGTTGTATTGAGCCTTAAATGTGGCATGTTGGTTATTGATTACCGAGCCTTGAAAAAAATGGAAACGTATGTAGAAACAAAGGAAGTGCTGCCCGATTTTCCGTAGAATTTGGTGACTTTTCACTTAGAATATTCTACGTTTGAAGCTAGAGGTTAATAGACGTATTATGGCCATTATAGGTTGAAGTACTACGTATAGCGTATTCCACAAAGGATGGAATAGCTAGCAAGGTTGAAGTACTTTGGAGCATTTTGCTACTTGTCGATAATCGTCGCGAGGTATGTGAACCTCTTCCTTCTTTTGGCATGATTCTATGTATGGAATATACATGTGGTACTATTTCATGATTCTTTCTACTCTTAGAAGTTAAGAGGTATGTATTTTGATTTACTCTATGTAAAAGTTACGTCTAAGTTATCCTAAGTTCTTACCAAGTCTTATGGGGGATGTTGGTAAGAGTCGTTAGGAAGTATTTGGAGTCGAGTTGACTTTGCAAATTTACTGCACGAATGAGAATAAGTATCGAACAAGCCATTGCAGCGTTAATAAAGGAAAATGTATCGACAATCAATTATATTAAAATGAGTAGAATTCTCCATCTGCATAGAAACTAAGATAAAACAAAATTGTATTACATTTTCTAGATCATGGCTGCTTTAATAAGATCGTTATAAACGAGTATAACCTATTCACAACGCGTAAAGTATAAGTACTTAATTTAAAGAGTTTACATTATGAAGTTTTTAGACTATGAACCTTAAACTCTTAAAAGGTTGAGATAATTTATTTTCAAGTAATGAAACTTGATTCTTAATGGAAGAAATGACATGAGTTAAGGGAAGTAACTTGTTTTAAAAGATGTGAGTTACTTGGGATTTAAAAGTTAAGAAACTTGATTTCTAAAGTTAAGAGACTTGATGTATTTTGAAAGTTAAGAAAATTGATTTGAAAGTATATGATACTTGGTTTTAAAAGTATAAGTCTCTTGGTTATAAAAAGAATGAATTTGTCTAAAACCATAAAGGGTTATAACGGCTTTATGGGAAGTTGGTTATAACGGCTTTATGGAAGGTTAAGAGAATGGTTTTCTCTAATAATGTAAACAAAAAAATAACTTGAAATAAGGAAGGGCAATTTGATTTAAAGGTATCACTTGCTTAATGTTTTAAAGTAATGGTCACTTGATTTAGAAGCCGAGTAATGTATTTATAAAAATATAGTGACTTATGTGAAATGTAAGCAAGCCTTGATACTACGGGTGTTAGTATCTTGGGGTTTTATATGAAAAGGAATCTTTTGAAAAGAATGGAAGTACGTAGTACTTTGGGTTAAATTCCCGGATTTTTATGTGAAACGAAAAGTGCCTTGAGTATATAAAATGAAAGTCTAAAGATTTTATGAACTTGCCATGCTTGTTTGTGATAGCCTTGAGTGCAAGAATTATATGTTTACGCTGCCGTGACTCTCAGTTGGAGGGTACCGTCTTGTGTAAGTTTACTTGGGCGTCTGCGGTGATGTGGGATTCCACGGGTATGCTTCCATTATGATTGATCCTTAGACATCTTTACGATGTGGGATTCCGGCACGTGACCGAGGCGGGTTAGATTCGGTTGTTTTATTACCCATGACCGTGCTTATACGATGAGGATTAGGCATGCGACCGTGTTATATCGATTATTACTCCATGGACTAGCTCCACGTGAAGACATGTACCGAGATGAGGATTCGCGGGCATGTTATATACGATTATTACCCAGTGACCATGCTTATCGATGAGGATTTGGGCATGCGACCGTGTTATGTACTATTACTCCATGGAATAGCTCCCACGAAGACATGTACGAGATGCGGGATTCCACGCATGTTATATACGTTTATTACCAATGGATTAGCTCTCTAAAGTCGTATGCAGAGATAAAGGATTCCACGGGCATGGGATATATATATATATATATATATATATATATATATATATATATATATATATATATATTTATATTATATATGTGTACGCCGACAGTGAGGTAGGATGCCACGGGCGCGTCACATGGTTATATGTTACACTTATGACTGTCGGTAGTGATGGGGGATTCCACGGGCAGGAGATATATATATGTATTGTATATGTATGCGCAGCGGTGAGGTGGGATGCCACGGGCGCGTCACATGGTTATAGTTTACACTTATAGCTGTCGGCAGTGATGGGGGATTCCACGGGCACGCTTTGATATTTATGGGCTTGAGACCCTTACTGGACTATGTGATGATATTTGAGGGCTTGTGTCCATAGCCCCGGTGTGACTATTGTTCATGTGTTGAAATAGTCTGTACAAGGTAAAACTGACTTTCATTACTTTCACTTGATGAGCCTGATGTCTTATTATTTTGGTTATCATACATGTCTCGACTTTATATGAATCGTTATGATTTCATTCTGATATTTTGATTTCACATACTTGATACATATTTCGTCTTGACCTCGCCCGGGGTTGCGTTACATCTGTGGTCGAGGTACATAGTTTGCTGATCCTCATTCTTAGGATCACTGTTCAGTTGGTTGGAAAGCTTCATTATTTCGGAGACTTTGTATTTTGGTATAATTTCCTGAGGTTGTAGATTTATGTACATTCAGGGGTATGGCGGGGCCCTGTCCCATCACAGTTGTTATGTCAAAACTCTTAGAGGTCTGTAGTCATATCTTGTGGGTCGCTTTGTAAGAAAAAAAAAGGGTAACTGCTTTTGGTTTTACATATTTATATGTATCCAGGAAGGTAGCTGATGCGCGTAATATGCACACACTTTAAACGCAAGTGCACGTTATCGAATCAAGTAGTATAGTCTTAGATAAGACCGAATATCGTCCTCTAGGATTAGGGTTCAAGTACCAGTGATCTATTTTCTAGTATCTATTTGGCGAATTAATATTTGATTGGTTGTTTATAACTAAGAATTTCAAAAGCTATTTAAATGTAAAGACTTACTTCATGTGTGATGAGAATAGGGCTTCTATGTATCCTTACTATCCGCTTATGTTACTTGTTAATGCATTACTTATGGTGTTCTTCTTTTGGAGAAAGCGGAGTTCTGAAATCGTTTTATACTCCGTTAGGTTATATAAACAATCAACCCAGTATTGTTCCTTACCTAACTTTCGATAAGGGTAACTCTATAGGAGGATTAAGCACAAAACCTAGTTGGCCGTCACGCACAATGCGCAAAATTAGGGTTGTTAAGCCTCTCATCAACGCTTACAAATCTAATTGAGGTATTTTCATCCCCAATTCAAGACCGTCTACCCAACTTACAAAGATATTCACAATCCTCCTTTTCGTAATCGATTAGAAATCATATAGTGATAACTAGTTGTCAATTAGCTACCAAGAATTCAACTCAATTATTGGATAGATCTCTCAATAAGAATAATAACCATAAGCATGCATTACTTTATAACATAAGGTTCAAGAATTCAACATAGAAAGCCTATAAGAGAATTAGTTCCTAGCCATGAATATGACAAGAACTAATTCAAAGTTCATCATGCAAAACCAAATAAATAAAGGAAAGGAAAAGAAATTACTAAGCTAATGGTATCCAAACTCCAAGTCAAGAATCTTGAGTTGTGCAGAAAGGAACCTCAAAACCGCCTAGGGTTCTCCTTATATAGTTTTAAAACGCCTCCTTCTTTTCCTTCAGGCTGGCCCAAAAATCCGTCAAAGACCTAATTTTTTCGCGTCGGCGCGCGCCATGTCGGCGCGCTAAAGTTCTGCAATACGTGTGTTTTGGCGCCGCGCCGATATCTGCTGTGCGAGGCGCGCGGCGCAACTCTGTGGCTTCTCGGATGTTTAGCGCGCGGCCCTGTTTCGTCTCACGAGGCGCGGCCGCAACTCCCGTGGCTTCTCGGATGTTTAGCGCCGCGCCATCTCAGTCTTCGAGGCGCCGCGGCTGAATCTTCTGCAGCTTCTCGAATAATAAGCGCGCGCCACCGCTTCGAGGGAGGAGCGGCGCAGTCTGATTTCACCTCGTTTGCCACTTTCTCCGTTTCACTTCTGTACCTCTATTTTCCCTCTTTCGCTCCTTTTCCGCCATTTGGCCACTTTAGCCACTTTGACTCAAAAGAAAGAAAATCTATCCTAATACGACACTTTGTATGTACAAAACGGGACAAAAGACTAACTAGATCGACTAAAAGGTGTATATAAAATACACCGATCAAATACCCCAACTTAACCTTTGCTCGCCTCGAGCAAAGATAAAAAGAAAGAAATAAAATGACAGACTCAATAAATAAGAAAATCAACAAAGAAAATAAAGCAGACTCCTGCCATTGATCACTTTTCTTTGCATGAATGTTAACTAGAAAAACATGAAGGTTAGCGAGAATAATACGCAGAACATATAGCATGGAATTTCAACACATTGAGCTAGATATTTCGCAAACTCATACTTATCATGCTTAAATGGAAGTCGGTGTACTCAAGTATGCATATAAATTCAAAAATTCCTATGGCATGCTTACTTGCTATTCTCCACTAATTCGATATACATAAAAGAGATTTTCAGACTTTGGGGTTGTAATGTAGGCTTAGGTAGGGGTTGGTAAAGATAGGCATTTAGGCTCATTTTTCTGCACTAAGCTCTTTGGCTTTTCAATTTTTCCTTTTCTTTTGATTCTTTACTTCACTTCAATTCTATCCTTCCTCTTTTGTTTTGGGAGAATGAAGTATATAATAATAAGCACCCCCAAACTTAGGCTTTTGCCTATTTCTTATTACTTTTGTATTGGGGTGCAAAAGACTTTATTCATTCTTTTTGTTTTCTTTTTAACACAATGTACTCCTACTGTTTCATAATTTCACTTATGGTACACTTTGTGGGAATATAGGGTGTCAAAGAAGAAGTTTCAAATTTTAGGCTCAATGAGGCTAACTAGTGATATTTTTAAAGTACGGGATAGAAAAGAATGGTAAGAATTGACTATCAAAGAAATGCCTGAGTCATCTCCCTAACATGCATATCCTAACTATTTCGCCTCAAATAGCAAGCAGTCATAACACATAAGCATTTATCATTTAGCATACATAACTCAAGCAAGAGACTCCAAATAGGCAGATTCTGTGAGTTTTGGCATCTCTAACCTAAGTGTTTAGATAAATGTCTTCCATTCCTTTACATTATTCCACCTTACTTCACTAGGTGTTTCTAGCAACTACAAGATACATGATCTTTGTGTGCAATTATGACTAAAAAGAAAAATTTTGGTGACTCAAAATAAACATGAAACAAATAAAAGACTTAAATAAAACATAACATGACACACAAATAAAACTAAAACACAAAACACACCCCCGAACTTAAATTACACATTGTCCCAATGTGTAGACTCAAAGGAAAAACTAAAAGACAAAAAGACTTACGCTTTTGGCTAAAAATCGTGATGGTGGCGGTGGGTAGTGCTTAATTTCGTGAGGAGGAGAGCCCTTGGTGTTTGATTTGGCGGTAGGGCTTTTGGATCAAAGTATTTTCCGAATTCTCTCAGAATCGACACCATGGCGCTTAAACTTCCGCACCTCTTCAGATCTTTCGGCCAGCCGCTCTGGCGCCGCGGCTACCCGCTTTTTCTCGACACCGATTCAATTGCGTACGCACATCGATCATACAAACAACAAGACCCCAAGACCGTGAGATCGTTTCTTAGATAAAACTAAAATAACCTAAAGACAGAAATTAAAATAACATAATCAAAACGTTGGGTTGCCTTCCCAACAAGCGTTTTTAACGTCTTTTAGCCGGACGCAAGTTCCTTAGACTTACTAGCCCAGGGTGGATTAAGTCCCCAACGATCCATTTCCGCCACATTTGGCGTTTCCTTTTCTCCTTTTCTTTTTAGCATTATCGGTAGTAGGGAGTTCCTAACAATTACCTCATTTAGTGTCATCTCAAAGAAACCATGCTTGCTTTCTTGGGCTCATCACTCTTTGGTTGCATTGTAATGGCTCGCGTGGGGTTTGGTGGTGTTGATTGCAAACACCCACTTACGATTCTTGGCTCGATGACGTGTTTAAAGACTTTAAACACCATCTCTTCGTTCTCCACTCTTAGCGTTAGCTCTCTTCAACGTCAATCAAGGCTCTACCCGTTGCTAGGAATGGCCTCCCAATATGATCGGGATTTGCATCTTCTTCCATATCCGAATGAGGAAATCTGCGGGAAAGAAAAATTTTCCTACCTTCACAATCACATCCTCGATCTTCCGTGGATGAACCAGCATCTGTCGGCTAGTTGCGGACTCACGGTGGTGGGTTTGCTTCTCCTAACTCCAATCTTTTGAAAACCGATAGGGCATCAAATTTATACTCGCCTAAATCACACAAGGCTCATTGCAAGTCACCCCGCCCATGCATGGTAGTGTAAAGCTTCCAGGTCCTTTAGCTTTGGTGGCAATTTCTTTTGTAAGATAGCACTACACTCTTCTCATTAGTGCTACTATCTCATATTCGCCGCTTTCTCTTTTTCCCAAGATTTCTTTCATGAACTTGAAATAAGATGGCATCTGCTCCAAAGCCTCTATAAACGGTATGTTGATGTGCAACTTCTGAATACCTCAAGAATTTGGAAAATTGTTTATCGACCGCTTCCTTTGTAATCTCCGGGGAAAGGAATCTTTTCTGTATACTCCTTCTCCGGAATTTTCTCTATCACTGGGCTAGGTTCAGTCACCTTATCTTTTTCTAACTCTGCTTCCCTCTCAACTATTGGCTGAGGCGGCTGTTGCTCCAATTGTTTTCCACTTCTCAACTGCATCGCTTACATCGCTTGCTCCTGATTTACCTCGGTATTGCTTGGCAATGTCCCCGTGGCTCGATGTTTGCTCGCTTTACCGCCCTACTGTGTTTCCAAGTTTCAACGAGGATCTAGATTCGTTATAAAGCTGCGTCAGGCGTTAGCGCGCGGTCATGGTCGCTTTAAGCTCATCTGGTTTTTCACGACCGCATTGAAAGCCGTTGAAATTGGGGGCTTGAGTGAAGAGGCTGATTCTGCATCGCTTTGGTTCGCATCGCCCCTATCGATTCTCGCCGCTTCGATATTGGTTCTGCTGCCCTGCATGCGATTTTGGCCACTGCATCGATTTTGGCCCCGATCTCCTTTCCATGAAGTTTGGGTGATTCCTCCACCGGATTATAAGTGTTTGAGTAGGGTTGTTCGTTGCCTCTGGTAGTTACCTCGCTGACACTCTGCTGCTCCATTGGGATGTTGTTGGGATCCGAAGGACACCTATCAAATGTATGTGGGCGCCACATATCTCATGATTTTTCGGCTTGCACAACATTCACCGACAAGATGTTCTTTGCAATTGTTTCGCTAGAAGAGCCACTTGCGTTCAAAGCGACAATAAGCATCTACTTCATGGACCTCGCGGTTCTTCTCCCACTGGTTGCCTCTCTTCAGATACATGGTTGTTAGTGGCCATATCTTCTAATAACTCGGCGCTGGTCGCTTTTCCTCATGAATGCTCCACTGCGTGCATCTATGATGGTTCGGTTGTCAGATCGCCACCGTTGTAGAAAATATGAACCAAGTTCCACAACTCAATGCAATGGTGTGGACACTTCCTGTAGATCCTTGAATCTCTCCCATGCTTCATATAAGGACTCTCCATCACCGATAGAAGTTGTTCAACTCCTCTTAATTTTCTTTGCTACGGTGGAAAGAACTTGGCTAGGAATTTACGTGCGGCTTCGTGCCATGTAAATATCGAATCACCGGTGGAATTCAACCATACTTTTGCTCTATCCCCGAGTGAGAAGGGAAAGAGCCTCAACTGACGCATCATCGAACGCCGTTATATTCGAAAGTGGCACATAGCTCCAAGAAATTTGCTATGTGTATACGTGGATCCTCAGATGGCGATCCTCCGAATCGCATCAGTGTCGCACCATGCTCGAATCGCCGTTTTATCTCGAAATTGTTGGCTCTATCAGGGAGCCTAATGCAATCTGTGCTCCATTCACTCTTGGTAGCACATAATCTCCTGCACTTCTTTCTGGTGGATTCGAACCCTATCCTCCATATCTATTGGCACTTGCCGAGGATCTCGGTTAAGTTGATTTTCACCTAACCCTTCTCTCATCCTGTTATTGTTGGGAGCACCGTCCATTTCTATCAACGTTGCAATTCGCTGATTCTTTCTGTTCTGTTTGCAGGCTTTCTCAATTTCCGGATTGAAGGGAACAAGAGTGTCGACCTCTTCTCCTTCGCATAAACCGATATCACGAGAAAGATCAAAACAAACAAAGAATCACGCACTCGATTTTCGTAGAAACTAAAAAAAAAAAAAAATGAAAATTAAATCCAAATTAGAAATTAAAAATAGATAATTTGATATTGAACTATTGCCTAATCCCCGGCAACGGCGCCAAAAACTTGATGCGCGTAATATGCACACACTTTAAACGCAAGTGCACGTTATCGAATCAAGTAGTATAGTCTTAGATAAGACCGAAAATCGCCCTCAGGATTAGGGTTCAAGTACCGGTGATCTATTTTCTAGTATCTATTTGGCGAATTAATATTTGATTGGTTGTTTATAACTAAGAATTTCAAAAGCTATTTAAATGTAAAGACTTACTTGGTGTGATGAGAATAGGGCTTCATGTATCCTTACTATCCGCTTATGTTACTTGTTAATGCATTACTTATGGTGTTCTTCTTTTGGAGAAAGCGGTTTACTGAAATCGCTTTATACTCCCGTTAGGGTTATATAAACACTCAACCCCAGTATTGTTCCTTACCTAACTTTCACGATAAGGTAACTCTATGGGAGGATTAAGCACAAAACCTAGTTGGCCGTCACGCACAATGCGCAAAATTAGGGTTGTTAAGCCTCTCATCAACGCTACAAATCTAATTGAGGTATTTTCATCCCCAATTCAAGACCGTCTACCCAACTTACAAAGATATTCACAATCCTCCTTTTCGTAACTGATTAGAAATCATATAGTGATAACTAGTTGTCGATTAGCTACCAAGAATTCAACTCAATTATTGGATAGATCTCTCAATAAGAATAATAACAATAAGCATGCATTACTTTATAACATAAGGATCAAGAATTCAACATAAAAATACCTATAAGAGAATTAGTTCCTAGCCATGAATATGACAAGAACTAATTCAAAGTTCATCATGCAAAAGCGAAATAAATAAAGGAAAGGCAAATGAAATTACTAAGCTAATAGTATCCAAACTCCAAGTCAAGAATCTTGAGTGGTGCAAGAAAGGGGAACCCTAAAAAACTGCCTCGGGTTCTCCTTAGCTAGTGTTAAAACGCCTCCCTTCTTTTCCTTCCGTGCGCCCAAAAATCCGTCAAAAGACCTAATTTTTCCGCGCTCGGCGCATCGGCGCCTAAAGTTCTCGCAATACGTGTGTTTTGGCGCGCCCCGATATTCGCTGTCGGAGCGCGGCCGCAACTCCCGTGGCTTCTCGGATGTTTAGCGCGCGGCCCTTTCGTCTTCGGTGGCGCCAGCGCCGCAACTCTGTGGCTTCTCGGATGTTTAGCGCGCGCGCCCGCTTACAGTCTCGGCGCCGCGCTGGATCTTCGCAGCTTCTCAATAATAGCGCCGCGCCCGCTTCGATCGGCAGGAGGCCGCGCGCAGTCCGATTTCACTCGTTTGCCACTTTCTCCGTTTCACTCTAGTACTCTCTTTTTCCCTCTTTCGCTCCTTTTCCGCCATTTGGCCACTTTAGCCACTTTGACTCAAAAGAAAGAAAATCTATCCTAATACGACACTTTGTATGTACAAAACGGGACAAAAGACTAACTAGACTGACTCAAAAGGTGTATATAAAATACACCGATCAGTAGCCTTATCGGCTAACCTATTATTTATTTCTTGTTAAGTTTATGTATGTATGTTCCGCTACTATTCTGTGATGTATATCTGTAAGGGTGCTCAGGTAGGGCACCAGTCGCGGGCCCGGGGTCGGGTCGTGACAAATGTCCTTACACCCGACGCTCTACGTCTGGTGATTGCATTTTTCTCGGAGATATCCTATTGTCTTGGTCTTCCAAAAGGAAACCTACACTATCCCGATCCAGTGCAGAAGCAGAGTACAGAGGTGTCGTCAACGTCGTCTCTGAGTCTTGTTGGATCTGTAACCTTCTACTTGAGCTTCACTGCCCGATTCAAAAGGCAACACTGATCTACTGTGATAATATTAAAGCGATATATCTTTCCGGCAATCCCGTCCAATATCAACGCACTAAACACATTGAGATGAACATTTATTTCGTTTGCAAAAAAGTGGCTCATGATCAAGTTTGTGTCCTTCATGTTTCTTCCGGATATCAGATTGCCGACATCTTCACCAAAGGACTTCCGTGCATACTAGTTGATGATTTTCGAGCCAGTCTCAATGTTCGTGAACCTCCCGTTTCGATTGCAGGAATGTAATAGAATATTTTCCAATATTTTTTCATTAAATGTAATAATTGTATATCTCCTATTTTGCCCCAACCAAGTGAAACTAAGGGTCTGAAAGATTTCACGATCTGATTATAATCCTTTTGTAATTAGGTTAATTAGTTACCTAGTTTGTATCAGAATATATATTCTTGTAACCTTATATATACTGTATATCGTTTATCAATAAACATAAGTAACATATTCCTTAGTATTTTTTTAAGCAATCCACGGACTCGCGACCCGAGGTAATTTTATATATATCGAAAATAAGAACAAAAAAAAGCAACATCGGGGAGAATACAAGTTTAGTGGACATCCAAACCTAAAACTACCTAATGAGGCTTGAAGTAAGCCTAATCTACAAGCTAGAATGTAAGAAAAAAGAACTTGATATAATCAAGTGTTCAACAATCATCACAGAGTTTATAATATACCCTGCTATGTTACAAAAGTGTTGTACATGAACCAAAAGTCCTAAATTGTTATCATTGTGAGTATAGTGTGAGTAGGTCACATGTATACCCGAATCCAAAAAATCCCATACTAACCAGTGTTCCTGATAAAATGGTCCTAAGTAAGCTTTTGTACAAAAAAACTTCAACCCATTGATCTTGTTTTCCACTTTGAACAAAGTCTTGCAAAAACCTGAATTATCCAAAGCTTCCATCCAATGATTCATGTTACTTCCCATTATATACTACCTTCTGTACCTAAGTATCATCTTTAGAAATGTTGAATCTGTAGTATGATCTCATTTCCCAACATTGTCACTTACTTGTACCCATTGTATCTTTTTCTCGGTCCCATTTTCTTTCCCCATTCCTTCATTGCAGAATGTTGTGTTAAACATGTAGCCATCTTTAGAAAAACAGTATTTTAAAATAGTATCCATCAACTGCTCTGCTGTAGATCCAAAAGGCATTGTCCCATGTATTGTGCACCTTGCAGGGGACTGAGCATAAGCTAATACCACCCACTGCATGGTGTCCAATGCATAGGAGTAGTATATCTCCAAGTTTGATCCTTCCTTCTCACAGTAGCCAATAGATTCTTGCATCTTGTCTAAAAATGAGCCATTAACTTGTGATGTTGTACGAACGTGTACCTGCAAAAAAGTACACAATGTTAGAATTAACAATTACCTCTATATTCTCCTCCCAGAGGATTTGAATATTGAGGTATCTTTGATGACCAGACAGAGTGTGATATAAACTCATGCCTCAGATTCATCCTTCTCAAAACCTTTCCTTTCTTCTCCTTATGTATGGACATAGTAACTTATTTGAGTTCAAAATCTTTCTCGCTTTTGTATCTAGCTCTGAAAAGTTGTTAGCATAGACATCTCCGATATCTAGAGCTTGATTGGCCAGATAATCAGCTAATTGGTTACCTTATCTCAGAATATGAACTATTTCAGCTTCTATTGAATAAAAAATGCTCCAAATTTCTTCAATCATACCAATGACCTTCCAAGGTGGCTTTCATTCTCTTATTAAAACCTTTTGGAGAAGCATAGAGTCAGTTTCAAAGATGACCTTCCTGTTATCTAGACCTCTACAGAACCTTGCAGCCATTAAAATGGCCATTGTCTCTGATTCATTGTTGGTTTTGACTCTAAATTCTTTAGCTTCTGCATAGACCAGATCACCATATTCATTTCCCACACAGAAGGCATATGAGCTCCTACCAGGATTACCCCTAGTAGCCCCATTTGTGTTGCACTTCCACCTGCCTACCTGTGGTAGCTTCCAGAATACTGTAGTAACCTTTCACTTAGGAGTTCTGTGCTCTAATGCTGCAATAATATCCATCCATCTGTGTGGAACACTACCAATTTTCTTCTTCTTAAGCATATTTTGCAAAAATGTAGACACTTGGAATATTACCTTGCTTATAGAAGTTTTCTTGTTATGGAGTTCATCATTTATTTTCTTCCATAATTCCCAAATAATGGTGGCAGGCACATCCTTATAGAAAAGTTTGTATCTTGCCTTTACTTTTGCATCCCACCATTTCTGATTGTTTGTTTCAAAAACATTCCTCTAATATTTAGTCCAACAACACCTGAGAAGAAGTTCCAAACCTGTTGTGCAGATTCTTGCTGTGATTTGAGACAGCATGTGCATTTAGAAGGCATATGAAAGCCCCAACTCCTTACCATATCATTAAGAGGGATCTTATGATGCCAAATTTTCCAAAGATTAAAGGAGATCTTGAAAGGAATATCCTTATCCCACATACTTTTATACACCTCTTGTACCACTGCTCTGTTTCTAACTAGTTCCCATGCTGGTTTAACAGAGAATATACCATCAGGTTCAAGCTTCCACCAAGCTTTGTATGCTTCATCAGTATTATCTGGAGGTCTAATGTTGCAAATGATGAAATTCACAGAATCATCAGGTAGATTATTCCTCGGAATTTGCTGATTCCAATTCCCATTTGTTACAGCATCCCTGACATTGGTTAACTCCACATTCAGTTGACATTCTGGATGAATCAAAGTGTGAAGAGGTCCCATATCAACCCAATTGTCGGCCAAATCGCCGAGGTTCCACTTTTGAGTTGCCACGGATGTGTGGCTCCACGTGGTCTCTAGCGTTAAGCATCTTCTTCCGAATCCGAGTGCCTCTCTTCCATTGTCTTTGTGATCATATTCTTCTTTTGAGATACTTATTGCTCAAATAATTGTTCCTGATAAGTCGATGTTCTAAACTTCCACCAGATCTTCATAAATAGAGCCATAGAAAAATCTTCCAAATTTCTAAAACCAAGCCCACCTTCCGGTTGAGGTACACATACCTTTTCCCATTTAGCCCAGTGTTTTCCTCTTTCCCCAACAGTGTTACTCCAAAAAAATTGAGTCATAATCTTGTGAAGCTTTTTGAAAACAAACTGTGGTGTAGCTGTAGCTGAAAGAATGTGAATAGGCATGGCCTGAAGCACATGTTTTACCAGTACTGCTCTTCCCCCAGAAGATAGTAACTTGCCTTTCCAGCCTTGTAGTTTGTTCCTTATTTTAGCCAGTGTCTCAGTATAAAAGACACCTTTTCCTATACCATAGTATATGGAGCATCCTAGATACATTATTGAAAAAGAATGTCTCTTGATGCCAGTAATCCTTTCCACATTGTGTATCTCTGTCTCATTAACCTTATCGTGCATATAAACATCATTTTTGTGCTTATTAATGAGCTGTCCAGAAGCTATCTCATAATTCTTCAGACTTTCATAATTCTTCCAAGTGAGGAGTGGCTGCTAGATGCAAATATAATGGTGTCATCTGCCTAACAAAGATGATTGGTAGCAATTCTCTATATGTTTAGATTCTTGGCAGCTTTTGGAAATAGGCATAAAATTTTGCAAGAGTTTTCTTATGTCTTTGTAAACCTTCTCACTGGACAAATACTTTTATCTAGAGTAATAAAATAGAATTCATTTGAACAGAGAAAATATTAAGAACACCCAAGCTCTTGTAGTGGCCAATACTTGAATTTAAAAATTATTGGATATCATTTACATGCAAACATGAAAAATTAAATAATGCTGCCTAGATGTTATTTGTACCTCCCTTTATTTTATGAGGTACAATTATGTTACAACATGATATGATTGATACACTCGATTCAAAGGGAGAGTATTGACTTTTTGAGAAGGGAACAACGTGGACTGTCAATAACATGTTATAAGTTTTATAAATAAGTTTACACAAGTAAATTGATATGCACAGAAGGGTTAAAGTTTGAAATCAAACAATTAATTACGTAGTTATCTAATTAAATTAATGAAGATAATAAACAAACTTATAAAGGTGGTTCAATGCTTGTGAATGTGAACAATTATATGGTTTAACTATCACATGCGGTATTTCTGACGTGATCCTTCTTGTCCTAAAAACACTAATGCAATTCATATAGTAAATTATTGTTAATAGTTTCCAATCAAGATATTTTATGCAATTATGTTACTATATGACATGATTGGTACACCCAATTCAAAGGGAATATATTATACTATTAGTTTTTTGGAAGGAAACCACATGAGTTGTCCATCATTTTAAAACGTTTCCACGCTCCACCAAATGTGGAAACAAGATGTATAAATGTATTGCCAATCCAAATCTGAATGTTTTATGAATTTCATATTGGGACACTAACTTACCTATAATTTACTTTTGGCCTACAGAAAAGTTGACTTGTATATTCCACCTGGTGACCCCTTCTCCCACTTTTACACCCTCAACTGACAGAAAACATTCATTTTGAAGCTGCAGGAGAACTTAGAGAAAAACAGAAGAAGAGCATACTACTGCCACAGAGAAATATGGGATTCAATGGGGTATTGGTGGTGTCAGTGGCAAAAGTTTCAGCAGAAATTTGGCAGCTGCTGGCATGTCTGCCAGAACAAATAGGCAGTCAGCAACTGTTGGATCTTGTTATCTGTTTTCCTTTTCAACAGATTGGTCGCTTGGCTCTATGTTTCTGCACTTTCCTCTGTTTTCCTCCTAACCATTATTCCTACCAAAGTTATTCTCATACAAGTACTTCTATTTCATCATCATATAATCAAGATTCTAATGATTCTTCTTCTTCATCATCATCATCTTCTTCATGTCTGGGACAAAATTGGGTTGATTTCGATTTGATAATCTGATCTCCCTGTGTAAGTGATTTTTTTTAAAGCATTTGTTTGCAAGTACTTAACCATCTACAGGAGATTTAATCTTTCTGAAATGTAAATTGTCAATTTGAGTTGATCCTTTTTGTAAAGTAATGGATCTTGGGCCTAAATCAACCCCAAAAGCTAGCTTGTAGGGTGAGAATTGTCCAAATCCATATAAGTAGTTCATGTTCTCATTTCATATCCGACGTGGACTCTTAACACTCTCCGCACGCCCAAACCTTGTTAACTGGAGCATGTATAATATAATTTGGGGGCCAACATCGGTGAACAAAGAATTTGAATAAGTCTTTTAACTCTGATACCATGTAAAGAAATGGATCTTGTGTCTAATCCAACCCCAAAAGCTAGCTTGTATGATGAGGATTATCCAAGTCCGTATAAGGAGTCTATGTTTCCATTCCATATTCGATATGAAACTCTTAACACTTTTCCTACCTTTTCTTATGGTTTTTGTGAAATAGCTTCTGTTTATCTACTGATGTCTTATGTTAAGGTGGCTGGTGTTGGATCCTTTTGGATAATGATACTTTTTGAATCAAAGGGTTTCCCGGATTTTATTGAGCTTTACCATGATACCAGAAGTCTGAATATTTTTTTGGTTCTTGAGCTTGTATTCAGGATTTTAAGACAGTTTGCTTTGAGCTAGAGTTGGTTGAGCCTGTCACACATGGCTTGCCAAGTGTGGTTAATCGGCTGATGTGGTTTGCAGGATATTGCGTCAGTCCGGTGTTTATCCTGTGCGCACACTTGAAAGAGTAGAGGCTGCGGGTCCCTAGTCAAAAAAAAAAAAAAAAAAAAAGTAAAATATTTTTATGTTAAATTTTGCAGATTTTAGTAGCAGCTGCCTAGCTTAAGGGGTAGCTCTAAGAATCAAAGAACTTGTGTTATCATCTGTTGGATCAGTGGTCTTCATTTGCATAACTTTCCCTTTTATGATTTCCACTTCTTTAAATTTAGAACTAGTGCTTTTCTAAATCCATCAGTTTGATACTGGGTGCAGTATGCAGAATTTTATTTTATTGCTAAAAGAGCATGAAGGAATTTAAGAACTCATGTGCACATGAATTTTAGTCTAGTTACATGATCAGAAGGGTGAAAAAGTTACCTATATGGGAACCAACAACACCTTACTTTCAAATTTGCACATGCATTCTTGTTTCTGTCTACTTTGACAACTTTAGGCTACAACTTCTTTCACAGACAAAATATCATCTTTAATATAGGTCCAATCCAAGCAAAGCATCTAATTTAAGCAAGTTTGTAATCAACCATGAAAATTTCATGGAACATGCAAATAAAACCTTAAATGTGTGAAGTGGGATTAGGGAGAGAATTATAGAGAGTAGCAGCAGACCTGACTACTCTGAACAGGACTTTTACATTCCCAAAAAGAACGATAATGGAAAAGATTCAGCAACTGGACTTTCATGAGTACTTCTCCAATCCTGAAGTTCAGGGCCAAGATCAATACTCCACAAACAAAATTATATTAGAGTGCTTCCTTACTAATTTAAGATCCACAACATACTACGAGGGAAAAATTTAAAAGTGTGAACTGTGAAAGTACAAGGCAATTTAGAAAAGAAGCATATGCACATCGAAATTACCAAGGTCCTCAGTGCCTGATGGACTTCCAACTTTTTCAAGAAGGCGATGAAGGTCTTTCTCATTGAATCCTTCAGGTGGAGAGTAATTCTCGCAAACTGCAAATGCCTCTGCACAGTGGAAAGCTTGAATTAGATTTATGTTACCTAGCAATTCTAGTGTTTCTCTACCAAATCTTTCTCGACCAAAACTATACAAGTTAAAATTTCGTTCCAATTTGCATTTGATATGCCTCATTGACTCTAATAATTCCTAAACACCGCCCACTAATTCACAAAAATAAGCAGAGTTGAAGGTATGAAGTAATCCCGAAAAGCGAGAAGAACAAAGAAGGGCAAATGTACAAACGAAGATAATAGAACAGACTAGCACATTAAGATAAGAAGCCCAATATCTTGTAACATATTAAGTACCATGGACGTATGAGGTGCTTTTCGAGCAAATTGCAGCAACCATCCCTAATGTTTTACCTAAAAATTCAAACTTAATGTTTTCATATTGTTGCGATATTTCTGTGCGCTAACGCAAGTATACGTATCGCTTAAGTAATAAAGATCTGCCGAGTTATCGTCCGTTTGTCAAGTACCGAATATCTAATCTATGATATCTATTTGGTTAACGTTCTTTTGTTTGAGAATTTAACTAAGAACTACAATTAAAGTAAATTGCAGAAAATAAACTAATGATGATAATACTTCGGGTTTAAGACAGTTACGAAGGGAATTAGGGTTTCCAATCTCCTCAACTATCCACTCTTTCACTTGTTAATGCAAGACTAACGATTCTTCTTCTTATTAAGATAGCAGGTTAACGAACATGTTCTATATTACGGTTATGACATATAAAAACTCAATCTTATGCAGAAATCTTTTATATTTCTATGATAGGTTTTACTACACAGGAGGATTAAGAGCAATAACCTTAAACACTACACAAGTATCAGGGTACTTTCGTCCACGATTTTAACCTATGTCTAGACAACTATAGCATATTCAAATCTCCCTTTTTAGATCTCGATTGAAAATCATATAAGTTATGACAATTAATGGTCAATTAATTATCAAACAATCAATACAAATTGAATAGATCTTAATATAGCTGAAGAAGAAATCAATAACTATGCATTAACTTATGAAAAAGTTTCGAGCGATTCAACGGAAAACCCTAATAAAGAAATTAGCTCCTAGACATTGTCATGCTAAGAAACTAAATTAACAATTCAAACATAAACTGAAATAAAACAAAGGAAAGAAAAAATACTTGAACAAAAGTCTCCAATTGTAGTTTTGCCACCGTTCTTGCCTCCAAAAGTATGATATGAGAGGGTTTCAGGATTTTATATCTGAGAAAAACCTCGTTTCGGACCCTTTTACCCTTCAGCAGATTCGACTCAAAAATTCCAAAAATGTGCGTCAGCGCCGCGGCCCTAATTCAGCCAAAAATCACTGTAACTCATTGAAAATACTGCGCTGCGGCGCTCACGACGGAAAAATATTTTCAACTCTCTGGAAATTTCGCGCCACTGCCCGAATTCCTTCAACCGCGGCCCATCAAGCGTCGTGGCTCTCCTCTACTTTTCGTTCGGATTTCGCCTGATTTGTTCTATTCTTCTCGGGGCTTCTTCGGTTGATTGATTTGGCTTTGCTTATGCAATTTCATCCTCAAACTTAGCTCATTTCATCCTCAATTCAGTATTTTCACCTTTCAGACCGCTATGACTCAAAAGAAAGAAAAACAACTCTAACACTATACTAAACGCAAACGAAAAGAGGAAAATACTCACTAAAAAAGACTCAAAAGTGTATATAAAATAGACTCAATAAACACCCCTAAACTTAAACTTTACTCGCCCTCGAGTAAAACACTAAACAAAAATAAAAACAAAACCAAAGAAAAGACTCTATGAAATGGATCAAGTCGCTATATCAATGTTGCCTGAACAATCATTAGAGATGGCAGTGGATCCTGGACCCGGTTCGAATCTGGTGGATCCAGATCCGTTTTATAGGATATGGATCTTTAAATTTGGACTCAACGGATCCGGATCGGACCCGAATCCGTTTTTGACGGATTGGATCTGGATCTTGTATTTGAGATCCGTATTCTGTCCAGATCCGACCCGTGAATCCATTTTTTATTATATCAGAAAATATTTTGCATGCAGAAGACTTATATTGACAGTGTTCACATATAAGCTTTAAATATATGTGAATTGTGATTAAAGCTTAGAAAAAATGTGACAGGCTTAGCTTTAAGATTCTGTTAATCATAAAAAATTTCCAACAAACTTCCATTCAGATTCTGTTAATGAACTTGACAAATAAATAAAAGTAGGAATGCAAGCTAACTATATATGAAGTTCACTAATTAATCAACAGCACTAAAGTACAACAGTTGTCAAATATTTTTGTATTTGCGTAAGTGTTGAACTATTTTCCACATTGGCATACTGCAGTGTGATATTATTTACTTCATTTTCCCCAAAAATCTCATACCATTAAGAGTATTTGATACCTTATAAGTAGATTACTTTTCTTTTAAACTATCATTATAGGACTTTATTCACAACACGCAACACTTTTCCCCTTGAACTAAGTTTCACATAACCCATCACCATTTCGTGAGCTAATTTAGAGATTAATCATGTGTCACCCACATCAACCAAGTATTTACGACCACCAAAGCCCACTAATTAACTTTTTTTGTGTGTATGCGTCTTAGAAGTATTATTAAAGGTAACAAACCTGCTCGTAGACGCGCAAAGGCACTAATCATGACCTACACCATCACTCCACCATCTCCATACTCATCTTGCCAAACCATGACTCAGATACTAGTTATTTGGCTAAAACAACCCAAAAGGAAGCCATTTCTAATAGGAAGTTTATAGTCATCTTTCTTGAAGAGCGAGAAAAGAGAGGAAATTGACTATTTGATTTGACCACTATACTTCTAAAATGGTGTGATATTGTCCACGTCTTTAGGCCAAGCCCACACGGATTTCCCAAAAGACCTCACACCAATTACCAACAATGTAACTTATAATTAGTAGATTTTTCTTTTTTAATTATATCAATGTTGGACTTTGTTCACACACATCCAACAGTAAGTATCCCTCGTAATAAAATATTATTTCAAATTCGAGGCCCGTGAATGGAGCAACCTTTGTTAGCTAGAGAGCGCTTACAGTTTACCCCAAAGTGAGACTTTCCAACGCGATTCTGAGTTTATCGGACTCCAAAACATCGGACATCGATCGAGAAACCAAAGAAGAAAAAAAGAGAAAAACAACACGGAAATGAAAACTAAACATAGGAAAAATAAATTTTTGTTTAGTATATATAAGGAATTTTGCGACAAAGAAAAATGCTTACTAAAGGAAGAGGAAAGACACAATCTGCAAAAGCGCTCTCAATTTAGTTATACATATAGGTAACTAAAAATGTGTCCTTTAATTATTTACGACGTTGTGGGCAACAAGGGAAAAAGTAACCGAGAGAAGATCATTCATGCACTGATTGAACTTGGTCCAGAATGTTGATTTGGAGGGCCTTTACAATATCCTGCACAGTTATGCAGCATCCATTTTCCATCTACAACAAGTACAAACAAACACATGAACATAAGTATTTTAATTTGCTACTAAGCATACCTTGTCGCATTTTTTTGAAGATAATTTATGGATGGTCATTCAATTTTAATTTATTGTACCGAAGTCATAAAATTATTTATTATAACAAAAATATCAATCAACTATGCTTATATATCACCAAAAAAAAAATACGTCAAAACATACTAAAGCTGATCCAGAAAAATACAAATAAGCTGTCATATATGTGTAAAATCATATAGATGTGTCAACAACTCATCTTACATATATCTATGTGATGCTATTTAAAAAGAAAACTTATTTTCCGACCCAACCTAATACCCGATATTTTTACCATGTTGAACATCATATATCTATGTGATGTCACACAGATTCAGTAATATGTAAGGTGAGTTGATGAAGCGAGAACTTACTTGTGTACTTTATAGGCCATATTTAACATTTTTTTGACCTTTTTCTTTGTGATATATAGGTGTATAGTTGAGTTATTTTTCTGTTATACAAAGAATAATTTTATGAATTCCGTTCAATAAATTAAAAGTTGGATAGACCACTCGTGATGTCTAAAAGTTAAGCTATCAAGAGATAAAGTTGAGAAGAAACCTAAACACAATAGTTCAATAGTAGGTACAAAATAAGGTAATTTTTGCAGTCTATAATGCCTAATTGATAAGTAAGAGTGTAAGTGAAAAGGTACCTCAGAAAGAATTGATATTTCGAGATTGGTACGACCAAATGGCATTATCCTAATGTCATGGACTGAAAGTTGCAATTGCTCCATATGAAATAGTACTCTTCCCACAATTCCATCTTGTTTAGTGCAGTGGATGTTAATAAGTACACTTTTATCCAAAATCCTTGCCTTAATATTTGATCCTAGTACTTGGTCGTTGCACTGAACATTCTCCTTGGAGGCTGATGATATGTTTTTCTTTGTCTCTTCATGAACTTTTACCTGTTCTTGAAGCTCTTTCATGTACTCTATAGTATCCCCAAGGATAGAAGACTTGTCTAACTATAAAAGAAAAGAACCAAATAGACAAAAGACAAATAATATTATCTAATGTAATTATGATATTCTTCAAGAAACATGTTATACTAGTTTTCTGAATCTAAGGATCTATATATATTGAAGCCTCGTGAGTACAACAATAATTTATAATAATATAATAAAATATAAATAGCATCACAATACATTTGCAAGGAACAAGAAATCCACTACCATTCCTCCCTTTTCTGATGAAGGAATGAGACTAAGCACAGGTAAACAGATGATATTCTCCTTTCAGGCTTAAGCCTAATTGTTTGTGAGATTACTCATAGGATGACCCCTGATAGACCAAGACTTGAACAGAATTGTGTTATCCTTGTCGATACCGGTGGGGCTTGCTTTTAAATGCATGATCCACTAAGTTTACTTCTATACTAATACTTCCACAAGTATTTTTAACTTTAAGAAGCCAAACTTTTATTGACTAAATTAAAGCAAGGAATGTGGTATACCATGAATGCAACACTTGTAAAAGGTC
Organism: Przewalskia tangutica; assembly: GCA_029844215.1. Classification (NCBI taxonomy): domain Eukaryota; kingdom Viridiplantae; phylum Streptophyta; class Magnoliopsida; order Solanales; family Solanaceae; genus Przewalskia; species Przewalskia tangutica. The sequence continues at coordinate 20,426,396 of CM056723.1, forward strand.
TAGCAGGGAAATTACAAAGTGGAGTAGTACAAATTAAGAAAAAAATAGCTTTTTCACTACTTTCGTTTTTATTTTATTTTTATATTATGATTTTTTGGACAGACAGATGGAACAATAATTATTACCATATGTATCAATTTCAAATATGGTGAGTCGGTTATATGAATTCAAAGTTATATATATCTAGCTAAGCCTGTGTAATATCCTGTAATTTAGAGCGATAGTTTGAACATTTGGACATATGCAAGTAGATCCGAACCTCGGGGAACTTATGTATATTTTTACGTATGCTAGTAAAGAGATTAGTATATAAAATGATGTGGTTCCGAAATAATTTTGAACGTAACAAGTGTGACGACGGAGATCAAAAATAAATTTAGTGTGTGCATAAAGATGTTATGAAATAGCTTCATATTACAAAATTACGACATTAAGTATATAAAAGTCTTATAAGTTATTAAAATTTACGTGAATTGGAATTAAGAATTAATTATGTGTGTAATTGATTAATTGAATGAGGGATAAATGATTAGTGGACTTAATCTAGGTGTGGCGTGAATATAGGCCACGAAACCATTGAGTGCATGCAATTAAGATGTAATCTAACCTCTACACGGACCTAATGACTAGGATAAGGGTGTACTCCACAAAGACATGTGTACAAGATGATAAGATTCTCTTAAATGCACTTGTACGATTAATTACTAACTCCTATCTCTACATTATGAGTTGCATGACTAGATATAAGATTACATACTATGATTGTTCCTATTACTACTTAGATGGAAAGTGAGCTTATGCCTTAGGTAGCTAGGAGCAACGCACCTTCTCCATAGCAGCAACATTATTCCATTCTTTTAGCAATTAGAGATTTCATTGTTAATCAATAATGATTTCGTTACCAACATTAAAAGTCCAATTTAAAATCCATCAGTGGTGTTTTCGACAGTCTTAGCAACAACGGTACCTTCATTGATTCGGATAATTAGTGGAATCGAGGTATGTTAAGGTAATTTTTTTTTTTATTCGGCATGTTCCATATAACGAAATGTAATTGTGGTATTGCTTCATAAATTATTCTATTCCTAGTAGTTAAGAGTATTCATGTTATTGATTCATATGTTAAAAGCATGTCTAAATATGTTCCTAAGTCCTTATTGAGACATACATAAAAGATGTTGATATTCACAATCTTAGCCAAAGAGGCAAGGAAATTCATTCATTTTCATTTGCATTATATTCATGTATTACCCTGGACCCTTTGTGTTATGCACACTACTATATGGTAAATATTATATATATGTAGGGGATGGAGAAAAGGAAAAGACGTTATATAAGTACACCACCTGCAAGCTGGTACAAACTATCACGAAAGAGCCCGAAGAGGTCAATATTGATGCCCTTGTGTGGCCAATATGATATGATGCCCGATATAACCTGATGCCCACAAAGGTGGTTATGGACAGGATGCCCCTGTATGGCCAATATTTATATGTATACCGCATTTGCATTGTGCATAATATTTAGGCATATGTATTAGGGCTCTCGGAGGCATTTACTGCTGGTCAGTTGTTTCTGTTTCAGTTATTGTTATATCTATGTTATGCTATTATTCATGTCTGACATACTTAGTACATCAGTCGTACTGACGTCTTTTTTGTCGGGGACACTGCGTTTCAATTATTCATGTCTGACATATTCAGTACATCAGTCGTACTGACGTCTTTTTTGTCGGGGACACTGCGTTTCATGCCCGCAGGTTCACGTAGACAGGACGACGATGCACATTAGTAGGTTGCTGACTGAATAGTCGATCTATCTTGGTACGATATATCTTTTCTTGTATATACGGGTATGGCGGGGCTCTGTCCCGACCTTTTGAAGTCATATACTCTTTAGAGGCTTGTAGATGGTGTCCTGTGTGTGTAGTAGACTTGTATGGTCTTGTCGGCCTTGATATGTGTATGTATATATAAGTTATTTTTTGGATAAAGATTTCACATAGTTTTCTTTCGGTTTAGTCCGTATTTAATTGTGATTAGGTGTTGACTGTACTACTAGTGGTACCCAGCGGGTAAGGTCCCAGTGCCCGTCGCGGCCCTCCGATTTGGGTCGTGACAATCTGTTGATTTCGGAGTAGGGCAGATCTATTGTGGCGCGAGGGTTCATCGAAAGGTTCAACGAATTTTTTTAGCTCGAAAATTATATTGAATAGACATACGACCACAACAACAACATACTCAGTGTCATCCTGCAAGTGGGTCTGAGGAGGGTAGAGAGTATGCAAACCTTACCCTTGTTTTGAGAGGCAGAGAAGATGTTTAATCCAATAGACCCCTCGTCATAATGTCAAAATTATTTTCTATGTATATAAAGTAGATGTTGGTTTCTTCATATATTTACTTCTTTATATTTTGAATTATTTAGTAAAATTCTGGGTCCACCACTACGGGGAGAAACTAAAAAAAGGTAAGATAGAGGGAGCAAAAGAAAAAAAAGGAAGTGAGCGTGGGATGTTACCTTCTTTAGACGAGGGACAATCTTGGACAAAGAGATGAAAAGCTCGCCCATTTTTTCTCTTCGCTTTCTCTCCGCAATAACATGATCTTGAGCTTGTACAACACTCCTCTTATACATAACATTATTATTATTGTAATTTCCCCCTAATGATTCTTGCCATGCATTTTCTGAGCTTATCATTGCACCAATATCTTCTTCTTCTTTTGTTGACGAAAATGAAATGAGAAAGCTAGAAGAGGAATTAATTAGGGGAGAAGAAATAGGTTTTTGAGTTGTCTCTTCAATATTGGTGTAAACTGATGGGGTTGATGAAAATATATCTTGAGAAACATTCGGCTTAAGCTCGAAGAAGCAGTCCTCTTCGTAGTTAAAATTACCAGTATATTCCATGCCCTAAGAGAGAAATACAAAAGAAAATAGAAAGCTTGTTACTCTTAATGCCAATTGAATTTATGGTTGCATTTATTGAACTTATGGAGTATAAAAAACCAAGGTTTATTTTTTCTTTCTAAAATGGTGTTGTAATTTAAGTGTAAAGCAAATCTTGATTAAATATTAACAGAAGAATTAAGGTCCAACAAGCTACAATATTGTAAGAAGAGATGGAAATTAACTTACTTGAAAATAAGATTAATTAACCGCCTTCTAAAGATAAGAAATAAAGATCTTCAAGACTTGAACATGTATACTTCTCAAGAAAGGTATCCTTAAAACAAGGATTAGGTCTCCATCACCCCCCAAAATATTATTTTAAAAAAAGGAACTTGAACGAATATTCATTATTTTTTTCCAAGTGCTCTATAAAGTACAATAAATATATACCACGTGTGAAAAGCTGTCATCTTTTCATATTATAATGTTAGTATAATTTAATTAATTCCAGTAATAAGTCATCATGAACATGAATTTAGTCAAAGTGTGTTCTTCCATTTAATCATCTTCCAGAACCCTTACCATGTCAAAGTTTTCAAGCCCATTCACATTTAATTTGAAAATGTTCTTTCTGTCTTTCAGGTGTGTGTAAAAGGTAGGAAAATGTAGAAAAAGAAAATATTTCTTTCCTTTTTTCTTCTAGAGGAAAACAAACTCTATGTTCCTTTTTCATCTTGTTTATGCAAACAAAAAAAGAATTGACCTTTCCTTTACATTTTACAAAAATAAAATAAATAGGGTTAACTCATATTGATACGCTTTTCCTTTTGGTTGCATTCAGGGTTTATTACTCATTTTAGAATTCGATTAATCTGAATTTGTACTTGAAGAAAGTTTACTTAAAACAGTTAAAAGTAAAACACTCCCTTCAAACCGTAAAGAATAGATCTTGGGCTTAACTCAACCCAAAAAATAGCTTGTATGGTGATGATTGTCCAAATCCATATAAGAAATCATGTTCTCATTCCATTTCCGATGTGAGATTCTTAACACTTCTCCGCACGTCCAGACTAGGACTGGTCAGTGGGCCGGGCCGGGCCCATCGGGGTCGGGACTAGCGGGATCGGGACGGGGTCGGGGTGGAGAGGAGGGGTGGGGTCGGGCTGGGGCGGGCCAAGCGGGACGATCTGCGTGTCCGTTAGGCGGTCGGGACGGGGGTCGGGTAGGGGCGGGGACGTCAGTGTTTTTTTTTTTTTAAAATTTCACTAAATTAAAAATACTAAATTACTAACAAAGTAACATTAACATATACATATAGTCATATAGTGATAGTCATAGACTCATATTATACTATTATAATATTATAGTATTATAATTATACTCATATATATAAAGTATAAAGTATAAACTAAATAATTAAACAAAGACAAGAAGAGTGTAAAAAAAACATCCCAAGGTTGTTTTTGTGTCTCTTATATTATTAATTATTTCATTGAAATATACAAGATTCAGAATTACAACATTGTAGTGTACTGTTGTTGAAAAAAATTGCAAAAGACATAGAAAAATTAAAAAATTGCAATGAAATAAATTACCAATTTGAAAATATTTTTTCTAGTTTCTTTATAATTTCGTATGGTTCTTCGGTTGGAATTGGTATATCTTGGTCAAATTGTTCCACGTCGCTACTCATGCCTTCAGATAAAATGTCGTTGTAGTTGTCGTCTTCTCCTTCGTTAATCTCTGGTTGACCGCACCTCCTTCGCTCCGCTCGTATCCAATCTCTGAATAGTACCGCCATCTCCAAGCTGTCTCCGTCTAATGAGTGTCTGTGCTCTCCTATTTGAAATCTGCCTGCAGAAAAAGCGCTTTCAGAAGCGATTGATGACGCTTGAATGTTCAAAATATCTCGGGCCATCATTGAAAGTGTCGGAAATGTCTTCTCATCCTGCATCCAATATTTCAGCAAGTCTTTCTTTCCTTCTTCATTGATAACTGCTTGGTAAGGTAAATTACCCTGCAAAATAAAAACATCGAACTCGCTAATTTGGTTAGCACTGCTACCGCATACGTTATTTACGAGGCTTTCAATAGAATCAATACTAGTCCCAGAAACAACATGTCTTTTTTTAGGCTGTGTTGAAGAAGAAGATGGCACGAAAGTCGGTTGGTTACTAGCACTTTCTTGCTGGTAATGCCAATATACTTTTTTGCATTCATCTTCTACGATATTCAACACTTCTTCTAGCGTTTGTTCAATAGGTGGCTCAACATTTAAATTTTTGGGAGTTGGAGGTGGTAGTACGTCCATACAGGTATAAATATTTTCAATAAGACTTTTACAACCCTCTACTTTAATAGTCGGGTTTAATACAGCACCAATAATATAAATAGGGGAATAGGAATAAAATATTTCTTTAATTTCATAAATATTTTTTTAATAGCTGCCTTATAAGCAGGTTTTTCCATATATTCTTTAAGAAGTAAAAATATTATATCTATATAAAACAACATAGTTGAAATAGTAGGATAATATAAAGTAGAAAATTCTTTTGTTTCTCGTTGAAAATTCTCTAGAAATACAATAAGTTCTTTAATTTTGTCTCAATCATTATCCACAATCATATCATTTGGATTTTGATTATGGGCGTTAAAAAATAAAGTGATAGGTTTTCTATAGTCATAAGCAACAACTAGTTGGTCATATAAAGAATTCCACCTAGTTGATACTTCTTCGGGAATTTTTCTGCAAGATAGTCCACAATCGTGACAAGTTTTTTTATATTCTTTTCTCTGTTGAATTCTATTATTTTTAAAAATAAAGTGTATAGCAAATTGTATTTGTCAAGAATATCTTGAAAAAGTGAAAGGCCATCCTTTACAACTAAGTTATAAATATGGCACGCACATTTGATATGAAAATGTTTTGGAAAAGACGGAGTTAAAACATCTTTTAAAATACAAATAGCAGCATTGTTAGAAGATGCATTATCTAATGTAATACTCATAACTTTATCAGTTATTCCGTAATAATCGCAGATCGAATAAATATTTTACAAATAAACTCACCAGATTACTATCTATATATATCTATATGCTAAAATACGTTTTTGCATAGACCATTTATAATCTATCCAATGACAATTCCGTTAAATAATCATGGTCGTTAGTACTACGACTATATCGAAGTTAGAGCGACTTTGCAATTTAAATGATATAATGAATAACGCAAATATTGTTGATATTCGTGCAAATTTAAACACGTCTCTCTTAACCGTTGATCTAGGAAAACCTTTATAAGCGAGGATTATACATATCTCTAATATAATGAATAAAACGAACGATTCGAAATGAAAAAGTCAAACCCTCCACAATGACTAATTTTGTTAGTGCTTCCCTATCTTTATGTTTATCGTATTTAGGGCCTCTGACTCCCCGTCATAGGGTTAATTTGACCACATGCTTTGTCCGGGACAGTATGTGAACCTTGTCCCGATTGAGAGGACGTCTGCTCACCATTTTTTTCAATAATGTATTGGGCATGCAAGGCTTTGTGTTTTTGCAATAGGTGTCTTCCTAAACCCCCCGTCCCATCATGACCTTGTCCAATTTTAAAAGAATAAACATTTTTACAAGTTTTACATATAGCTACTTGATTCGGTACGTCCCTGTCAAAATATTTCCATACAACTGATTTTAATGGTCGTTTCTTGGGACCTGCGTCTCATACTAGGGGGTAGGAGACATTTCACTAGTGGGTGTATCATCATCTTCATTAGTAGGTGTATCATCATCTAGAGTGTCATCTAAATTAAAATCTTCTTGATTTGAGGATAAACATTTGTGTCAAGATCATATGGTATTTCGAGAGCAGATCGGGATCTATAAAATCAACTAGTCTAGGAATAGCTGTAATACTATAAGAAGTACCCTTGCCCTAGATACCCGCCCTACTAGAAGAAGTACCCTTGCCGAAAAGACTTTTTGTTCTTTTCATTTTAATTATGATAATAAATAGTTAAAGACTTAAAGATAATGAAATTAAATGTGTTAAATGAAATAAAAACAAAAATAATAATTTAATGAGAGAACGAATGTACCAAACGCCGACGTAGAGTCGACGTGTAATCGAGAGGTTGAAAATTGAAACTTTTGCTCGATAGATAATGCTCAAGCTAGTTGCCAACTTCACTCCCAATTCTCAAATTAATAAATAGATTGAATATGTAGTAGACAATGTTGTATAGAGATTGATTGATTGAGAGATTAGAGAGTAGAAAGATTTGTGAAAATAATAAGAAGAGGAAATGAAGTATTTATAGTTGGAAAATTGGGTTAAAGTGTAAATATAATAACTTAGGGGTTAAAAATAAATATAAAGGGGTAGGGGTTGGGGAGTGGGAAGCCAAAAATGGCGTTGTCTAACGACGAAATGTAAAATGGCCGTTAGACAACGGCTATTTTTTAACAAGCGAGGCCCAGGTGGGCGGGGTCGGGCGGGACCATACCCTGTCCCGCCACGGTTCGAGCCCCGGTCCCGCTTTTTTATTTTTTATTTTTTTATACGGGGTCGTGTCGGGGTCGGGTCGGGTCGGCCCGGCCCGGCCCAATGGTCAGCCCTAGTCCAGACCTCGTTAACTGGAGACCTCGTTAACTGGAGCGTAAACAATATAATTTAGGGGTCCAACATCAGTAAACAAATAATTTGAATAGGTCTGACTCTGATATAATGTAGAGAATGGATCTTGGGCCTAACTCAACCCCAAAAGCTAACTTGTATGGTGAGGATTGTCTAAATCCATATAAGAAGTTCATGTTTCCATTTCATTTACGATGTGATATTCTTAACACAAACTATTTGTAACCCAACTTTTCCTTTAATTGGAGTTACCTAATATAGTTTAGAGCAACATAATTAATTTATTTTTGTTGAAGTTTTGCAGAAAAGAAAAAAAACTTTATCTTAATTACCTTTTTCATTCTTTAGAAATACATATGGCTTTATCTCCACCCTTTCAAAATTAGACAATTCAAACTAGTCCGGTGGACACAACATTATGCGGGTGTGACAAAAAACCAAACTTAGGGATTAATTTTTCTGCTATTATTAGTTCTGTCTGTTTTGAGTAATGTGGATCTCTATGAATGTAACCATGTTGCATTCAGGTTATTTAACTAACATACACTGCATAGTGATATACTAATTCTTTATCCGAGACATCATTTAGTACTAATTTTGTGTACTTCAATAAACAGTACCATTGAGGTTGCGGTCCACTGGGGCAATTCATTTTGAGCACGTGAATAAATACAAGTAACGATTTCGAAAAACGTAGTAAATTAAATTTGTCTAATATTTATTGTGACAGATGTTCTGAAGGGAAATAAATTAGATTTTTTCTTCATTGAAAAACCAAAAGGATGATGCTTTTGGTGAATCTATCGTTTATATGTTTGGATTCTAGTATAGTAACTTTGTTTAATTTATGAATTTTACATTTGAATTAGGAAGTATTGTTACCAGAGAGGTACTAGTCGCAGTTTAGTAAAAAATAAGTCAAATAACATAATTTATGCAAGATGAGTGACGTTTTTTTGTTCTTTTTTCTTTTTTATGAAATGAAAAGGTTTGATTTGTTTTTCCAGAAGTAGTTATTTCCTATTCTGGGAAACAGTATAGCAAAACCAAAAAACCAACACTAACTAAAACTGATCCAAACACGACCAGATTTCAAAACATATCTAGCTCAATCCCCTTAATACTCTCCCTATAAAAAAGAGTGTACATACCTTAACAAAATACTAATTTCTACGCAAAAATAGATAATTTGGTTAAAATGTCACTAATAAATAAATATTGAGATTTGGTCATCTAACAGTTAATAAGAGAATCTGGCTTTTTTGATTTGGTAAGCAACACTTTTTTTTAACAAAAAAATAAAGGCTAAGTGGACACTTTTTGATCCGGATGGAGTATATAGCTCACCGCCTGCAGTTGAACTCAAAAGGGAGTTCGTTGTCAAACTCAAATTAGACAAACTCTACATCCCATCAGAGGGAAAATTCTGTAGTGACAATATAAGAATGAGTCTAAGATTCAAACTGTAGTGACGACTGCCTCTTTTGAGTTAAAATCCAAGGGGAGGGGGAAACACGAGATCCAAAAGCCTTATGGTGACCCGGAAGAGTCAGGTCAAAATGGACAATACCTTGATAATTGGACCTGTATCGTTATTACATGTAGTGATTAATTCTTGCAAATAATATTGGTCTCAAAAGCTCGATAAACAAATAATGGATCCAATGAGTTTTATTGCTAAACAATGTCAATACAACAAGGATTCTTGGCTCAAAAGAGAATACATATTTGAAGTTGTCCATAGTGATAGAACAAAGCATGAATTCAATCAAAGGGTTCTAACTTTAACAAAGTCGCATGTAGTTGAACATAAGAAAGGTTGGTCGAATTTAGTCTGCCTGGTCTGTCATATTTGGTGTACTTACAAGAGCTAATTCGAACGCCTTTTCAACATCCTGCACTTTAATATCAACATTCTGATCAATCTGCAAGGATGAATGTTAGTATTAGAAGATTCATTTGATGTTGTGACAAAACTTCAGCAAAGCCATTTGATGATTCATGATAACTATATATACCATGTACACGTCTTATGAGTTTCCTTAAGGTGGTTTGATGTGTTAGGAATGTCAAATGGGCGGGTTGGTAAGAATTTGGATAAGTGAAAATGGGTTGAGTTAAAGTTACTTGGACTAAAATGGATTAGGCTAAAATGGTTTAGAAGCGGGTCATAACCAACCGTCTAATTCTTACCTAGTTTTAATTTCTTTGTTTATTTTTTATAATTTTGTAAGTACCTAGTAAAAAAATTATTCTCTTTCTTATGGCTATGTATAACATATCAATAAAAAAAAATGTCTTTTGAAACTAATTTGACAAGGTTTCGTAAGAGTTAATTTGGGCTACATATCAGGGGAGTTATTTGCACTTTTGTTCCTATTTTGTGGTGGTATATAATGTTTGCCCCTTATGACAAATATGTTTTTCGTGTTTTCGCATCATACTATCCCATAAGTTATACGCCCCTTAAAAAATCTATGTCCCGCTAGACATAATTAGTTCAATTTTGAAAGGCAAAAATTAAAGACCAGCTCATTTGAAGGGTAAAATTTAAAGACCAGACCAATTGAAGGGTAAACCGAGCTTTGTTCCATTTTTAAATAGGCTGAGCCAATAAATGGAGGGTCCTTTTTATGACCACCCAAAAATAATCTAGCTTCAAACATAAATTAAACAATGAGAAAATACCTCGGCAAGAATGGAGATATAATGAAGAGCAATATTATTGGATGGTGCAACTCTAATGTTGTGAATAGTAAGATGTAGGCTTTCCATTATTCCTGCAATTATTGAGAAGCTACTCCTCATTTGCTTGTTGCAATGGATTCCTATGAGTACATTCTTGTCTAGAATTTGAACCTTTATATCATGATTCTCAGGCCGTTTTGATTCATGATCAACATACTTAAAATAGTTTTCATCATGAGATGTAGTAGCCAAAGATTGTTTAGTTGATTCAATCAAGTTTCTACTCTTTGTCCCAGCTGATTCCTCTAAAGCCCTAACACGTTCTTGAAGTTCTCCTATGAACTTTATAGCATCTTCAAGAATTGAGGCTTTGTCCAACTGCATGATCAAGCAACAAAAATATATATATACTTCAAGTGTTTGTTTAGCCATTCCATAGAGATGGAAGAAAAAAGAAGCTGCTAAACTATGTTATTTTTAGTAGAAAAAAATTAAGTGGTTTAGTTGGAGCAAGAATTTAATTCCAGGAACATCTGGAACTGTTCGTTTCGGAGTAGGAATAACTATTTTTCAGTAGTGTTCGATCGATTATGTAGTAATCAATATTCAATTGATTGTTCTGAGCTTATCGATTAAGATTTGTCTAATCATGTCGTTTCTTTTTGTCCAATAATCACTTCTTTTTTTATCCAATAATCACTTCTTTTTTTGTTCAAATTGCTTTTCTGGGTCTAACTCGCTCGCTTTTCTCTGTGTGAGTTGCTAAAATATTTTTATTCATAGGTCCAAGATCTACATATATGAAATGAAAAATTGTTGTGAATTTTGTGTTCAACATTAGTATGTCATTGAAGAAAAAGAAGATGCAAAGCAGTAAAAATAAGGCCAGTGTCTCTTCATTTTTTTCTCAAAAATTATAAAGCTTGGAGCAACTTCCCTAATTCAAAACATAAGATTTTATACTAGTACAAATTAAGAACATGAAATAACATAAATCATGATTTCTACAATATATTAGTTTACCCTACCTTCGGATTGGCTTTGTTTACATGTAGAACTGACTAGAGAAAGCATTACAAGTCCATTATTATTCACAAACAACAACAACAATATACCCAGTGAAATCCCACAATATAGGGTCTGAGGAGGATGTAATGTACACAGATCTCATCTTCATCTTGATAGGTAAAACGACTGTTTCCGGAATACCCTCGGTTCAATTATTATTCACTCCATGACTATCAAATTTGAGTGTTCACATTAAATCCATTGGGAGAAAAAGTACGAACTACTTTAATTAATCTTGTAGTACGTAACTTATAAAGAGATAGTTTTTCATAAGAGGAACTAAATGAAAGTTGAAATAATTAATAAGTACCTTCTTGAGGCCAGGTATAGTTTTGGCCAAGAGAGCAAAAAGTTGGGAAAATCTTTCTCGACGTTTCCTTTCAGCCAAAAGATGATCTTGAGATTGCAAAGGACTTCTACATATCCTCTTAGCCACTGATGTTGGTAACGATATGCTGTTCATCATCACTTTCTCCGTTATCACATCATAATCTTCATTAGAGTCAGCTGGATTGCCAAAAGAAATAATGTTGTGTGTTGTGGAAGAAGAATTAGTAGAAGTAGAAGAAGGAGAGGAACAAGAAAAAGCAATTTTAGGAATATTTTCTAATGAGGAACTGTTGGGATTTTGATTATTAGGGAAAGATGTGAACATTTCAGACAGTAGATTCTTAAATTCAAGTGGTGCTTCTTCATCTGTGTTATTATTGAACCTTGCATTTTCCATGGCTAACAGATTTTTCTAGCTAGAGAAATGAACACCTTGAATTATTCAGTTATATAAACAGCAGTTTGAATATGATTTAAAATCATGATATGAAATTACTGATAAGAAGTTGAAGTTTTATTTGAAAATGTAATTTGAATTTCTTAAGTTGTATTTTTTCTCATAGACATATAAACGCCACAACGTTCTCAATTCTCATACAATCTTACTAAATGAGCAAATCATAGTTCATAACAAAATTAATACGCTACTAAAAATACAACATCAATTTAAAAAAAAAATTGAACTTGAGTTATAGTGTAATCATTCTTTAATATAATTCTCTCACATGAGATGAACAATCTCTTAATGTACTACCAACTTACAGATCTTTTAATATTTGATAAAATAGTTATTAAACATGATTAGTAAATATATCTACCAACTTATGGATCTTTTTTTACAAAATATAAATTTATGGATCAAATTTATATTTAAAAACAATTGAAATCATAATTTGAAATCCCAAATCACACATTTTTAAATTATCTGGAATTTTAAATCATGATATAAAATTAAAATTAAAATTTTATCCAAATTACATATATAAACGATATTTGATTATAAAATAATTATATAAAAATGCATAATCAAACACATACTAACAGAATCACGTGTGAGCAGTAGTCTTTCATATGGATGCCGTGGAGGGTATTATTATTTTTTTATATATATATTTTAGTCACAAGTTGAAGGAAATATGTCCTTGCTTTAAATGCTGATCGGAAGATCTACGCAGATGGGGATGAAAGGCAAGGACATTTTTATTGGTTTGTTTAATAATCTCTCCTAATTTATGTGATATATTTTATTTAATCCGTTTAAAAATTATCTTTTTATATATATATATTTTTAATTAATTAATTTTTTTAATTATGAAATAATTTATAACTACATAAATATATATTATCTAATGAAAATTTAAATAACAAATTTCAAAAATTATCTTTCTTTCTTAAATATTATATTCATTCAAACGATATCTCATTCTCATGGACCTATTTTGAGTTGAAATAATTAGGTTACGTCATTCTTGGTGACTTTTCCCATCCCATTCCCATATTATACATTAATGGAATGCTGATGATGATGTTAACATGAACAAATATAAGCTCTTGGAATAGTCGATAGTATTTCAATTTATGTTGTTTCTTAGATAGATATTAGGCTGAACACATCAACACCCTTTAAATTTGTCAAAAAAATTGATTTAGATGTTTAAACTTTGATCAGTTTCGATCACTACTAAAAAAAAATTGTTGTTACCTATCTCAGTTACCGATCTCATGGGTAGGTAAATCGCATTTACCTACCTCAAAACCGACCTCAAGTGTAGGCAGGCTATAACTGGGTCGATAAATTTACCAACCTCATAAGGTCGGTAATTTTTTTACATGGGCTGAATATTGTTGAAGTTATTAATGCAGCAAGTTAGTATTTAGATATTAGTGTGGTGATTAGTAGTTAATGATTATGTTGGTTAGTATGTGGGACCATCATAGTGGGGCCACAAGTTTTAGTCTATTTCTCTCTTTCATTGTATAAATAAGGTGCTCCTAAGCATTTGTACTTTGAGCTTTCATAATAGAACTCCACAGAAAAGCTTCCACAACTTCATCTTCTCAAACTATTACCAATATTTGATCACTGTGTATCTCACATGCAATGAAAACACAGTGACGATTATCATTAATTACATCGAGATTGTGTCAATTAACATGGTATCAAAGTTCTGGGAGGAGGATCGGGGATATTGAAATTGAAATCGATCGTTGATTGTAACATTTGAAGTTTCTGAGATTTTGCAATTCAAACTGAAATCGCGACATCGAGGATAATAGAGGTCGAGAATAGATTTTGCGATTCAAATCTGAAATCGCGAGATTAAGAATATCACGAATTGAAGATTGTGATTACTAATTGAAGTTTTTGTTGATCTATTTGAGTTTCAAATCGAGTTATCAATTAAGTAAGTGTTGATTTGATTGATGGAGAGCACCTCGCAGAGTATTCCAACAGCTACAGCCGAGATCTCGAATATAGACTCAAACATAATGGATCATAATCATCATATATTTGGGCTCATCAGATACACCTGGAGCAGTACATGTTGATATACAATTAACAGGAATGAAAAATTACACATTGTGGAGTCGTGCATTAAAACTAAATTTGTTAACAAAGAATAAGATTGGTTTTATTGACGGCACAGTGAAGAGGGACATGTATGATGGAAATCTAATGAAGCAGTGGGATCGTTGCAATGCGATGGTAATTTCGTGGATAATGAAGAATGTTAGCAAGGATTTGTTGAGTGGAATCTTGTATCGATCTACTGCTTTTGCAGTTTGGAGAGATTTGAGGGAGCGATTTGACAAGATTAACTTGTCTCGAGTATATCAATTGAAGAAGGAGCTTGATATGCTTCACCAATGAGTGTTACATGTGGCAAGTTATTATTCGAGAATGAAAGATTTATGGGATGAAGTTGATTCAATCATTCCTCCACCTGCTTGCCACTGTGACAGTCCTCGAATATATATTGATCATCTTGCTAATCAAATATTATTGGAGTTTTTGATGGGGCTAAATGATGGCTACAATCAAGCACGAAGCCATATTTTACTGTTATCACCTACACCTAGTGTCAATCAAGCATATGCTATGATTGCACAAGATGAAAGCCAGAAGGCTATTACTGGAAGATATGGAGCATCTGATTTAGGTGAGTCTATGGCCATTGATCGGTGTATTTTATATACACTTTTCGAGTCATTTTTAGTTAGTCTTTTGTCCCTTTTTGTACAAATAAGTGTCGTATTATGATAGTTTTCCTTTCTTTTGAGTCAAAGTGGTTAAAATGGCCAAATGGCGGAAAAGGAGCCAAAAGAGGGCAAAGAGGAGGTTCGAGCTAAAAGCAGAGAATTGGCGAGCAGTGAAACCGGACCAGCGGCCTGCTGCGAGCAGAAGCGAGGCGCGGCGCCAATGTCGAAGAGGCTGCGAAGACCAGCGCCGCGGCTAAATGTCAACAGTGCGGTCGCGGCGCTAATCATCGAGAGGCTACGAAGTTGCGGCCGCGGCTCTCGAACAGAGAATCGGGGCGGCGCCAATTCACCGAGTGTCACGAAGTTCCGCGCGAATGTAGGGCGGCCAGCGGCGAGAAAAATTAGGGTTTTGACGATTTTACGGGCGAACTGCGGGGAAAAGTTAAGAGGCGGTTTTGACTATAAAGGAGAACCTAGGCGATTTTAAGGGTTCCCTTTGTTATACCCGTATTTCGGAGTATATGCGTGGCGCGTCGTATTATAATTGAGCCTTAAAGTTGGCTAGTTTGAAATTTGTACACAAAACCCGATTAGAGTCGTTTTTAAATGAAAGCGTTTCCACGACTTTCGTAGGAAAATTCCGGCTATGTCATTTATAATTTTTGCGGATTTTTAGAAGGCGAAACATTTTGGACAACGAGAGGCGACACTTGTCACCTCTAATTGGAAGAGTGGGACGGACGAAAGTGGGAAGGTTGGCACGTTTTTGTGCATTATTTTTGGTCGAGTTGGTAGGATATTTTGGGTAGATGGATAAGGTTGCACATACGGCTTAATCTTGACCTTACACTTGCCTAACACTTGGATGGATCTTGGCCGTTGGTTGGCCTTCACTTGACCTATAAATACCCTACAGTTGAAGACTTTCTTCATCAAAAACTTGAGCAATCTAACTAAGTCTCAAAATACTCCCTCTCCTCGAGCTTTCGTCACCACACCCTCCCCTTTGAGAGCCATGGCGAGCCACCTCCCTCCCTTTGAGGTGTTTTGCCGTGGTACCCACTAGCCTAGTTGTCTCGTATAAATACCCCCTTTTGTGGTATAGAAATACTCTCCAGTATTGTTATAATGCCCAAATACCTTAGCCCCAAATACCTTGTAGTATTCCCAAGGTTACACTTTTACAAAAGCCGAAAATACTATTATACTTCCTCGATCCAAAAAACGAAACCACTAAGTAAATCTTCACCCGTAGTTGAAGTCATAAGTAGAAGTTGGTTAGAACTTCTAAGGGTTGGTTGGAGCAGTTGGGCGCCGGAGTAGGAGCTAAACGTTGTTCGGGATCGGCATATAAACTCGGATAATTTTGGGCTTATCGAGGTAAACATTCTTGACATACATTTGTAATTGGAAATTACATGTTGTAGGAGTATATAGTTAAGTATACTATATATAGAACTGAACATAGTTGTGCGGCAATGTCTTTTGACTTAAGCTGAATAATACTTACGTGATGTCTTGCGACTTAAGCTGAATTTAAAGAAGAAGCTGAGCTGTAATTACATAGGTGTATTATTCTGATGAGACTTGTGTAACATTCTTGTGTAGTAGAATTGTACGTCAGGTTAGGCGTGTTAACCCACCTGGTTGGCTTGGTAGCGGCCTCGATAGAGAGAGAGATTTCTGTTTGTTGGGGAGAGTCTTTGCGAATTTTTCTAGAATATTCTACGTCGGGATCTAAAGATATTAATAGGCGCTTTGTGGCCTCTATAGGTTGTAGTACTACGTGTGGAGTGATCCGCTTGGTGAGAGTGTAATGAGCGGTTTGAGGTACTTGGGCGTTTTGCTATTAGTCGATAATCGTCGCGAGGTATGTGAACCTCTTCCTATTTGTTCTAGCATGATATGTGTATAACTATGTAATGCAGTGACGTACATATGTTTAATGTATTTGATTGGTTTGAAACATAAAGTGTTATAACGGCTTTATGGGAAGTTGGTTATAACGACTTTATGTAGGTAAGAAAGTACTTGTGGTTTTAAGAGGTAATCGATTTGAACTATAAGCGGTGGCTATGTGATAATAAAGAACTTGAAGTATTTCAAAAGATTTTGAATCATTTTGAGAGAAGAAGTAATACTTGGTTTTGGAAACTTAAGAGTTATACTAGCTTTATGGGAAGTTAGGTATAACGGCTTAAAATGTTTCTTGATTTGGAAATCGTAATGTGTCGACAAACCAACTGCGGCGTTAATAAAGGAAATGTTTTGGGACAGATTTAGTATTATTAAAACGGTAGAAACTTCCATCTGCATAGAAGCTAAGATGAGACAAAATGACATTTCTAGATCATGGTGCTTAATAAGATTGATTATAAACAAGAATAACCTACTCACTTATAAGACATAGGTTTCTCAAGCGTTTAAAGGAGAATTATGTTTTAAAGGATTTAAAACTATGAACTACGAAACCTTTTCTAAAATGAGAAACTTGAGCATTGAAATTAGGCAAACTTGAGCGTTTGGAAAATAAGATTGTTACTTGATTTTACAAAGGAAAGCATTTTGGTTTACTTAACAATGTTAGTCACTCAAATTTTATACTACGGTATCGGGTGACCTTTGTAAAGAAATGGATCTTAAAGGGAATTTAACGGACGTAGTACTTTAAGGTTAAAATCAGGACTTTGACATAAAATGAAAGTACCTTGAGTCGTGTGTAACTTGCTTATGCTTGTTGTTATGAAACTTGACCATGTATTACGTGTGATAGCCTTGTTGTGCAAATCTTGTGTTCTACTCGACTCTGGTCAGGAATGTATTTCACTTGATTAGGGTCATCAGGAATGTATTTCACTTGATTAGGGTCATCCGAATGTATTTCACTTGATTAAGGTCATCCGAATGTATTTCACTTGATTAAGGTCATCAGGGAATGTATTTCACTTGATTAGGTTCATTCGAATGTATATCACTTGACTCTGGGTTCATCCGGAATGTATTTCATCGACTCAGGTTCATCCGGAATGTATTCCACACGTTTCTATATTGGGTCCATGGATGGCGAGACA
This sequence comes from Przewalskia tangutica, assembly GCA_029844215.1. Taxonomy (NCBI): domain Eukaryota; kingdom Viridiplantae; phylum Streptophyta; class Magnoliopsida; order Solanales; family Solanaceae; genus Przewalskia; species Przewalskia tangutica. Next base: position 20,444,285 of record CM056723.1, read on the forward strand.
CGATATCGTATCACATGATTTGTACCTAGGCTGGCGGTGAGGAAGAAGTTCCACGGGCGTGAGGATGACTTTGAGGCGTGAGTCACGACTTGACATATGGCTTCTATGTTGTGAGCGTAGTTTGGTTATCATACATGTCTCTGCTTTATATAGACTATTATGATTTCATTTCTGATTTCTGATTTCACATACTTGGTACTGTTATCGACCTCGCCTTGGAAGTGCGTTCATCTGCATGAGTAAAAGGTACATCATTTGTCGATCCGCTTTTAGGATCACCTTTGGCGTATTGGGAAGCTCCGTTCCTTGGAGGCTTATCTTTTGGTATGTTACCAGTGCATGGGATTCTTATACATTCGGGGTATGGCGAGGCCACTGTCCGTCATATTATTGTAAAAATCTTAAGTGCAGCACCTTTGTTGTGGCGGGGTTTGTAAAAGGATAAGCTGTTCGGGTATTTATGTATATATGATGAAGGCAAGCTGTTTTGGTTGCTTTGTTTATTTATCTTTTCTCTTAATTCATGTTCATGTTTTTATTTCCATTGATTTTCTCGATGTTGTATCACTAGGGTGCGGGGTAAGGCACGATCACGGGCCGAGTTCGGTCGTGACAAAAGTGGTATCGAGCGATTAGTCCTCGGAAAGTGTCTACGAACCGTGTCTAATAAGTCTTGATTATCGGTGTGTTGTGCACCACATCTATAATCGTGAGGCTGCGAGACATTTAGGATTGGTTTCTATTCTTCTCATTACGAGATCGTGCCTTAGAGATGTGTGATAAATTGGACCCTCAGCGTATTCCTTTCCTTTACGATTATGCCTCGCGTAAAACCGAGCCCAGATGGGCAAAGCGATCGAGGCTGTTAGTGAGATACTGAGAGAATGCAGCGCGAGCCGATCGATACTGAGCGATGCCACGGCGGGTTTCGCGGCCGCCCGGCCAGCGAGTTTAGAGCGCGGCGATGGGCTGCTGAGACTCTGATACACGAGCCTCGATCCCGCGGCTGGGCCGATGAGATAAGTACAAGAGATGGCGATTCGGCGGTCGTGGCGAATATGAGAGATAAATTTGAATCACGGCGATTCAGCCCAGCGGCACCGTAGTTCACCCCGGCGAGCGATTTGAGGCTACGGACTTCACGAGTTGTAGCCCTCCGGTGTTACATGGATCGAGAGGCGAGGCGACCCTCGGAGTTTATCAAGCGACTCTGACGGATCGTGAGTGATCGAGCCTCGAGCGTAGTCGGTGGTATTGGGTTCGCATCAGTGCGTGATCTGCGATTGGCTGGTTTGATTCGTGGAGCTGTCCGGGAAGAGCATGCACTTCCAGCGATTTGGGGCGAGTTCTCGAGGCATTTCTTGCACATTTCTTGCCTCGCGAATGAGAGGGCTCGGTAAACAGATTTTTGACATTGAGCGGGGCGGGCGGGCGGTTAGAAATCTGATGTGGAGTTCGACTCATTAGCTTCGGTATGTTCCATTGTAATGGCGGATATGGAGGGCGAGTACACCGCTACGTCACCGGTGGGCGATTACTTAGCGAGCTTATGCAGGTGTAGCTCTTGGTAGGGCATGGACATTGCCGCATACAAGCTTCATGCACTAGGATGTGAGGCACGGAGAGGTCGACGGAATGGCCAGAGATCGTGAGAAGGGCGAGCAGCGAGGTCCTTTGGTAACTTTCGAGGCGGACCGCCTCGTGATCTAGTTATGTACCTCGCCCGATCTGAGTGGTCCTCCTCGCGATCTTGTCGTTCGGGGTATTCGGGGCTGGTCGAGCTCGTGGCTTAGTTCACGAGTTTACGTGAGTGCTAGCGCCAGATTCATGTCCCACCGATGTGCGCGATGTGGCAAACATCATCGGAAATGTCGTCTTTTCGGTGCTTGCCGCTGCGGCCGTCGAGGGCCATGTGGCGAAGGCGTGCTTATAGGAGAATGCGGCGGCTTAGCGCGACTCTGGATCGATGGCGGGTTCATCGCGCCTACGATTATCGCCTGCGAGTGGACTTATGATTAAGTGGGCGGTAACCAGGTATATCTTAACCATCTAGAGGCTTGTATGTTTTGATGTTATGTTAATGTGTTAAGTGTTATGTTCGGATAGCTTTGTGCTAAAATGTGATTTAGGAACTGGTTGGGAAAAGGGTAAGCACAGGGTGAGAAAATGATGAACCTTAGAATATTACGATTTGAGACCTTAGATGTAAAGTAATCTTGAGTACAAGATTTTGCGAGTGATCCTTGTCGAGTGCATTTTATGCCTAGAATATATTGTGTGATAAGTCTCTGGTTGGGTAAATGAAAGTGGTATCTTTCATGATGTGATTAGCAAGGTTGTTCGGATCGAAGCGAGAGAGTCGGCGTGTGACTCGGGTTGAGGGCGTGTTGCGTGTCAACCCGTGGCCGGAATGAGGTGGGGTCAGCTGGGTGGTCCGCCCGGTGATAGGTCACGAGGGTGCTAGGCCCAAGTTTAGATGACCATCGTATGAGTTCGTGGATATGTTCGACCTGAAGCGGATCGTGAAGGCCGGAAGTGGCCTTAAGGAAGATTGAGGCTAGTAAGATAACCAAGTTGGAGGTGGTGACTCGAGGTTTGAGAAGCGAAGTGATGGCGAAGTGTGGTACGTATACTGGAAGAGTTCAAGAGTTCGAGAAGAGTACGACGAGTAAGGGTAGAGTCTAGCATGTATTGCGAGCATAGATATGATCATTTCTTGTAAATGGAGAAGGTCACGAAGGATGTATATTTTAGACCTCAGGAATCGCATGCAGTCCGGTACCATTTGTTGGGTCGCCGGAGTGACACTAGAACCTCGCGGCAAAGTGACAAAAGTTTGTGATGTTAGAGGAGTTTCCTCGTGGACTTGGATATAAGTATTTGCGTGCGTGTGTTGTTTAAGTGGCGGTTGTGGCGTTGGCAACTTATTAGAAGAACTTTATCGTTATCCGTCTTGAGAAGGAACATTCGGGACGAATGTTTCTAAGGAGGGGAGAATGTTATACCCGTATTTCAGTATATGCGTGGCGCGTCGTATTATAATTTGAGCCTTAAAGTTGGCTAGTTTCGAAATTTGTACCTGACACCCGATTAGAGTCGTTTTTAAAGCGTTTCCACTTTCGTAGGGAAAATTCCGGCTATGTCATTTATAATTTTGCGGATTTTTCCGAGAGGCGAAACATTTTGGACCAACGGAGGCGACACTTGTCACCCTCTAATTGGAAGAGTGGACGGACGAAAGTGGGAAGGTTGGCACGTTTTTGTGCATTATTTTTGGTCGAGGAGTTGGTAGGATATTTTGGGTAGATGGATAAGGTTGCACGTGGCTTAATCTTGACCTTACACTTGCCTAACACTTGGATGGATCTTGGCCATTGGTTGGCCTTCACTTGACCTATAAATACCCTCTAGTTGAAGACTTTCTTCATCCAAAACTTGAGCAATCTAACTAAGTCTCAAAATACTCCCTCTCCTCGAGCTTTCGTCCACACACCCTCCCCTTTGAGAGCCATGGCGAGAGCCACCTCCCTCCCTTTGAGGTGTTTTGCGTGGTACCCACTAGCCTAGTTGTCTCGTATAAATACCCCTTTTGTGGTATAGAAATACTCTCCAGTATTGTTATAATGCCCAAATACCTTGGCCCAAATACCTTGTAGTATTCCCAAGGTTACACTTTTACAAAAGCCAGAAAATACTATTATACTTCCTCGATCCAAAAACGAAACCCTAAGTAAATCTTCACCGTAGTTGAAGTCATAAGTAGAAGTTGGTTAGAACTTCTAAGGGTTGGTTGGAGCAGTTGGGCGCCGGAGTAGGAGCTAAACGTTGTTCGGGATCGACATATAAACTCGGATAATTTTGGGCTTATCGAGGTAAACATTCTTGACCGTCTGTTGTAATTGGAAATTACATGTTGTAGGAGTATATAGTTAAGTATACTCTCTATAGAACTGAACATAGTTGTGCGGCCATGTCTTTTGACTTAAGCTGAATAATACTTACGCGATGTCTTGCGACTTAAGCTGAATTTAAAGAAGAAATGATCAGTAATTACATAGGGGTGTATTCTGAGACTTGTGTAACATTGTGTAGTAGAATTGTACACGTCAGGTTAGGCGTGTTAACCCCCCTGGTTGGCTTGGTAGCCGGCCTCGATAGAGAGGAGATTTCTGTTTGTTGCGGGGAGGTCTTCTTGAATTTTTACGTAGAATATTCTACGTCGGGATCTAAAGATATTAATAGGCGCTTTGTGGCCTCTATAGGTTGTAGTACTACGTGTGGAGTGATCTGCTTGGTAGAGTGTAGCCAAGCGGTTTGAGGTACTTGGAGCGTTTTGCTATTAGTCGATAATCGTCGCGAGGTATGTGAACCTCTTCCTATTTGTTCTAGCATGATATGTGTATAACTATGTAGTACGGTAGACGTACATATGTTTAATGTATTTGATTGGTTTGAAACATAAAGTGTTATAACGGCTTTATGGGAAGTTGGTTATAACAGCTTTATGTAGGTAAGAAAGTACTTGTGGTTTTTAAGAGGTAACTGATTTGAACTATAACTGGCTGGCTATGTGATAATAAAGAACTTGAAGTATTTCAAAAGATTTTTGAATCATTTTGAGAGAAGAAGTAATACTTGGTTTTTGGAAACTTAAGAGTTATACTAGCTTTATGGGAAGTTAGGTATAACGGCTTAAAAATGTTTTACTGATTTCGGAAATCAGAATGTGTATCGACAAACCACTGCAGCGTTAATAAAAGGAAATGTTTTGGACAGATTTAGTATTATTTGTAACACCTCATTTTAACCGGAGTCGAAAACGGGAGTACCACGTATGGTTGATTCCTAGATGTATTTTAAGGAGTCGCCACCTAATTATTATAGTGAATTAGGACACTTGATTTATTGCAATAAAATACTGCAATTAATCTCCATTTAATGGTCTGCGAAATTAATGAGATTCTGGATCAGGGTTCTTTATTATCCTAAAGGGAAGGGGTTAGGCATCCTTTAAGATCCGCTAACTTGCAGTTATCCGTTCAAACCTAGGTTAATTATATTGGTTTTCTATCCTACCTATTCTAAGCATTTTTATATAATTTACAATTAAAATAAAATGCAATACAAAAATAGTAAAACTAAAATTTAAACGAGACACCAGATAAAACTTCGGGACATCTTTAGCCCTTTTTAGGCATTCTGCACAAGATGATCTCCGGGTACCTGCATAAACACTTAGTAAAAGTGTTAGTAATAAAAATAAACAATTTTAAGGTAATAGCAATAATTAATAAATAAAGCAAAAAATAAATCCGTCTTTTGTACGGGGAGGCCTTGGAAATCAGACGGAGATTCCTTCATCGGTCATCTCCAATATCTAAGTCATCATGCTTCTTCAAGTATGACACCTCAATGTTATAATATAATATAATATAATAATCTCATCTTTAAATTTTCAACGCAGCACTGGAACATTATTCAAGACCAAAGACACTTCTTTTTAAAATCATGAAGATAAACAAAATATTTCACAACCGTAACAAATAAAATATTGACCAAATTTGCTCCAACTTGCGGACTTCAATATTTACGCCAAGAGATTAAACAATCATATAACTATGAGATAAAATTTAGAATGATTTTTTTTTTTTAGAAAAACTCCCTTTGTTGTAATTTTGAGATGAACACAGAGCCCTTTCGGTGATGCTTTACGGTGGTGGTGTCGTTTTTGGTCGTGACAGAATCGCTCGGTTCATCGGACTTGAAGCTCACTGCGAGCGATGGCAGCTCTGAAGTAAAGGAGCGGTTGGGGTATGTCGGCTGATGGTAAGATGATTGGGTAAGTATTAGGATGGTCCGCTGGCTCAGTGAACTCCGGCGGCGTGACTTCGCCGGAGTGGGGGGGTTTGACAGAGCAGCGGCGTTAATGAGTAGTGATGTGTGGGCGTGTGGGTGTGTGGGTGAAGGTAGGCGGCGACGACGAGGTGAGGGAGACAGTTGGGGGTGAGGCTGATGTGAGGGATTTTTAAAAAAAATGAAAAGGGGCTGCTGAAGTTTAAAGTTGCGGCTGGCTCCTCCTTGAAGTAGGGCTGTAGGGTAGGTTTTATAGGGTGAGATTAGGTTTAGGGTTTAGGGGTATTGGACTTTGGGTATTGGGTATTGGGTATTGGGTATTGATTATTGGGTATTGGGTTTGGGTATTGGATGAAAGTGTATTGAGCTTCATTTCTGGTTTCGATTTCTGGCGGATTGGACTGATTCAGATTATGCCCTGGACTGGACTGGTTTTGACAAAAAATGCACAAATGGATTAATTATTTAAAAGGAAAATTATTTAAAGATACAAGTTATTAAAATGTCAATGTCTGATGCAATAATAATAAAATACAATATTTAGCAAATATTTAATGCATGATTAAAAGAGGCACGGGGTGTCAGTTAATTATTCAAAGAGATGCTATAAAAAATGTTTAATACCTAATTAAAGGTAAAGAAACAAAACATGATGTCAATTTACAAGAATAAACAACATAGAATGTTATGTAAAAAATATACAAAATGTCAAAAATGATGATAAAATGCGGTGTCCTAAAATGCTTAAAATTGCAAGAAATACCTAAAAGATGGGTCAAAATTGGGTGTCAACAGTTGTCCCTCTTTGACCGGAGACGATGAAAGAGTTTTCGGACAAAGACGTTGACTTGTGGCCAATTTTGTCCCATCGTCAGAATTAAAACAAGGATTAAGCAAAGAATTGGCAAAAGCCGACACTGGGTCGCTGTGATGCCAAGGTAAAAGACAAAGCTGTTTAAAATTTGTCCCAGTGTCGAATTATGAGACACTGGGTTGCTGCAATGCTAAAAAATATAAATAAAAAAAAATAGGCAGACGCAAAACTCAAAATTTGTCCCAGTGTCGAAGTATGATTGACACTGGGTTGCAGGTGATGCAGTGCTGGGAAAGACATGGTGTTTGTAGATGTAAGGAAGTGATGTGATGATACGTCGTCTTGTAATGGCGAGATGCAGATGACGCCTTGTGTGGGCGTTGTCGTCTTGTATGGACGAAATGCAAATGACGCCTTGTATGGGCGTAATGCAGACGTTCGTCGTTGTATAGACGAGATGCAGATGTTCGTCGTTGTATGGACGAAATGCAGATGTTAAATGCGTTGTATGGGCGAGATACGAGATGTTAAATGCGTTGTATGGGCGAGATGCAGATGTTAAATGCGTTGTATGGGCGAGATCAGATGTTCGTCGTTGTATGGGCGAATCACGAGATGTTAAATCGTTGTATGGGCGAGACGCAGATGTTAAATCGTTGTATGGGCGAGATGCGAGATGTTCGTCGTTGTATGGGCGAGATGCGATGTTAAATGCGTTGTATGGGACGAAATGCAGATGTTAAATGCGTTGTATGGGCGAATGCAGATGTTCGTCGTTGTATGGACGAAATGCGATGTTAAATCGTTGTATGGACGAAATGCAGATGTTAAATCGTTGTATGGGCGAATGCGAGATGTTAAATCGTTGTATGGGCGAATCACGGATGTTCGTCGTTGTATGGACGAGATGCAGATGTTCGTCGTTGTATGGACGAGATGCAGATGTTCGTCGTTGTATGGACGAAATGCAGATGTTCGTCGTTGTATGGACGAAATGCAAATGACGCCTTGTATGGGCGTTGTCGTCTTGTATGGACGAGATGCAACTGTTCGTCGTTGTATAGACGAAGCATGAATAAAGCCGTTGCATAGGCTTGCAATGAAATGATGTCATTTTATGGACGTACCTGCTTTGTGACTCGCCCGGGTTGAGATAACGTCATTGCATAGACGTTGTGCGTTTGTAACCCGCATGGGCTTTGTTGTGCTCCAACCTTTGCTGATATGAAGATCTGAAAGCTGCGAGTGCTGATGCAGTCTCTGTGCGGACTTGTTGAATGTTGCAATTGCTGATAGCTTTTGGAATCCTTATTATGATCTCTTCATGGTGCACTTCCCAAAAATTGCCCCAGTTTTGTTATGTGAGGCGCATGGGCAAGACTTTAATTCTGGTGGAAATTGCTCATATCTCTTTTCAGAATAATCAAACGCATTCCGTCGCACACGAGCCAATGAGAAGATTTCTAATGGTGTGACCGAAGCCGATTTAGGCCGCCTACGTATCCTGCTGAGGGAATCAGGTCATGACGTAGTTCGTGATGCAAAAATGATTGTACAATTTTCAAAATGAGACCGAAGCCAATGTGGCTGCCTACGTATCCCGCCGAGGGAATCAGGTCAAGACGTAGTTCATGATGCAAAGAATAAAGATTTTTATGGGTTTTTTTTTCAAATAATGTGGACCGAAGCCAATGTGGCTGCCTACGTATCCCGCTGAGGGAATCAGGTCAAGACGTAGTTCGTGATGCAAAAAATGATAATTTTATATATGCATTTTTTTTTTTGAAAAGTGGAAAGACAGCATCACGTTCTGACTTCAGTTGATACCAACAATTAGTATTGTGCTTAGGAAATTTCGTTATTCACTTCCAGTCTATCCAAGACTGACTTCTGGGTAATTCCTATAGTTTCAAATGTTACCTCAGACACCTAAGTATCGACACACTTGCTTGCGGCCAAGGTTGCGAACTACACGTAATCTCATGTTTCAAATGCCCTCACTGAAAGAAAGTCCCATTTTTCACATATATTCCTGTATTTTGAATTTTGGGACGTTTAGAGAAGTACGCTCACACTCAAAAGGATGTTCAATGCATGCAATTGTGATACCATAGGCTTGGCCGTCATGTAAGTATCCACTAATGTGAGAACTTTCAGTATAAGATCATGTAGGGCTTGTCATGGGCTTGTAATGTAGGCTTGGGGAAAGGGATGGATATCATTTGGATAAAAGTGACTAATCCCTCCTCGAGCGTTGGACTACGTCCGTGCTTGATATTTGTGTGCTTTAATCTTGACCGCTTTCTTTCTTTTTTTTTTTTTTTTTTGTCCCGCTCAGATCGACTTCTATTGAATCTTTCGTTTGGAGCCCGCTTTTTTTTTCCAAATTTATTCTTGCATTCTTTTCTTCGGGGCTTTTGATTTCTTCTTTTGTGAGTCCATTTGTGCTTTCTTTTTCCTTTTGGGACTTTGACAATTTTTGTCTTTGCAACCTTTGACGCAGAATTTTGTCAGCCACTTGCACATTTACAAAGCGCTCAAGGAGGTCGGGCCAAAAGAGGATAGTGCATACGCACTCAGAAAGGGTATAGGTGTAATATGCGGTTGTCAGAAGAATAGGCTTTAGGCTCAAAAGAGGTGTACTACGGATAATGTTATTTGGTAGGCTGAAAAAGGCTCAAACGGATCAAAGAAAGCCTACGATCATTTCCCACACCGAGTGTCACTCAGGATTTCGCCTCAACAAACATTCGGGCCAAGTTCTAGATCACAATGCAATGCAATTGAACTGATTCTAAAAAACTCACCACACAATGCACATGAAACGATGAGGTTGGTTTCGTTCTTATCTTAGAAGCATGTAAGGCAATGTCATTTACGGGTGAATAAGAGGTACCAAAAGAATCTATGGTTTACCACGAAGTCAACCCATATTGATTATCACACGTTCTTTCCTATGCACACTCTCAACTGTGTTGGTATCAACCAAGTCAAACAATGATACTAAAAAAATGTTTTTTTTTTGTATTTTTGGATAACATTTTTTGTATTTATGAACAAGATATATTTTTTGTATTTTTTGAATAAATGGTACCGAACCCGAGTAGGGCTGCCTACGTATCTCATCTTTGACGAGAATCAGGTGTGCGTAGTTCGTTCAGATATGTTATAAAACTATGATTTAAAAAGAATTTATTCATGAAAGAAATGCAAAAGTAAAAACTGTGCAAAACAAACGATTGTTTACTATAAGACTAATGCAAAGTAAAAGAATGTAATGAAAAAAATGAATGAATGAAATGCATGGATGTGATAGAATGATTGAAATGCAACAATGAATGTCCGTGATTGGATAAATGCAATGAATGGGTGAACCAAATATGCCTCCCTTTTTATTATTATTATTTTATTTTTTTTATGTGGTGGTATCGAACCCTAGATGGGTTGCCTACGTATCACGCCGTATGGTGAGAATCAGACACGCGTAGTTCGGAATAATGATGTCGTAAAATGCATGATAAAGAATTATGTAATCAATACTAGACATATTAATTGGACTTGCAAATTTGTATAAAAATGCAAAATATAAGACCCATAGCGATGCTTCGTTGAATCTGGTATAAGCTGACTTCTTTCCGTCAACATAACTCCAGCTCATTTTTGTGATGATTTTTTTTTTTTTTGTTGTTGTTGTTGTTGTTGTTGTTGTCCGCCCTCGACTATTTGCGAGGACGGACTTCCTGCAAAAATATGACAAATGAGTGAGAGTAGGCAAGCCACAAAAATAGTAAAATGTAAAGGCGTGACAATATAGTCAAAGACTCCCCTGCTTGGTTCGACCGGACTGGTGGTTGATGCTTCACAAAGTCCAAATCGCGTTGTTCAAGAGCGATTTACGCAGTAGAAGTCCTGATTGCAATATGACAACAAAAGTGCAAAAAATGCAAATGCTCGTGGCCAGAGTTGTAAGCACATAGCATGATATGTACATGGGTTAAAAGGGTAATTATTGCATTAAATAATATGTACAAAATTGCTAGCAACAAAATAGTAAACAAAAGCATGCAAATAAAGCGCGCGCCTAATATGCATGAGACCTCTCTTATGCCAGAGGTAGGCCTAAACGCCAAATATGCGAGATTATGATAAATAGGTCCAAGCCGTTAAACTGCAATGTTTTGTCGGAAATGACGACCAAATGACGGTGCACTTTTTCCAATTTCGGTGTGTTATAACCAGACTTGGATCCGTCTATCACCATCACGCTACACATAGTATGCTAATAGGTCGTTGGGTTGTGAAACCCGTCGACAAGTTTGGTGGATTTCTAATTGTGGCGTTAATACCAAGGATTAACCCACCTAAGGTTTATGCATGCATGACTAATATAAAAGGGTGGTATAGCTCTATCTTAAACTTTCTAAGATTTGGCTTATTAGGCCTTGAGTTCCCGAGCGGACAACTCGAGTGAGAAGGCTACGTGGTGATCGCACGAACCGATCTAACTCCACGCATGGCAACTCTCCTAAATTTTGGGTGTTCTTGAAAGAAATTTGCGGGTGCGCGAAGCACACCAGCGCGTGTAGTGTGTGACAGTGTGAATTTTCCAGAGTGGAAGAAATATGAACGGAATGCCAATTTAAGGAAAGCAGTAAAAACAAATAGCAATTAAAACAGTTAAGCATACAAAATTAAAGCAAACAATTTTAAGGCATTTAAAACAAATAAAAATAAAGTCAAGCAATAATAAACCTAGGTTTGCTATGGTCAAGAACCTGATTATCCCCAGTGGAGTCGCCATCTGTAACACCTCATTTTAACCGGAGTCAAAAACGGGAGTACCACGTATGGTTGATTCCTAGATGTATTTTAAGGAGTCGCCACCTAATTATTATAGTGAATTAGGACACTTGATTTATTGCAATAAAATACTGCAATTAATCTCCATTTAATGGTCTGCGAAATTAATGAGATTCTGGATCAGGGTTCTTTATTATCCTAAAGGGAAGGGGTTAGGCATCCTTTAAGATCCGCTAACTTGCAGTTATCCGTTCAAACCTAGGTTAATTATATTGGTTTTCTATCCTACCTATTCTAAGCATTTTTATATAATTTACAATTAAAATAAAATGCAATACAAAAATAGTAAAACTAAAATTTAAACGAGACACCAGATAAAACTTCGGGACATCTTTAGCCCTTTTTAGGCCTTCTGCACAAGATGATCTCCGGGTACCTGCATAAACACTTAGTAAAAGTGTTAGTAATAAAAATAAACAATTTTAAGGTAATAGCAATAATTAATAAATAAAGCAAAAAATAAATTCGTCTTTTGTACGGGGAGGCCTTGGAAATCAGACGGAGATTCCTTCATCGGTCATCTCCAATATCTAAGTCATCATGCTTCTTCAAGTATGACACCTCAATGTTATAATATAATATAATATAATAATCTCATCTTTAAATTTTCAACGCAGCACTGGAACATTATTCAAGACCAAAGACACTTCTTTTTTAAAATCATGAAGATAAACAAAATATTTCACAACCAGAACAAATAAAATATTGACCAAATTTGCTCCAACTTGCGGACTTCAATATTTACGCCAAGAGATTAAACAATCATATAACTATGAGATAAAATTTAGAATGATTTTTTTTTTTAGAAAAACTCCCTTTGTTGTAATTTTGAGATGAACACAGAGCCCTTTCGGTGATGCTTTACGGTGGTGGTGTCGTTTTTCGGTCGTAGACAGTAACTGCTCCGGTTCATCGGAGCTTGAAGCTCCTTGCCGGAGCAGTGACGGCTACAAGAGTAAAAGGGGAGCAGTTGGGGGTATGTCGGCTGATGGTAAGATGATTGGGTAAGTATTAGGATGGTCCGCTGGCTCAGTGAACTCCGGCGGCGTGACTTCGCCGGAGTGGGGGGTTTGACAGAGCAGCGGCGTTAATGAGTAGTGATGTGTGGGCGTGTGGGTGTGTGGGTGAAGGTAGGCGGCGACGACGAGGTGAGGGAGACAGTTGGGGGTGAGGCTGATGTGAGGGATTTTTAAAAAAAATGAAAAATTTCTTGAAGTTTAAAGTTCATACGCTCCTCCTTGAAGTAGGGCTGTAGGGTAGGTTTTATAGGGTGAGATTAGGTTTAGGGTTTAGGGGTATTGGACTTTGGGTATTGGGTATTGGGTATTGATTATTGGGTATTAGGTTTGGGTATTGGATGAAAGTGTATTGAGCTTCATTTCTGGTTTCGATTTCTGGCGGATTGGACTGATTCAGATTATGCCCTGGACTGGACTGGTTTTGACAAAAAATGCACAAATGGATTAATTATTTAAAAGGAAAATTATTTAAAGATACAAGTTATTAAAATGTCAATGTCTGATGCAATAATAATAAAATACAATATTTAGCAAATATTTAATGCATGATTAAAAGAGGCACGGGGTGTCAGTTAATTATTCAAAGAGATGCTATAAAAAATGTTTAATACCTAATTAAAGGTAAAGAAACAAAACATGATGTCAATTTACAAGAATAAACAACATAGAATGTTATGTAAAAAATATACAAAATGTCAAAAATGATGATAAAATGCGGTGTCCTAAAATGCTTAAAATTGCAAGAAATACCTAAAAGATGGGTCAAAATTGGGTGTCAACATTATTAAAACCAGTAGAAACTTCCATCTGCATAGAAGCTAAGATGAGACAAAATGACATTTCCTAGATCATGGCTGCTTAATAAGATTGATTATAAACAAGAATAACCTACTCACTTATAAGACATAGGTTTCTCAAAACGTTTAAAGGAGAATTATGTTTTAAAGGATTTAAAACTATGAACTACGAAACCTTTTTCTAAAATGAGAAACTTGAGCATTCGAAATTAGGCAAACTTGAACGTTTGGAAAATAAGGTTGTTACTTGATTTTACAAAGGAAAGCATTTTGGTTTACTTAACAATGTTAGTCACTCAAATTTTATACTACGGGTATCGGGTGACCTTTGTAAAAGAAATGGATCTTAAAGGGAATTTAACGGACGTAGTACTTTAAGGTTAAAATCCGGACTTTGACATAAAATGAAAGTACCTTGAGTCGTGTGTAACTTGCTTATGCTTGTTGTTATGAAACTTGACCATGTTACGTGTGATAGCCTTGTTGTGCAATCTTGTGTTCTACTCGACTACACGGTCATCCGAATGTATTTCACTTGATTCGGGTCATCCGAATGTATTTCACTTGATTACGGTCATCCGAATGTATTTCACTTGATTACCGGGTCATCCGAATGTATTTCACTTGATTACGGGTCATCCGAATGTATTTCACTTGATTCACGGCTCATTCGGGAATGTATATCACTTGACTCTGGCTCATCCGAATGTATTTCACCGACTCTGGTTCATCCGGAATGTATTCCACACGTTTCTATATTGGGTCCATAAGACGGGCCGAGACACGTTATACGTATCACATGATTTGTACCTAGATCGCCGCGGTGAGGAAGAAGTTCCACGGCGTGAGGATGACTTTGAGGCGTGAGTCCACGACTTGACATGATCGCTTCTATGTTGTGAATCAGTAGTTTGGTTATCATACATGTCTCTGCTTTATATAGACTATTATGATTTCATTCTGATATTTTCTGATTTCACATACTTGGTACTGTTGTCGACCTCCTTGGGTGCGTTCATCTGCAGTAAAAGGTACATCATTGCCGATCCCGCTTTTAGGATCACCTTTCAGATTGGAAGCTCCGTTCCTTGGAGGCTTATCTTTTGGTATGTTACCACGAGTCCAGATTCTTATACATTCGGGGTATGGCGGGCCCCGTCCGTCATAGTTGTAAAAAAATCTTAGAGTGCATGCTTGTTGTGGCGGGGTTTGTAAAAAGGATAAGCTTGGGTATTTATGTATATATGATGAAGGCAACTGTTTTGGTTGGCCTGTTTATTTATCTTTTCTCTTAATTCATGTTCATGTTTTTTATTTCCGCTGATTTTCTCTGATGTTGTATCACTAGGGTGCCCGGGGTAAGGCACCAGTCACGGGCCCGAGTTCGGGTCGTGACACCCTTCTTGCACAACACAAGATTTTCTTGCTTGGAGATTGGAGACCTAAACTTAGTAATTTCTTTACTTTTCTTTTTTTTATTTCAGTTTTGTATGATGAACTTTGAATTAGTTCTTGTCATGTCAATGGCTAGGAACTAATTCTTTTATAGGGCTTTCCATGTTGATTCACTAGAAACTTATGTTATGAATTAATACATGTTTATGGTTATTATTCTTCTTTGAGAGATTTATCCAATAATTGCGTTGAATGCTTGGTAATTAATTGACAACTAATTATCCTTATATGATTTCTAATTTACTTCGAAAGGAGAGATTGTGAATATGGTGTAAGTTGGGTAGACATTCTTGGATTGGGGATGAAAATACCTCAATTATTTATGTAGCGTTAATGAGAGGCTTAACAACCCTAATTTTGTGCATGGTGCGTGACGGTTAACTAGGTTTTTGTTCTTAATCCTCCTATAGAGTTATCCTTATCACCGAAAGGTAGGTAAGGTGCAATACTGGGGTTGAGTGTTTATATATCCTTAACGGGAATATAAAACGATTTCGTAAACCTGTTTTCTCCGAGAGAAGAAGTCCATAATTCATTGCATTAATAAATAACATAAGCGGATAGTTGAAGAGACATGGAAGCCCTATTCCCATCACAACTGAAGTAAACTCATTAGATAAATTAGTCTTTATAATTCTTAGTTATAAACAACAAAATCAAATATTAATTTACCAAATAGTTACCAAAAGATAGATAGTTGGTACTTGAACCCTAATCCTTGTGGACGATATTCGGTCTTACCAGAACTATATTACTTGTCACGATAACGTGCACTTGCGTTAAAGTGTGTGCATCTTTTCGCGCATCAAGTTTTTGGCGCCGTTGTCGGGGATTAGGCATAGTTCAATATCAAATTTATCTATTTTTAATTTCTAATTTGGTTTTTTTTTTTTTATTTATTTCAAAAATCAGGGTGTCGTGATTTGTTGTCTGTTTTTGATCTATTTCAGAAAATCAGTTTATGCGAAGGAGAAGAGGAGCAGACACTCTTGTTCCCTTCAATCCAGAAATTGAAAACCTCAGACATGTGAGCGAAGAATCGGATTGCATCCTTGATAGAGATGGACGATGTCCAAAACAACAACATGATGAGAGAAGGGTTAGGAGAAAATCAACCCAATCCGGCCCATACCTCGGCAAGTACTATGGATGTCGAGGAAAGAGTTCAAGTCCGAGAAAGAAGCTTGGGAGACTATGTCTTGCCTAGAGTGAATGGAGCAGACATGTATTAGGCTCCACTGCCATGGCTAACAACTTCGAGATAAACCGGATATTCCGAGCATGATACGGCCTGCGGTGCAATTTGGAGGCGCCATCGAGGATCACATATGCATAGCTAATTTCTTGGAGCTATGTGCAACTTTCGAATATAACGGCGTTCTCGATGATGCGTCAGTTGAGACTCTTTCCCTTCTCACTCGAGGATAGAGCAAAAGTATGGTTGAATTCCCTGCCGGCTGATTCGATTTTTACATGGCACGAGCTGACACAGAAATTCCTAGCCAAGTTCTTTCCCCCATGCAAAGCAGCAAAATTGAGAGGGGAGTTGAACAACTTCTACCAAGCAGATGGAGAGTCCTTGTATGAAGCTTGGGAAAGGTTCAAAGACTTGCAGAGAAAATGCCCACACCATTCGTTGAGTTGTGGAACTTGGTCCACATCTTCATAACGGTGAAGCAAGACAACCGAACCATCATAGATGCAGCGAAAGTGGGGCATTCATGAGAAAAGCGACCCACGGCCACGCGAGTTATTAGAAGATATGACCACCAACAACCATGTCACAGAAGATAGGTCGACAAGTGGGAGGAGAGCGATGGGAGTCCACGAGATAGATGCTATTCTCGCCTTGAATGCCCAAGTGGCCCTTTGGCAAAACAATTGCGGCAACACAGGTGTCGATGAATGCGGTGCAGATGCCTAAAAGTCCGAGATATGTGGTGGCCCACATACATTCGATAGGTGTCCTTGGTGATCCCAATAATATACCGATGGAGCGGCGAGTGCGGCCGTGGGTAATTATCGAGGCCACGCGAACAATCCATACTCCAACACTTATAATCCGGTGGAGGAATCACCCAAACTTCTCATGGAGAGAGACCGAGCGGCGAGAATCAATACGAGGCGATGCAGCAGCGAGCAGAATCAGCGACCGCTTCATTCAAGCCCCACGGCCTCAGCGATTGATGCACGGTTCAAAGAAAAGCGAGCGAGCGCACTCGGCTCATGTGAAGCTAGATCCTCGTTCAGGAAATTGGAGACACAAGTGGGTCAGCTAGCAAAGAAGGCAAACAGCAGGCCACAGGGTACATTGCCAAGCAACACAGAGGTAAATCCAGGAGGCGATGTCGAGCGGTGCGGTTGAGAAGTGGAAAACGATTGGAGCAAGCCGATCACCAAAGAAGAAGGCAGAAATAGAAAAAGAGAAGGTGATTGAGCCTAGCCCAGTGGTAGAGAAAACTCCAGAGAAGGAGTACACATAAAAGATCCCTTTCCCCCAGAGATTACAGCGGAAGGAGGTTGATAAACAATTCTTCAAATTCTTGGAGATATTCAGGAAGCTGCATATCAACATACCTTTTATAGAGGCCTTGGAGCAGATGCCTTCCTATTTCAAGTTCATGAAGGAAATATTGGGGAAGAAGAAGAAGCTGACAGAATACGAGATAGTAGCACTAACAGAAGAATGTAGTGCTATCTTGCAGAAGAAGCTGCCACCAAAATTAAAGGATCCAGGAAGCTTTACACTACCTTGCACAGTGGGCAGGGTGACATGCAACAGAGCTCTGTGTGATTTAGGGGCAAGTATAAATCTGATGCCACTTATCGCATTTAAAAGATTGGAGTTAGGTGAGGCCAAACCAACCACGATAAGCTGCGGTGGCGGCGGGGACGATGGTTCATCCAAGAGGCAAGATTGAGGGCGTGATTGTGAAAGTAGGAAAATTCTTCTTTCCCCGGACTTCCTCATTCTTGATATGGAAGAAGATGCGGAAATCCCTATCATATTGGGGAGACCATTCCTAGCAACGGGGAGAGCTTTAATTGATGTTGAAAGATGAGAGCTAACACTAAGGGTGGAGAAGGAAGAAATGGTGTTTAAGGTTTTTAAACATGTCATCGAGCCACCAACCATGAGCAGATGCTTTGCAATCAGCACCATCAAGCCCCCATGTGAGCCATTACAAGTCAACCAAAGGGAGATGAGCCCAAGAAAGCAGGCATGGTTTGCCAAACCCCCACTGACGCAGGTATGTGTTCCTGAACTCCCCCTTACTGATAATGCTAAGAAGAAAAGGAGAAAAAGAAAACGCAAAATGTGGAGGAAATGGATTAGTTGGGGGCTTGATCCACCCCACGGTTATTAAAACTAAGAAATTTGCGTCCGACTAAAAGACGTTAAAGACAACGCTACTTGGGAGGCAACCCAAATTATTTTGATTTATTTTATTTTAATATATTAATTTTATTAAGAACGGTCTCACGGAGGTAGTGTTTGTGCTGTGATTGACAAGTACAGGCAAATAAACTGAAGGGCGAAAAACTGAAGAAAATGCAGGATTTCGAAAAAAAGCAGGCCAGCCATGCGCTAAAGGAATCAAGAGGCGCTGAAGTTTAAAGCGCAGTAAATCCAGAAAATTTGCCAAGTTTAGCCGTATTTCCAGAAATGTGGCGCGCGCGAAGTCCCGGGCGAGTACAGAACATTGGCGCGTGGCGCTAAAAGCGCGCCACAAGCGGAAATCCAGAAACTTAAAAACGCCCAGAAATCAGATTTGCCCCAAATTCAAAACCAAAAACCTAACCCCCTCCTCCAAAAACACACGAAAATCCAAAAAATTGCCCACAAATCCTCCACAAATCCAACCCAACCACAATCAAAACTCTTAAATTCCTAAAAAAACCTTAGCTATCTCAAACAACAAAGCTCCATTCCATAGCCTCAAACGACCATTAGAAACAAGAACAGCTTGAATCCTCTCATAAAAAGGTAATCTTTTTCTGTTCTTGAGATCTTTACTGAAGTCACAGGAGGTAGTAGTTTGAAAGAGTATTGTAGTTGTGAAGTAGTTTGGGTGCTGAAAAATTGATTGTGAAGTTTGGAGAAAGAGTAGAATAGGAGGGTGTGGCATTGGGCAGTAGAGTTGAAGTTTGGGGGTGTTGTGTTTAACTGCTAGTTGTTGATTGTGTTGGGAAACATTTGTGCCACTAAGTTGTAAGTTGCAGAAACTGTTTTAACCATGGCCACCAGGAAGAGAAGAGCCTCCACATCTACCTCAGCCCCGCAATATGATAACACTAGGTTTGTGAGCTACCAAGCTTTCCAAAGATACAAAAAGCTTGATACCAGACCCTTAATCCCTGAAAGGGGAATGGACTATCAGAGGGAGTCGTTTGGGGAAGAGGATGTTTATGAGCCCATTCGGGCAATGGTTGAGTTAAGGGGGTGGAGGAGATTTGTAAATCCGGAGAAAATAGCACCAATGAACACAACAATGGTGCGTGAATTCTATGCCAACTTTCCGGAGAAGGTGGAAAGGGGATGCTTTGTAAGGGGAGTTTTTGTGCCTGTGACAGCAGAGAATAAAAATGCACAATTGAAGACGGTTGATGTTGAAGAAAGAAGTGATTGGAATCACTTCAGAACATGGTCTAGAAGCACCGACCGCATCGACTGGAATGCCATTGCAAACACCGTGAGCTACCCTGAGGCTGCTTTTGATATTGGAAGAAATGGATCAAGAGCACTGAGCAGGTGCCAATTCAACAAAGCAGCCAAGAGTTGGCTATATTTAAATCGATGCGCGTGATTCCATCCACGCACTTCACCGAGTGCGTAAGATGGGATTAAACTGATATATGGAATTATGAGGGGGATGACGATTGATGTGGGGAAAGAGATAGTGCAGAGCATTGAAGAAATCAGCAGGTTGGTGACAACAGGTGGATTGGGACACGGCTCACTTATCACTAATCTATGCGCCTTCCGAGGGGTCCCAACCCTACCCACTGACACTCATGAGAGAAACCAACTGCCGGTGTCCTATGGGATAGTGCACTCTTTCCCAGACCCAAGCCCCCCAGAAGCCAGACGAAGAGTACAACCAGCAGCAGCAGCAACAGAGGCCGCAATAAACGAAGATGAGCCTGAAATAGGGGCTCAATATGAGGCAGGACCTAGCCACCAGCCAACCACATAATCAGCACCTCCAGTGTCTATGATGGAGCAAGTGCTCCAAAACCAGAGAAGGATGATGCAACATTTCGACACAATGAAACAAGGACAAAATGAGTTGAGACATGGACAACATGAGTTGCGACAAGGGCAACAAGATCTGAGGCAGGAGCAACAACAATTGCACCAGCATTTTGACGAGATGAGTTCCCTGTTCAACCAATGGTCGATGCATTATCCACCGCCACCACCACCATTTTAGCCAAAGTCTGTAAGTGTCTTATTTCTTTTATGGTCTTTGAGTCTACACACATTGGGGACAATGTGTGATTTATGTTTGGGGGTATTTTATTTGTGTCATGTTATGTTTTATTTAAGTCTTTTTATTGTTTTTATGTATTTTGTTTAGTCAAAAAAAAAAAAAAAATTAAGTCATAATTGTCTGTCAAAAGATCATGTATGCTGTAGTTGCTAGAAACACCTAGTGAAGTAAGGTGGAATAATGTAATGGAATTGAAGCAACTATCTAAACACCTAGGTTAGATATGCCAAAAACTCACAAAATCTGTCTATTTGGAGTTTCTTGCTTAAATTATGCATGTTAAATGATGAAAACCTATGTGCTATGATTGCTTGCTATTTGAGGCGAAATAGTTAGGATATGCATGTTAGGGAGATGACTCAGACATTTCTTTCATAGCCAATTCTTACCACTCTTTTCTATCCCGGACTTTAAATATATCCCTAGTCAACCCCATTGAGCCTAAAAATTGAAACTTCTTCTTTGACACCCTATATTCCCACAAATTGTGCCATAAGTAAAAATGTGAAGTAGTGGAATAAATTGTGTTAAAAAAAAGAGACAAAAAGAGTGAATGAGCTTGTTGCACCCCAATAAAAGAGTAATAAGAAAGAGGCAAAAACCTAAGTTTGGGGGTGCTTGTTATTATTATATTCTTCATTCTCCCAAAACAAAAGAGGGAAAAAGATAGAATTGAAGTGAAGAAAAGAACCAAAAGAAAAGGGAAAAATGGAAAAGCTAAAGAGTTTGTGGTACACGAAATGAGCCTAAAATGCCTATTTTTACCTACCTATACCTAAGCCTACATTACAACCCTTAAAGTCCTGAAGATCTCTTTTATGCATATCCAAGATTAGTGGAGAATAGCAAGTAAAAATGTCATAGGATTTCTGAATTTATATGCATGATTTAGTAGATTGACTTCCATTAAGCATGATAAATATGAGTTTGCGAAATATCTAGCTTAATGTGTTTAGTGTGCTGAAATTTCATGTTATATGTTCCTGCATATTATTTTGCCAACCTTCATGTTTTTCTAGTTAGCACTAATGCAGCAGAAGTGATAAAATGTCAGTGAGTCTTTTATTTTTCGTTTCTTTGAGTCTTATATTTCTTTCTTTCTATCTTTGCTCGAGGGCGAGCAAAGGTTAAGTTTGGGGGTATTTGATCGGTGTATTTTATATACACTTTTCGAGTCATTTTTAGTTAGTCTTTTGTCCCTTTTTGTACAAATAAGTGTCGTATTATGATAGTTTTCCTTTCTTTTGAGTCAAAGTGGTTAAAATGGTCAAATAGCAGAAAAGGAGCCAAAAGAGGGCAAAAGAGGAGGTTCCAGAGCTAAAAACAGAGAAATTGGCGAGCAGTGAAACCTGCACCAGCGCGCGGCTGCTGCAGAGCGAAGCGGCGCGGCGCCCAATGTCGAGAGAGGCTGCGAAGACCAGCGCCCGCGGCGCCTCGTGTCAACAGTGCGAGCGCGACGCTAATCATCGAGAGGCTACGAAGTTGCGGCCGCGGCTACCGAATAGCGAGAATCGGGGCGCGCGCAATTCACCCGGTGTCACAGATTCGGCCGCGGCTGAATGCAGCAGCGGCACGCGAAAAATCGTGGTTTTGACGATTTTCTGGGCCAGGCCTGCAGGGAAAAGTTAAGGGCGGTTTTCAGCCTATAAAAGGAGAACCCTAGGCAGATTTTAAGGGTTCCCCTTCTTGCACAACACAAGATTTTCTTGCTTGGAGATTGGAGATCTAAACTTAGTAATTTCTTTACTTTTCTTTTCTTTATTTCAGTTTTGTATGATGAACTTTGAATTAGTTCTTGTCATGTCAATGGCTAAGAACTAATTCTTTTACAGGGCTTTCCATGTTGATTCACTAGAAACTTATGTTATGAATTAATACATGTTTATGGTTATTATTCTTCTTTGAGAGATTTATCCAATAATTGCGTTGAATGCTTGGTAATTAATTGACAACTAATTATCCTTATATGATTTCTAATTTACTTCGAAAGGAGAGATTGTGAATATGCTGTAAGTTGGGTAGACATTCTTGGATTGGGGATGAAAATACCTCAATTATTTATGTAGCGTTAATGAGAGGCTTAACAACCCAATTTTGTGCATGGTGCGTGACGGTTAACTAGGTTTTTGTTCTTAATTGTTACACCCCGTATTTTCAGGACATGCTTTAAGAACGTACGTAAGAACTCGCAAGTGTTAAGATTTGAGACTTGTAAAAAAATTTATCGGAATTGTGAAATTGTCGGAAAACGTAGTATTGTGACGAATGGGAGGCGACAACATCACCCCCTTATTGATGCCTTGGACGAAATAGGCATGGCCAAAATGGTCATTGACCATAGTCTTTAGATGACAAAGTCTTCCTATTAATGAGCTTGAGTTTCTTGACCAAAGTCAAAGGTCCCAAGTCTTGATATTTTATAAGACTTCATCTAAACCACCCATTTGGTTACATCTTAACCCTCCATGCCCCTTTATTACACTACTAGTAGCAAGAGTATGTCATTACACTTAGAAAAATTTCCACAAAATTGAAGAACTCAAGGAAGAGCTCTCGGCTTCCTCACTTTCAAAAGGAAAATTTTGCGTTTCTTGTCCATTAAGCCCTACACTTTAAACCAAGGTTCATGAGGGTATTGTAAGTGTATCTCAATAGAAAAACCCGGAAAAAGAGAGTTTTCGTATTAGTCATGGCGAAAACCTAGTGGCTTTCTAGGTTTTGGATTGGAGGTTTGAAGGAAAGTTGTTGGTGTGGTTCTAAGGGTCTCGAGGCGGATTGAGGTGTCTTGACGAGGCTCTAGGTTGCTAAGGAGCAACCGGTTTTGAAGATTGGATTACAATTCGTTGAGGTATAATCTTGTTCTTTGAAAGTGTTACAAGATTATTTATATTGTTGTTGTTAGCTTTACATGTTGCTAGCATAAAGTTGTTAAGTTGAAGTTAATAAGTATTATGGATTACTTGTAGCTTAAGTTCGAAATGAAAAGTAAGTCATGTTAAGTTGGAATACAATTTGATCGTTACTAGAATCGTCGCGTGTAATTGACTTCAAGATTCTAGTAGTTATATTTAGTTGCGACTAGATATCATGTTATGCTACCAAGTTGGATTGAAATGGAAATTGAATAAGAATTGGTATTGTTGAACTCAGGTGGCGAATTTGTACTTGTGGTTTGTAATAGTTAGTTAATTATTTGTATTGAACTACCCTTCTATTGTGGTGAGCCAATTGAAATGTATAGTTAATTATTTGTATTGGGTTTCTACATATTGTTGTGAGCCAATTGGGGCTGTTTGGCTATTGTATTTCGGCCTTGAAAAGGTGGCAAAGTAAGTAAAAACAAAGGAGGTCTTTGTCAGATTTTCTATAGAATTTGGCGACTTAGCACTTAGAATATTCTACGTTTGAAGTAAGAGGTTAATGGACGATTGTGACCATGATAGGTTGAAGTACTTTGGAGCATTTTACTCTTTGTCGACAAGCGTCGCGAGGTATGTGAACCTCTTCTTTCTTTGGCATGATCCTACGTATGAAATCTCAATGTGATAATATTTCAAGATTTCTTCTACTCTTAGAAGTTAAGAAGTATTTGCATTGTTGAATCTAAGTTAAGAGTATGTTTAAATTGTCCTAAGTCCTTACTAGGTCGTATGGGAGACGTTAGTAAGAATGGTTAGGAAGTTATGAGATTTGATTTAAAGGCTATGTGTCTTGATTTGGTTAAAGTAAGTAAGTGGATTTTATGTTCAAAATGACTTGAATTTATATGTGAAAAGGGGATTGATTTTAAAAGTGGAAGTTATATGATTTTAAGAGAATAAGTTACTTGGTTTTGGAAGTGTATGGAACTTTATATTTTTTTATAAGTATAAGTAAATGGATTTTAAAGAATGTATGTTATGAAGTTTTAAGACTATGAACTTTGGTTGTCTTTGAAGGATTTTGAAACTTTATTTTTCAAGTTATGGGACTTGATTTCTAAAGTATTGATGACATGATTTTATAAGTATAAGCGACATGATTTTAAAGAGTGTATGCTACGAGGTGTTAAGACCATAAGCCTTGATTATAAGTGGAAAGGACTAAATTTTAAAAAGTATGGCTTAATTTATTTGAAAGTTAAGAAGATGGTTTCAAAAGAGTATGTGACTTGAGCTTTAAAAGAAAGGAGGTTTTATGATTCTTTTAAGTATGTATGTACGTAGTATTTTTGGATCTAGTTTTCCTAATGTTGTAAGAATAAAAGTGTCTTAAGTTCTCAAAAATGAAAGGTTGTTATAATAGGTTTATGGGAAGTTGTTATGACGACTTAAGAAGAAGTGAAAAGATGGTTTAAAAATGTTATGTAAGGAAAATACAGAGCCTACGAATTGGCGGATTACGTTATAAAATACAGGAGCCTACAAATAGGCGGATTACGTTATGAAATACACCGAGCCTACAAATAGGCGGATTACGTTATGAAATACAGGAGCCTACAAATAGGCGGATTCGTTATGAAATACACCGAGCCTACAAATAGGCGGATTACGTTATGAGATACACCGAGCCTACAAATAGGCGGATTACGTTATGAGATACACCGAGCCTACACATAGGCGGATTACGCCATATTACCCCGAGCCTACACATGGCCGGTTACGTCCAAGACACCGAGCTCCACAGCGGGCCGGATTATGCTACATGATTTCCACAATGACAAGGCTCGCAAAGGGCGGATTATGCTACATGATTCCACGACACCGAGCTCCACGGCGGGCGGATTATGCTACATGATTCCACGATGCCGAGCCCAGCGGGCGGGCGGATTATGTCACATGATTCATCAAGACACCGTGTCCCGCAAATGGGCGGATTATGTTATGTAAGATAAGTAAGTTATGTGGAAAAACTTGATTAACCTCTTAAGTATGTATGTAAGAATATGATGTTAAATCTTATGGAAAGAAGGAATGGAGCGGTTAATATACGAGTGATTTCGGGAGTTAAAAATGGCATTCTTTTATGCGCTTATGATTTGATTCTTGCACATTATTTCATTCCATATTCGGTATTGTTATCGACCCGCCGAAGTGCGTTAAATGTCCGCAGTTTAGGTACAGTGTGGATCCACGAGCTTAGGATCCAGTTCGGCATTTTAGATGGCTCAGATGTTAGGAGTTGTCATGGCTATATATATTCGAGGTATGGCGGGGCCTGTCCATACGATTGTAATTCTTAGAGTGCAGAGTCACATATTGTGGGTGCTTTGTAAAGAAAGGAGGCAGCTGCCGTTTATGTATGTCGTCGGAAGGTAGCCACTATCGGTGACTGTTGTTTTACTTCCGTTGTTTTATTTATAAGTTTCATGTATGTTCCGATTATCTCGATGTTTACTGTAGGGTGCCTGTGTAGGGCACGATCGCGATCGGGTCGGGTCGTGACATTAATCCTCCTATAGAGTTATCCTTATCACCGAAAGGTAGGTAAGGTGCAATACTGGGGTTGAGTGTTTATATATCCTTAACGGGAATATAAAACGATTTCGTAAACCTGCTTTCTCCGAGAGAAGAAGTCCATAATTCATTGCATTAATAAATAACATAAGCGGATAGTTGAAGAGACATGGAAGCCCTATTCCCATCACAACTGAAGTAAACTCATTAGATAAATTAGTCTTTATAATTCTTAGTTATAAACAACAAAATCAAATATCAATTTACCAAATAGATACCAAAAGATAGATAGTTGGTACTTGAACCCTAATCCTTGTGGACGATATTCGGTCTTACCAGGACTATATTACTTGTTACGATAACGTGCACTTGCGTTAAAGTGTGTGCATCTTTTCGCGCATCAGCCATGTATGGTACGACAAGTCAAAGCAGACAAATGAAGCCTAGTCAGTACAGCCAGGGTGGATTCTGTGACCATTGTCAAATGAAAGGTCATATCAGGGAAATTTGTTACAGGTTAATGTACTGCGATCACTGCAAGAAGTAAGGACATCCAAGTTATAGGTGCTACAAAGTTGTAGGTTATCTAGCAGACTACAAGGGAAAGAAGAAAGTGAATGTGATAGTGATGGGAAATCATACTGGTGTGGTTGATAATTCTTATTGGCATGGTGATGCAGTTGGTAAGAATATGAGGCAATTGTCTAGGGAACAACAGGAATATCTTCAAAGTAAATTGGCTTCGTGCACCCTGGATAAGTATGAGAAAGCACTACAGGCACTTGATTCACAGGAGGAAGGCACTAACAAGGCACCAGTAGCCAGAGCTCATATGGCAGGTAACCTTGATTATCCTAAACATAGAGCTAATATCAATGAAGATTGGATAGTTGACTCAGGGGCAACTGATCATATGGTCAGTAATAAGAGCCTGATTGAGAAGGAAGATAAAGCAAATACATGTCAGGTACAATTACCTACTGGTGATGTTGCTGAAATTACACAAACAAGAACTTGTAGGTTAAAAAATGGTGCTGTTATTGAGAATGTATTATGTGTTCCCACTTTTAGATTTAACTTACTGTCAGTGTCAAAGCTAACCAGAGAGTTGAATTGTTGTGTGAGGTTCTTCCCTGATTTCTTTGTGCTGCAGGATCTGTTTACTGGGAAGGTCAAGAAGATTGGTAGGGAGATTGATGGGCTTTACATACTGGAGTCAGGAAGGAGTTATAGAGACGAAATAAAAGCACATGCCGCATCTGCAGCTGTGGTGTCCAAAGATGAGCTAGAGGCTGATCTATGGCATAGAAGAATGAGTCATGTACCATTCATCATGCTTAGGAAACTCTGTGTTTAGAAATAAGTCAGATATTTCAATAAAGCACTGTGATGTGTGTCCATTAGCTAGACAGGTCAGGAAGCCTTTTCCTGATAGCAATAGCAGAACTGATTTTGCCTTTCAACTCTTACATCTAGATGTATGGGGACCCTATAAAGTGTCATCTTATAATAATATGAGATATTTTCTCACTATGGTTGATGATTACAGTAGGTGGACTTGGTTTTTCTGATGCATATCAAATCTGATGTAATAACCATTCTTAAGAACTTGTTTGTGATGATCATAAACCAGTTTGGTCTGAGAGTTAAAGGGGTTAGGACAGATAATGGAACAGAGTTCCTTAATTCTGCCTGCTCTAATCTATTTGATCAATTAGGGATTATACACCAGAAGTCTTGCCATTATTCTCCACAGCAAAATGGAGTAGTGGAGAGGAAACATAGACATATATTGGAAATAGCAAGGGCCATCAAGATACAAAGTCACTTACCAGCCAAATTATGGGGTGACTGCATTGAAACTGTAGTACATGTGATCAATAGAGTTCCCACCACTGTTTTGGAAAACATTTCACCATATGAGAAGTTATTTAAAAAAGTGTCATCACTTACTCATCTAAAGGTGATTGGATGCCTTTGATATGCTTTCAACTTGGTGAGGAAAGATAAATTTGAGCCAAGAGCCATCAAGGATGTTCTACTTGGCTATGCAGTAAATAGAAAGGGCTACAAGTTATTAAATCTGACTGATGAGACAGTGTTCATTAGCAGAGATGTGACATTCCATGAGAACATATTTCCTTATCAACAAATTAAGGAGACTGGAGATTCAGATATTTTCCAACAGTTTATTTTTTATCTGTGTGCTAATGATGAAAAGGTGATAGCTCAAGCTGTCCCAGTTGATAGTGTGATTCTTGATACACATACAGATGTTCCAATTCATGAATAAGAACCAGTAAATTCAGGTGCAGGTTCAAACAATGAGGTTATAGTTACAACCTCTTATGATGAGGCTGCCAATAAGGACATAATGTCTGGTGTTGTAGCTGAAGATGAAGATACTGCTGCTATTAGAAGAAGATCCACTAGAGAGAAGAGGACACCAATATGGTTAAAGGACTTCATGCATCCAGTTAATCAAGCTGGATGTGCATATCCAATATCGGATGTGATGAATTATGTTGGTTTGTCTGCACAATATCATGGGTTCCTGGCTAAAATCTCAGCAGAGCATGAGCCGAGAATCAAAGGTGGATTGAGGCTATGCAGTCAGAGATTAAGGCTCTAGAAGACAATCATACTTGGGAAATAGTGGATCTGCCTAAGAACTAAGAAACCCATTGGATGCAAATGGGTATTCAAAATAAAGTACAAGGCCACTGGGAAGTAGAAAGGTTTAAATCAAGGCTCGTAGCTAAGGGATATAACCAAAAAGAAGGAGTCGATTACCATGAAACCTTCTCGCTTGTGGTCAAGATGGTGACTGTTCGAAGTGTCATCTCTGTGGCAGTTACAAGAGGTTGGATAATTCAGCAGATGGATGTGTTTAATGCATTCTTGCAGAGGGATCTCAATGAAGAGGTGTATATGCAATTGCCACAAGGGATTGAACATAAGCAAGAGAAGGTGTGCCGATTGCTTAAGTCATTGTATGGGCTTAAACAAGCCTCCAGACAATGGAATATCAAACTAATTACTGGCTTTGGTCTCTTCTGGTTTTGTTCAAAGAAAATTTGATTATTCCCTGCTTATTAGAAGAGATGGAGACAAGATAGCCATAGTGTTAATATATGTCGATGACCTTCTCTTGACTGGGAATGATCAGGAAATTATTAATCAGACAAAAGCCATCTTGCAGCAACACTTCAAAATTAAGGATCTTGGTGAACTCAGATACTTCTTAGGCTTTGAATTTGCTAGGAACAAAGAAGAGATAGTAATGCATCAACGAAAGTATTCTTTGGAGCTTATTGAGGATATGGGTCTAACAGGGTCCAAACCTGTTACATCACCTATGTAGGCTAATGTGAAGTTCACATCTGCTGATTATGATGCTCACATTCAGCAAACACAACCTGAAAAAGTTCGTGTCTGATGAAATTTAGTGAAGAATCCAAAGATCATACCAGAGGCTAATTGAAAGGCTGCTTTATTTGACCAATACCAGACCAGACATTTCCTATTCAATGCAGTGTCTGATCCAATTTGTGCAAGCCCCAAAGCAGTCACATATGCTTGCTGCATAGAGAGTGGTGTGATATGTGAAGCATGCTCCAGGTATGGGAGTGTTTATAGCAGTAGATGAGAGTAATGTGTTGTCTGCGTATTGCGATGCAGACTGGGCTTCGTGTCCAAATACTAGGAGATCAGTCTCGGGATATTTAGTCTATTTTGGACCTTATCTCATCTCTTGGAAGTCCAAGAAACAACAAACTGTTTCGCAAAGCTCTGCGGAATATGAGTATAGAAGCCTCGCATCTGCAATGGCCGAAATTGTCTGGATCACTGGGTTATTTTCTGAACTGGATGTCCCCCGGCAACTGCCTATTTCAGTTTCTTGTGATAGTAAGTCGGCAATTCAGATTGCTAACAATCCTGTCTTCTACGAGAGGACAAAGCATATTGAAATCGACTGTCATTTCATTCGGGAGAAAATCCAACAAGGCCTGATTTCTACCAGTTATATTGCATCTGAAGATCAGCCTGCTGATGTGCTTACTAAAGCTCTTTTGCCAGGCCACCATTCTCATCTCATTTCCAAGCTAGGGATGAAAAACATCTTCTTAACCCCTAGCTTGAGGGGGGGGGGGGGGTGTTGAAGTTATTAATGCAGCAAGTTAGTATTTAGATATTAGTGTGGTGATTAGTAGTTAAATGGTTATGTTGGTTAGTATGTGGGACCATCATATTGGGGCCACAAGTTTTAGTCTTACGCAGCATTTCCCTTTCTCTCTTTCATTGTATAAATAAGGTGTTCCTAAGCATTTGTACTTTGAGCTTTCATAATAGAACTCCACATAAAAGCTTCCACAACTTCATCTTCTCAAACTATTACCAACATTTGATCACTGTGTATCTCACATGCAATGAAAACACAGTGACAATTATCACTAATTACATCGAGATTGTGTCAATTAACAAATATTTATTAAACTTACCGACCAAATGAGTTCGGTAAAACTATTATCATTATTTTAAATAAAGATATCACTGACCTCATGAGCTCGGTAAATTAATTAATAATAAATCACTTTAATGTCTAAATTTTAAAAAAATAGTTAAAAGAACTGACCTCATGAGGTAGGTAAATTTTCAGAAATTCAACACCGACCTCATGAGGTCGGTAACTTTCTAGAAATTCATAAATACTGATTTAATGAGGTCAATATAGTTGAATTTCTGGAAACTCACCGACCTCATGAGGTCGGTAGTGTTGAATTTCTAAAAATTTATCTACCTCATGAGGTCGGTATTGATGAATTTCTGGAAATTTACCGACCTCATGAGGTAGGTAATTTAGAATTTGTACAAATTTACCTACTTCATGAGGTCGGTAGGTTTGAATTCCTGGAAATTTACCGACCTCGTGAAGTCGGTGAGGTTGAATTTTTTATAATTTACCTACATCATTGTCACGCCCCGAACTCCGGGCCCGCGACTGGTGCCCTACCTGGGCACCCTTCTATTCATACAACACAATAAACCGCGGAAGATAAATAACATTAATTTTTTTTTCTCAAAACAAAGGCAAGGCCGATAAGACTATCATAATATAAATCACCCAAAAGGGTCTACACTGTTCAACAATGTAAATACAACTCTAGCCAGTCCAGCCCACATATGAATACAGACCTCTAAGAGTTTGGACAAATACTATGACGGGACAAGACCCCGCCGTATCTCTGAACATACTTAGCCATAATGACAAGCTTCGGAATATTGGAGCTATCCCAAAATGCTGAACAAGGATCCTAAGCTCACGGATCCACAACTATGTACCTAGACCTGCGGACATGAACGCAACCCCCCGAAGGGGGTCAGTACAACAAGTACTAAGTATGGAACAGAAATAAAGTACAGTAAACAAGATCATAACTGTACAAACGAATGACAGGGGCAAGTATGAAAATCAAATACCAGATCCTACCGTGTCATCTAAAACAAGAGTCAACCGTTCCTGGTATCATTGTACTACTTTCTAATATGATAGCCATGTCAAAATCAGGGACACCCGCCCTCAGAATATAATATCACAGAAGCATGCTCGTGGAACACACCATTACTGTCAGCATGTAACAAGTATAATATATAAACAGTCATGTCAAAGTCAGGGACACATGCCCTCAAAATCATTATGCAATTCTAATCATGGGTCTCAAGCCCGCAATATCAAAGCGTGCCCGTGGAATCCTTCATCACTGTCGGCATGCACAAAGTGTAGTATATATAACATGTATCAAGGAAGCATGCCCGTGGAATCCTTCATCACTGTTGGCATGCACAAAGTGTAATGTATATAACATGCCCGTGGAATCCTGCATCTCGGGTACATGTCTTCATGGAGAGGTACTTCATGGATAATAGTATCAACCGGGGATCGAACCCGCATCATGGTCGCACGCCCACAAAATCCTTCTTCGTGTAAGCATGTCCATGGAGCAACGTAATTGAAGCATACCCGTGGAATCCTTCATCACTGTCGGCATGTCAAAATAAAATACATAACAGGATGACCGACCCTCCAATGAGAGGCACGGCAGCGTAGAAATATAACACTTGCACCAAAGAGGCTATCATAATCAAACATATACAAGTTAACAATCTTTAACTCTCATTAGATCAAATAGGAGGAACTATCATTCTCTTTGAAAAACCAAGACAATTACAAGTCTTTCCTTTATAAACCCAAGACACTTTCGTTTCATGTATTCTATTAAGGACTTAATCATGGACACTCTCACATGATTTCCTTATAACATTTTAAAACCCTCTCTTGACTTTCCACAAACCTTGTTATAACAAACTTCCCATAAAGCCGTTATAACAACTTCATTTAGCAACCTAAGGTACTACCACCTCTTTCCTCTTAGACAATTCAAGACATTAACATGTCATGCGACATTAGGGAAAAATGAACCCAAAGTACTATGTACATCTATTCTTTATAAAAAGAATCTTTTCATGCAATATTAGGGAGTTGAACCCAAAAGCACTTTCACTATTAAAACCAAGTTACTTACCCCTTTTCACTCAAGTAACTTACACTTTTAAAACCAAGTAACTTATGCCTTTAAATCAAGTCACTTCTTCTTTCAAAACTCAAGTACTTACTTTTCAAATAACGTTACTCCTATCTTTTAAAATCGAGTCATGCATTCTCTTTAAACCAAGTAATCTATACTTGTTAAAATAATTCAAGTCTCTTAACTTTAGAAATCAAGTCCCATAACTTGAAAAATAAAGTCTTCAACTTTCCCAATAAATCAAGTCTCTTAACTTTAGAAATCAAGTCCCATAACTTGAAAAATAAAGTCTCCAACTTTCCCAATAAATCAAGTCTCTTAACTTTAGAAATCAAGTCTCATAACTTGAAAAATAAAGTCTCCAACTTTCCCAATAAATCAAGTCTCTTAACTTTAGAAATCAAGTCTCATAACTTGAAAAATAAAGTCTCATAATCTTTAAATCACATCTCATAACTTTAAAGTACTTCAAGTAACTTATACAATTCAGACCAAGTCACTCATACTTTCATAATCAAGACTCATATATTTTCAAAATCAATTTACTTACTTCAAATGAATTAAGTCACATAGACTCACTAAAATCAAGTCACATAGACTCACTAAAATTAAGTCACATAGACTTACCAAATCAAGTCACATAGACTCACTAAAATTAAGTCACATAGACTTACCAAATCAAGTCGCATAGACTCACTAAAATTAAGTCACATAGACTTACCAAATCAAGTCGCATAGACTCACTAAAATCAAGTCACATAGACTCACTAAAATTAAGTCACATAGACTCACTAAAATTAAGTCACATAGACTTACCAAATCAAGTCACATAGAATCGCTAAAATTAAGTCACATAGACTCACTAAAATCAAGTCACATAGACTTACCAAATAATCATGTCAAAGGAAGGAAGAAGTTCACATACCTCGTGACGACTAACCCATACGACAAGTAGCAATACGCTCCAAAGTACTTCAACCTCATCGGCTATTCCTTAAGCCAAGTAGATCATGTTACACGTAGTACTTCAACCTATAATGACGATATCACTTCTATCAATATCATACTTACTACTACTAGTATAAGACTTATACCAATTAATAGCCCTCTTAATCTACGGAAATTTGGGCAGCACTTCCTTTGTTTCTACGTACTTTTCCACCTTTTCTAAGGCCCGTATTTCAATAACCAATACGCCACATTTAAGGCACAACAATCAACAACAATACAACATATAGTCCTTTTTCAATTCTTTAATCCAATTCATTACTCCAACATGTTATATACGTCATAACAATTATAACAACTAAATTCCCTTTCTTGTATAACATGTGACGATTATAACTAAAACCAAATTGATTATCAACTTCAATGGCTAACATGACAATTTTGATTTTAAGGTCTCAACATGGTCCAAATCTTTTCAATCTTCATTCTATATAACACATGCTCCTTTATCAACTACTTAAACATGTAATCTTCAATTACATTAGGTAGACCAAGATCATTACCTCAATAAGCCCAAATATAATCCAAGACTAAAAGTCGATCCTTAGCAACTTTAGCTCATTTCCTTTACATTCCAATCCACTCCAAGCAACCCTTAGAAGTTTATAACCAACTTCTCTTCAAGTTCCAACTCAAAATGTGAAGAACACCTTAGGGTTTCAATATGCGACTAGCGGATTAACGTAGTATTTCTGGGATTTAAGAGGTTGTATATGCTTAGTATACTACTAGAGACCTTAGGTTTGAGTATGAGGATTTATCAACAACATTTGAAGAATTTTTTGTTCTTCATTGAGCCATGGCCGAGAGCCCTCATAAGTGTGCACAAGGTTTCTTGATTTTTCTCTAAGTGTTGGATCTTGTCTTGCTACTAGTATGGTATATATAATACATCCAAGGGTTTAGATGAAACCAATTGTGTGGCTAGGATTGTGGTCAACAATATCAAGCTCCACTTGGTCTTCTTGACCAAGACTTTTTCGCCCAACATGGGCATGTGGGGGTGACACGTGTCACCCTCCTATTGGTCCATAATATTTCACCTCTCATAATTCCAATAAATTCTATAAGTCTCAAATATCAAATTTGGGAACTCAATTTCCATTATTAAACCTTTTTCCTTCACGAGGCTCGAAATAATTTTCCGTAGGAAAAAGTAATCTTTCTTTCGTTTCAAACTTAAAGTCGCATCTCCTCACGTACGTCCTTATATACATGTCCTGGAACTACGGGGTGTAACAATCATGAGGCCGATTTTCTGCAGAAAAAACTACAGAACCTGGCTGCTATTGACTATTGTAGCTGCCCACCTACCAAATTCAAAATAATTTTTATATTCAACTAAATCCAGCTCTAATAGCTGCCAACAATTCACCAAACAACAATAAGGACATATACTAACATTCAACAACTCATACTACATAAAATTCAACTACATACTACTTCAAAGTAGGGGTGGTCGGGGCGGGTCCCGGTGGGACATGGGAAGGGTCGGGATCGGATCTCCGACGGGACAGGCGGGAAGGGATTAGCGGGACAGGCAGATGTCCCATCCCATCCCACATCCCGCCGGAAAGGAGATCAGTGTTGGGGGACAAGGAGGGGTCGGGTCGGAATTGGGTTTTCAGTAATAGAACAAGATAATGTAATAAATACATCACAATGTTGTTTTTGTGCCTATTATATTATTTAATAGAAATATAATTTTTTTGTAATACAATTTCAAACTTGTAAATTTGTGGTGTTGTTCAAAAGTTGCAAATCGCGTAGTAAAATTGTAATAAAAAAATTACATAATTAATCATACTTTTTCCAATTTCCTCACAATGTCTTGAGGATCTTCAGCTGGAATTGAAAGTTGTTGGTCAAATTGTTCGATGTTTCTTTCGGTTCCCCCGGACAAGATTTCATTGTAGTTGTAGTCTTCTTCTTCGTTGATCTCCGATTGACAGCACCTTCTACGCTCCGCTTGAATCCAATCTCTGAATAGAACTGCAATATCCAATGTGTATCCCGTCAATGAATGGTTATGCTCTCCTATTTGAAATCTTCCCACAGAAAAAACGCTTTCAGGAGCTATTGATGACGCTTGAATGTTCAACACATCTTGGGACATCATTGCTAGTGTCGGAAATGCGTTCTCATTGTTCCTCCATTATTTCAGCAAGTCTTCATGTCCTTCATCATTGACAATTAATTCGTACGATACAACACCCTGCTAGAAGAAATACTCTTACCCTTGTTACCTCTACTAGAAGAAGCACCCTTACCCTTATCCGTAATTATACGTCCAAAATGTTTCATTATAATTATGTAAATAAATAATTAAAGTAAATAAAATTAAGTGTGATAATTAAAATTAAGTAACAATAATAATTTAAAGAAGAAACGAAGGTACTAAACGCCGACGTAACGTCGACATGTAATCGATGTTGAAAATTGAAACATTGCTCGATGGATGATCCTCAAGCTAGTTGCCAACTTCACTCCCAATTTTTGAACTTTGATATAAATGAGCAAACAAAATATAATATTTAGTAGGCAATGTAGAATTGTAGAGAGATAAATTGAGAGATGGTAGGAAGATTTGTGAGAAAAATGAATAGGAAAATGAGGTATTTATAGTTGACAAATAGGATTAAAGTGTAAATATATTAACTTAGGGGTTAAAATAAATATTAAGGGGTAGGGGGTTTATGGGATGGGGGTAAAAAATGGTCGTTATAGCCGTTGCACAACGATCAAAATCGAAATTTACATAGGGGGATGGAGGCGGGACGAGGCGTGACGGGGTCAGATCAGGATCGGGACGGGCGGGACGAGGTGTGACGGGGTCGGATCAGGATTGGGACGGGCGGGACGAGCCCAGGTCCCGTCCCGAGTTCGAACCATGACACCAATTTTATTTTTGGGATCGAGGCGGGTGGGTATCGGGATGGGCTGGGTCGGGATCGGGTCAACCCTGCTCAGTGGACAACCTTACTTCAAAGTATAATGAAAATATTCACAAATGACATTAAACTACTTCAACATTCACACCAATCACAAAAACATTAAACTAGTCCAAATTATGTTAGTCTAGAACATCAAACTACTTCAACCTTCACAAATTAACATCCACAAAACACTTGAGCATTTCTTAGAAATTCACCAACGAAGGCCATAAGATAGTTTACAACTCACAGAGGTCGTGGTTTGTTTGACACATGATCCCCTCATCCTCCTCACCATTAGATGCTTACCCATAATGTTTTTTTCCTGTAAACAAATGGCGTGCATTAGCCAAGTAATCTTGTTAAATTCTTAAACAGAGGAGAAAATATAGAACGAAACAGTGATTGTAAGAGGTGATTGTAAGACGGGAGAGAAGAGAAAATCGTGGAAGAGGGAGAGATATTTTTGGGGAGCAAAGTGCTCTTCTCAGATTTTATATAATATGTTTTCTCAAATGAATATTACAAGTAAATGTCCTATTTATAGGCTAATCTAATTGCACTCCTAATATCACAAAATATCTAATTAATCAACAAATCACAAAATATCTAGTGTAATCAAAATATCTAATGATATCATTTAATCAAAATAATATCCAATTAACTAACCACATATATATACAATGTATATATGTGGTATATCTCAACACCCATAGCTAGGCACTCAAAACATCGATTTCGATCTAGCTTGAAACAATAGCAAAACAATTAGCCTGCAATCAATAGCCACACGATCAGAGGTGGCATTGATAAGCGGCGTGGTTTAAATTTTACACAACGATTACGAGGCTGAGTTTGCTAAAAGTCGATCCACAAAACCGACCAAATTTTGAATGGCTACATGCACAAGCGGCTCGTTCACAATACCATCATATTCAATTTAGATGCACAACACATTCTTTAGAAGACAAATTCTCAT
The DNA here is from genome assembly GCA_029844215.1 of Przewalskia tangutica. Lineage (NCBI taxonomy): Eukaryota > Viridiplantae > Streptophyta > Magnoliopsida > Solanales > Solanaceae > Przewalskia > Przewalskia tangutica. The sequence continues at coordinate 20,481,520 of CM056723.1, forward strand.
CTGCGTTGGCATGTTAAAGGCAAGCAACTTAGTAGTTTCGTATATTAATCAAGCAATTTGATTATCGGTGGTCGCCTTCTTGTCCTCTGCTGGCTACACTTAAAAGTGCACAACAACACAGCGACAACCGTTTACCAACAGCGGTGCGGCTAATCTGAATCGACCTCGATCAAAGAATTCCAAAGAACCGTTATTACGGAATTTCCGGCAATATCGATCGCCAAAAAAAAAGCGTCGACATCGGTCATATTTCCATCCAAAGAACACTAGCGTTAGCAAACGGAAACCACGGTGCAAACCGCATTACCACCAACTATTTCCAGCAACCAAAATAGACAACAAAATATCCTGAATCATTCCCACTGATCCTAGCAATAACAGTAGGCAAAAAACAAACAAACAAAAACAGTCCATCCAGTCCTGCACCAGCAGGAACATTGCACCAGCAGGAACATCAAGCAAGTAGGAGCTTTAACTCCCATATCAATAGATGAAGAACCCCTCGTTCTCTAGTCTCACTCGGACTAAAGAATCCATCGATTCTCCTTATGTAAAAACGACGGCAAGAACCCCTCTTTCTCTAGTCTCATTCGGACTAGAGAATCTCTCAATTCTCATCACGCCAACTATTTTAATAAGCAGCAAGAACCCCTCGTTCTCTAGCCTCGCTTGGACTAGAGAATCCCTCGATTCTCATCACACAATCTCACACAATACAGACTGTCTTCGATGAAGTATCCCTCAATTCTTAGTCTATTTGTCGCTAAGAACTCCTCGATCCTTCTATCGATAGACATTTTCTACTCTATGATCCTCTTAATCACAGAAATCCATTAATATCCCTAGCATGAGTTGCAATAGCAACATCTACACCAACTGCTCACCTGAAACAATCACACCGGCGGATACTGGCGGTGCCACGCCCGATAGTAGATACGCGGCGGTGGCTCGTGCATTTTCATCACCAGAAGAACGAAGCAGACTACCTCAAGGCGTGGCACGGTGAAAGCACAAACACTTGTGTCGGCCAACAACCACAAGCCAACACATAACAAAGAACAACCTGACACATAATAGAAATCGGATCGAACTTAAGCAATACTAACACGCGACACGACGGCGAACTCGACAATTATCCTCCAATTTGTCAAGTCACCAACACACATACAATTCTAACAACACAGAACCAGTACTGAAAAGAAAACAACATCAACAATAGCACACAGCTACGAAAATGATTTTCAGAAATATTTTCGGCGAGCTTTGATTTACTGTCGATCCTGTGTCACTCGCAACATAATCGATCTATATCCTCTATATCCTACAGAGATTACCTCAATACTCTGTTGATTTCGATTGCGTCGCGATTCTGATCCTCAGTCCCTTCGCGGTCGCCAATTTCTCCTCAATATGTTTCAGAAATCGATCGATTCCTGCTCAATTTATGTCACTAAATTTCAGATTTCTTTTGCTCGATTGTGTAGATCCCTCAAATCTCCTCCTGCATTCGCCAGAGATTTCCTCAACCTACACCATCACTCTAGGCTTTGAAAATGCAGAATTCCTTCGAAATGAGCTCAACATTAGCTCAACTCCAGGCTCTGAAAATCTTCAATAGTATACACATATTCCTTCGAATTCCTCACTACATATGCTTGAATTCGTATTTCTTACTGCGTGCGTATAACTTCAATTGCTTCGATTGCAGGTATCGATCCTTCGATTCCCACTGTATGTGATTGCGCTCTTCCGTGAAGTTCTCCACAAGTTGAAAAATAACTCTGTCACTGTTTCAACGAACATGAACCCTAATTTTTTTTTCCAGAAAATTTGAATTCACAAATTGAGTTTATATATGATAATCACCAGATCTGATAGGATCTAGTCTTTGATACCATGTTAAATTCTTAAACAGAGGAGAAAACATAGAACGAAACAGTGATTGTAAGAGGTGATTGTAAGACGGGAGAGAAGAGAAAATCGTGGAAGAGGGAGAGATATTTTTGGGGAGCAAAGTGCTCTTCTCAGATTTTATATAATATGTTTTCTCAAATGAATATTACAAGTAAATGCCTTATTTATAGGCTAATCTAATTGCACTCCTAATATCACAAAATATCTAATTAATCAACAAATCACAAAATATCTAATCTAATCAAAATATTTAATGATATCATTTAATCAAAATAATATCCAATTAACTAACCACATATATATACAATGTATATATATGATATATCTCAACAGTGATGAACCCACATTAATGATTACAAATATCAAGGACCCCTCCTATAAACATGTTTCAAATGAATATGTCATTCTGGAGGTGGCAAACAGTGTACCAACCAATTAACCTTACTGACTTCGGAAATTGATGGCAAGCGCAAATCTGTTAAATGAATCCATGTGAAGTGCAAAGGATCACTTAGTTATGAGGGCACCCATTGGACTGGTTATAACTTCATTAGGAAGATTCAAAATATCACCTGAAATGGTTGCACCCATCTAATAATAACAACCACTTCTTTGGTTGTTGTATGCCGTCAGTTTGCATTATGCAAGGAATTAGAGTGTTGAAGAGACAAGAGAGGAAAGCAGACAACCTAGTATTTGCAAATTATTTTATCAAAGGCTTATTAGTAATTGAAGAAGATATATAGAGGTGGATTTTCATCATTTGAGATGGTACAATCTATTTTTGCTATTGTGCTGCAATGATACTTTTCTCCAGTGTATTAATGTGGTTGTGGCCTTAGATTTTTCATATAAGTTCCTTCGTTCCCAAAAGATTGTTCTACTTTTTCTATTGATTTGTCCTAAAAAAATTGGCTCCTTTCTAAATGAGAAAAAGAAAAAAAGGATTCAGATTATTGTTTAACTTATCGACCTCATGAGGTCGGTAAATTAAGTTGACTAATTTACCGACCTCACAATGTTGGTAAATTAACTAATTTACCGACGTCAAAATATCGGTAAATTAAAATTAAATTACAATAATTTAAATTAAAATGATTTTGGTTATATAATTTTTTTTAAAAAATTATTTTAAGTACTACGGACCTCACGAGTTCGGTATATTTTTTGGAAAAATTACCGGCCTCATGGAGTTGGTTATTATAATTTTTGTATTTTTATTTTATTTTGCTAACCAAAATAAATAATAAATAAATAGGAGGCCTATACCGACCTCAATTGAGGTAGGTAAAAACAATGTGTTTAGTAGTGGACTGAGAATCTAAACATCAGGCTCAAATTTTTTTAAAAAAGTTTCTATACTATTTTCAAATGTCCTCTAGATAATTAAGTTAATCACTTAAAATGTATTACTTACTTTAACTATATGCATTAGTCTTATAATTCGTAAAACCTCAAGTCTATTTAATTGAAGGTAATTCGTATAATTAAATAAAGAAAGTTGAAAATTTTATGTGGTTAACTTATCTACGTAATAAGCGTTTGAGAACACACACAAAATAATTTTCAAAATTTAAATCGAGAGTGTCTAATAGAAACACGTACTTTTTATATGTTCATGTGCTCAGTTAATATATATCGGAGTTTGAGCATCAAAATAAAATTTACTGGAAAATTTAAGGTATTGATCGATATATGCTTAGATAGAGCCGTCAAAATGGGCTTAGCCCTTGAGGTCAGCCCAACTTAGTAGGGTTGGGTTAAGATTTTTAAAGTTAATTTAAAGTTGAGGCTTATACGCCCAATCCCAGCCAGCCCGTGGCCCTTGAGGCTTGAACGAGGCTGGGCCGAGGTCGGCCCATGGGCCAAAAGGCTGTTTAATTTAAATTATAAATTCAAAAGAAAATTATGCAAAAAGATGTAAAAGGCGGGAATAGTGATTATAGAATAAGTCCTAGTACCTTACATAATACTTTACTCATTTTGCATTAAATCCCTAATCCATCACGAATATGTCAAAGATTTGTTGCTACTCAAAATTGGTTGCACGACTTTACCCAAATTCAAAATGGTAATATTTTCAAGTGATTTTACTATTATTAATTTTTTAAATATAGTTATATGATAATGTTTAACTAATTAAATTTACATATAAATGTAGACGAAAATGAAGATGTTGATTAAAACAACTTATCACAAACAGATTTAACCGTACTTGACAATGTTTGATGTTGAATATGCTTCGTAAAATTATGTACTTTCACATAATTATTGCCTACAAGTCTATGCCTAGATATTAATGCCACGTTTTAAACCCTCCCATGCACCTGCCCATGTTCCTGTAAAAACAAAATTCCTTTTCTAATTAACTTCTGATTTTAAGAGGGATTATTGCTCGACAATATTTCTTAAACTTCCCAACGGCTCTCACAAAAGTTGTTAGCAAGGATCTTCAATTTTAAAAACAGATTCAGTTGCTCGATCAAATTAAATAGATACGTAGATTATATTTAGTAGATATATACAGTACCTGGATGTTGATTACTTCCAAGATTTTCCTACTTTTTTTTGGATTAAGAGGATTTGTTAATCTGCTTTTTTAACTGAATATATGGTTGTGATGATCTTCCACAGGAACCATAAGTCACACACACACACACACACAATATATATATATATTAATGCCATTTCTTGGATTATCGCTTCATTTCAGTATGGGATATCCTTTAATTATACTTCTAATTAAGAGTACCAACTTCTCCTTTTGACTTGAAGATTTTGATACATTTGTTGATATTAAGAACTAAGCAATTTATCTTCTTTCTTTTTCCTTTTAATTTCCTGTAACCATCTTGTATTCTAAATGAAGTTCATTTTTCTTCTTTTTCAAAAAGAGTTTAAATTGTATATATCAATTGTGTAAAAAATATTTAATAATCATGTCATTTATCAGGTAATTATTGGTAAGTAGTGTCCATTATATATAAGCATTTATTCGGAAACAAAACAAAAAAAAATTAAAATCCTTCAAAAGACGTTTGGGAAACAACCTTAACCAATATTTAGGATAGAGACACAATCTCAAACCTTAATTATTATTTTTATCGCAGCAATTATTTCTATTTTCATATTATTTTTTATACTTTAAACTTTAGAAAAAAATAAAGGATATACAAAATTTGCTTTCTTCTATTACGAGAATCCGATATTTGCAATCTTTTAAGTATTTTAGATAGCGTTCTTGCATAGTTGCATCTAATTTAAGTGCATACCGTTGATAATTTAATGATATTACTTTCTAAATTGAAAACTTGACCAAACTTGCATCCCATGGAAGTTGATTCGTTATCTTGTACTAGTACTAATTTCATTATACTTGTTATTTGCAAGTTGAATTAGATCTCATCCATTAGAAAGCTATATAGGTTGTAACTGTGAGGAAAAGGATATGTTACAGGAATGTGTACAACAACAAATGTTACAATCTGAAAGTAAAACACAAATATTTCTTCTACAAAAAACTTGGTGAGTCGGGTGTTAGCACCCTGTCTTTAAAATAATATTGCCTCGTATTAATCCTTTAACGGTGTGTTGACAATTTGTCTCGTAAGATAAAACAGCGAACAAACAATTGAGTAAAGGAGGCTCAAATGTTTACTAGAAAAGAAGAATCTTTGAGTGTGGAAGATTGCAAGAGAGGAAGAATTTTTTTTAAAATCTGAAGTGTGTTTTACAATTGAGCCAATGCCTTCAATTTATAGTGTAGAGAAGATGACTTCCCATCTAGCCAAGTAATGGCCTTGAATGACCATGTAATGACACTTAATATAAGGTTACAATTCAGCCAAATAATGGTTGAATTCACGTGGGAAATAATGGAGGTTTAATGCTCCAAAACCAGCCCAAGAGTCATGTCTTTTGATTTCCCGTCGTGACTTTCTGGAAGACAAGCGCCGCGGCCCTTAAGTGAGGCGCCGCGGCTCTCTCTCATTCTCATCACTAGCGTAAGAGGTATGTGAGCCCATCTTCCTTTCTTTTGGCATGATTTTGTGAATTATTGATTCTTCATTCGACATGAATATTATACAAGGGAAAAGGACATGTGATCTGAGTTATGAAAAGGACATGTGATCTTCTTGTAAGAAGTTTTTTTATGATTTTAATGAGAGTCAAGGAAATGATTTAAATTGCATACAGTTGCTCATGATATCTACTCGTGCTAAGAGTCATTTTTCCACTTCACCGCGTCCCGGGCCAGGCAGATTCGTGCACATATATCAGGATGATTCACCGCGTCCTCTAAAGTAAGGCGGTTATGTATACATATATGATGATTCCACGGGCGACAGCATCCGTGATGCGATCTGAATAACCATGATATATTCCACCGCGTCCACCGCTTGGTCGGGCGGTTTATTAATTTATTTACATCGATGATTTTATGACTAAGCGTGCATGAAATGCGGTATGACTCTCATTCTTTTATGATACTGATTGGCGCTCTACCTTACAGACACGATTTTGATCTTATTTACATTATTTCATGCTTACATACTCGGTACATTATTTCGCATCGACTCGCTTTCCTCGAAGCTGCGTTACGTACTGCGAGTTCAGGTGTTCAGATAGGTGACCCTCCAGTCTAGGATTTCTGTACAGCAGTTGGAGAGCTCATTTGTTCCGGAGCCAGCTAATTTGGTACAGACCTTTATCTTTCAGACTTATGCATATTTTGGGCACGACGGGGTCCTGTCCCGTCATATGTCAGTATTGCACTCCTAGAGGTCTGTAGATAGTTGTGGGTTGGACGTTTGTACCTTGTTTTGGTTTTTGATGTTGTTATACCCTGTGTTGGAATGTTTCCGGTTATTCCTGTTGTTATCTAGTGGCAGCCTTGCCGGCTTGCCTATTTTGACTATCCCTTTATGTATATAATGTTGTTTGATGGCAGCCTAGTCGGCTAGCCTGTTTTGTTTGTTGATTAGTTGTGTAAGGCAGTCTTGTCGGCTCGCCTATTTGGGGACATGTTATAAAAGCAACGTTGTGCTGCCAAAATTTCTATAGATCTCGGTATTAATTGGATTAAGAGTGACAGGTCAGTAATGACGTCCAATTAGGACGTTTAGTCGCGGCCCGTCGGGTCGGGTCGTGACAGACTGACAGTTCACTCCCATTAAGTTTTTCTTTATCTGTATATCCACAAGTATAATTTATTAATGCCCCTAGGTTTATTATCCACAAGCCCTAAATGGATATACAGATAAAAAGAAAAACTTAATGGGAAGTGTAGAAGAAATATGAGACAACGCAAAGGGGAAAAAACATGTTCATCGAAGATTACATCTGTAGAGATGATAGCTTGGAAAGTGTTTAATTAGGTTTAAAACCTTGTAATCTTCTTTCCAAAGGGAAATTGAATACACATGGAGTTAAAGTGTTTGGCTTGAATTTGACCCTGTTGATTGTAATGGTAGACACAAGAACAAAGGCAATCAAAAGTTGTAATCTAACTGTTAATCAAATTGAAATATACTAACCATGCAAAAGCTCAAAAGATATCTTGTTCTAAAGAATGGATGATGGAAATCTATTACTAATTAGATATTCTACCAGCCCTAAAATTTGCAGCCATTTTCCTTAACTGTACATTTAGCTAGACATTATGAGAATGGTTTGGTAAGATGACTGCATAGAGTAATGGTTTCCCTGAACTACTCTTGCTTTGCCACTTGTAGTAGTTAGTCAGTTATGCATCAAATTTTGAGCAGGCTATGACCCAACTCGTTTATTGAGTCTACTCATTTTAACCCGCCCATTTACCATTGCAGTCTAATATAGTAGAGAAGAGACCAGCTTAACAGAAGCCATCTGTTTTTGCAGCCTCCACAAACAAGATAGGACATCTCCAGGCCTGCAAACTGCTCAAGAATTTTTAGGTTGTGAAGAAACTAATGCTCAGCCAACAGGATTAACTAGACCAGGGGCCTGAGAGCTTGTTTCCAGGCCTGTATATAGTTAATGGCAACCTCCATTGCTATGACTTTTATGTTTTTGTTTCAATAAACGCAAGTGTTCAATTTAGAGGACGAGCAACACCTGTGCTAAGTGTAACCAGAATGAGATTCTATCTGAAAATTTATGTATTTGATTCATCCTTACCCCCCTTTTGTCTTCCTCCTATCTCCCTCTACAACATTCATAGAATAACTTCTCCTTTGTGTTCCCCGATACAATTTAACTTTTCTTAACTGATTTTATCGACTATAGTTTTTCAATTTACACGACACAGTTGTGCATGTTGATAAAGACAGCATGTAAACTCTACTCGGTTAGGGCACAAGTAATTCTGCCTACTCAATATCCTTTACAGCATCCTGCATAGATGATGAACAAGAAAGTTACAACCGACCTTAGAATAGTCCTTTCATGACAGAAATAGAAAAAAGTATAGCTCAAGCATATGTTAACAACAAACCCAGTCCCACAAGTGGGGTCTGGAGAGGGTAAGATGTATGCAGCCTTACCTCAAAAAAGTATAGCTCAAGCATATGTTAACAACAAACCCAGTGTAATCCCACAAGTGGGGTCTGGGGAGGGTAAGATGTATGCAGCCTTACCCCTACCTTTCTAGAGAGGCTGTTTCCTATTGACCCTCGGCAACCCCCCTCCTTTATCCGGGCTTGGGACTACTATATGTTAGTACTATTATAATACAGGAGGTTCGGTACGAGCATAGTGTAATAGAAAATGATCAGTGTTACCTTAGCGAGCCGTGTTACATAAGCTGCAGCAAGTGCTGTAAACAATAAACCTACTCCAAGGGTCAATAGTTGTTGGATTCCTCCTCCTAGACCAATTTGAGATTCTTCTTGCTGGATCATCAAGAAATATAAGTACATTAATGGGGTTTGTTGAATTTCTTTTGAGTTCTCAATTTATTGTACTTCTTTTCCCACACTAAGAGATGAATAAACTTCCCATATGAACATAACATTAAATGTATCAATATCAAGTATGGGAAGGGCACAAACTACAATATCTCAATTTGAGCAAATTAGCAACAGATGCAATTATCATTTCTGCGGGACTGGAAGAATAAAGTCACAGAAATAATGATCGATATAAGAAGGGACAAAGATTTCACAGATAAGTGCACAAGACAAAGAAGTGACAAACTCACAATAATTGCACGGCCAAATGCACCTGCACTCACGTAAGCCCATGATCCAGGAAGCATACCTAGACAACTGCATACGAGAGATAAGATTTAATCAAAACGAAAAGTATGCCTGACAAGTGAATAAACAAGTCCACAAAAGCAAAAGTATGTTTGATGCACCCAATGAAATTATCATATACTCGTACTCTTGAATAGCTATAGCGTCGCAAAACACTCAAACGATCCCTCTAATCTAACAGAAAGAAATCTGTATAAGAGGCTACTTCCACAAATCTAGAATCTAAATTGCAAACGAATCCTTACCACATTCTTCAACAAAACAGCTTTGCTAATGCTAAACATCAGCTAAGGTGACAAAGAGTGGAAGAAAGACTTCAATATCACTATACAAAAGAGGAAACAGATATGTAAATGTCTTGAAAGTATTCTTCTCCCTACAATTTAGATGAGGCTCAAGTCATTCCAAAGAAAGGAAGCTTCAAGTACCACGGGTCTATCATCCAAGGGAATGGAGAGATTGATGACGATGTCACACATCGTATTGGGGCAGGGTGGATGAAATGGAGGCTTGCATCTGGAGTCTTATGCGACAAAAAGGTGTCACCAAAACTAAAAGACAAGTTTTATAGGGTGGTGGTTAGACCGACTACGTTGTATGGGGCGAAATGTTGGTCAGTCAAGACGTCGCACACCCAAAGGATTGAGAGTATCAGAGATGAGGATGGTCAGATGGATGTGTGGGCATACGAGGAGGGACATGATTAGAAATGATGATGTCTGGGGCAGAGTAGGAGTGACCTCGGTGGAAGACAAGATGCGGGAAGTGAGGTTGAGATGGTTTGGATATGTGCGGAGGAGAGACACATAAGGCCCAATGCAGAGGTGTGAGAAGTTGGCTATGGGCGGGTTCAGGAGAGGTAGAGGTAGACCGAAGAAATATTGGGGAGATGTGATTAGACGGGATATGGAGCAGACGCAACTTACTGAGGACATGACCTTAAATAGGGGGTTGTGGAGGACACAGATTAGGGTAGAATGGTAGTAGGTAGTCGAGCGTAGTCCTAGTTACACTTACAAACTGGTAGTTATGGTGTTATTACGGTAGGCATGCTTAGCAGATCATACGAATAGGCGTAGTATTGTTTTATAGTATTCTCTAGTTTTATTTCTTATGCTATGTGTTCTTTAATGTACTTGATTTATCGCATTTATCTGCATTAGTTACTGCTTCTCTTTCAGGATGCGATATCATGGCATATTCGCGTTTGCTATCAGCATTTTCTTACTGCTTTAATTTTTTGATCGGGTCTGACTATTTTTTGCTTTGCTTGTCCTGAGCCGAGGCTCTCTCGGAAACAGCCGCTCTACCTACCAAGGTAGCTACCCTCCCCAGACCCCACGTCGTGGGATTTCACTGGGTATGTTGTTGTTGTAATTGATCATGTAATGGACAACTTATTTGTATCACTAAATATCTCACATATCATATGATAGCTGTTATTTTTGGACTTCCACTCGATTTACTCTCTGACAATAAATAAAAGCCTAAGTGACTGACAGGCCTGATAGCAAATTAAGCCGTTTATGTAAAATATATGCAAGATTTTAGCACTGAGGTATTCCTTTCTATATGTTCAGATGAATCCAAAGGTGCAGTGGCAAGTTTGTGAAAGGGGAAAAGAATCTGAATTCTTCCAAATCCTAGAAAATGAACTTCATCCTCTAAGTGAATCCAAAGCGCAGAAATTTAGACATATGGACATTAGCCCAAAGGTGAAGTAGGAAGTGAAAATAGAAAATGAGACTCACCTTCCTAGAACATACGGCACAAACTCGACTGAAGTAAGTCCGTATAGATAATTCCCAAGAGAAAAGGGAAGCAACGGGCTCAAACGGAGAAGAGTAACAACTTTGAAACCATTTTCTCCTATTGCTTTGTCTATCGCGAGAAATTTCTTATTCCCTTCGACCAGCTTAAGAATACGTTCACGAGCAAAATATCTGGCAATCAGGAATGCAATACTTGCCGCCACCTGAGTGCATATCATAGTATTGAGAACACATTGTACATCATCATAACTCTATTGAACCGAATGATCAGCTTACCGTTCCACTAATGGAAACAATGACGGTCCCAGTGATGGAGCCAAATAGAAGACCAGCTGACATGGTCAATGGAATGGCAGGTATTGCAAGAATCTATATGAGAAGTGTAACAGTGAAAGTTCCATTTAGAAACTATAAAAAAACTCACTTATTGAGCTAGGCACAGTTAATCTATTAGTATCACTTTCAGACAATAAAAATATTAGCTCTTGCTACTTTATGTTAGTTCATAGTATAAGCCCTCTATGAGTATCTTATGAAGTACAATACTTAGGCATGCGCAATCTAATATGATGGAACGGAACCGGACCATACACCATATTTTATTTCCACAAAACTATCAGCTTTCCCCACTAGATCACATTGTACGCTTAATGAGTACATTGCTGCAGCTTCTTGAAACATTTTAAACCAAAACAGAGTATACTTCTTACTTCTAGTCCAGCATAAACTGCAACAAAAAGAGCATACCCAGCTGGTCCATAACCTGCCATGTGAGGAGCCACAGTCAAAATGAATTCATAAAAATATATTCACATGATAAATCTATTGAAATGGGATGTGTGAGCATACTAGGAGAGATAGGATTAGAAATGACGATATCCGGGACAAAGTGGGAGTGGCCTCGCTGGAGGACAAGATGCGGGAAGCGCGATTGAGGTGGTTCGGGCATGTGAAGAGGAGATGCCTGGATGCCCCAGTGCAGAGGTGTGAGAGGTTGGCTATGGACGGTTAGAGGTAGGCCGAAGAAGTACCGTGGAGAGGTGATTATACAATATATGGCGCAGCTCCAACTTACCGATGACATGACCTTAGATAGGAAGTTATGTAGGACACGGATTAGGGTAGAAGGTTAGTAGATAGTGGAGTGTTTCCCCACTTTCCTTTCATACTAGTAGTCATAGTATTACTTTTGTAGTTTCTTTCCTTTCGATTCCTGCTACTATTTGGTGATTCTTGTACTTTGATTATCGTATTGACGGGTGGTTGTCAATATCCTTTTTTGTGTGTTTGTTACTGCTCTATCATATTTTTTATAGTATTTTGATATGACTGATTTGTTCCCGTTATTCCCTTTTAGTAATACTTTGAATTGCTTGTTTTTATGCCGAGAGTCTACCGGAAATAACCTCTCCACCTCCGAAGGTAGAGGTGAGGTTTACATACATTCTACTCTCCTCAAGGATTTCACTGGGTATGTTGTTGTATAAATATGTTGAAAGTTTTTGCATTCTTTCATTTGGCTTCCAAGTTTCTCAGTATTGTTAAAAAGACTCTCCAAACTGAATTTTGTGCAATAACCATATTATGAAGCAAACTAGCACCAAAAATGCCACATGGAACACAAATCAGTTCAAACAAGTCTACAAGATAAAGAAACCTTGAATTTGGTGGCGTTACTACTTGTTTGGAAATGCTATTTCATCAATTTTTCACACATGAGGAGGGCAGGGAAAAGGGAGGAGTCAAAGAGCAGAAGTTCACAAAATAGGCTCATTCTATCTAAGACAAGAATCAGGTATAGCAAACAACTACAATCATGGTCGAGCATCTTTCTAGCAGTAAGGTCTTTGGTGCTTAACAAAATGGAGATAAGAAAGAAGAAGAAGAAGAGGAGGAGCCAGAAGCCACGAACCCGAGAGTCGAATACATTAGTATTTTCACTTAACATTTTCTAATTAGAAATATATGGTCATTCACCAAAACGAAGCTTCCGATTCCCATGTAAACTATTAATCAGATAGGGTTTGGACATTAACTGTTTGGTATCCAAAAGCAATTCAAAATTATTCATTTCATTATTGAGCTCAATTAAGTTCAATACACCTAAACAGATTCCATATTGTTTGGAATATTTCAGAGTTTTAATCAAACCAAAAATGCTCTATCTTTACTTGATCCAATCTGCGTATATATTCCTCATTATGAATTTGTCTTGTGCCCTCGATTTAGCAGCATCTAATAGGCAATAACACCAAAACCATCAGATAAAAGCTACAGAATGGATCTTAGCATTAGCTCAGATGAATCTAATACTCTTCGTTTGGTTGTTTGTTAGTTATGCATGGTTTAGTTATTCATGTATTAGTTATTCTCTCTTCTACACTGCATAAAACAACACATAATTTCCTCATAACTTATACATGTATTAGTTATGCGGGTTGTAAACTGGTAATCAAACACCGTACTTGGTGTGCTGAATTTTATACATAGCAACTAAAATGCTACCAAACATGGTACTATTATTCTTGTTTTAATACAAGAATAATACAGTTCCTAACCAGAAACCAAACAACCCCTAACTGTTAACTGCTAACCCTGAATAGAGCGGAATGGATACTGATATAGTGGACGCCAACTGATTCGGATTGAAGCGTTGTTTATTAATGATTGATTGAACTATCAATCAGTAATGCTATCTAGATATATTTTCTGTTACCACTAACATTGCAAGTTTAAGTAGTCTACCTAGAATCCAAATTCTAATGTCCACTAGCAAGCATGGAAACATATATAATTGGAGAAATCATACGACATTACCTTCAATAAAGCCAGAAAACTGGTTCAAGAAAGCATTGATTTGGTCCTTGTATATGTACCCAACAGTTCCAAATCCACCAAGCACACCCACAATCAAAAGACCTGCCAAAATTGTACCTTTAACAGCAGTATCACCATCTCCTAATCCACTATCCCTCTCACTCTCATCATCATTACTATTTTTGGGCTTAAAGTTAAGCAGCTTCCTCAAGCTCAGAGGAGACTTGTTTGGTGTCTTCAAAAGGGTATCCTGTTTCTTGGTTTCCTTAAGGGAAGAACATGGTTTCAAGAAATGAAACCTTTTGGGTTTAAAACTATACAGAAATGAATGGACATATGAATTTGAAAAGCAAAATTGAATCTTGGGTCCTTGTTGTAAAGAAGGAAAAAGGGTGACACCAATGGTGGGCATTTCTGAGGATTAAAGGGACTGGAAAGTTGCTTCCTTTTTTTTGGAGACTGTTATGTGTTGTGAAATTTGTGTTGGCTGTTCCATGTAAAGAATGGAATATTGTAGAATCTACTGTTGTTGTGTGCTTTGATTCGAAAGAAGATTTGTGATGTGGGGATGAATGAAATTGAATTTTGGTCATTGAATTAAATATGTGTTTCTTGTTGAAGCACGTGTTTTTTTTCTCATAGTTTTCTTTGGCTTAAATGAAATGCTCAATTTCTTGAGGGTAAAAAGAAGAAAAACAAATTTACTTTTCAAGTGTGAGGAAGTAATTGTTAATAGTTTCACTTTATAAGTGGAATAAGAATATGAATTCCGGACAATTTCAACATACAAGTTAGTTTTTGAAATTGAGTTAAGTCCAACATTCATATTAAGAGTCTCACGTCGAAAATGGAATAAGAACACGACTCGTTATATGGACTTGAACAATCATCACCCTACGAACTAGCTTTTGGGGTTGAATTAAACTCGAGATCCATTCTTTTTCAGTAATTAAAAAAATAGAATATAAATAAATTAGGTTGTGGGTTATGTTTACTTTGTTAGTAGAGAAGAATAAGAAATGTTTTTTTTTTTTGGTTGAAGTGGATAATAAATTTTACAAATTGAAAAAAATCCATGTGTTACAAACTATAATTTATTGAGATAATGATTAAAAACACATCTGATATTACTTTTTTACGAATTTCCCACCTTAACTATAATTATTCTTTTTTCCTACATGAACTATCACTATCTATATATTAAAACACACCTAATTGAATTTTCAGGTAATAAAAAGGGAACATCTTATAGTTGGCCTAATCAGTTTTGATGTGTGTTAAAATACATAATTATGATAGTTCATATAGGAAAGGGAATTGCTAATAGTTGAGGGTGAATTGAGAGTGAAACTCGCAAAAAAATGATAGCTTAAGTATATTTTTTACCATTAATTCTAATTATTTAATACTTGTTTTTTTAGACCATATCTTTTAAAAGTATTTCTTTATTTTTTAAATTATGTGTCAAGTTAAACTATGACAATTTTTGTGGAACGGATGAAGTATATATATAAGTTAAATATTAATGTGAAAACTGGTTATTGGGTGCAATTGCTGCCACAAAAAGAGTCAGTCAGTTGGGCTGGCCCAGACCAAATTTGAGCCCAAAAATTGGATATACATAAGCCAACTCAGTACTCAGTTGCTGAAATCACAGAAAAACATGTGAAAGAGGAGTGATGAGTCGAGGATTCAGAGATTCCACGCCATTTTCAAATACTTCAGGTATTCTCTCATTTTCATCAATTCGTTTTGCTTGAAAATTGCAATTAATAATGTCATAAATTTGATGTGATTGTGAAGAAACGACATTTTCCCGTTATTATCTGTTTATTTCGAAGTTTGAAGGAGATTAATCTGTAATTTACTTAGTTCTATATTTGATTTAACGTAGAAAGTAGAAATTTGAGTATTAACTCTACGTATCTGCTGATAAATTTGATCCGTATTTAGTTCGAAAAGTGTTGGATCAGCTTTAAGTTTTAAAATGTCGAATGATCTATATCGACTTTGTACATGATGCATTTCGGAGTACAAGTAGAGTAGTAAGATTTTCTCCGAGTTCCTACCGCAATGGACCTCTATGTTTATACGTGTGATATGCAGAATTTCTTTAGGCTTTGATAAATATCGGAAACAACTGTGTTTTAGGAATTGTTTCATGTGTATATAAATCACATTTTAGAAGTTCTCATCTTAGTATATGTTGGCCTATTGTATTGAACATTAACATCAGTATTTTGTAATTTTTTATATGATAACAGTTTATATAAACAAATTACTTGAATGTATTCATTTGCTTGTATTTTTTTAATAAATATTCTTATCTATTTAATGATTAAATCTACAGTTGTCATGTCCGGAAGAAAGTTATTTGCTTACTTGCTTATTCCATGTAAAACGATGTTTATGCTTTAACTGTTTCTGATGTTAAGGAGAATAAGTAATGTATTTCACAAATTAGTTCTTTACAAGGTTTTGCAGTTCTCATCTCTAGGAACAATATTTGCAGCATGTTGTAATTGTTCTAGATGGCCGTTTTTAGGATTAATCGCACTGCACTTCCAAAGTAAATGTCTACATTATCATTGACCATCAATTTTTGCAGGTAGCAATGGTGTTTGTATGATGAGTAGCACATGGAGGGATGAACAACACCCTTCCTTTCTCAACTTCATCTCTTGCTTTCTAAATGAAAATTATTTCCGTTTAAATATTGTGCCAATTGCACCGGTAAAACTACTCTTTTCAGGTGTCCAGGTCTTCATATAAATTTTTTCTTTTGCTTTCCATAATAACATTTCCAATTCACAGGATTTTATCTTTAACTGTGGCGGTTTGTCGGTTGCTTTCTTGTTTGTGACCAATTGGGGTGGCATCGACATAGCATCTGTTTTTAGAAAGTAAACATGCTGTATATCTCTCAAACTCCAGTTTCACTTGATCTAAAATTGATAAGATTGTGACTTGATGTAGAGTTCAGAAATTGAAGGAGCAGTTTGCAAACTTCTATGTTGTTATCACCCTTCCTACAAAGGAACAGAATGATTCTTTCATATACTCCTATATCAAGTGAGTCAATTTTAACTTCACCTTTTAACTGTATCGAACTGGTGCTTAATTTGAAGAATTTGGAGAAACTCTTGATCTTTTCGAAGGAACGGAATGCAACTTGGAAGGCCAACGTTTGTTCCTGTTCGAGACTTAGAGATGGGCTTCGAAAAAATCGTGAAGATAGCACATGCTCGCGGGGGTAAGATGTCAATTCTCTTGAGCTAAACAAAAGAAACATAAATGTATATTTTACCTCCAAAACATCTCTTGCAGCATGCAAACGCCAGGATGCATTGGCAAAAATAAAAGCTGAGGTAGATGGTTGAACAGCTTCCTCAATCTCTTCTGACTGATCACCTGATGTTTTTTTTGTGAACCTGAGACATTTTGCCTTGTTTGTTAGAAGGAAAAATCAGTACAGAGAATGGAGATATACCTACAAGTGGTTACATCAATCCCCGGGGTTGATAGCCATGACGCAAATGTGGTAGTTAGCTCTTAGCTCTATTTCCCATTAATGTTGCATCAGATTTGTCGTACCAAGATAAATTTTACCTTTTCTTGTTTATAGCATGTGCTTTAAAGACTGATAGAATTGTGCATTATCAAATATACACATTTATCTATCCAAATAGTTGTTAGTCACTTCTTGCTCTTCTTTTGTCTGTTTCAGCTCAATCAAACTATTGGTTCAATTGAAGCAATAGCTAAGTCATCAAAGGAGTACATTTTGGAAACTACTGACCTTTCACCCACCACAGCTGAGACAATCACAAGGTTTTTCAGGGATCCAAAGTTTTATCTTGCTCCCAAAATTAGCTGAGTAATACTTATAATTCTCAAGCCCTGAGTAACTTTAGATATCTCAAGAACTATAAGTGGAAGTCGAACTTAATCCACTGGAAATGTAGCTGCAGGGTAGTGCTTCTACCTTGGCCCTGCTGCATCTATAGTATAACATGTATGAAGGACTCGAAAAGAAATCAGAAGGCTCTTCAAAACTTACTTCTCTTGCTTACGGAAATATGATGGTATATTTGTGTTAAGTTGATCTGAGTTTACTGAAGTCCTTTTAAGGAAGATCAGAATTGCATTTACCTTGATATTTAAGTTCTGTGTTTCTTGTTTCAATTTCTGGTCCTTCATATGGCTAAATTCCATGAAGAACCGTGTTTAGTTGGAAGGTTTCAACATTTTTTTGAGAAGGAATAGAAATAGTAAAAAGAATAAGAAGGTTTCAACATTTAAGATTTGATTTCCATGATGGTGAATGATCATCTACAAAGTAAAAAGTGCTGAACTTTTGGTTCTCTACAGAACATAAAAAGGTTCTCACAACAAGTTATGAAGCAAAAGAAACCTAGGATACGTACTAATGAATAGTCGAGATCAAATCACAACAGGATACAATGCCTTGAACAGTTAATTTATTGCATTGATATACAACAGCAACATGCCTGACTAATAACAAGGTGTATCCTCTACAGGTTATCCATCATGATTCATGACCATAGCTCTAATACTATCAGATTTATTCCTAAATAAGCAACCTGCAAATTTCCAATAGACGAGAAGCGCCATATTACAAAGTGAGCAACACTATAAGTTGCTCAAAATTACATAACAATCATGCAACTATATAACTGCTATTAGGAGCAGGGGATGACTGAACAAAACGCAGGATACTGGTTTGCAGTCCATGAATTATGACGGAGCACCAAGATATGAGGCAAGTCGCAATATATCACTGAATATTCCGCCTGCTGTCACTTCAGCCCCAGCTCCCGGACCACGAACTATTAGGGGGTTCTTACAATATCTTTCAGTAGTGAATGCAATTATGTTGTCCGATCCAGAGAGTTGCGCGAATGGATGTTCCTTGTTGTATCTCCGCAATTCAACAACGCCTTTTCCATTGACAGCGTCCACTACTCCAACATACCTTAAGACCTTCATGAATATCAACATTTTCAGATGGAGTAATATAAATATAAGAAAGGAAATATCAGCATAACTCCAGAGTACTCACTTCCCCCTCATCTTCAGCCTCCTGCCTCTGTTTAGACAACTCTTGATCAAATTGTGGTAGGTTCAGCAAATAGTCCTCGGCAGATGCAGTAGCCTGAGAAAACCACCAAATATCACTTCAAAGACAACAAATATGCCTTTCCAATTAATGTTGCATGTATATAAGCTAAGCACTCACCCTTAATGGTTCTGGCACAAGGCTCTGAACAGAGATATCTGAAAGCTCTAGGTCTAATCCACTTTCTCGGGCAAGAACTATCACCTGGAACAGGAAAGTTATTGCATAATAAAAAATTATCAAGCCATGATTTGTGTAGCATCAATTTCCAGGTAGTTGATTTTCTTGTCGATCTATTTAAGAGAGTAACTGCAAGGGAAACCAGCAAACTTGAAAATAAAACTTGGTCTTTATTTCAAAAGTGAGGAGGAAATCAGCACAAATGAGTAAACACATCAAGGTGGGATCAGGATAGAAGTAAATTGACAAATATCATTTTTGCAACACTAAGTCATGGTTGAAATTTCATCACCACTGGCACTTCCAAAATGTTATTTTCAGCTAAATGCCGACGCTAAACCAAAGCACTGAAAAAATGGTAACTGAAGAACGAAATCTTATGTTGGGTTTACACTTGATAACAGTGAATGAAAACATTCAAAGCTGATCATCCAATACCTTTCTGGCAACATCTGTTCCAGATAGGTCATCCCTTGGATCTGGTTCAGTATAACCAGCCACTTTCGCCTCCTTCACCACTTGGCTAAACGCTTTTGTCTCCGTAAAGTTATTGAATATGTAACTCAGAGTTCCACTGCCAGCAGAAAAAAAAGAATAAATGAATGCAAAGGAACCGGATTAAAGAAGAAAAAATTGCACCTTGGTGCATCTTGTCTCTAAGACGAGGATTAGCATCATTACAACAATCTGCAATTTAGGATAGATGAATTTCATCCGAATCCAGAAAATGCATGATCTCATTCTTTTATATCAGTGATACAAACCTAAAGATACCCTCGATCCCCAAAATCTTGTCCCCAGTTTCAAGAAGACCACGTAAGGTGCTAATGATTGGTAGTCCAGCTCCAACAGTAGCTTCATAGAAGTAATGCGTATATGATTGTCGCTGTAGAGCTCTCACCTTCAAGTACTGGAAGAAATAGAAGGAAAATATGCAATAGAAAGTATGAAAAGCTTACTCTACAGATATTAATATAATTATCATTTACTCGCTTGTCTTGTCTTGAGGTACTTTTCAAATAGAGAAAAAAACAACGGTTTCGCAAAGACTGACATCTGTTCCCATCTTTGATAGAGTGGAAAGACAGCGGAAAGAAAAATATAATTAGGAAGGACTGAAAAATTGATGATTGACGTAGTTGATCAAAGTACTATTTCCAAAAAGCTCACGAGGTTAAGCACTTTAAAAGGAAAAGAAAATCAAACATGAAAGTAATTAGTTACCTGGTCAAGTGGTCCTGAATTAGCCTTTTTATTTGGGGTTACCACATGGATTCCTCTATGCAACCAGTCATAGTAATGGCTTGCGATATGAGAGTCTGCAGTGCAATCCACAAGAACACTGTTTGGAATGAAATAATTTTCACTCACATGTTTAACAAACTTATTCAAGTCAGTCGTTTCTCCCTTTTGACTTAGCTGCTCTTTCCACTTCGACAAATCAATACCCCTATCAAAATTGAAA
Organism: Przewalskia tangutica; assembly: GCA_029844215.1. NCBI lineage: Eukaryota > Viridiplantae > Streptophyta > Magnoliopsida > Solanales > Solanaceae > Przewalskia > Przewalskia tangutica. Next base: position 20,502,046 of record CM056723.1, read on the forward strand.
AGAATGTCTTGTCATCACCACCCCTGAAGAAAGTTCAATAATATCTAAAGACAAAAAGCAGCAGTAACCAGCTGGAAAGGCTTTGTATCTTTTGGAACCCAGCAAGTTCACCAATAGCAAGAAAGACGTAATGAACATTAGATAGGTGATAGTAAAAAATTGGGAGAAGGAAAGAGAAGATATTAAATTCTTCATAAATTTCAATTTTTCAATCTCATTGAAGATCTACCAGGACACAAAAAAAAATGACACTGAGGAAACCTGTAACTTTGAAATATCAGTAGCATAAAAAAAAACTTGGAAGTTCCTTAGTCGCATTGAAATTAAAAACGTAAAAAGCTATATAGCCAAAGAGGTCATGAGATCAGCTTAAAGGACGGGAAGAGAGAGAATAAATGTATACTCAAATCTACTAGCACATTTCTAGCTAAGTCTACAGCATTTGAAGTAACAGAAAATGAATTATGAGTCAACATGCAAAATTCAAGAACCAAGCAACAGATACTCCAGGTTTCTTATACGAACCACAAAGGAAGCACTAAGTCTATTTTTTTTTAGAAGTCTAGCTTTGATGAAACCATTAGGAGAACTATTTTTCTTTGGATGATTAGCAGTTGCTCATTTGTTATTCTACTTAAACGCAATTATTAATTTTGTAAAAGAAGCTCAAATCAAAAGTTTCCAATTAGCAAGTCCCATTCCAATTTCTGTGACTAACTTTCCTGTTTCCACACCAAGAAGATTGATCATTGATCCCTGTCTAGAAATGATAAAAGTTACTTGGCAATTCATATAATGTAAACATACATTTTATTTCACCTTCCTGCTAATTTAATCCAACAGCCGCCTGAATTCGTTCGTTTTATGTATCAACTTAAAGGTATATCTAAAAAAAATCTTTATACTGATCAAAAGAAATAAGAGATCATATGGTTCCTTAAGTTTGACTAATAAAAAGTTCATTTGTCACTTCTGAGTGGCCAGCACCCTGAGCAAGGTTGGAAACATGCATGCAAAGACAAAAGCATAATATATTCTTCCGGGATGGGTAACTGCAGTTAAGCAGTTAAGATTTTGTATTTACTATGTAACCTCCAACTTTTACCGCAGTGATTATAAAAAAACTAATTTAATTGAAAGAAAAAGTTATATCTGCAGTCTGTCGTCAAATTCAGATAGTTGAAAAACCTTATTCTGTTTATCCATCAGAGTAACAATTTTAGACTTCACTTAAGTTTCTGACTTTTTGCACTTTATTGTTTTATCAGTAAAATGCTGCTTTCCTTCATTCTAAACAGAAAAAGGATCGGTCAAAAAATCTAAGGCCCAATAAACGCATCTGTAAGATATCCATCACTGAGAATTTAGAAGAAAGATGGAGTTTCAAGACTTACGAGTCACTTAATAGCATTGAGTTCATTCCAGTTATACCCGTCACGCGCAAGTCAATGTTGAATTTTTCCCTTAAGAGAGCTGTCTGCCAATGAAAAGAAAAGATCTTAGAAGTGTCTCTTACCAAATTAAATTGAACACTAGCCATAAACTACTTGTTTTAATTAATAGAATATTCCTGTGACTCTTGAGATGGAAAAGGGTCAATACTCCTCGTGGGCGGAGCTTTTTAAGATCCATTGTTGTGTTTACGAAGTTATCGACCACATCATCCCTCCTACACCGAAGTCCACAGATCTACCCTCGGCTTCGACTTCTGATGATGCACTCTGATCTCGTTTGGACGCAGTCGTCCTCCAGTGGATATACGGCACGATCTCTAATGATTTGTTGCACATCATCATTGAGACCGATGTCATTGCCCGCCAAACGTGGGAACGTTTGGAAAGTATTTTCCACGAAAACAAAACTCAACGAGCGTTATACCTTGAAAATCAGTTCAATGACGTTCATCAGATTTCCCAAACGTGTTTTCATACTGTCAAGAACTCAAGATGATTGCCGACCAACTCTCCAACGTCGGCGCACCAGTCACTAATCAGCGATTGGTCATGCAACTTATTGCAGGCTTGAACGAATCCTATGACGGTGTTGCCACCATCCTTCAGCAATCCAGCCTCAGTTCCATTTCACTGCACAGTTACGGGCTCTATTTTTTACCCTCACAAAATGGAACATGCCTGAGCACACTGTAGATCTATTGAGTTGCTGGATTAGAAGAGGAGGTAGTAAGAGCCAGAAGAAATGGTGGAGAATCATCCCACATTGCATCTGATGGACTGTGTGGAGGGAGAGGAACAACAGAAGCTTTGAAGATAGATCCAATTCCATTCACATAGTTACATGGAATTGTATTGTATCTTTTTATTTTTGGTGTAAAGAGAAAGAAGTAGAGGAATCAGAGCTTGTAGATTTGTTAGGCTCTCTGTAAGTAGTTTCTTTCCTTTTTCCTTCTGTCCCTTTTTGAAGGTTGCCAGCATATCCTTAATGCTGAGGAATACAACATTACCAGTTTCAAAAAAAATAAGCTGATATACCTATGGCCTATTAGGTATGCCCTATGAAGCACGGACACCTCATTTAGGGTGAGGTGTCCGTGTCGGACACCGTTTCGGACACGAAACGCCTCGGACACGTGGGGGACACAGGAAAGGGGGACACGGCAGGGACAATTTTTTTTTTTTTTTTTAAGAAAAAGTTTAGTTTTAATTTTATTTGATTTATTTTAAGTAAATTTATATTTATTTGAATTTGGGTCTTGGGACATATTTATGTATTAGTTTATGGACTATGGTTTTATGAATTATGTATTGAATATTTGATTGATTGTCAATTTGTTATGAATGTTTCTTTTTAATTTGGTACATATTTAATTTGGTATTTTGGTTATTTGGTATATAACAAATTTGGATTAAATTTATAATTTATTTATGAATGTGAAGCTTTAATAATATTAATTTTAGTATTTTATATTATATATATATATATATATATATATATATATATATAAAAATATTTTTTAATTTATTTTTACAGCCGTGTCCCTGCCGTATCGTGTCTTCTATTTGTTAAAATTGTCGTTTCCGCGTGTCCGTGTCCGTGTCCGTGTCCGTGTCCTATCGGACACCTCTCACGTGTCCGTATGCCCTAAGCATGGCAAGGATGCTAAAAGTTGTTTAAACTACCACAATAACCATGATTTATATATATTTATTTCTGATTTTACAGTTCATGTCATTTTCCTATACGCTGTGATTATAGAGTTATTATCAGTGCATGGATTAGTGTGGGAATTTATGAACAACTAGTTTAGAGAAACTCTAATTCGTCTTTAAAAGACAATCTTGAATTGGAAAGAGACGTCTGAATATAGCGGAACAGATACAACTGACCAAATTAATTAAGGATTGAAGCAAAGTTGATTGATGCTATTTATTTTCCTGTCCTCTTTTTCATTATCAAATGTAAGGAAGAAACAGAATGTATCATCGAGGTAGTGTAAGGTCTCTTTCGAAAAAATGATGGATCTCTTAAATAGATGTATCAATTTACAAAACTAAAATCTACATTTGTAGAAAGGTTATTACTTCAATAAAAGAGAATTGGATCAAAGGACCTTGCACCTCGCACATGCTGCAAGGCTCAAGTGAATGGGGTTTTCAGTGCTCTACTATTGAGGGAAGAAAGGAAAATTGTTATATCTAGAGGAAGCTATCAAACTAATAAAATCAGAAATGTGATGCATCCTTTCGATCACAGTAAGTATGTTTAAGCATCCAAGTTAAGATCATTTACATGGCTAATCAATATGAGTGCAAATGTACCAATATATTGTGTACTTGGTTTAAACCACTAGACTAAAAAGAATGTGGCAAAAAACGGAGGAATTACTAACATTACAAGGAGATATCCCATGATACAGGCAAAGAAGTAGAATAGTCGACAAGCATAATATATCATGTGAAACAAGGAAATACAAATGCAAAATGGCAAATGAACGTGAAATTTCTGTAACTAAGGACAAGAAGTTCCATCGTTTATTAAGTGGTAATCAAAAGTTGAAGGGATCACCTAATAATATCCTGAACTTTTACCAGTTGAATGAAGGGTTGTGAAATTGAATTTAGCCTTTGCCTGGAGATGATTTTATACTTTGCTCCAAAAAAACTACCTCTCAAATTGTGAAAGATAAGACTCCAACTATTCAACCATGGGAAACATAAATGCTCTACCACCTTTAACTCATGGACATTAATAGGAGAAAGAATGATACTCAATTGAAGAAAACATATTTTAACTTCAATAGGTGTAGAAAATACAAGATATAACAAATCAAATTAGCATAAATATGAAAGACCTGATCTTTGAGCTGGTCAAGCAATGTACCCCCTATCAACCCAGGTCCAATAATGCCCACAGCAATAGTAGTTCTTGACAAATAAAATCTTGAGTGTACAGCACGTAAAGCCCTCACACAGTCTTCTTGCTTAACAACTACTGTAACATTGTACTCTGAGCAACCTTGAGATATAGCACGTATATTGATATTTGCCTGCAAAATAAAATATGTTCTTTAATAAAATGTTGAATCTTGAAGATCTTATGAAATTCAACTAATTAAAAGTTGAATTGTACACTCAGATTGTGGTTATCATCTTTTTATAACCCTCTCTTGACTTTTGTCATGTCATTTTTTTTATGGAAAGCAACACAAAGTTGCTAAAAGCAGACAGCAATTAAAGCCAAGTTCAAAGCTCATATAAACTGTAAATCATTTTCCGTAATACAAAGAACAGTATGGTAGATAGATTATAATCAAGTGAGCTTCACATAGCCGGTACCAAGTCAGCATAAAGGAGGAAACTTGCAGTGGTTGACAGACCGTGCAAAAGTAGTCATGATATCATGAATTAAAGGTGAAGTATACAAATGAAATGGGCCCATATGTAATTTAATGGATACAAAGGGGTTAATATAGCGGATCTCAACAACTTGGGATTGAGGAATAGTTGATTGAATGATATGGTAGTTAGAGAATTTCATATGCCATGCATGTAAGGGCTCATAACAGTTGCAAAATGAACTATAGATGAAAATCAGGAGAACATTAATTCTACACATACAGCCACACAAATTGTCAAAAATAAACAGTTTTTAAATTTGATAGTGTTTAGAAATTACCAGTTAAATCATTGATCAGAAAATCTATCAGTTAACTCCACACAAAACACGCCTATATACAGTCACATAAATGCTCTCTTTTCTAATTTAAAAGGATCGAAAATCACCAAACCTTAGCAAGTGCACTGAAAAATGTAGCACTAACTCCAGGAGTGATTGCCATTCTCTGACCAACAGCAGCCAAAATACTACAGCCTGGAATTATTGAAATCTGGAGAAGAATTCAACTTATTATCAGGTGTACTAAACAAGTCTTTAATCGGGTAGATGAAAATAATGTTGCATACCAAGTAAAGTGACATAAAGAAGCAGAAAGCAATAAGCTTGATATGATATTTGAAGATCAGATTAACTGTACCCAACATCCCACAACTAATTTTAGTCAATTATATAGAAAGAAGCACATCACTCTACTTAAAATCAAGTTCAAATTTCATAAAAACCCTATATCATCCCACAACATGATAAGAATTTTCGAATCTAACAAATTTCTGGAAAGAGTGACGAGTTTCCTTATTTAACTCCCACAGTTGTTCCGTATTATGGGTGGACATAAATGCTCAATCCACCACTAAATATATTTCTCCTCTTTCTGGTATAATTAGTTGTTAGGATTTGACGACCCAAATCCGACTAATCAGAAAACGGTAAAACCGGCAAAGAACAAATAACACACACAGATTTATAGTGGTTCACCCTCAATGCGAGAGCTACGTCAACTTTTCCGTTGCATATTCTTCACTATAATCAAAGGGAGTTTTGAGTTTACAATTCGCTCTTCCTCACCTTTCTCTCGTGATGAATTCTAATGAATTTCCGTGATGAAATTTACCTAGAAGAACAGCGCCCTAGTCTATATATAGCCAAAATTAGGGCGTACAATATATGAGCCAAAATTCTCAAAATACCCTCCACTAAATAACCTTAGTCACTAAATAACCTTAGCCAATCAGATCTTCATAGTGTCGGCTGCCGATCAGGTCTTCATACTGTCGGTTGTCGGCAATAAATTAGGCTCCACAACTCAACAATCTCCTACTTGGAGACTAATTTCAATCATCTGTCTCCATCTGCAGCGACTCCGATCCTCATCCAAGGAGTCCAACAGAAGTTGCACACAACTTTAGTTTATCATTCGGCACGGCCTTCGTCAGCATATCTGCTGGATTCTGACTTCCTGGGATCTTCTCAAGCACTAATACTCCATCTTCCAAAGTTGATCTGATGAAATGATACCGGAGTTGTATGTGCTTCATTCGAACATGGTAGATCGGGTTCTTTGCCAAATGAATGACACTCTGGCTATCACAGTATAGCACACTCCCCTTGTGGTCCTGATCCAATTCCTACAGAAAACATTATAGCCACATCATCTCCTTCGTGGCTTCAGTCACGGCAATGTACTCAACCTCACAGCTAGAAAGAGCTACTATTTTCTACAACTTTGAAACTCAGCCGATCGCAGTACCTCCGAAAGTGTAGACATGCCCGGACGTGCTCTTTCGGCTATCGACATCACCACCATTGTCAGCATCAACATATCCCTGCAATCCTGTCTCTGACTTTCTAAAACACAAAGTTAAACTTGAGTTGCCCTTTAGATACCTGAAAATCCACTTCACAGCCTCCTAGTGTTGCTTTCCCGGATTGCTCATAAACCTTCTAACAACTCCCACTGCATGTGCAATGTTTGGCCTCATACATACCATCGCGTACATAAGACTGCCGATAGTCTAGGCATAAGGTACCTTATCCATATGCTCCTTCTCGTCCTCGGTCACAGGCGACTGATCCTTTGACAAACGGAAGTGTCCAGCCAAGGGAGTACTGACTGGCTTGGCATTGTCCATGTTGAACCTCTTGAGGACCTTCTTCACATATTCTTCTTGTGAGAGCTTAAGGCCCTCCTTACTTCGGATGATTCTCATCCCAAGGATTTGCTTTGCGGCTCCCAGATCCTTCATTACAAATTCTTCTGACATCTTATTTTTCAGCCGATCAATCTCATGTAGGTAGGTCTGCTCCTACGATCAGCATGTCGTCAACATAAAGGAGCAGTATCATGTAGGAGTCTTCAAATCTCTTGAAGTAACAACTGTTTCACACCTTAGGAATTTTCATAAAGGTGTCAAACTTTTTATACCACTGTCTTGGAGCATGTTTCAGTCCGTACAGGCTCTTTTGAAGCTTGCACAGCAGCTACTCTTTCCCTTTGACCTCAAATCCCTCAGGTTGCTTCATGTAGATTTCTTCTTCTAAGTCACCATGAAGAAAAGCAGTTTTCACGTCCATCTGTTGTAGATGAAGATCTTCCTTTGCTACCAGCCCAAAAACAATTCTGATTGTCACCAACTTGACTACGGGAGAGAAGATTTATGTGTAGTCAATACCTTTTTTATGTTGGAATCCCTTCACAACCAGCCTTGCTTTATAGCGCTTGCTTCCATCGTGTTCTTTCTTTATCCGGTAGACCCATTTGTTCTGCATTGCCTTTTTCCCCTATGGTAACTTAGCTAACTCCCATGTACGATTTGACAACAGTGAATCCATCTCACCCTTCACTGCCAGCTCCCACTTGATCGACTCATCAACTTACATCGCTTCTTCATAACATTCCGACTCCCCTTTGTTAGTGAGCAGAATGTAGTCGAGGGACGGAGAGAACCTGTGAACTGGCTTACTGATCCTGGATGATCTCCGTAATTTTATGATCGGAGTCGGCTGATTTATTTCAGTTTCAGTACTTTTATCAACCTCGTCATCACTGTCTTGTCGGTTGTCTTTTTGAACTACTTATTCCTCTGCCGCAGTAGCACCTTACTGTAGCTCGGGTGCCGAGAAGTCTCTCAAATCGACTGTTTTCGATTCCTTGTTCTTAGAGATTTTACTCTCTGAACTATCCTGCAGCTTGTCCTTGTACAACACTTGTTCATTGAAGATGACGTCCCTGCTTCGGATGATCTTCCTATTTTGGTCATCCCAGAATCGATTACCAAAATCGGTGTCACCGTAGCCGATAAAATAACACTTTTTAGATTTCGGATCAAGTTTACTTCTAGCAGTAGCATCGATATGAACATAGGATAAGCAACCAAACACTTTCAGAAAAGAAAGATTTACCTTTTTACCGCTCCAAGCCTCTTTTGGAATTCTGAAACCCGACGGAACAGACGGTCCTCTGTTAATCAAGAAAGTTGCGGTATTGATTGCATCTGCCCAGAATGTCTTGGGTAGTCCAGCGTGTCTTCTCATGCTCCGTGCACGCTCATTCAATGTTCGATTCATCATTTCTGCTATTACATTTTGTTGGGGCGTTTCAGGAATAGTCTTCACCATCTTGATCCCATTATCGCACAATACCGTTTGAAGTCACCATCAATGTATTCTCCACCGTTGTTGGACCTCAGGCTCCTCAGCTTGAGGTTTGTTTCATTCTCGACCATGGCTTTCCACCATTTGAAGACAGTGAACACGTCGGATTTATTTTTCATGAAATAGACTCACACCTTCCTGGTTGAATCATTAATGAAGGTCACGTAGTAGAGTGATCCTCCGAGTGAGCGGACAGTAGCAGGTCCCCACATGTCAGTGTGCACCAATTCAAGCTTCTCAACTTTTAATTCTCTACCTGCACTTGAAAAACTAACTCGATTCTGTTTTTCGAGTATGCAGCTCTCACACGTATGATGATCCACCGACTTCAGCTCCGGAATCATGTCATTAGTCACAAAAAGCTTCATCCCTTTCTGGCTCATATGCCCTAGTCTGCAATGCCACAGCTCTGTTTTCTTGGCGTTGTCAATAACAGCAATTATATCACGGTAACTCGTAGTCATGTAGAGGGTACCAGTTTTCTTACCGCGAGCAACCACCATAGCACCCTTCATCACCTTCCAGGAACCATTACCAAAGGTAACATCATGTCCCTCATCATCAAGCTGACCCACTGAGATCAGATTACGCATCAACTTCGGCACGTGTCTGACCTTTTTTATTTTCCACACGTTTCCATTTGACATTTTCAAATCAATGTCTCCAGTACCGATAATTTCTAAAGGCTTACCATCAGCCAAATAGACGTACCGAACTTCCCTGCAACATAATTCTCCATTATATCACGATCTGCAGTGGTGTGGAAAGACCTCTGCTCTCCTAATCTTAATGTCTATAGCTATAGGTTTTGATTTAGGTTCAATCTTAGTTGTTTAGCTTAGGTCTATCAATCAATCTCTCATAAACCCCGAAGCTGAATCTATATGGGGCCGGCCAAAAAATCCATGTAACCCTTTAAGAGGGTAAGGGTAGTGAGGCTTAGATTCCATTGAGTCAAGCACCAAAGAGTCGATCGGGATGTCAACAGACAACGTCAGCCGATTGGCAATGTCTTTAGTGAACAACGTCAGCGCATCATCAATGTCTTCAGTGACAGCATTGGCTCCACCCCCTTGTTGTCATCCTTCTTCGGTGCCCTGCAATTTCTTTTGATGTGACCCGATTTCCCACAGTAGTTCGCTCGGACCTGGATTGACTCCTGTCATTCCTTGACTTCGACTTGCCCTTATTTCGGTTGTGGTTTCTGTCATAATTTTTGCCTCGGTTATCAACATTTAAGGCAGAACTTGTCGATGCCTCACCAGAATCTATCGTGCGAACTTCCTCAGCAAGAATATGATCCCTAACATCATTGAATTTTAGTTTATCACTGCCGACAGAATTACTAACCGCTGCTCTCATCGGCTCCCAGCTATTCGGCAGAGACACCAACAAAATTAGGACTTGCACTTCATCGTCAAACTCGATTGCAACAGATGACAATTGATTGACAATCGTGTTGAATTCATTCATGTGCGCTGCAACAGGATCACCTTCCTCCATCTTTAGATGAAAGAATTTCTTCATGAGAAATACCTTATTGTTTGCTGAAGGTTTCTCATACATGTCGGACAAAACCTTCATCATGCCAGCGGTGGTCTTCTCTTTCGCCACATTGTGAGCAACGTTCTTCGACAGCATCAATCGAATGACTCCCAGAACCTGTCTGTCGAGGAGATTCCAATCTGCATCATTCATGTCCTCTTGCTTCGGACTCAGCGGTTGATGAAGCTTTCTGCCGTACACGTAATCTTCAATCTGCATTCTCCAAAACGCAAAATATGTACCATCGAATTTCCCGATGTCGTGCACCGAACCATTTCGCCTCCCATCGTTTTTCTGAATCGCAACACAACATGTCGCTCTGATACCGGTTGTTAGGATTTGACGACCCAAATCCGACTAATCAGGAAACGGTAAAATCGGCAAAGAACAAATAACACACACAGATTTATAGTGGTTCACCCTATATGCAAGAGTTACGTCCACTTTGCCGCTGCAGATTCTTCACTATAATCAAAGGGAGTTGAGTTTACAATTCGTTCTTCCTCACCTTTCTCTCGTGATGAATTCTAATGAATTTTCGTGATGAAAATTTACCTAGAAGATCAGCGCCCTAGTCTATATATAGAGAAAATTAGGGCGTACAATATCTGAGCCAAAATTCCCAAAATACCCTCCACTAAATAACCTTAGCCGATCAGCGTTCCAAACTTAGCCGATCAGGTCTTCATAGTGTCGGTTGTCGGCAATCAATTAGGCTCCACAACTCAACATTATCACCATAAATGCATTATTTGTGAGAATTCGGCCATTTGAAGAAAAGACATCTGATTATACAAAGCGTCCCTACTGCTATGATGTTGACACAATCTAGTTGGCGGCATTTTCGAATTCAAAACATTAAATGATTATTTGAATCATTGTTTCAAAACATCTCAGCCTTTCTGCAAGTTCCATAACTTTATTTGCGGAATCTTCTGAAGTATACAACTCATGATCCCTATAACTCTGAGTTACATGTTGCAAACCCATGTCACTATATGCCCTAAAGCAATGAGGTTATCTTCTCCAAAAGAAGTGTTCAAGATTTTTAACAACACATCATTATGTATTCTTCTGTTTGTCATTCTGGACTTATACAATATCTAAAAGAAACATATAAGATAATATTGGAACACTACTGCATAGTCCGTTAGTACTATAGTTTGTTTAGGACTGTTGTTTATTTCATTTATGTTTATCTTTCAGAATTATTATTTAGTTAGGATATCTTATTAGTTTCCAGTTAGGAGTCTTGGTAGCTGCTGTAACTATTTAATCTGCCTTCTGCTTTCAATAATACGTACATTCTTTCCAGCACTTCTTTAGTGTTTATATGGTATCACATCCAACAAAACTCTAACGAGTAAGATTCAAAAAAAAAATCTTCTCCAAAACACTCGATGGGTACCAACGGTAACAATTTCAGAGTTGTCAATGCTGACAACACAACGGGTACCAACATCATTATTTAGTTCAATCCTGCTTCCCAATTACCCATCAAACTCAACGGTGGTCACAACTTTGCCACCTGAAAAGCCCAATTTTCCATGCTTATGTATGGCTACTCTTTTTTGCCATCTGGATGGGACTACTCCGGCCCCGAGTCGCACTATCACCATTGGCACAAACGTGTCTCCCAATCCCTCTTTCTTACCTTGGTTTCGTCAGGACCTACTCATTCAGAACTCCTATGGCCTCTGTTGAACCCACCTTGCCTCTACTGTTGTTGCGGCCAACTCGGCTAAAACAGCTTGTGAGGCTTTGCATACCACTTATGAGAACAGATCCCAAACCCGGGTCTTCAGCCTGCGTGATCAACTTTCCCACGTCACTAAGGACTCTCACTCCATCACCGAATATCTGCACACTATTCGGTCCCTTTCAGATGAGTTAGCTACTGCTGGTGCCCCTGTGTCCAACCCTGAACTCATAGTCAAAATACTCAGTGGTCTAGGCCCTGAGTTTCGTGAGATCTCTGCTGCCATCCGGGCATGTGACACGACTGTTAGCTATGAAGAATTGTTTGAAAAGCTACTGGACCATGTACTCTTTCTCCGTCACGAGGATGCTAAGAAAATGTCCAGTACCATAACTGCTGCAGTTGCCACTTCCACCAAACCTAAAGCCTCTAATCGCAACAACCGTAGTAGGCAGAACAAGAATTCCCAATATTAGCGCCAGAATCCACGCCCCAACACTCAACCACAGTAGCAGTTAAACATGAACCCGAATACTGTCGTTTGCTGCCAACTTTGTAATAGGATTGGCCACACTGCCAATGTTTGCCGCTCAAAGTCACATGATCACCTTGATGCCAAAGCCAACTATGTCGCTGCCAACCCCTGAATAGTCGACTCGGGCGCCACCCATCATATCACAACGGAGCCGCACAACCTACAACCATACCATGGTAACGAGGATGTCTCTATGGGTGATGGTAACAAAATTTCCATTTCACACACTGGTTCTACTCAGTTAAATGCATCAAATAATGTTTTTAAACTAACTCGCACTCTATGTGCCTCATCCATTAAACGCAAGCTTGTCTCTGTTTCCAAATTTTGTCTAGATAACCTAACGTCTATTGATTTTTTTTCCTTTGATTTTCTTGTGAAGGATCTGAAAACGCGGAAACCGTTGGTGCATGGACGGAACAACGATGGACTGTAGGAGTGTCCTGTCTCACATCCCCAAGCTCACATGGCCACCACATCCACTCCCATCGCCACTTGGCATCAACGACTGGGTCATCCCCACTCTAGAGTTCTTAAGTTTATTTTGAATGAATTATCGCTACCATTCCATGAGTGAGACAAATTTTCTCATTGTAATTCTTGCTTATCTAATAAAGCCCATCGGCGTCCTTTCAGTCAATTAACTCTGAGTAGCTCTAAACCGCTTCAAATAATTTTTAGTGATTTGTGGGGTCCCTCCCCGGTTCTATCTCTTGATAAAAAAATCATATTATTGCATCTTTGTCGATCAATATACACTATACACTTGGATCTACACATTAAAACATAAAAATGAAGTTAAAGAGCTAGTTCAAAAATTCCACCCTTTGATGGAAAAATTCTCTGACACAAAAATCCTATCCTTGTACACTGATGGTGGAGGAGAGTATAGAAGTCTTTGAACCATATCTCTCCACTCACTGAATTGAGCATCTTTCCACCCCTCCCTATATGCCTCAACGAGTTGCTCTTGCTGAGCGTCGCCATCGCCATATCATTGACACCGCAAGAACCCTCTTACATGAGGCATCCCTTCCACCGCAGTTTTGGTCTTTCGCATCTCATCATGTTGTCTATCTCATTAATCGTCTACCCACACCACTTTTAAATAATCAATCCCCATTTCAACAATTACTTGAAAAGGCACCTGACTATCACTCCCTAAAAAAAATTGGCTGCCTTAGATACCCTTGGCTAAAACCGTACTCCAAAAATAAACTTGAACCCAAATCCACCCGTGTATCTATCTCAATTTTCATTGTCGCGCCATTGTCACCAATGTTTTGATCCAATCTCATCAAAAAATTATTTATCCCTAGATGTGAATTTTGTTGAGAATAATTTTCCTTACAAAAATGTAATCTCTCATATTTCATGCAAGTCCACCCCCTTGCAATGGACAAATACTTCACTTACTAACTTACCCAATTCGACCCCTAAATTTTCAGATTCTAAAAGTCAACCTCCAACCACTGTTTTACCGCTTCTTATACCTGCTGCAATCCCCTCTAATGAACAGATTCCCCTCCCACTTTCCCAGCAATGTACGACAACCAGCAGTCCGTGTTCGGCGTGCTTCCATCGGCTCCTGTGGATACAATCTCTCCAACTACAGGTATGTCTCCTTCTCCACCTATATCTCCACCTCCCCGAGAATCCCACTCCCCTATAATCTCCCCTGGACGGCTTCCTGCTATTACTGGGAAGTCGCCAGCCCCCCAACCCCCTATATATCTGCCCGCTTCTTCCTCCTCTACACCCGAAAATCTGAAACAACCTTTGCTAGTTTATCAGTGTCGGTTGGACCACCAAAAACCGCCCATGGTTTCTCTTCCTGCTGCCCCTGCACCACTAGTCGAACTTCCCCCTCATGTTGCCCCTGCACCACAAATCGAACTCCATGAACTAGCTCCATCTCCGCCACACACACCATCTCCTCCAAACCGTATAGCCACTCGCTCACAAAACAACATTACAAAACCAAAACAAATATTTGATTACCTAGCTCACCTAGAACCGACGCTCCCACCCAACACCTTCAAACAATCCCAAAAACACCCTGAGTGGAGGAAAGCCATGAAAACAGAATTTGATGATTTGCTGAATAACCATACGTGGGAACTTGTGCAACATGACCCGACTAAAAATATAGTATCTTGTAAGTGGCTTTTCAGGATCAAAAGGAATGCAGATGGGTCCGTTGACAGATACAAAGCGTACTTGGTTGCAAAAGGCTTTACTCAATGGCCGGGCATTGATTTCCATGCAACATTTAGCCCGGTCATTAAGCCTACCACGGTCCATATTGTCCTCTCTGTGGCACTTCGCTACAACTGGCCCCTCCTTCAACTTGATATCAACAATGCTTTCCTTCAGGGTGACCTGGACGAGGAGGTATACATGGCACAGCCTCCGGAGTTTGCCTGTGATGACAAGCCAACTCACATCTGTCGGTTGCGCAAGGCGATTTATGGCTTGAAACAAGCTCCTCGGGCGTGGTACAATGCCCTCATAGGTCATCTCTCTTCAATGGGCTTTGTTAAGACTAAATCAGATAACTCACTACTTGTCCGGCATGGTCTTGATGACACATTGTTCGTCCTCATCTATGTAGATGACATTGTTGTCACTGGGAGCAACCCCTTCAGTGTTAATCAGGTTATCACTTCCCTTGCTTCTCGCTTCTCAATTAAAGATTTAGGAAATCTTCACTATTTTCTTGGTGTTGAGGTGATACGCAACTCGAGGAATAATTCTCACTCAAGCAAACTATAAATGAGATCTTGAATGATGAGTTGATGTCTAACTGCAAAAGTGCCCACACGCCAATGAGTGCCTCTGAGCTGCTCAAACTTTCTGATGGTACTCACCTCACTGATGGCAACTCGTTATCATCGAGTCTTGGACAGACTTCAGTACCTGTCTTTTACCAGACCGGACATCTCCTATGCGGTAAATAAGTTGTCTCAGTTTATGCAAGCACCATCGGACCTTCACTGGAAAGCCGTGAAGCGTGTTCTCAGGTACCTTCGTGGTAAGATCCAACTTGGTATGTGTGTGTCTCCTATTGATGATTTCAATTTGCACGTATACTCTGATGCAGATTGGGCTGGTGACATCACTGATAGAGTCTCTACATCTTGTTCCTTGGCCGCAATCCAATTAGCTGGTCCTCAAAAAAGCAAAAGACTGTCGCTCGCTCTTCCACAGAGGCTGAATACAGGGTGGTGGCTAATGCCCTTGCTGAAACCTTGTGGGTCACCAATCTCCTGAGTGAGCTGCGGTTTCCAGCCCATGAGGTACCCACCATTTACTGTGACAATCTTGGAGCCATATTCCTAAGAAAGAACCCAGTCCTCCATAGCCATGTGAAGCATGCTTCAGTGGACTTCTACTTTGTTTGCAACCATGTCGAAAACAACCGGGTTCGTGCCATTCATGTCCATGGAGCCGACCAGCTAGCTGACACTCACCAAAGAGCTAACCAAGCCTCCATTTGAGAGTAATCTATTCAAGTTAGGCTTAGTGACCCATCGCCTAACTTGAGGGGGGCGTATTGGAACACTACTGCATAGTCCGTTAGTACTATAGTTTGTTTAGGACTGTTGTTTATTTCCTTTATGTTTATCTTTCAGAATTATTATCTAGTTAGGATATCTTATTAGTTTCCAGTTAGGAGTCTTGGTAGCTGCTGTAACTATTTAATCTGCCTTCTGCTTTCAATAATACGTACATTCTTTCCAGCACTTCTTTAGTGTTTATAGATAACAGGTATAGCGGAGCATAAGCGGCAATACACGCAAAAGCGGTAACACTATAAGATGGTGACAAGAATTCATAATAACATTATTCCTGCTTTTTTCCTTATGCTGATCCACAATCGTATTTAACTTTTGTATCCAGAAAAGAAGAATACCTGAGAAAGGCGCCCTGAACTCAGAGCCTGACCAAACCTAGACTCTAAAACAGCAGCAACAGCTTTCACTTCTTTTTCAGGCACAGCAAAGCAGAGTGAATGCTCACTACTAGCCTGTATTGTAGCACTCGATTAATCCTATGAAGTTATAAGCATCATACGCTTAACCCGAAATCAAAGAATAAACATACCTGCGATATCATGATTACATTAGCACCAACACTTTTTACTGCACCAAAAATGTCACTAGCTGTACCAGGAACACCAGCCATTCCCGTTCTGCAGAAGGTAACCAACTTTGTGTAAACAAAGAAATTTGTCAATAGTCCTAACCCTCAACATTTCTTTTTGGCAAGTAAACTAATAATCGTACCCCTCAACATTCACTAGAGCTAGTTTGTCAATCGTGGCAAATCCTTTGACGGGGAATACTGATCTCTGTCCATCTTCATATTCATTATCAGTAGATCGACAGATCATTGTTCCAGGTGCAGCAAGGTTAAAGATATTTTTTATAATGATCGGAATGTCATATTGCATTACTGGAACAATTGTCCGTGGATGTAAGACATTGGCACCAAAATATGACTGCAAAAAGATGAGAAATTTGATATTAGAAAGCGCCTATGACAGATCTTGTTAACTTCAGCAACCATATAGAATCACGACTTCACCATTTCCCATGCCTCTTGATAAGATAGTGTCTTCAGTATTACTGCCTCACTTACTGCAAATGAAGTACCCTTTAGTTGATCTTAACTTCATAATGGAAGTTCATCATTGATTTAAATAAAAAAAGGGAATATATGAGAAACTAATACAGAACAGTGATGCTTGACACAAAATTTTGATATGTTTCAGATTGAGAAAAGCATGCGATGAGTGAGGAAAAACCTTTTCTTGGATCAGCACTATAGACACCATCAACATCTGTCCAAATCGTGACTTGACGTGCTTTAAACAGTGCCGCCATGATAGCTGCAGAGAAATCACTTCCATCTCTTTTCAAAGTGGTAGGAATATCTTGGGGAGTGCTAGCTATAAAACCAGTTGCAATGATAGTCTTGGATGGATTCTTAGAGTACCATTTCTCAAGTCTTTCCCCTGACTTTAGATAATCTGGATCAACTTGATTAGAGCTCGTTGGGTTCACAACAAGAACCTCTCTTGTGTCCATCCATTTACACTCTACACCCGTCTGCAAATAATGGAATTTCAAAATTTGTGAACAAAAATTTAATTTACATAACCAGCAGATACAAAAGCTTTCTAAAGACCGGAAGAGATCAGGCGAGAATCACCGTTCTGACAACGGATGCCAGCAACTGAGCAGACCATAACTCCCCATGCCCAGCAACAAAATCGGTGAAATATTCTGTTGCATGACCAGCTGCGATACAAATAAGCTATTGTGTCAGTTGAAAGCAAAAGAAGGAGGTTTGGGTCAAAATCAGATACTTCAGGAAAAAGATTGTCAACTGAAGAAACTTTAGCATGAAAACAAACCAGTTCTACTAAAAACAAGAGACTGAAGAATGACCATTATGCAAATATCAGCTTCGTGACTACAGCTCTGACAATAACCAGAGAATGAAGCAAAAACCGTGTTGCACTATCGATGTTCTTCTATTTACCGGCATAAATACTCTAAAAGAATTTTCCTTCATTTTAAGTAGTCCACAAAAAGTTAAAAATATCTGACAGTGGAGCTTCCAAGAGTAGTCCAAGTTTAATAAAAAAAAAATCTATTATTTTTTCCATAATTACAAACATAGAGGCTCTGGCAAGTGTTTCTTTGAGACATTCTGCAAGTAAAGAGGGAAAGCACAATCTACCAATGTATATTGCACGGAGCATGGCTTTTAGGTTATTGATGTCATGATGAATACGAGATAAGAAACTAGCAAGATCATCCCCATCAAGTAGATCAATAGCAGTTAATTTGTGTTTTTCTAGAACAGCATCCAATGCAGTTAGGTACGAGTCATCTCGTGAGTGGGCCTTGTTAATCAGATCATACATCATATCTGTGACCTTTGACATGGCAGACACAACCACCAATTTTCTTTCTGATTGATCCTGAATTATTACATCAGCAACCTTGCGAATTCTTTCAGAGTTTCCCACACAGGTACCACCAAATTTATGAACAGACCAGCTGTCACCTTTAGGAACCTGAGTATTTTCTATAGCTTCATCCAATAAGTATTCTGCCAAAACATCAAATGGGAGAAGAATGGAAAATCAAAAACTGAATAAAATCACACGAGGATGATATTTAAGGCTTCAACGTAGATTAACCTTCACTTGTAATGGCAACACTTATCCCGAACTTTAACAACTCTCCACTTTCCCATTTTGAACTAAAAATCATTAAAACGAAGAAAGGCTTTAGCAGTATAGAAAACATTAAGCTAAAAGAAACTTCTCAAAGGAAAAAGAAAACACATAGTAATGATATTGTGGATACCTATTACTGTTGAATCATGTAATAGTTGGAAAGGAAACAGGTTAGCATTTATCAGTAAACTGTAAAGCATTTGTTGTAGGACTCCATAACATGCTCAAGCAAAATATTGTTTTTAACTCAGTGAGAACAAATCTTTTGTACTATCGCAAAGAGAACACTGAATTAGGATATATGGATGTCCATTCTCATGCCCAGAGCCGGAGCCAGAATTTTTAGTTTATGAATTTTGGACCACAATTCTTTTTGCTTACTAGATTCTGAATAGATTATTTGTACATAGTAAAATGAATTTTTATCACAATACAAGGTTTGAGCCAAAGCTATTGGGTTCTGCCGAATCTGTAGCTAGCATTTTGGGTCCACCAGGACCGCCACTGCTTATGCCTTAGATTTCTTAATTAGATTACTTTTTAAACAGCTAATGTGGATAAAACTGATGGTACAATTTTGTAACAGTTTTCACTTTTAGTTGGATGATAATATAGAGCACTTCATATCGCAATAATTCCATATACAAGATTGAAGAAGTGAATTTTGACAAGAAATGTATGGAGAAGAACTCCTATACTTCTCACCAATCAAATAGTAAAACTTCAGAACTTCCAAAAAGGAAGCTTCAGAATAACAAATAAATTTTAACTGAATTATAACAGGGTAACTATAACTGAGTAAATTTATGTATAGTTAGAAATAAAGGGGCAAATTTAGAAACTTTTCTCAAGTATTTTGATACATGAAAGTCAATATTTTGACCAAGATTCAGAACTTCCCAATCCAAACTGGAGCTCTATTAGTAGGGGTGGAGCAACAAGCATACCTACGGGTTCAGCAAAACCAGTAGCTTTTATCCAAACCTTGTATTTGCATTTAAAAATCCACTTAATATGTACAAACTATTTATCCAAAACCACCAAAGGATGTGGTGCAGTGGACGAGGCTGCTCCCCCTTAATCAGAGGTCTCGGTTTCGAGTCTTGGGTATGAAAAATCCTTGGTAGGGACTAGGGAGCACTTCCCCAAGAGTTGGACTCTACGCGGCGCGAATCCGGATATAGTCGGGTTCAATGGGGGTATTGGACACCAGGTGGGAAACTAAAAAAAGTAATTTATCCAGAACTCAGAAATCAGTCTTCTCTAAAATTCATAAACTCAAAATCCTAGCTCTGCTTCTGTCTAATATGGTCAAGGGAAAGGTTGACAAGCATATCAACGACCTCAAGATAGAGGCTAAAACTAAGATACTTCATTTAACCTTATCCCTAAGAAATTATTTAGGAAGTATCTGAGAAATTATAGTCAAAGAAAAAGCATGTTACTAACTCATTAAATGTGACAGAGAATATACAAGAACACTAACATAAATACAACTATACAAGTAAAGTAAGCACTTAAATACATTATACTGAGTGAGAAACAGAAATTATGAAATTTACTTGAGGAAAGGAAAGCATTGCATGAGCGAAAATGGATGTGTCCTGTTAAAGGTAGCCATTTTCTTCTCCTTGGCCTTCAAATAATTCTCTTTTGACAACGAATTTGAGGATAATTTACATGAATAACATGGCGCAACTAAAGATGAAAACGCCATTGTTGTTTGTTGATTGAGCAAGCAAATGAGAGTGACAATAGTACAGTGGATGAATGAGTAGATTTTGTCACTTTATTATATATACACATGTGGTTCGTACAGACAAAGTTACGTAATATTTGGCGACTTGGTTAATTACCTACTGATTGACACCTTTTGGACCACTACTCCTCGCCGCTTCCCCTGCCCGCCATGACTGTATTTTACTATTTTTAAGCACGTTATTTGATTCCCTGGTTATTGATAAATATTTTGTTTTGTTCCTTCTCATAGAGCCACCAAGTATATTTAGGGGTGTATTCAATTAGTATTTTAAAAGAATTTTTTGGGATAAATAAGTTTTGTGATATTCAATTAAGATTTTTAAATAATCTAAATAAGTTTTGTGATATTTAATCAAGACTATTATAATTTTTAAAGAGGGTGTCCAAATCTGATGGTATTCAATCAGGATTTTAAATAGTAATAAAAAGTCTTTTGGTATTCAAAAACTTGATGATTTCGAAAGATTTTTTTTCTCAATTGAATTTGTGGGATTTTTTAGTGGTAATATAAATATCAAACCCTCTAAACAATCTCACCCTTCTAGATAAAAAAAAAATCTCAAGTCTGTTTTCTCTCTTCTCTCTGTTTATATTCTTTCATTTTGTCTTTCTACCCCCACCATTTCACTTTCATCTCATCCCCAAATTCCTTTAAGCAATGGGATTTTTTGTGTGCAATCACGGTCCAATTTTCAGATGTTAGAGAATTAGGGTATAGGAGTTTCTAAGGCAATATTGTGAGTTTGTTGGGTGGGTGTGTGTGGGACAGGGGACCTCCGGATTCAATGTTGTTGTCAGGATCTGTGTGTGTTTTTCCTATTTAGTACTAGTAAAATTTGTGTTATTTTTTCTTTCATTTTCTTGATTGTTGATTGTCGCGCCCCTTTTCGACCGCGACATTATTCTAGCGAATCTCCTGCTTAGAAAAATGTTAGAAAATATAATAAAAATGCTAAATGTTTAAAAAGGGTGCTAAATATGTAAAAGAGGTGTTAAAAGGTTAATTTTAAAAAGTAAAAGGTGTTAAAATGCTAAAGGGTTGCTAGGGAGTCGCCACCTAATTAATTTGGGTGAATTAGGACACCTAAATGTTAACTAGTTTAAAGTAAACATTAACTTCATTTTAATGGTCTGCAAAATTGTGAGATTCTGGGCAAGGGTTCTTTATTATCCTAAAGGGAAGGGGTTAGGCACCCTAAAGGATCCGCTAACTTGCGGTTGTCCGTTCAAACCTAGGGTTAATTATTATTCTAAGATGCAATACATGTCTTGAAAAGTATTTGAGTAAAAAATATAGGAAGTATTTTTTGCTAGCATGAAAATGTGAGATTTGTTTTAAAATATATAGAGCTAGTTCTAGTTTAAATATGTATTATTATGTGCAAAGGTGATTTATGCATTTATAACGTATTAGATAAGATACATGTATTGTAATAATGCAAAATCTTATTAAGACGAAATGTGTACTTGTAAGATATCTATTATGCAAAGCCTAACAAAATAATTTTTTAATTATGAATGTTAGTAAGAGTTTATGAGGAAATTAATTTATTATGCTAAGGATTTAATAGCGAGTGACGCTTTAGCTACGTGAATATTTATGTCATTTTAGTATGGCTTAGGCAATGCATAACTAGTCATAAAAATAACTAATTAAAGGAGAGTGAATTTCTAGCGTCAAACTATTTTTCTATTGACAGCCTAAAGTTTAATTATTCTAAGTGTACTACTAGTAGCGTAATGTTAGACAAATAATTACAACAAATCATAGAGTGAGGATATGAATTAATAATGACTCGAAGAAACGGCGAGGCCATCTCGCCTATGGTTTGGAGTTTGTGATGCGGAGAGGATGAAGCACATAAGATGCGGGTCTTCATTTGTTGTAGCTTATGATGAGTCTCGCCGTGAGACTCTTCGTTTTGCTCCGATGCATTTCATGTAAAAAAAAGAAGATAAGGATTAGTAAATATTCCAAACCTTATGACGCAAATAGATAAAATGTTCATATAAATTTAACATGTATATATTTTAAAAAATTTAATAGCCGTAGCAGCCCAAGATGAGATGACAAGTTCAAGCACAATGAATCCCAACATTGTTCAAACAAATATTGGGCCTTGATAATGCAAATAAACACAGAAAGGAAAGCAAACCCAAATAACTGTTTTTTAGACCAAAATGGGATCAGATTATGCATTTCAGGTTCTGGGTTCCATTCCAGTAACATGGAAAAAAAGAAAAGACATGCCTGATATAACAATAATCAAACTTTATGGAGAATAAATCGGCCACAAGACAGTATTAAACCCAACCAGTGATTTTTCAGATTTTAAAAGAAGGGATGGGTTGGCCCAAACACCTACAACACCCCAGAATACATACAGTACATCTTGGTGTATATCAAGAATATACTTCACAAAAGAGAACATAAATCTCAGCATACTTTATAATCTCAAACCCGAGCAGATTCAGCCATACATTTTTAACATCCAGATCACAAGATAGCATTTTAGCTAAAGCAATTAGATCACTCAAACAAAAGCAAACAATGTGCAGGTTGATCTTTTCATCTACCCTTTTCAAACTAACAGATATAGAGTAATTTTCCTCCAATAAAGATAAGTAGATAACTTAGCATAGATGTTAGCAAATGATCATGTAGACTTTAAACTTAGCGTGAAACTAATCTAAGCATGTGTTAGTTCAAAAAATGAATATCGGCCACCACAATATACATAAACTAGAATTTTAAAACTCATTTCTATCAGATGTCAACTAAGTGACCCCATCTTAGCAAACTCGACATGACTATATAACAAGAATGGTTGTCATTCATTTTGTATACAAGTACAATATAGTACTTAACTACTAAGTTTGACTCAGATCCAAACACAAATGGGTTACTCAATGGGTCTTAGGACTTACAAGAGTAGAGACGAAGCATGATTGTAGGTTACTGATATTTAAGCAAGTATCTCAGAGCATGTAATACGATTTATGTAAGCAGTATAAAACTTGGAAAAGACGGACAGAGTTGTTCAGTTTGAAGTTAAACAATTGACGGTCATAAAAAAATAAAAAAAAAATAAAAAATAGGCAACATGAACTCCTATGACTTAAATGTGACTTTATATATGACCAATATACAAACAGAACCACTCAGGAAAGATTAAATTTGTATATGTATAGACATGACTTAGCTGCGCATGGTATTAAGGCTAACCCATGAGAGTAGAACATGAAGCAAGATGAACATAAGTAGGGCAAGATTATAACAAGGCATGTAAGTGATTATTTAACTCAAAATATCAATGGACAACTTGATGTAGACATGAATATCTTACACAAGAACAACATTTTTATTATTTATGGTTCAAAACAACACATGGATTCTTCAACAGGAAGTTTAGGACATGGATACGAACAGGGATGTAACTTAACGTAGTATGATCTAATCTAATAAGGGGCAAAAGCTTAGTGCGAAACAGCTTAACAGGCAATAACCAAGGTACGAGATAACTTGGGAGATGCAAAATATTGACATGGAGTAATTTCCACAATTAAGCAGGCATGACACTTTAGCTAGGTAGAGCAAGATATTCGATCTCAAACCGACATACTGGACAGAACAATCGGCTGAACTTGTCGACACCATAGAAACTTTCAATTAATCAATATCACAATCAGATATTAGAAAAGCATACTCGGCTTATGATATTAAATATGAACCTAGTAATAACTTAGATAATCAGAATCTACCAAGATAAGCTAAAACATGTTGAACACTTTTATAACAACATTAACAAATACAATCAAGAAATACATAACAGAAAATACATAAATTCACATAAAGAACTGAAATTCGACAGGAAAGTGAGTTACCTTCTCCGGACAGCGAACCGGGGCAGCGTATCAAGTCGTCGATCCGCTCGGAGGTTTTGTGCTATGCGATTTGAAAGGACATGGCTTTTACTGATTTCTGGACTAGTATTAAAAGAAAAGGGCTTCGAACTTTTGTTCTTGCTCTTAGGTCGCTAATTTCAGGTTGATGTTAAAAGGGTTTGCTACTGTGAGAAGATTTCGGTGTTTCTACTGATTGCTCTCTTTTTCTGGACGAGGGTCCATCTCTATTTTGTGACGCTTTTGCCAAATCTTCTGCATAATTTTCTATCGGTTCTTGACCCTGAAGAGGGGGTCTGGATTGCTGTTTTCTTATGATGCTAACTTTCTGGATGCTGAGTCCCTAACCACCGATGCCTTCTGCATATATGGGATTTTGTATTTATAGCTAGGATTTTAGGTCCTAAGTTTGGTAAAGTTCTTAGGGCTGATTTAGTGTTGAGTTTAGGTGCGATTTCGTGTGATTCCAACTGCGATTTTGTGTTTATTGGTGTAGATTGGCAATGATTTGTTACCATTTTGGGAGGATTCTTTAGGTAATTCGAATTGATTTCGGTTTGGATTTCCAGAGCTAATTCCTATATCATTTATTATGGTACTGATTGGAGTGTTACTTGGCTAAGGAAATGGGTGAGTGGCAGACGGTGGGATGCCCGAAAATCCGGCGAAAATCTTGGTTGAGTGATAGTGATGGGTGCGGCGGACGAAAAATAGCTTAGGGTTCTTTTTTTTTTTTTAGGTTTTTCTTGTTTAAGGCCTTCTGAAGACAATGGGGAAGAAGGTTAAAGGCCTGGGCGAACTGGGCCTGCGGGTGTGGGCCGGGACGTGGGCTGGTGAGTAATGGATTGATTTTAATTAGGTATTTGGGTAGTTGGGCTGGGTAGTTATTTTAATTAGGGGTAGAGTTTTAAGTGTATTAGTTTAGGTGTATTATTAATTAATTAATGGTAAATTAAACTATTTAAATTGTAATTGTTTAGGTGCTTTATTAGTCTGAGTTTTAAAATTATTACAATAATAAATGCGGGTGTGCTATTTAATTAGTGTTTAATATTTATAATGCGATGCCGTTATTAAAACTTATTAAATAAAAAAATGAGTTATTTAAATGCTACATGTAGATAGGACTTCTTAATTCTTTTATGAATGCTATTATTAAAACGCGTGTGTTAGATTATTATTTTATGTATTTATTATTTATTATTAAGAATTATGACAGAGCTTAAAATTAATAAATATGGGCGCGAGACTCTAAGTGCGTAATTTTCTACGTAAGACGCGGTGCCATTATTAGATTGTTTATTTATGTCTGTATTAATGTCTTATCGCTGCATTTTATTATAAGAAATCATAAAAATTATTTTGCAAAATTAGTGTAATTTTATAGCTACTGTCTGGACGGGAGGGTCAAAATTGGGTGTCAACATGATCCAATAAAAAATAATACAGTCATACATATTTACAACATCGTCTTTTATATGATTGATCTACGCACATGGCAAGACAAAGGAGAAAATTTTCTCATTAAAAACCTAGCATGAAAAAAATATGAAATTTGTGTTGAATTAAAGAAGTCTCACTCCGTTGTAGCAAAGAATACAAATCCGTGTGCTAATACCCACCGAAAGTGTAAAAAATCTCAAATTTGAGTTTTTGGGCTTAGAAATGCAAAAATAACCGACGTCGGTCATGACGAAGTAATGGGTTTCGATCACAAGCATGTTTTCATGGACCTGGTGAATTTCAGGTCAATTAGAGATAGTCCACATGCTTCTAGAAAATCAGTGTGCTAATACCCACCGAAAGTGCAAAAAATTACGAATTTGAGTTTTTGGGCTTAAAAATGCAATAATAAGCGACGTCGGTCATGACGAAGTAATAAAAAGTCTTTTGATATTCAAAAACTTGTTGATTTCAGGCCAATTTGGTATTCAAAATCTCATTTTAGCAAGGATATCTAGCTCCCCAAGCGTGAATATGATTTCGATTGTGAAACACCTTAAAGTTATATTTGGGCTTTATACACGATTCTTTATTCAGTTGCATTGATTTGTTCCCCATGAATGCACTTGTATTTGCAGTTATTGCAAATCTTGATTCTATTAGAGAAAGAATGTCCCCTATGCAACTACATATTGTGCATATGTGTGTAGAGTTGATTCAATATTATTTCCATAGCAAGATCAGGGGGGTCATTTTCTCCAAATCTATGCATGCAAGTTGTTCGTTAAAATAGTTGTTAGAGAAATTGACATGGAAAATCCATGTGGTCCTTTCAAATTTTTATAAATCTTATGATAAATCTTTTAAAATCCAAACATAAAAAAATTTGATTGTCTTTTAAAATTTGTTAAGTCATTACATTCCTAAATAGGCTTTTAAAATCCACTGAATTTATTTATCCCAAAATGGTCTTTTAAAATCTTAATTGAATACCCCCTTAGGGTGTGGTATGGTACGATGTCATTTGCTATGAAACTAATTTTTTGAAAGAAAAAAAAATCTGAAAATTTTGCAAATATTTTCTTGGAGCATAGTTTAATGTGTTTTGGTGAGTAAAAAGCTATATGTATACATGATTAATAACATTTTAAATAAATCAAAAAGTGTATTAGTAAAACTGTATTTACTAGAGATTAACACTAATATTAAAGGGGAAAAGGGTCATATTTGTCATCCAACCTTCGGAAAAGGTCATATTTACCCTCCGTTAAAGTATGGGTCAAATATGTCATTTCCGTTAACAAAGTTGTTATATTTTCCCTCCATGGATAAAAATCCCACGTGGATGTCACATGTGATCCACGTGGATGCCACATGGATCCACGTAGAGGGTGGGACCCACCTTCATCTTCAACAGCCACTGTCGCCGCCTCCACACCAGCCACACCTCCAGCGTCGCTCCCACGGATATGGCCGGAGCAACGCCTGAATACATAACCGTCGGAGAAGGCAGAAATAGTAAGATCAGGGATATGGTCGTCGTCATCCGTCACTATCGGAGCTCCGGCTGACCCACCAGACCACATCACCGGTGAAAGCCACGACCACGAAAAAACCACCACCAAGCCATCGCATCTACTTCATCTCCCTCTCTCCCGTTAACTGCTAGACCACCAGTCACCACTCTTCTAACCACCACTGTACCACCACAAACTCACGCACGACGAACCATTTCCCTCAATCCCTCTATTTTTATTACGCCGGAAAAAATGGTCACCGCCTTAAAAATTCAGATCT
This sequence comes from Przewalskia tangutica, assembly GCA_029844215.1. NCBI lineage: Eukaryota > Viridiplantae > Streptophyta > Magnoliopsida > Solanales > Solanaceae > Przewalskia > Przewalskia tangutica. The sequence goes on from CM056723.1 coordinate 20,529,490, forward strand.
GGCCGTGTTTGTGATTTTCCGATGTAACTACGACGTTGCTCTGGTGTTTACCACCGTTGAAGTAACGCCACATAACACTGATCCTACTATCTCTCTGCCTCTTTTTGAAGGTGCACGCGAACTTAGTTATTTGTGGATCCTTTGTTGCCTTAGTATTTTCTTGGAAATTAGAACTAAGGAAAATGGTGATACTTCCTTCAATTCCCTTTCTACTTGGATGAATAATATAGCAAATTAATGTTCAATGTTAACCTTTTTAGTGGTTCTGGTTTGGATCCACTTCTTTATTGAATCACAATGTCCAATGTTGACCCTTTTTGTGGGGCCCACAAGGGTTTCGATATTTTGACCAATTATGGATATTTCGGAAGATGAAATATTTTGGACCAATAGGAGAGCGACACGTGTCACCCCCATGTGGGCCATGTTGGTCGATTTTAGGTGGACAAGTGGCCAAGTCTTGCAAGATATTTTGTGTGGACAAGTGGCTTGTGGGACCCACACACACTTGTCCCCAATCTCAACCACACACATGTTTTAATCCTAGCCCTTGGTTGTCTTATACATACACCCTTAGTTGATGAAATCTTCCACACTTAGAACATTTCAAGACTTGAAAAATCCTCCCTCCCCCTTTGAGTGACTCTCGGCTTTGCCTAGATTTCTTGAGCAAGAATTGTCCAATAATTCTTAAACTCTTAAGTGTTCTTCCTTGATGTGTTAGGAAGGTTATTAACCAAGTGTTAGACAAGATTTCACACCCCTAGCCTAAAAAGACCACCTTGGCCGAAACTTGCTAGAGTTGGAACCTAAGTGTTCTTCACTTTTTGAAGTTGGATCTTGAAGAGAAGTTGGTTAGGAGCATCTAAGGGTTGCTTGGAGCGGATTGGAACGTAAGGAAAGGAGCTAAGACTTGCTACGGATCGACTTTAAGTTCTTGGATATTTTTGGGCTTTTTGAGGTAATGATCTTTATCCTCTTAGTGAAGTTGGAAATTATATATGTTGGTGGTATATAATGGAGTATGAGATATGTGGAATGAAGATTGGAAAGATTTGAATATTGTTAACTTGTTAAAATCGAGAAATGGCATGCTAGCCATAAAACTTGTTAAAAAACAGAAATTGGCATGCTAGCCATAAAGGATTGATGAAACATTACCTATTACTTGTTGACATGAAATAATATTATTAATAACAAGTTAATATGACTTATACAAAGATTGGAGTATAAGTTGGAAGATTAAAGAAGTAACGAAACAAGTTCGGGCATGCTAGCCGAAATTGGACTAATGGATTGAATTAGTGGACTAATGGACTAATGGATTGAGTTAGAGGACTAATGGACTAATGGTTGTATTAGTGGACTAATGGACTGTTTTTACTTTGGACGTTGGACTTGTTTCCATTTTCGGTTTTGGTTGTTTAAAGAGGCTGAATTTTACACGTACGCTTAGGCGTGTAATCCCCTTCTTTAGTTGTTGAATTGTTGCGCCTTAAATGTGGCATGTTGGTTATTGTTTTTGGGCCTTGAAAAAGGTGGAAAAGTACGTATAAACAGGGGAAGTGCTGCCCAATTTTCCGTAGAATAAAAAACCTTACACTTAGAATATTATACGAAGGAAACTAGATGTTGATAGACGTATTTGATTATTATAGGTTGATATCCTACGCGCGACATATTCGAGTTGGCAAGTGGATTGAGCCGAGGAGGTATGTGATTCTTCCTATCCTCTTGAGCATGATTATTTGTGAAATATATAGTGCGGTAGACGCACGTGTGTTAAAAGAGTTTGGTTCCCTTTTTGTGTCCTTGACTTGGTTCTAAAGCTAAGTGACTTGATTTTAAATGTTAAGGACTTGAATTATGTTATAAGTTGTGAAACCTTATTCGAGAGTAATTGATACTTGATCTTTAAAGAATAAAGTTCTCTTGATTCCAAATATGAGTGTAGTTGTCTTTGGTTGGTTTAAAACATAAAGTGTTATAATGGCTTTATGTGAAGTTAGTTATAACGACTTTATGAAGACAAAAGAATGGTTTTATTATTTAAATTGGTAACTTGACATTTTAAAAGATATGAAACTTTGATTTGAAGTTATGAGACTTGATTTTCAAAGTTATGAGATTTGGTTTCTTTAAAAGATATGAGACATTGATTTAAAGTTATAAGACTTGATTTTCAAAGTTATGAGATTTGATTTAAAGATTATGAGACTTTATTTTTCAAGTGATGGGACTTGATTTCTAAAGATAAGAGACTTGAGTATTTTGAAGTTATGAGACTTAAGCTATTTTGAAAAGTATATGCTACTTAATTTTGAAAGAGGAAGTAACTTGATTTAAAGGGATATGTTACTTGATTTTAAAAAGGAGAAGTGGTTTGTTTAAAAGGAAGGCATGGTATTGTCTTGTTTTGTTTAAAGGGAAAGCATGGTATTGTCTTGTTTTGTTTAAAAGGAAGGCATGGTATTGTCTTGTTTTGTTTAAAAGGAAGGCATGGTATTGTCTTGATTTGTTTAAAAAGAAGGCATGGTATTGTCTTGATTTGCTTAAAATGATAGTTACTCTATTTTGATACTACGGGTATTAGTATCGTGTGGCTTTTATGTAAAAGGGGATCTTTTTAAAAGAGTTGAAGTACGTAGTAGTTTGGGGTTAAAACCCGTATTGTTGGCGTAAAATGAAAGTACCTTGAGTTTGTAAAATGGTGAATCAGTTTACATGTTACTGAAATTCTGGAAGTATGGTAACTTGCCTATGTTTGCTTGTGATAGCCTTGTTGTGCAAGTGTTGTATCCTTATGTTACCGCGTCTCTCGATGGAGGGTCGGTCATGTTATGTTTTTATCATTTTGGACATACTAACACGTTGGGAGGCCCACGAGTATGCTTCCACTATGATGGTTCCATGGACATACTGACACGTTGGATGGTCCACGGGTATGCGGCCATGATGAGGGTTAAATTCCCGGTTGAGAGTGTTATTCCATGGATTAGCCCCCCATGAGGTTTTTAGTGACGCAGGAGGTATCTGGTGGTCGGCCTTCGTACTTGCCCCGGTCAGTGGCTGGATGCAGGAGGTACCTGGTGGTTGGCCTTCGTACTTGCCCCGGTCAGTTTTATAGCGCATTTTTGCGATGTTGTTATTCCATGGGCTAGCCACCTATGAAGCTTGCCGGCAGTGAGGACGCATTCCACGGGCTTGGGTTATATATTTACGGACGCTTAGATACTTATCCTGGTCATACCTCGTGAGCGGCAGGCTCTAGTAGATAGCTTAAGATACTTGCCCCGGTCATATCTCGTGATACGATAGGCTCTGGTACGGTGGCTACCGTACTTGGCCCGGTCAGCTATATGATGCAGGTTGGATCTGGTAGTTGGCTATTCTACTTGGCCCGGTCAGTTTTATGACGCATGTAGGGTCTGGGGTTCGGGTACGCATTTTTGATGTTGTGGGCGTGAGACCCACGGTTATATTTGAGTGATGATTTTGAGGGTATGCGTCCCTGACTTGACATGACTTCTTATATGTTGTGAAATTGATTTTCTTTACTCTTATGGTTGATAAGGTATTGTGTATTGTATTTTGGTTATCATACATGTCTCCTATTTTATATAGACTATTATGATTTCATTCTGATACTGATTTCACATACTTGGTACTGTTATCTTGACCTCCTTGGGGTGCGTTTATCTGCAGTAGAGGTACACCGTTTGCTGATCCTCGCTCATAGGGTCACAATTCCGCATTTTGGGTAGCTCCGTTTCTCCGGAGGCTTATCTTTTGGTATAGTCCCCTGTCATTGTAGGTACTCATTCAAGGGTATGGTGATGCGTGATTTATGCACACACTAACGCAAGTGCATGTGTCGTGACAAGTAATATAGTCTAGGTAAGACCGAATATCGTCCTCAAGGACTGGTTTTCAAGTACCGATTATCTATGCTTTAGTTTCTATTTGGTTAACGTTAATTGAGTTGGAATTCTAAACTAATAATGCAGGAAATAAACTAATTAAGAAAATACTTTGATTTAAATCAGTTATGATGGAGAATTAGGGCTTCCAAGATCATCAACTATCCACTCTATTCAATCCTTAATACAATTAGACTGACTTCTTCTTCTACGTTAAGATAGCACGTTAACTAAGCCGTTTTATACTCCCGTTAAGGTAATATAAACACTCAACCCCAATGGAGAACTCTTCTACCTTTCGGTGACAAGATTGACTACAAAGGAGGATTAAGAGCAATAACCTATTAAGCTACACAAGTATCGGGGTACTTTCGTCCACGATTTAAACCTATGTTTATTCAACTATAGCATATTCACAATCTCCTCTTTCGGCTTTCGATTAGAAATCATATAAGTGATGATAATTAGTGATCAATTAATTACCAAGCAATCAAAACAACTATTGAATAAATCTTAAATAAGTGAAGAAGAAACCAAACTAATATATTAATTCATGAATAGAGTTTCAAGTGAATCACAAGGAAATCCCTAACAAAGTAATTAGCTACTAGTCATAGTCATGCTAAGAACTAATATAATCTCCATACATGAACTGAAATAAACAAAGCAAAAAGAAAGAAAAGAAAAATACTCAAGAACAAGTCTCCAAGCCTTCGAGCATCCAAGAATTGTGTTGTGGAATATTTACAAGATGGAATGGAATGGAATGGTGGATGGAATGTAGGATGGTGACTGAGATGTAGGATGGGTGGAATTGGATGGAATCGATGGTGGATGGATTTCCCTTCTTCTAATGATGTAGAGACTATTTATAGACCAAGAATCCTTTAGGTAAAGGGTTAGGGATTATGTAGGTAGGAAAGGTTATGGAATCCTTTTAGGTAAAGGGTTTTAGGAAAAGTTATGAAAAAGGGTTAAGGAATATGTAGGTAGGAAAAGTTATCCCTTTTGGACTCTGAAAATGTGTCAAATTCGGCCCAAAACTTCGAGAAATCAGCGTCGGCGCGCGGCATGCCATGGCGCGCGGAAAATCGAAGGCTTCGGACGGCCGGTGGTTAGCGCCAGGCCACTGCCGGCGCGTGTGGCGATTCTTCCGAATTTTTCATTTCTTCGTCCTTTGTTCGTCCGGTATTCGTCTGATTTCTTCTATATTTCCCGGAACTTCTTAGGCTTCATTTCTTGGCCCTTTTAGTGTGCAATTCCATCTCCTTTATGCTCATTTCATCTCCTTTTCGCCATTTCTTCATTTCTGACCGCTGTGACACAAAAGAAAGGAAAACAACCCTAATATTATACTAAACATAAATGAAATGAGTAAAATACTAACTAAAAATGAATCAAAAGGTGTATATAAAATACACCGATCATATGGCGGGGCCCTATCCCGTCATAGTTGTATACAAACTCTTAGAGGTCTGTAGTCCTATTGTGGTTTGGGTTTTTGTAAAGGATAAATGTTCGGGGTTTTTATATATATATATGCAGAAAGGCGACTTTTTGGTCAGCCTGTTTCTTGTATTACACTGTTCCATGTCTATGAGTTTTATTTCCGCTGATTTTCTCTGATGTATTATCACTAGGGTGCCCGGGGTAAGGCACCAGTTACGGGCCCGAGGTCGGGTCGTGACAGTTTTATCCTTATTTCTGAACATTATCTTCATCCGAGAATGGGTTGAGTTATTTGACAATGTTGAACCGTCAGTCACAACTTTGTTTGATCTCCTTGAACCTAGCTCTTAGGATCTCCAGTCTGTTAGGTAGAGTTAATGCCATGATGACTTGTCTTCAGCCTTAACCTCATTCCCATTGATGATCTATTAACTCCCTCTCTAGATAAGTCTTTTGTAAGCGGATCTGTCACGTTATCTCTTGACCTTACATAGTCAATCGTGATAACGCCACTAGAGAGGAGTTGTCTAACGGTATTGTGTCTCCGTCGTATGTGACGAGATTTTCCGTTATACATTCTGCCGTACCTACCTATTCTTTGCTTATCACAATGTATACATATAGGAGCCAAAGGTTTGTGCCAGAGTGGAATATCTTCTAAGAAATTCCGAAGCCATTCAACTTCTTCACCGGCTTTGTCTAAAGCTATAAATTCAGATTCCATTGTAGAGCGGGCGATGCATGTCTGTTTTGATGATTTCCAAGACACTGCTCCTCCACCAACTGTGAAAACATATCCACTCGTGGATTTAACTTCAGATGATCCAGTGATCCAGTTTGTATCACTATATCCCTCAAGTACTGCAGGATATTTATTATAATGCAAATCATAGTTTTGGGTGTGTTTTAAATACCCCAAGACTCGTTTCATTGCAATCCAATGAGTTTGATTGGGATTACTCGTGAATCGACTCAGCTTGCTTATAGCACATGCTATATCTGGTCGTTTACAATTCATAATATACATCAAACTTCCCAAAATTCGTGCATAGTCCAATTGTGAGTCACTTTCACCTTTATTCTTTTAAAGTGCAAAACTTACATCAATTGGAGTCTTTGCAACATTGAAATTTAAATACTTGAACTTGTCAAGTACCTTTTCAATATAATGTGACTGTGATAATGCTAGACCTTGTGGAGTTTTATGGATCCTAATGCCTAAGATCAAATCAGCAACTCTTAAGTCTTTCATATCAAATTTGCTAGCGAGCATACGCTTCGTAGCATTTACATCGGCAATATCTCTACTCATTATCAACATGTCATCAACATATAAACAAATAATGACTTCATGATTTGGAGTATTTTTAATGTAAACACATTTGTCACACTCATTAATCTTAAATCCATTTGCCAACATTATTTGGTCAAATTTCGCATGCCATTGTTTGGATGCTTGTTTAAGTCCATAAAGTGACTTAACAAGTCTGCACACTTTCCTTTCTTTACCAGGAACCACAAAACCATCAGGTTGTTCCATGTAAATTTCTTCCTCCAATTCTCCATTTAAGAAAGCTATCTTGACATCCATTTGATGGATTTCAAGACCATATACGGCCGTCAGTGCCACTAACACCCGAATAGATGTTATTCTTGTTACCGGCGAATATGCGTCAAAGTAATCAAGACCTTCCTTTTGTCTATAACCTTTGACCACAAGTCTTGTCTTATATTTGTCAATAATGTCATCAGTTTTTTTTTTCCTTTTAAAAATCAACTTTGATCCTAAAGGTTTATTTCCAGGAGGAAGATCAATCAATTCTCATGTATGGTTGTTCAAGATTAATTCAATCTCACTATTGACAGCTTCTTTCCAAAATGCTGAATCAGAAGATGACATTGCTGCTTTAAATGTTTGAGGCTCATTTTCAAGCAAGAATGTCACAAAATCTGGTCCAAAGGAAGTAGATGTCTTTTGACGTTTGCTACGCCTTGGATCCTCTTTTCTTGGTGTACTTTCCTTTGGTTCTTCCAGTGGTCGTTTAGATCTTTCACTTGACGACTCACATTCAGTTTTATACGGATAGATGTTTTCAAAGAATTCAGCATTATCTGATTCAATTATCGTATTAACATGAATTTCGGGATTGTCTTGATTTGTGAACCAAAAACCGACAAGATTTGTTGTTTGTAGCATAGCCAATAAAAACACAATCCACAGTTTTTGGTCTGATTTTTACCCTTTTTGGGCAAAGGAACTTGGACCTTTGCTAAACACCCCCATATTTTGAAATATTTCAAGTTGGATTTTCTTCCTTTCCATAGTTCATATGGAATAGATTGTGTTTTGTTGTGGGGCACTCTGTTGAGTATTCGGTTAGCTGTAAGGATAGCTTCCCCCCACAAGCTCTGCGGTAAACCGGAACTTATTAATAAAACATTCATCATTTCCTTTAATGTTCGGTTTTTCCTTTCCGCAATTTCATTTGATTGTGGTGTGTAAGGGGCAGTAGTTTGATGAATAAATCCATATTCTAAACATATCTCTGCAAAAGGAGATTCGTACTCTCCACCCCTATCACTTCTAATCATTTTTATCTTTTTGTTCAATTGATTTTCCACTTCGTTCTTGTATTGCTTAAATTCATCGATTGCTTCATCCTTACTATTAAGCAAATACACATAACAATATCGAGTGCAATCGTCAATAAAAGTTATAAAATACTTTTTCCCACCGCGATATGGTATTGACTTCATATCACATATATCTGTGTGAATTAAGTCTAAAGGATTTGAATTCCTATCAATAGACTTATATGGATGTTTAACAAACTTAGATTCAACACAGATTTCACATTTTGATTTGTTACACTCGAATTTAGGCAATACTTCTAAATTAATCAATTTTCGCAAGGTTTTGTAATTGACATGTCCTAAACGAACATGCCATAAATCATTTGACTCCAATAAGTAAGACGAAGCTGAATTCTTATTAATATTGTCAACAACCATTACATTGAGTTTGAAAAGGCCCTCGGTGAGGTAGCCCTTTCCTATGAACATATCATTCTTACTTATTACAATTTTCTCACTAACCAACACGCACTTAAACCCGTTTTTGACGAGTAGTCCGGCTAAAACTAAATTCTTCCAAATTGTTGGAACGTGCAGAACATTGTTGAGAGTCAGGACCTTGCCGGAAGTCATCTTCAGAAGTATCTTCTCATATCCTTCAACCTTGGTTGTTGTAGTATTTCCCATAAACAGTACCTCTTCGGGTCCAGCAGGAGCATATGTTGCAAATGCTTCTTTTGCAGCGCATACATGTCGAGTGACACCAGAATCAAGCCACCACTCCTTTGGGTTTCCAACCAAATTACACTCTGATAGCATTGCACACAGATCATTCATATCATCATTCATTTCCACCATATTGGCTTGTCCTTTTCCCTTGTCCTTTTTTTTGAGACGATAATATGGGCTTTTGTGGCCAGCTTTCCCACAATTATAGCAGTTTCCCTTGAACTTTTTCTTGTTAGAGTCCTTCTCCTTTTCAGAAGGTCTCTTTCTTTTCTTGTTCTTTTTCAGAGCAGCATCTTCAACGATGTTTTCCCCTTCAATTGGTGAACTCTTACGGTACCTCTTCTCAGCGGTTTTGTTATCTCCCTCGATCTTGAGACGAATCACGTCTGGACTCCGATCGAGAAAGCCCAAGAAGTCATTCCGCACCGTTCCTCTATTAAGATAGAAGGAAAGCACTTGAGCAAACCAAAGGGCCAATATAGTTGTATCAAATTGTTAGTGGTGTCAAATATTATCTATGTACCCCGAGAATAGAAGCTAGAGAACCTAAGTCTGAAGAAGAGTCTTGGTTCGAAGTATAGGGAGAGAGGGAGACCACTGAATCAGTTGGTTCAACTCTGAAAACTGAGTGACGAGAATCTGTCTTCACAAACCTGCGAAACTTCCCCTTAAGCTCGACTATAAGGAGAGGAGTGAAAGCCGCTTGACTTTATTCTAAAAGGAAATGAGCGAAGCAACTTGACCGCAGGGAAATGAGCGAAGCAACTTGACCGCAGGGAAAGGAGCGAAGCAACTTGACCGCATCACAAGATCCTCCAACTTCATTTCCTTTATTTTGTGCTTAAGATAATTCTTGAAATCTTTCCATGAGGGCGGCAACTTGTCAATCATTGCAGCCACTTGGAACACTTCATTCACTATCATACCTTCATCAATAAGGTCATGGAAGATAAGTTGAAGCTCTTGAACTTGGGTTCCAACGGTTTTTCCATCCACCATTTTGTAGTCTAGGAATTTGTCAACCACAAACTTTTTCAAGAAAACATCTTCTGTCTTGTACTTCTTTTCAAGTGCACTCCATAGTTCTTTGAAAGTCTCTACTGCACTGTAGACGTTGTACAAGTCATCTTCTAAGGCACTTAAAATATAACCTTTGCACAAAAAATCAGCCTGTTTCCAAGCCTCAGTAACCATGAACTGTTGGTTGTCAGGCATGTCGGCGGCAGGCACGGGAGGGTCCTCACTGGTGAACTTTTGCAAACCAAGAGTGGTAAGCCAAAAGAACATTCTTTGTTGCCATCCTTTAAAGTTGGCACCGGTGAACTTCGCATGTTTCTCAGCCGGTGGTACTGCGGTACGGGTTTTAGGAGTAACCGCTGGTGCAATATTTGCAGAGGTAGTTCCAGTCTCAATTGTCATTGTTTGTCACTGTCAAATCGACAAACTATTTTAGTTAATAAAACCAGAATAGCAATTAATTCACAAACTTCAACGTCGCAGTTGAATTATGAAACTTAAACGATGAAGAATTTCTTTCTTCAAATCGCAGTATAATTATGAAACTTTAGTATTCCAACGAAGTTTTTATATCTTCGAGTCAGAATACTAATATTCATATGGAGTAGAAAACTACTCAAGTTTTAATCTCCTTAAACAGAACGATGAAGTTTTTATGTTCTTCAAATCGTTGTACAAGTATGAACTTTAATATTTCAACGAAGTTTTTATGTATTCAAGTTAGAATATGAAATTTCATACGGAGTAGAAAACCATACAAGTTTTAGTCTCCAAACCAGAATACAGATTAAAATAAAATAAAAATGTAATTTCCTTAAGATTGTTGGTATAATAATTTGTATACGTTTAAATAACGTTTCAACACAATCTGTTAAACACTTAGTAAAAACAGATAAAAATTTACTTAACAGTAATTAATCCAAAAAAAACAACAAAACCAGTAGACGAAACAGAATCTGGTTTGGAAAATAATTTCAGAATATAATCGAGCACACTTAGTTCAAAGTGTGTCCTTAAGGAAATTATTCCCCTCACAGTACTCGAGGTTAATGGAATATCCCCTCCCAGGATAGAACGACTATCTTACCAGAATAGTAGTACTCCAAATTCCGGTAGCAGCGAACCACTCAACGGTAGTATATCACACAGACTTAGCAAAAGAATTTTTGAGATGAAGACATAAATTTGTATTGAATGGAATGAATAAATTCTTGGAACAAATCAAGAATTTATAGGTTTTGGAGGTTGTTCAAAAAGATTATCAATCAATCTTTTGACAAATCCGATTGAATTCGAAGCCGAGCGACGACGACGGCGCGAGGGATCCTTGCCCCCTCAACCTATTTAGCAATTAGAGAAGGTGTAATGTAATATATACACCTCTCTTTCCTTCTCTTTTTTCGATGAGGGACAAAGGACCTTTTGCATCCCTTTAATTTTCATCCCATCATTTCCTATTCACCAATATCAAAATCGAACACCAATATGTTACATTAGATTATTTTTTTCTCAAGAAATCAAAGATTTCACAATCTTTGTCTTGCAGAAATAATAAACACAAAAGATTGTGAGTCTTGTTATGACTTCAAGACGTTGTGCTGCCTGCAATCAATTCAGAAGAAAATGTCCTTCAGATTGTATATTTTTGCCATATTTTCCTCCAAATAATCCTCAAAGATTTTCTTTTGTTCACAGAATCTATGGGGCTAGCCATGTCGAAAAGATGCTCCAGGTAACACTATATAATATTCCTCGTTAGTCAATCCATAATAATATTGTAATGTACTCATTCATAAAGATAAATATGTTATATTCATATGGTAGTATTATTTTTATTATATATAATAAATAGATGACAAGTTATATTATACTTCTCACCTTCTTTGTGTCCACGGGCAGGGACCAATATGTACACTATATAACATGTACATTTATATAAAAAAAAAAAATTACTTAGATTTATATATACAAATACTAAGTAGATATCCGTTATTTTTAAATTCTGAATTTGCCTCCATTCATGAAATCTTCAAGCTAGTCTTTATGCATTATCCACTTATGTATGTTGAATGCTATTCGTTCCTCTTTTTCATTTTCCAGTTAATTAATTACTAAACTGGAGAACATAATAACTAATTATCTTCTCCTCTTTTCTAAGCTCTAACTAAGTTGGAATAATTTTTGATAAATTATTCAAGAAATTAACACAATTAATTTTCCTCGTGCTAATTGATTTTGTTTATCTATTTTCTTTTTTTGTGAAATATCAGCAAGTCGAAGAGCATCAACGAGCCGAGGAAGTGGATTCCTTGTACTACGAGTCATACTGTCGAATTAAGAGTCCAGTTTATGGATGTGTTGAAATTATCAGTGTTTTTGTTAAATTACTGCTTAAGCAGCAGCAGCAGGCACAGTGACAGAATCCACTGGTTTATATTGTCCAGTTAATCACAAATAGTGATGGAAAGAGAGAAACGAGTAAGAGAAATGAGAGGGAAGATAGAAGATATTTTTGGTGCTCAAATTGAGCTTCTCTGGATATTTTCTCAATTATTAAAAGACAGTCTAACTCTATTTATAAGCTAGAGTCTAGCTCTTCTAATGAAGGATTTTAATCTAACAACCTAATAACAAACTAACCAATCAACTAATAACTATTGCTTAATTGACTTGTATATTATCATATATCTCAACATCCCCCCTCAAGCTAGGCACTGAAAACAGCGGTTTCAGTCCTAGCTTGGAGATAATGTCCAAAACAGAACACTTTACTAATTTTTGTATAGCAAGAGTGCAAAGAATCGCAACAACATCACAGAGACCACAACTTTTTTCTCACAAAGAAGAACTACCGAGGCAAAGCAGAGCAAAGAATACGAGGACAAGAGCAACACAACAGAAGCTGGACAACACCACTGATATCAGCAACAATATCAGCAGCAACATTAGTAACTACAGCAGATCGACTGCTGCAGTAACACTAACAACAACAGGAACACCACAGCTGCAATATGACACAAGTAAATGTACAATTTCTCATATCCATTTCAGAGATAAAAAAAATGATATTCTGGGAACTGCAATCCTATGTATTGGTGGTGGCAGAATGATGTATCCTCAGAGAGCAGCAGCAATCATCAGCAGTTAGCAAAGACCAGATTTTATTTCTTCTTCATTTTCAAAATCACTCAAAGAAGAAGAAGAACCTCACCGCAAACATCAAAGAACACCAAATTTTCTTATTCAATGTAGCTGATAACAACAAATTTTGCCTCCGAACTTCAGATTTCAGTTTATTGAATCTCAGATTTTCCATTTTCCATTCAGCAGAAAACAACAATTTTTCAATGGCTGCCCCGCGCAGAAACATAACATCCTGTGTTCTCATTCATCAGTAACACCTGCATATTTCCAGCCAGCAGCAACAAATGTTGTCCAGCAGCAACATCAATTAACAAATGAAATAAAGTCGTCACTGAACCACTTGGATAAATTCCAGCAGCATTAGCTTCACCAATTTGAATAGAAGCAACACTTTATTCCCTCTCGATAACCATTTTCATTTTCCAGCAATAATAGCAGCCATCAGTTGCAACCTCGACGACATCAGACGCAACATTTACAAGTTGAATCTCCTGAAACTCCAGTCCTATCTATTCCAAAATTCTCACATTTCCTTCACTTTCAACCCTGATGTTTTCAGTGGTGAGCAGACTGGTTTTGTCAACTTTACAACTGGTGACATCACTCAACCACATGAGTCTCCAACACATGGTTTCAGCCCAGAACAATATCAATACCATAAGCAACAACTGCAGTAATAGCTGCTACAAAGAACATGATTCTGTATTTTCATAAAAAAACAGTCGCAAAAAAAAAAAATCTGCACGAAATCGGTCAAAGAATACCAACAGAACATCTCAAATCACCCGCAAAGAACAGAACATCGCCTATTGAATCTCTACCATCGCCCTTAATTCGACAGAATAACCACTGGATTCATCTTGACGGAGAACCCCTCGTTCTCTAGTCTAACTCGGACTAGAGAATCCCTCGATTCTCTCTATGAATTTGTTCTGAACCGGCACCAGCAGACTACAACTTTGATTCTGACCCAACACCAGCAGAACTTGATAAGTGGCAAGAACCTCTCTGTTCTCTAGTCTCTCTTGGACTAGAGAATCTCCCGATTCTCATCACGCAAGAAATTTCAATAAGCGGCAAGAACCTCTTCGTTCTCTAGTCATTCGAACTAGAGAATCTCTTGATTCTCATCACACAAACTATTCTATCCATATCTAGTCTCCGACGAAGTATCCCTCGGTTCTCAGTCTGTTTGTCGCTAAGAACTCTTCAATCCTTCTATCGATAGACATTTCCTACTCTATGGTCTTCTCAACCACAGAAATCCATTATCAGTAGCTATAATAGCAGCAGTAACAGCTAAAATAGTTGTCAGCAGCAATGAAATAACCACACCAGAACAGAAGCTAACACAAAATCATCGACTATTTCAGTTACTGACCAATTCACCAACATTAGAGGCCACATCAAAATCAGCAAGCCAACACAGAACAACAATTGCCGCTGAAGAGCAACAACAACACAACAAACAACTACAACAGCTATCAACAACCACACCAACGACATTTTTCTCCAATCCGCCAATTCACCAACACAAATACAAAATGAAGTTGAATTTCCATCAACTCGACTATTCGCGGCGATCTTCGACGTCGCAACGATAGCCAAAGGCGGAGTGTATCCGCATAAAAAGATATTATCTCCATCCGACTAAATCGACAAATGCGATAATCGAAGTAAACAAAATTGGATGAATCGACTTTGAATCTCTGTCGATCATGTTGTCACTCTGATCGGTGTATTTTATATACACTTTTTGAGTCATTTTTAGTTAGTATTTTACTCATTTCATTTATGTTTAGTACAGTATTAGGGTCGTTTTCCTTTCTTTTGTGTCACAGCGGTCAAAAATGGAGAAATGACGAAAAGGAGATGAAATGAGCATAAAAGAGATGGAATTGCACACTAAAAGGGCCAAGAAATAAAGTCTAGGAAGTTCTGGAAATTAGAGGAGATCGACGGTCCGGACGAAAAAGGACGACAAACGAATCGCGAAAACGTCACCGAGCGCATGGCGCCAGCAGCAGAGCGACGCCAATATGTGAAAGTCCGAAAGTTGTTGATCTTCAGCCGCCACTGCTGGCGCTGGCGCCGACGCGAATTATAAAGTCTTTGCGAATTTGACATGTTTTCAGAATCCTAAAGGGATAACTTTTCCTTCCTAAAGGGATAACTTTTCCTACCTAAAGGGATAACTTTTCCTACCTTAAAACCCTTACCTAAAAGGATTCTAATAACTTTTCCTTTCCTACATAAATCCTTAACCCTTCACCAAAAGGATTCTTTGGCTATAAATACTCTACATCATTAGAAGAATTATTCATTCTCCACTCCACCATTCACCATTCTACATCCTTCCATCCACCCATCCATCTTGTAAATATTCCACAAAGACAACCTCGATGCTAGGCTCGAGACTCATTCTTAAGTAATTTTCTTTTCCTTTTCTTTTCTTTATTTCAGTTTTTGTATGATGAACATGGGATTAGTTCTTGTCATGTCAATGGCTAGGAACTAATTCCTCTATAGGGCTTTCCATGTTGAATCTCTAGAAACTTATGTTATGATTTAATGCATGCTTATGGTTATTCTTCTTCTTGTTGAGATCTATCCAATATTTGAGTTGAATTCTTGGTAATTAATTGACAACTAATTATCACTATATGATTTCTAATCAGATTCCGAAAGGGGGGGGATTGTGAATATGCTGTAAGTTGGGTAGACATTCTTGGATTGGGGATGAAAATACCTCAATTATTTATGTAGCGTTAATGAGAGGCTTAAAAACCCTAATTTTGCGCATCAGGCGTGACGGTTAACTAGGTTCTTGTTCTTAATCCTCCTATAGAGTTATCCTTATCACCGAAAGGTAAGGTGCAATCTTTGAGGTTGAGTGTTTATATAACCTAACGGGAGTATAAAACGATTTAGTGAACCTGCTTTCTCCAAAAGAAGAAGACCATAAGTTATTGCATTAATAAGTAGCATAAGCGGATAGTGAGGAGACCTGGAAGCCCTATTCTCATCATCACTGAAGTAAACCCTTTTAGTTAAATAGCTTTTATAATCCTTAGTTATAAACAACAAATCTAAATATCAATTTACCAAATAGATATCAAAAAATAGATAGTTGGTAATTGAACCCTAATCCTTGAGGACGATATTCGGTCTTATCAAGACTATACTACTTGTCACGATAACGTGCACTTGCGTTTAAAGTGTGTGCATCTTACCGCGCATCACACTCGCAACAAAATCGATCGATATTCTACAGAAATTACCTCAATACTCTGTCGATTTCGATTCCTTGATTTTCAGACGAAAATTGTGATTTTGATTTTTCAATCGCGATCCTGATTTCTAGTTTCGATTCTCTGATTTTCAGAAGAAAGTCATGATTCCGATTTTTAGTTCGTCGATTCTCTGCTCCTCGATACTCAGTTCCTTCGCAGTCGATCTTAAATTCCGGATCGATCAACCAGAATGAAAAATTACGCAAATGCAGAAAAAATCATTTCGCACACACTAGTTCGACTCAAATCGAATCCATATGATAAATCAGTCCGATAAGCTTCACCGACGCCAGCTTTGATACCATGTTAAATTACTGCTTAAGCAGCAGCAGCAGGCACAGTGACAGAATCCACTGATTTATATTGTCCAGTTAATCACAAATAGTGATGGAAAGAGAGAAACGAGTAAGAGAAATGAGAGGGAAGATAGAAGATATTTTTGGTGCTCAAATTGAGCTTCTCTGGATATTTTCTCAATTATTAAAAGACAGTCTAACTCTATTTATAAGCTAGAGTCTAGCTCTTCTAATGAAGGATTTTAATCTAACAACCTAATAACAAACTAACCAATCAACTAATAACTATTACTTAATTGACTTGTATACTATCATATATGTCAACAGTTTTACATCAAGAAATTTACCATATAGAATGTGAGTTAGCCAAAATACACGCTGAAATTGGCCTTGTCAAAGCTCATGCACAAACAGAAGCAGAAGCACAAGGACAACAAGGGCAACAAGTTGAACTTTCACCAACAATAATATCTGCAAACTCGTTGGATGATCAAAATGGGGTTTATTCATCTTTTAATCTTTCTAGTACTCCTTTATTTTACTAGAACTTCTTTAATTTAAGTCCTCTAAATTAAATTAACCGAGATAATGCCATGTTCTTTTATTGATCTAATAGTTCTATTGTTATGTTGGTACTTTTATACACACTTGCACAATACTAAATATATATTTAATTAATTATGCCCAAAAGGGCTTTTTATATAATCAACGGAAAGGGGGGGGGGGGGGGGCAGAGGCTATTATCCTATTAGAAATGACTCGAAAATGTCCTTTTATCAAATTTGTTCATCCTTCCACCTGTTGGGATAAAAAATGGCATTCACTTATTATAAATGTCTCAACACTACTACATTTTTAATCTAATGCAACGGCTCATATATGCAACGCCCTATGTAGTACCGTTACATTAGATATGGCTAATGCGACGGGTTCAAGTGTAACAAATCAGAAAATTAGGCTAATGCAACGGTATAACAGGACTGTTGCATTAGATATGGCTAATGCGATGGGTTCAAGTGTAACAAATCAGAAAATTAGGCTAATGCAACGGTATAATAGGATCGTTGCATTAGCCTGTGTAATGCGACGGTTGAAAAGGTCTAATGCAACGGCCTGGAATGACCGTTGCATTAGTCTATGTAATGCAACGGCCATAAGAAGCTAATGCAACGGGCAACCTTTTAAAATCTTAAACCCTTGGTTTTATTTTCATTTAGCCGCGCGCACTACAACCTCCACACTTAACCCTAGCGAAAAATTTTGCCTTCCCCAAGTGTGTCGTCGCACCCCCCTTCCCCCACTGTCGCCGTCGCACCCCCTTCCCCCACTGCTCATCGTCGTCGCATCCCCTTCCCCCACTACTTGTCGTCGCCCTTTTCCACTTGTCGTCGCATCCACTTCGTCGAACTGGTCTTCCCTCTTCTCCAAGGTTAGATTACATTTTACCTTCCCCATACGTTAGTATGTTTATTGGTCTTAAAATTAGCTTTTTCTAAAAAGTTAGTCTATAGTCCATTCTCATTGGAGTTTTAAGAATCCAAAATCAAGAACTCTTTCCTTAAAAAACATTTTTTTTGGTGTAGTTATTGAAGCAAAGGAAACAGCTAAGGTGGTGGAGAGATGGGGGATCCCGATGCTTCCAGGTGTGTCCTTGCCACCTCTATTCTTGACCGGCAATTTGACCCTGTAAGTTGTCTTCTTGACCATCTAGTGTTTCTACATGTATAATGTATGGATATTTTTATTTGATAGTGATGGGATTTGTACTTAATTGCATAGGAGCTGATTCTGGAGCCACTATGTGTTGTTTGGAGTTGTGAGTTTCAGTACACTGTCACTTTTCTTGAGCTTGTGAAAGGGGTTTTGGTTATGGAATATCTCCAACTGTATAGAAACTCCTATGAAAATTAGAAAGAACAATGTATGAAAGGAAAATGAACCAAAACTTAAGCTTCTTCCACTATTAATTTGCACTTTGACAGTGCTTTGTACTTTGGAGGATTTTGGTTTGATTCGCTTGTTAATAGAATGGATAGTTAATTTTTACCCAAACTACAAAAGAAGAAAAAAGAAAAAAATGTTAGGAAGAACAGAACAAAAAGTTTTATGTTTCCTCCATGTTAGGGATTGAGACATTTCAAGTGACACCTTGGCTCTATTTTAGGTTGTGTAGACATGTTTAATTGTTCAAATTAAACCCAATCAAGGATTATAGTTTCTTCATGCTGGCATCTTCCAGTGAATCATCTAGCTATATAGCATGCAGATATCTTATTAGAACTGATTTCCATAAAATGTGGATATTCATCTTCCAATGATGATAATGTAGTCTTTGAGTGGCAACTGCTTCTACAGAAGTACTTCGCCTGTGAGATATCTAACCATATGGTTTCTAATAATTGTTTGCAGCTTCTAGGTGTTGCAAGAAGAAATGGCTTGGTAAGTATTTTATCTTTGATCAGATCAAGATAATATGAAGTTTTGTTTTCATGAGTGTTGATGAGCACGTATACTATTTTTAACCTCACAGATTGAGGTGCTTAGTCCTGTCAATGGAGATGTTCGTGCATCCATTTCAAATCAAAATCAAAGTGATAAAATATCTGATGATGATTCTGTTATCGGTTTGCATCTATTCAGAAAAGAGAGGCTGGAGTCATCATCAAGGTATTGTCTTCGATCTGCTTCTGGAGCTTGAAATTTTATATATTGTTATATTGTGAGATTATAATATTCTGGAGTCCTTCACATCATTAGTAGGATAGAAGATTAGGTGTTCTATCTTTCTGTTGCTCGGGCTTTTTATGTTGCAAGAGTTGGCGAAGAGTAAAATTTAATTAGATTGATATTATGAAATCGATAATTGTTTGTGGTTTTAGTAAAGAATCTACTTACAGTGCTCGGACTCTTCAGAAATGTCGACGGGTGGGTGTAGTGTATATTTTTGTTTGTAGTTTTTGTGCTTTGTGGGGTTTGTTGCATTTGTGTATTTGCTGTTATCTTTATGGATTACATTCATTCAGTTCTTGTTTTACTGAAGATTTTTGTTACTGATAGAAGCTGAAGAAAATGACTCACATAACAAAAACTAGTTATATATTTATGGTAATTTTGAGGTTGCTGTTTATTTTTTATGCTTCTGCCTCTTTAGAGGCAGGTTATATAAAAAAGAAAGCCAAAACGATATAGGAAATTATATATTTTTATATGACTAAACTATATTGAAGTTATTATTTATGATGTTTTGGCTTGTCTACCATTTTTACTTATGACTATTCATTATGTTTAGGTGTGTGGTGAGCTAAATGAAGAAGAAATCTAGCAATCTAACAAATGGTGGGTGGAGGCTTATTGCGCGTTCGTTTTTGCGTCAATTTTTTGTTTCTATTACTTATGCTAAATTTATTATATATATGGAGATACTTTTGTGAACAATTATTTTGTAATGTCTTATGGGGTCTAATATTGTAATATCGTACTTTTGTGAACAATTAGTAAGACAATCTTTTTTATTATTATCTTTCTCTTTTTATTATTTATTTTATCATTATTTTTTTCTATAGTCGTTGCATTAGGTAACTCTAGGCTTCTTCAAAACAGGTGCATATCTAATGCGACGGCTGTACAATGCCATCGCATTAGATCGTTAAGATGTTGCATTAGGTGAAAATTGGCTTTTTAAACCAGGTGCATATATAATGCGACGGCCTAGTACAGCCGTCACATTAGGTCGTTAAGCCGTCGCATTAGACATGCACCTAATGTGACGGTTAAATAGGGCCGTTGCATTAGGTGCATATCTAATGCGACAGCTATATACTACCGTCGCATTAGGGCC
Organism: Przewalskia tangutica; assembly: GCA_029844215.1. Lineage (NCBI taxonomy): Eukaryota > Viridiplantae > Streptophyta > Magnoliopsida > Solanales > Solanaceae > Przewalskia > Przewalskia tangutica. The sequence continues at coordinate 20,549,750 of CM056723.1, forward strand.
TTCTGGCTGTTGCACTAATGCAACAGCCAGAAGGCCATAATGCGACGATTTTGAGGCGTCGCATTAGGTCTGAAATGTAGTAGTGCAAAATACCCCACTTCCACCTATTTGATTAAATTTGTCCCTAATATTATTTTCAAACTTAAAATTGTCCTCCATTAATGACATTTAATTAAATTTTAACAAAACACATGAACTGTATTTATCGATCCATATAAAATTTTGACCCAATCCCAAAAGACCCGACCCATCCATGGCCAACCAAATACAAAACCCATTTAATTTTAACGCGGTTAAGCGAATAAATCATTTTCACCTCTTTTTTTAAAAAATAATAATTTTTATACCTATTAATTATGGAGTACTCATTTTGAAACTGCAGATATATGTCTATTTCATTTTCGGATCAGAAGCACCAGGTAACTATCAAGTATTGTAACAACAAGATTTACACGTAAAGATAAGAACAAAAGGCTTAATTTCAATTATCTACCTACCAATGTAGAGGTAGATGTAAGGTCTGTGTACACTCTACCATCTCCAGACCCCACGTTGTGGGATTTTACTGAGAATGTTGTTGTTGCTTAATTTCAATTATTAAATTTAACAACGATATTGCAGCCGAATACAAAGAAATAAATCCATACTTTGAACAAAAACTAATTGTAGAATGTAACCTCAAGGAATGTCTAGATATTAATAAGTTGATATTGCAATCATATACATTTTTTTAAGAAATATCTAGAATGTGATCACTAAGCATTAAACTAAATTGAAGAACACTAATAAAAGAAAGATACATAACAATTAACATAAAACAACGCAAATATATTTCGACATAACTTAGACGAGTCGTGTGTTCTATGAAAAAATGATAACTTCTGATCAAAGATAGCTTTTTTGGACGTACTGAAATTAATTACTCCTCATCAACGCAAATATATTTCTCCATGGATTTGGATCATCATTATCATTACTCCTCTTTTTCTTTCGCTTCTTTCCAAATTCATTTGAAAAATCACGCAACATATTCTCAATATCAATTCCTTTCAAAGGAATAAGTTCACTTATTTCCTCAGTTTTTCCATCGAAATTCCTCTTATTTTGACGCCAAGGGTGAGTTGGATCAAGAAATCTACGAGTGGCCCTGTATCAATTCTTATTACTATAAGGCAATCTCTCAGATGTTTCATAATGACATGAAGGGCATGCCAAATATCCTTTTGTGCTCCACCCGGACAACATTGCATAAGCTGGAAAATCACTAGCAGTAGTCATCAAGGCTACACGCATGTCAAACCTTTGATTACTTGAAGAATCGTAAGTTTCCAACCCAGACACCCACAAATCCTTCAAATCATTGATTAGTGACTGCAAATAGATGTCAATATCATTACCCGGGGAAGAAGGACCAGGGATAAGTAAAGTCAATATAAAAAACTCTAGCTTCATAATCATCCATGGAGGCAAGTTATAATTGATCAATATAACATGTCATGTACTATGGACAATGCTCATCGAGTTGAATGGGCTAAATCCATCTGTGGCTAACCCCAACCTCACATTGCGCGGATCTTCTGCAAACTTTGAGTATACAGAATCAAACTTTTTCCAAGCTTGACCATCCACTGGATGTTGTAAAATCCGATCTTTTTCACGCCCATCAGCATGTCATGTCATGTACTTCGCCGTCTCTTCGCACATAAATAACCTTTGCAATCTTTTCTTGATTGGAAAGTACCTAAGGATCTTATTAGGAATCCAATCTTTCCATTTTCATGTTGTGTATCATTCTCTCTGTATCATTCGACTTCCATCTTGGCGTCTCACAAACATGGCAGCTTGTAGCATTTGCATGTTCTTCCCAATACAACATGCAATCATTGAGGCATGCATCTATCCTAGTATAATCCAACCCTAGTACTTTTAAAACACTTTTCGCTTCATTAAAATACTTACGCAATTTTGCATCGGGTAACACCTCCCTTACAAGCTCTAAAATATCGGCAAATGCAATATTGGTAAGTCTGTGATCACACTTCAAAATAAATAGTCGAATCATAAAGGAAAGCTTTGAATGTTTCTTGCATCCGGGATATAGTTCCTCCTGACCTTTTTCAATTAACTTGAAAAACTTTTTTTCCTCGTCATTCGGCCCATCTGTAAAAACATCACGAGCATCATTCAACAACCCTGCTATGTCATCATTGCAATCATCCATATTTGATTGTTCATCATGATCCAGATTAGTTCTTTCTCTTTCAATCTCGATCCCTAATTCAGATAAATTATCTGTTCTTGGCACAAACCATTACATATTAGGTGATCTCTCATAACATTCCCATGCTTCCAATAACGATAATGACAACTATCACATGGACAACAAATTTGATTTCCTTGAGACTTTATAGCAAAAACCTTTTTAATATAGTCGTGTACTCCTCGTTCATATTCATCACTCCATTTGGCAGCCATCCACCACTCCTTAGTTCCACAATCCATTTCCTCAATGTAATATTTAGGAGACTAATAAACAAAATCTGAAAATACATACAGTAAACAAAATATAAAACGACGACGGTAAATTACAAACATTCTCTGTAATTTAATTTGGAAATACAATTTACAAATAAACAAAATTTTAGAAGAATAATGAATAAATTTGAGAAATTCGATTTGAGCAGTTCGACGACGCAACAACGGTAAAATCTGACCAAATTTATACACATACATTAATCTAACCTTGAATTAATAACAGTAAAACATGAAAGGGGAAGGTAAAACGACGCTAAAATATAATCTAACCTTGGAGAAGAGGAAAGAGCAGTTAGACAATGGTACTGATGATGATGAACGCGACGGCGAGCAGTGGAAGGGTAAGGCGACGGCGACGGTGAGGTAGGGTAATGCGACGACGAGCTGGGGGAAGGGGATGCGATGGCTAGGGATTAGGAATTGAAGAAGAGAAGGGCTGAAATGCGCGGGTGAAATGAAATGCCCGTCGTGTAATTTGGGGATATTAAAACAAATGTGTCGTCGCATTAGCCTTGGAGAGACGTCGCATTAGCCTTCGACAGTCGTTGCATTAGATAGGCTAATGCGACGGTTGCGTTGGTCGTTGCATGAGATGATATAAGCCGTTGCATTAGCCTATCTAATGCAACGGCCACAAATATTAACGTGAACCCGTCGCATTAGCCACATCTAATGTGACGGTACTACTATTGACGTCGCATTAGACCTATATAAGGTGTCGCATTAGATCAGAAATGTAGTAGTGAAAAATCTACTTCCAACAACAAACGTGTTGAACAACAACAATTATTATTCAATCCTAAACAAGTTGAAATACAAGTGTGTTGAAAGGTAAGAAAAATACATTCAATAAAGTCAATCAACCCGTACACCAACAACGTTTGCTAATGCAAAAATTCCAAATCTGTAAGTTGAATTATAAAACTATTCCGAAATATAAACCAGGGCAATCAGACACCTTAAAAACACTTTGTACCTAAGAGAGCCTCCAAAATCCTAATGAATGATGACCTCATCGACCAAAACGATGATGTCCCATTCCTAATGGATGATGTCAATGAACAAACTTACGGCTATTAACTAAATTAGCCAAAGTTGTCATGGCATGAGATTGACCTGAAATTAGTCCGGCAGTTGAAGGATTTTGAGCCAAGATAATTGAATAACCATCGTCAAAATTGTCCATGCCTTGTGCTACTAGCTGCCATATTAAGCTTCCTCCCATGGTTCCTCCCGATGCTTTTGCAAAATTGTACACATTTCTGTATACAAAGCTCATGTAAGTGTCTCTTGCATTTTGGTTGTATCCCGGATCTTTGCTTGACTTTCCAAATTCAGCAAGCACTAATGGTTTCTTTAATATGGTTGTTGAATCTTGCCAATGACTTGTCATCCAGCTTTTCATGAATGCTGCTTGTGCATCATCACTTTGTCCAGACAACCTGTTAACAAAAATATTTTTTGTTATATTACGAGTTTAAATTTTGTGCATCGACACTATATATATCATTTACGAGGACAAAATTGACCTACAATAATTATAACTTAATAGCGTGAAAAATCTATATATGCTATATGTATAAAACTTAAATCCTTAACCTATCATTTAATACCAACGTATACGTTAATTCACTTTTCAACCAAACCTTGTGAAATGTGTATTTTTTTTTTGGCTTTAGGGAAGTTAATTAGTCTGAGCTTGAGGTTTTAAAGGGATGCTTATTAGATTTACCATTGGTCAGTGTATGCATGTATAGTAGCAAAATCAATCTCTTTAACAAGATGGCTACTGATGAAATCTGTTCCAACTTGGTAACCAGGATTAAATTCCTTCTTTTCAGGCATTGAATCGCCATAAAATCCTTCCATTCCTATCTCCAGCAAGTGCTTTTGGTCTAGTGATTTCACAAAACTTGCCATCTCTTGAACCCATCCCTGTAAAATCACATCACAAAGTCACCCAAAACAACATATGAGACATTATAATTAAGAAGATATATAACAGATGATAGATATTGTTACTCACATTAACTGTTTTTCCAGAATAATCAGCATTGCAGCGAGGCTCATTCATAAGTTCCCATGACATGATTGTATTGTCATCCTTGTATGCTATTCCAGTCATGGAATTGACCCTTGTCACTATTTTCTGTAGCACAATTATTTAAGGGAAAAAATTGGTTGGTTCCATATATAATTAATACTAGATCTACCACAATTTTTTATTCAACCATGGAATCTAATTTTTTCCTACCTGAACATGGTTCTTGTAATAATCTTTAAGAACTGGATGAGTATAAAAATCATCTTCACTGTTAACATTCTGAATTCCTGCATTTCTTGCCCACTGAGCATATTGATCTCTCCCTCCAAAATCCTTGTAGTTATTCACAAAGCTCAATATTAAGCGTATCCCATACTTTCTTGCTTCTGAGATCACAAAATCCAATCCCTATCATACATTAAAGAAATGAATCCACGTTAAAGGCCTTAATATAAAATTAAAAAAAAACAATGTCAATGGTAGGAACATAATTAAGTAAATAAAAAATATGTTATGAGCTAATTGTCATGCACTTTAACATGATATCAGGAACAAAAATAGGGCAGGGCAGAGGGGTGAGGGCGGGCAGGGAAAGATGCTTTATGGGGCAGGGCAAAGGAAATTTAAATCAATCGTCACCCACTATTAAAATGATTTTTTATATGCTTATAATAATCCATGAAAAAAAATCAGGTTCACATGTGAGGAACGTGTATATAGATTACGTAATTAAAAAAAGTATTTTCTCTAACGGTTCAAACATTTAGATGAACTGATTACACACTTCAACAATAATAAACTACCTGAAAAACACGCTCATCGTAGACACCAGGAGATATTTGCAACGCTGTATCGCCTCCATCGCTAAAAGCCCAAGTCCGGCATACAGAAAGACTAGCAGCAGAGGCTTCCTTGAAAACCTCAGAGACTTTGTACCTCTCACTTGGGTCAGCAGCAACATGCATCAGCCAATAAGAGTTGAAACCATTGAACAAAAATGGTGATCCATCTACTACAAAATGTGCACCTTTTGTTCTTACAAATCCTAATTTATTAGGATGAATCCTAGCCTCTGTGACTATAGCTAGGAGGAGGAGGCAGAGCAAGGCAAAGAATGAGCTAATTGCTCTAGTAAAAGAAGCCATAAATTAATTTAATTTGTTAAAACAATGTATGTAGTGGTATAGTTTCTAAAATGGGAAGGAAGAGAACATTTGAGTAGCTAAGAGATGTTTGTAGGACTATTTATAGTTATGTAGGGCTTACTAAAAATAGAAACAAATGAAGTTGAAGTAATTAGGAGGATTTTCAGGATGGACATCCAAACTGATTGTGTTGGTTTAATTTACTAAATTTGGCAAAAACAAATTTCTTTATCTTTGGTTTCAAGATTTTGTGGAAAGCTGACAGAAGGTGAAAAAGTTCAGTTGAATGAAAAAGAGAAGAGAAAAATTAAAGAATTTTAAAAGGAAAACAGATAAGGTGATGATGTCTTATAAGTGTGCTTCTCCATGTGCCTGGTTTTAAGATTTGATAAGTTCATGGGAAATTGAATATGATATTGAAGGTTTTGAAGAGCTTGAAATTAATGAACCTCCATTTGTCCTGCATGATTTGAAACCAAGAAATGCTGAAATGATCAGCTCATAATTTGGAGAGATTTAGGGGAGCATGCAATGGAAGTTGAGAGACGGGCGTATGCAGAAGCTGAGCCAGAATTTTTACTATGAAAATTCAAAAATGAAAATATAAAAGGCAAACACCCGTAAAAGTTAGGGAAACCCAACATCTACTAAATATATATATATATAAAAGATAAATTTAGCCTTATATATACAATGTAATTTTGGCAAAAGGAATTCAGATGAACCCTTACTCCCCATGCGCTAGCTCCATGGATGACAAATAGGCGGGTTAGGGCGGAACAAACTTTTACTTATTCAGATTTTGACCTGCCCTGCCCCGTTTCGCTTTGTTTAAAAAAATGTCCTGCCCTACCCCGTCCCGCTAAGCCCTGCCCCGTCATGTTTGTGTTATTTCATTCTTTTTAATATCTCAATATTTGAATTATATACCAGTATTATTTCCCATAATACCTACTAAACAACCCCTAAAGTCACAAAATTATATTTGGTCACATTAATGTAACTAAACTTTACCTACTATGACATTAAAGTAGCAAAATTATTTTCCTGAAATTCAAGTAACCCACTATAGCAGTATAATTACAAAACTTTACCTATTAGAACAGTAATAGTGCCTAAAATTCAGTTACTGTATGTGAACTAACCCGACAATAGAAAAATAAAAGAAGAAAGAAAAGTGAAGATTCTGGTGAAAAGAACTTACAACACCAGTGTCCATGTGACTAATATCAGCGGTAACACCAGGAGCATTAACAACATCATAGAGATGAAGAACTGAGACTAAAGGGTTCATCTTTATCAACATTGCAAGTGATTTTGCCCTGCCCTGCCAAAATTTTCTTCAAAACCCACCACCTGCCCTATCATATTTCAATTTTTAACAAAATTAATTTTACTCTGCCCCACCCTGCCCTACCCCGTTTAAGTCTTCCCCTGCCCTGACCCGTTAAGAGTTTGTCCTGCCCTGCCCCAATTACCATCCCTACTAATATTGTAGATTTTAAACCCATCTTAAAAGTATAATGAATTTATTACTAATTAACTTTAAAGGTAACCTATCAAGCCAGAATCCTGAATCCTCCCCTGATTGGGAGGGAAAACAGGATGAGCTAAGGAAGTTGGGAGCAGGGGTGGACCTAGTGCTTTGTCATCGAGTTCATTCGAGCTCGGTTTTATGAGTATAGATTTTTGCATGAAATTAAAACATACAAAATTTTCAATATACACTACTAGAAACATAGGTTTTTCAATATTCAATGAAAAATTTATGTAATAAAATATGATTTTTTCATCTCATTCTCACGGTACTAGCTCACTGGGAAAACGTACGGTGAGAAATAACCAAACAAGTATCTATTAAAACACTGGAAAACTTCCTAAACTTTTCATGTGAAAACACAATTATTATTTTTTTCTCATTTTCCACTGATTTAATCAAATATCTGTTAAAATAGCCACCGAATATTTTTCAATGGAAAAATAGTAATTTTTAGTAGAATATATGTTAGATCTAACCATTAATTTACAAATACAATGAATTTAATGTCAAGAACCTCATCAAATTAAAATATCATGAATCTGCCTCTAGTTGATAGAAAAACAGGAAAGACATGAGCAAAGGAAGTTGATAGATGTGGTGAATAATTGGAGAATGGTTAGTTAAGAAACAGAAGAAGTGGATATCCTAACGGATAACCCATAAAACCTGCATGAAAGAAACAACATATATAAGAGAAATATGACTGCTAAAACCTATGAAAATGGCTTATGCATGCATTCCATGTGGCTAGCTTATTGCTCTAGTGGCATCACCTTCTACGTACGTTGTGTAATAAATAATGTTGTGGATCAAGATTGAATATACATGTATTGTAAAGTAATGCAAGTGTAGATTCAATTGGTCAGGCCATCAGTAATCACATCATGACATATCCAACATGTAGCTATTAGAAAATTCCTTATTATAGTTTGAGAAATACATTCCCGATGTATAGTTAATTTAATGCCAATAATAAACATCTATATTTGTCAAACAATTTAATTAAGAACAAATTTGTGGAAGATGCTTCAAAGAAATATTATCAGCTTATTACTAACTAGTTGCTATTAAAATCAAAGGAGTTGGGGACTAAAACTTGAGAAAAATGAAATGTTCATCAACAATGTTCAATATATGAATTTTCCAATCAGTTATCTTATATAATTCCCTAGCTATCTGTTCAAGCTTTTCCAACGGTTGGCATACGAAAAGGACTTCTAAACACTATTAATCTATTATATATAGCAAGGAAGTAGGCCTTCCAATTTTTATATTGTGGTTAACCTTCATTAATCACATACATAAGAATTATGTGCCTTTTTATCAACTGAAAAGGAAAACTTAAATCATAAATAAGTTAATTCCATTTTTACATCAGAAAATATTGTCAAAATTGGTTCTTTATATGAATTTGGACACTACTCTGGTTTCAATTAATTGAAGTAAATCTTCTATTTTTTTATAGAACAAAACCCGAAAATTTGAAATTATAATACATACTGTTGAGACACAGATCTGTATTGAGAATCGGGTGTGAAGACCCGTTCCTCTTCTTTAATCCTAAACTCAGTTTGCTAGAGATGATCGACAATGGAGGGCAAAGGGAGAAGACAGAGAGAACCAACAGAAGGTTCTCGATTCATTTGAATTAAAAGTAAAGTAGTAAAGTGACGGTACAATATAGAAAAGTCAGGGATATAAAATATCCCACACTTGAAAAGACTGTCCTACCCTTTAGACTAAAAGGACCATTTTACCCTTGCGACTTTACAACCATTATATTAAGTAATCCATATTCTTATATTCTTCAACACCCCCCCTCAAGCTAGGAGACATGAAAATATTTTTCAGTCCTAGCTTGGAAATCAGAAACGAATGTTGTTGTCGACCAAGAGGTTTGGTAAGCAAGTCAGCAGGTTGCTGTTCCGAGGGTATGTACACAGTATTGATGAGACCAGTGCGTATCTTTTCCCGAATGAAATGACAATCTATATCGATGTGTTTGGTCCTCTCGTGGAAGACTGGATTTGCAGCAATCTGAATGACGGACTTGCTGTCTGTGTATACCGAGACTGGTGTCTGAATCTTAACGCCAAGATCTTGAAAAAGTCCAGCGAGCCATACTACTTCTGCTACTGAAGCTGCCATAGCCCTATATTCTGCCTCCGCGGAGCTCCGAGAAACTGTGTCTTGTTTTTTTGACTTCCACGAGATGGGTGAAGAGTCATGCATAACCACGTAACCAGTGATTGACCTTCGACTGTTCACGCAAGAACCCCAGTCAGCATCACAGAATACCTTGAGCTGAGGGGAACCGAACGGAAAAATCCCTAGCCACGGTTCTTCACAAACTGACAACTCGCATCGGCCTCCATGTGACACTTTAGTGCGTCGTGCATTTAACCAAGCGATGTCTTCGCAAATGCGATGTCTGGTCTAGTGGTGGTCAAGTATAGGAGTCTTCCAATGAGCCTTCTGAAAGTACCGGGATCCTTCAACAGATCATCACTACTGGCTGGTTGAGGTCTAGTCGAATCGATTCTTGGACGCCATATGCCATCAAATTCAATGGTGGTAAACTTGATTCACATCCACGGAATGAGCAGGTTTTGCACCTGCAAGACCCATGTCAGATATCAGGTCTAAAGCGTACTTCCTTTGATGCATGAGAATACCCTGTGAGTTCCTTGCAAACTCAATGCCAAGAAAAAATCTCAACTCACCCAGATCTTTGACCTTGAAAGTGGACTTCAGTGTTTCTTTTGTGTCCTGAATCAGTGCTGAGTCATTCCCCGTAATCAACAGATCATCCACATAAATCAAGACTATCACAATGCTATCATTTTGTTGCTTGGTAAAAAGGGAGTAATCTCTGATGCTTTGTTTGAAACCAGATGAGGTAAGGGCAGTGGTTAACTTGATGTTCCATTGTCTCGATGCCTGCTTTAATCCATAAAGGGATTTCTGCAGTAGGCACACCTGTTTCTTCCTGTCTGTGTTGATGTGTGCAAAGCCATCTGGGATCTGCATATACACTTCTTCAAGGAGATCTCCTTGCAGAAATGCATTGTAGACATCCATTTGATGGATTGTCCACTGTCGTGCTGATGCAAGAGAGATCACAGCTCTCACAGTGGCCATCTTCACCACTGGTGAGAATGTTTCTTGGTAGTCCATCCCCTCCTTCTGGTTGTAACCTTTTGCTACCAGCCTGGCCTTGAACCTTTCCACCTCACCAGTAGCTTTGTACTTTATCTTGTACACCCATCGACATCCTATGGCCCTCTTTCCTGCAGGTAATGTCACCAACTGCCAAGTGCCATTGTCTTCAAGTGCCTTGATTTATGCTTTCATTGCCTCAACCCATCTTGGGTCCTTGGCTGCCACTGAATAGCTGGTCGGTTCTGTGTCAAGGGAGACTTTGGCAACAAAGTTCTGATATCCTGTTGACAAATCAGAATAAGAAACATTGTCAGAAACAGGGTATAAACAAGCAGAAGAATTAAGTGTAGTAATGTAATCTTTGTGCCAAATAGGAGGTCTGCTGGTCCTTGCTGATTTCCTTGCACCCTCAGAACAGGGTGGTATTGTAGTGTCATGCTCTGGTGGCTCTATTGTGTGCTGATCCTGGCCAGGGATGTCCTGTATATCCTTATGCAAAGTCATCTGATGGTGAGAAGCCAAGTCTTCATAGCAGAACATCTCCTTTGATGTAATGTGATTAATTTCTTCAATAGTGTTGCCTTTGAATGGAAAACATTGCTCCATGAACTGCACATCCCTGCTAACAAAAACAGCATTATTTTCCATATTATACAATATGTATCCCTTTTGAGTGGAACTGTAACCAATAAGTATGGACCTTACAGCTCTTGGGCTAAACTTGTCATATTTAGGTAGGTCAGTGGCAAAGCACAGACAACCTAACACTCTAAGGTGACTAAGTTGTGGTGTCCTATTGTATAGCATCTCAAAAGGGGACCTGTCTTTTATGGCAGTGGAAGGGATTCTGTTAAGTATGTAGACAACATTTTCCACACAGAATCCCCAAAATTTATCAGGGAACCCTCCTTGTATTTTGATGGCCCTGGCTATTTCAAGGATGTGTCTATGTTTCCTTTCAACTACACCATTTTGTTGTGGTGTATAGGGACAGAAACTTTCATGAATAATACCAAACTGTGAGAAAAGGTTACTACAACTGTGATTAAAGAATTCAAGGCCATTATCAGATCTGATCTTTTGAACTTTGGTTTCAAACTGTGTGTTGACCTTAAGAAAAAAATCTTTGATTGTAGAAAATACATCAGATTTTAATCTTATTAAGTAAATCCAGGTCCATCTAGAGTAGTCATCCACAATGGTTAGAAAGTATTTCATTCCATTTATAGTTTCAACTTTATAGGGACCCCATACATCCATGTGTAGTAGTTGAAAAGCTTTAGTAGCTCTACTATGACTGGTATTAAAATGGACCCTAGTTTGTCTTGCTAAAGGACAGACTTCACAGTTGTTAAGGACAAGTTGATTATTCTTTCTAAAAAAATCAAGTTTCTTCAGGACTGCCATGGGCACATGGCAGAGTCTCTGATGCCAAGTCACTGCATCAACTTTTCTTTGTGACGTCGATCTCCCCAAATCCTCCTTTATTCTGCATCCGTCGGAGAGAGTGTATAAACCATTCTCCTCATTACCAATCCCCCTCACCTTGCCAGATGAGAGGTCCTGAAAGACACAATAGTTTGGAAAAAAAATGACACTACAGTTTAGGTCTTTAGTCATTTTTGATATGGACAAGATATTAAACTTGAAAGATGGTACACATAAGAATCCTTTAAGAATATCACCTCCACCCAAATGATACTCCCCAACAGTTGAGATATTGGCTGAATCTCCTGTTGGTAGCTGCACCTTCTCTGATCCCTCTGTCAAGACAGTATTATGTAAGTGTCTTTGATCAGTGATCATGTCGTTAGTGGCTCCTGTGTCTGCTATCCATTTTACCAAATCTTTCGAGTCAGAGACATACTTACCTGCCAAGTTTGCATTGATGTGTTGAAGTTCCTTGCTCTCCAGCATAGCAAGGAGTTTCTGATGTTGTGCAGGTGTAAATTGGCTGTATGGCACTGCTTCATTAAAATTGGAGTGAACAGGCTGGCCACGTGTCTGGTTCTCATGTATTGTGTTACCTCCTGTGACTATATAGGCCTTGTTCCCTTTACTTTTGAAGTTTTCTGGATACCCATGTAGACTGTAGCAATCATTTTCTACATGTCCAGTCTTCTTGCAATAGTTGCATTTCATCAATTTATAGCAATCCTCCTTGAAGTGTCCTTTGATCTTGCAATGATCACAAAAAGCATTCGGATTGTAGCCCTTCTTCTTACTTCCAGTTCCATTACCTCCTCTGTTGGCCACAGTTTTTGAAGTGAACATGGCTGATAGTTCCATTGTTTCTTGGATTGCCCTACCACTGGATCCAAGCATCATCCTTTGGCTTTCCTCTTGATTCATCATAGCATATACTTGGTTCAGTGAGGGCACTGGTTGCATCAAGAGGATCTGGCTTCTTATATGACTATAGCTATCATCCACTCCCATCAGAAATTGTAACAACCTTTGATGTTGAGAGTGATCCACACATTCCTTGGATTTTGGACAACAAGATGGGGATGGCATGATTGAGTCATACTCGTCCCACAGATCTTTGAGTCTAGATTAATACAGTGACATGGACAGTTGTCCCTGTCGCATAGAAACTATTTCTTTGTGAAGTTGGAAGGTTCTAGAACTATTCACTTTGTCAAATCTTTCTTTCAGTTCTTCCCAGATAGTGTAAGAGTCAGAGTTATACAGCATTCCAGTGAGTAGATTTTTATTCACGTTCCCCATTAGCCAAGACACAACTATCGCATTACATCGCTCCCATATTTGTGTCAAGTTTCCATGCAGATTTTCTTTTCGTACACTACCGTCAATAAAACCTAACTTATTCTTTCCTAATAGGGCTAACTTCATGGCTCTACTCCAAATCGTGTAATTATCCATGCCATTTAAGGTGATCCCAACAGATAGGGAGCCAGGAGCATCTGAGGGAAACAAATACAGTGGATGGTTGTGGTCAATGGCAACCACCGCTGTACTTGTTTCTCCAGAATGTTCTTCAACTGTGCTTCCCATGCTTGGATCTCAGAATAAAGGACAGTAACAAGTCAATACAGAGGAATAGTCAGAAAGAAAAAAAATACGAAAAAGTAGATAACCGTAGAGTAGTCAGAAATCGATGAATCCAGTCTTCGGGCGAAGTTTTCCAACGAGATCTACATATCTATGAGTTCGTCAAACCCTGCATGCGTGGTTCTTCAACGACTCTATATAGATCCTTTGTTGAGAAAAAAAAAGAAACTCATAGTCTTCACAAATCTTGTAAAGGTGGTTCAATGGGAGCGAAGCCCTAAGGAATCAGTCAAGAACAGTTTGTGGCCACGAAACCCTAAAGGAAACTGAGAATCAGTCAAGAACAGCTTGTGGCTCTGATACCATGTTGAGACACAGATCTGTGTTGAGAATCGGGTGTGAAGACCCGTTCCTCTTCTTTAATCCTAAACTCAGTTTGCTAGAGATGATCGACAATGGAGGGCAAAGGGAGAAGAAGGGAGAAGACAGAGAGAACCAACAGAAGGTTCTCGATTCATTTGAATTAAAAGAAAAGTAGTAAAGTGACGGTACAATATAGAAAAGTCAGGGATATAAAATATCCCACACTTGAAAAGACTGTCCTACCCTTTAGACTAAAAGGACCATTTTACCCTTGCGACTTTACAACCATTATATTAAGTAATCCATATTCTTATATTCTTCAACACATACTTTGAAATAATAATATATCCGATCCATATATCTAACATGTATGCAGAAAAGATGAAAATCCCAGAGCTCAAGTTTTTTATTTTCTCTTTTAATTTGCTGAGAAAATAGGCTAAGATTTCATACGTTTATACGTCATTGGTAGTTAGAAAATGGAAGTAAAATGGCGATTCGGCGGATAACTTTGCAGAAAGTCAGGTGTTTTATTTGATATCATACCAATCATCTGATAATGATGAATAACCGCAAAGCCGAAGGACCATTTAATATAGTTAGTGACGTCTCATTAATAGTAATCAGCTGACGTTATAATTAGCACAACATATTATACTGCTACGTTCCATAATAAGTGATTCTTTTAGCTTATGCACACTCCTTAAGAAAGTGTTAAAATTAGGAGTGTTTTTACTAATTTATCCATAATCAATGCCTAGAAAAAATATAGTTAATGATCATGTTAATTATTTAAACAAGATCAATTTTGAAAGAATATGATCAAAGTATTCTTAAAATTCTAAGGAAACATTTATTTTTTAAAAAATTAAAAGGTATAAACAATCACTACTTATTATGGGAGATTTGAGAATGCAAATGCAGGCTCAAGGGCAAAACAACTAAAGCAGAGTCCGACAATAACTATTTCATATAGGGCAAGTTATATATTTGACTGGTACTAGTTATTATTTTGATGACGGCTATACAGTAAAAAAAACACATCTTTCATATATATATATATATCTATAATTATTATTTATATAAGGTTGTAAATTAATATTTTTTGTTGTGTTGTGTGGGAGGGGGAAAAAGGGGGTTGTGTATAAATTTTAGAATTAAAAAAGTAAATGCCATCTAATTAGAATCTCTCATTGGAACTAATTTATTGAAATTTAAATGTGCTTAATTAACGAACTATTACAAGGACATAAATAAACAAGTTATCAAATAACTGATGTTCCATTATCACTAATTTAAAAGCTGGAAAATAAATGTCATTCAAGGAACTAATAAAACAATTCTGTTCTTCCATGGCTTCTAAGATGATATAAATTATCCTTAAACCTGAACCAAACGCGCCAAGGCAGTCATGGCATGAGATTGGCCTACAATAATTCCAGCAGTTGACGGATTTTTTCCTAAATCAATACAATAACCATCATCGTAATTGTCCATGCCTTGTGCTACTAGCTGCCATATTAAGCTTCCTCCCATGGTTCCTCCATCTTTAGCAAAACTATAGATGTTTCTATATATAGTGATCATAAATTTGTCTCGTATATCTTGACTGAATCCTGGATCTGTGCTTGACTTTCCAAATTCAGCTAGAACCAATGGTTTCTTTAGTATGTTTTTCGCGTCTTGCCAATGGCTTGTCATCCATCTTTGCATGAACACCATTTGAGCATCATCACTTTGACCAGATAACCTATAATAAAAGCATTAAAAGTTCTTGTTACAAAACAGTTAAGGATAACTAGTACTACATGTCACTAGCTAGATAGCATATGGATGATGTAACTATATAATACGTGTCTACATTTTTTAAAAAGATTAACGGGCATCACAAATATTGATGTATTACGTGATGCTTTTGCTACTCCAAAGGTCAGAACGAACTCTTGCATTATCCTATGTTTCTTTTAGTTTATTGGTCTTTCATATATTCAGTTGGTTTCTTTGCACTAGCTACTAATAGAACCATATGAATATATGAAGAAAAAGTAATATACCATTGGTCAGTGTATGCATGAATAGTGGCAAAATCAATCTCTTTGATTAAATGGCTATTGATAAAGTCTGTCCCAACTTGGTAACCGGGATTAACTGACTTCCTGTCTGGCACTGAATCACCATAAAACCCCTCCATTCCAATCTCCAGCAAGTGTTTGTTGTCAAGTGATTTCACGAAACTTGCCATTTCTTGAACCCACGCCTATAGTAATATCAACAAGAAACCAAAAAACAAATAGTTGTTCAAATTTCTGAATTTAATCAATGATTGGGAAATAGAAAGTCTCTCTTTAATTTAGGCTTACGTTAACAGTATTTCCAGAATAATCAGCTTTGTTGCGTGGCTCATTCATGAGTTCCCATGCCATGATAGTTGAATCATCTTTGTAAGCCATTCCAGTAATGGTATTATACCTTGTAAGAACTTTCTGCACCAATTTCCAAAACCATGCATGTAGTACTTCAGTATTATATGGAGTATAAATTAATTAATCAATTACCAACTTCTTAATTATAAATAATAAAGAAATTAACTTCGGCCAATAATTAGCATGAAAAAGGTTAAACTTAGTTTAAAAAAAGAAAACGGAATTTTACTAAATTAATGCTATGTTTTTGTTACCTGAATGTGGCTCTTGAAGTAATCTTTAGTCACATAATGAGTGTAGAAATCATCCTCTCCATTTATCTGAGCTCCCACATTTCGTGCCCATTGAGCATATTGAGCTTTCCCTCCAAAGTCATTGTAGTTGTTTACAAAGCTCAAGATTAAGCGAACTCCATACTTCTTAGCCTCCGATATAACAAAATCCAAACCCTACATTCCATAAAATACACTTGTTAAATAATAGGATGTCACGTACCAAAAGTATCCTTAATTAAAACGTGTGGTCTTGAGTTGAAAAAGAAAAGCTTGTGGTCTTAACAAGAAATGACATTTTTGTGGCTTTAAAAGCATGTCAGGATGACAGGAGAAGTTTAAAGTTAAAGAATTTTCAATTATAAAAATGTGTCGTTCAGTATCATATAAAATTAATCAGAGGAATCAAATACCTGAAAAACACGTTCATCATAAACACCAGGTGAAATTTGAAGTGCCCTATCGCCTCCATCACTAAAAGCCCAAGTCCGACATACGGAGAGCCCTGCGGAAGATGCTTCCTTGAAAACCTCTGAGACTCTGTACCTCTCACTAGGCTCAGCAGCAACATGCATTAGCCAGTAGGAGTTGAAACCATTGAAGAGAAAAGGTGATCTATTGAGTTCAAAATGGGCACCATTGACTCTAACAAACCCTTCATTAGCATTCTCAAATAGAACCCTAGCTTCACATGCAAGAGCTAGGGACAAGAGGAAGAGAACAAAAATATAACTAATTATTCTTTGAAAAGAAGCCATTATTTTGATAGAAAAAAGTGTAGTTTATGTATTGGTCACTTGTTGGAGCGAATATTTATAGTGATTGGCGTATAGGGGAACTTGCTAAAAATAGTAAATATTTGATCCCAGTTGGGGATTTAATAAGTTAGAAGGTGGTTTACTAAATTTAGCTGGAATTAAATTTATGAAAGCTAAAAATTACTTTATGGGAAATTGATACAAGATAAGGTTATTTAGTTGTATAAAGCGAAAAAAAATCAGTTGAGAGAATTAGAAAGAGAAAAAGAATGAAAAAAAACATTACTTCTATTTAAGAAAGTAAAGAAGTAGAAAGATGGAAACATTTTGGGTGATGCCTTGCATGCATGAAAGAAAAAATTAGATCATATGGTTGGTTTTTCTGTTGATTTGGATGACAGAGCCGTTGGATTCGTGCTAGGTGTGGGTCACCCAAAAAATGAAAAAATTTATGATTCATTTTTTCATTTTTTTATTAAATAGTATTAGTCAGAATTTACTGTAAAGACTCATAATTCGCAGGTCTTAGCCAAATTAAGGACTCACTTTCACGAATTGAAACAGGACCCCCAAAATTTTTGAGACTGCGGAAGAGCACTAAAATTTTGATGATGATCAACCATATGAAGAGGTGTACTCAAACAGTTTTGCAGTTAGAAAAGTTGGTTAGAATTAACTTTAATGTTAATATCCAGCAGATCGATTTTGGAGTAGTTTTTTCTCTTAACAAGGAGAATTTCCTGTTGGAGGTTCTAGTTTACCGTTACTAGACTTATTTGCATAGAATTGATAGATGTTCCTTAATATAGGATTAAAGGTGGAATTATGAAGAGATGGGATATTAATTTAGGGGCTGGTCGTTTGCTAAATTAATTGGGCTGTATATGTATATTAATTATACAGAAGCTAAAGTTTTTATAGGATTATAAGTGAGTTTAATTGAACTCACTTTTTCACTTAGATCTCTCTCACACACACACAAACTCTGAAAAGTAATATATATAATTATACATCATATTTTCTATATACTTAAAATCTTGAACTTATTAATTTAGATTTATATTCTCAATTGGGAGAGCAAGTTGGACCGAAGATTGTTTGGTCTGCACATGCATTTTGTTGTCATGGAGGTGTATTTTGAGAGAAAACCGCTTATATTTTATTTGTGAAGGGTAAGTAGTTCATGCATGTTGTTGGAAACTTGTAAGAAGCATGTTACTGATGAGCTAGTAGATTTCCTTGGGATAAGAGGAGGAAAAATAGGGGTGTCGGCTGGTTAGATTTGAGTTTGGTTAGACTTAGATTAGAATAAATTTTAATTAATAAAATGGGTGGGTTAATAGGAATGTTAATTGAGTTGAATTTGAACGGGTCAAAATGTGTTAGGTTAAAGTTATATTTGACTCACCCAAAAGTCAAAATGTGATATGTGTAACACCCTATTTTAACCGTGGTCGAAAACGGGAGTACTACGTATGGTTGATTCCTAAATGTATTTAAAGGAGTCGCCACCTAATTATTTAAGTGAATTAGGACACTTGATTTATTGCAATAAAAATACTGCAATTAATCTTCATTTAATGATCTGCGAAATTAATGAGATTCTGGATCAGGGTTCTTTATTATCCTAAAGGGAATGGATTATGCATCCTTTAAGATCCGCTAACTTGCGGTTATCCGTTCAAACCTAGGTTAATTATATATTGACTTTTATTCTACCTATTCTAAGCATTTTTACATAATTTACAATTAAAATAAAATGTAATACAAAAATAGTAAAACTAAAATTTAAATGCGACATAAGATAAAAACTCCGGGACATCTTTAGCCCTTTTTAGGCCTTCTGCACAAGATGATCTCCGGGTACCTGCATAAACACTTAGTAAAAGTGTTAGTAATAAAATAAACAATTTTAAAGTAATAGCAATAATTAATAAATAAAGCCAAAAAATAAATCCGTCTTTTGTACAGGGGAGGCCTTGGAAATCAGACGGAGATTCCTTCATCAGCCAATATTGCTAAAAATAATAAAATGAATAAAACTTTCAGATCCGCGCCAAAACAGTAATAATTTTAAACACGGAGGGCTCAGATATAAAAATATAAAGTGGGACAGCCTAAACAAGTGCGGCTGCGAGAATTATCTGCCGGTAGCGTGTTGGTTATCCGGTGTAAGTGGAAGAAATCATCATTGCCCAGAAAGCTTCATTTTTTTTTCCGTCTTTGCAATTGTGGAGGCCTCAAAAATCGACGGATAACTTTTTCATTGGCCATCAAGTGTAGTATCTTGTTCAAATCAGTAAATACCAAGTGTTCAATATTTTTTTTACCAACTTAATAAAAATAGATGGCAATATTGTCAAAACCAATCCAGAACCGACGGACAGGTCCGCTGAAAAATCGATCAACACACCAACGAAATACCAAATATCAGTAACAAAATAAAACAACATTGACCCCAAAAATAGTCACCAGAACTGGAAACTGAATGAACCCGACAACCAAACAGCCGACAGATTCCCGAAAATAACATCGAACCAAGGTCGCCGGAATTTTCAAAACTCCGGCAAGATAAAGCAAAAATCAGCAAATCAATAACCAATCCACAATAAATTGAAAATAAAGATGAACCAAGGCAAAATCAGTCCAACAAATACAACAACAAAGTTAAAGGATAAACAACAACTTCGTCAGCGTTTTAATCAGGCCAGATTCAAATAAAAGAGGACGGCGACGTCACTTTCATGGCTAACGTCGGAGCGACGCCGCCAAGTGATAGGAGTGCTGCTGGTGGGGTTCGATGGGTCGACGGGAGAATGGAAGTGGGGTTCGCGGTGGTGATGGGAAGGAAGGTTCGACGGGAGCAGGGGTCTGTGGTGTTGGGAAGGAGGGTTCGACGGGAGCAGGAGTATGTGGTGTTGGGACAGTGGTTCGTCGACGGTGGGGTGTTCGCCGATGTTGTTGCTGTGTGATTGGAGAAGATGATACAAAATGACAAAGGGAAAAAAAATTGAGGTGTTGCGGCTGCTGGTTACGTTGTTGTTTGAGTTCACCGGAGATGGAAAATGGGCGGCGGCGATGGCAGTGGGTGGAGGTGAGTTGGAGAGGGAGAGGGAATGAGAGAGAGGGCAAGAGGAGAGTCTGTGTTGCGGCTGGCTAGGTTGGACGATGGTTATTTAAAGATAGAGAGAGGTAGACGACTGGGGGTAGGGAGAGAATGGGGTGCTGCGGCTGGGTTGCTGCTTAGGGTTTAAAGAGAGAGGGTAGACGGCTGCCAGGAAGGGTTTTGAAAGGGAGAGAGGGGTAGTGATGCGCGGTAAGATGCACACACTTTAAACGCAAGTGCACGTTATCGTGACAAGTAGTATAGTCTTGATAAGACCGAATATCGTCCACAAGGATTAGGGTTCAATTACCAACTATCTATTTTCTAGTATCTATTTGGTGAATTGATAATTGATTTGTTGTTTATAACTAAGAATTATGCAAGCTATTTAAGTATAAAGATTTATTTAAGTGATGATGAGAATAGGGCTTCCATGTATCCTTACTATCCGCTTATGCTACTTACTAATGCATTAACTTATGGTATTCTTCTTTTGGAGAAAGCAGGTTTACGAAATCGTTTTATACTCCCGTTAGGGTTATATAAACACTCAACCCGATGTCGCGTCTTACCTACCTTTCGGTGATAAGGATAACTCTATGGGAGGATTAAGAACAAAACCTAGTTGGCCGTCACACACAATGCGCAAAATTAGGGTTGTTAAGCCTCTCATCGCTACATAAATAATTGAGGTATTTTCATCCCCAATCAAGAATGTCTACCCAACTTACAAAGTATTCACAATCCCCCTTTCGAATCGATTAGAAATCATATAGTGATAATTAGTTGTCAATTAATTACCAAGAATTCAACTCAATTATTGGATAGATCTCACAATAAGAAAAATAACCATAAGCGTGCATTAATTTATAACATAAGTTTCTAGCAATTCAACATGAAAAACCTATAAGAGAATTAGTTCTAGCCGTTGACATGTGAGAACTAATTCCATATTCATCATACAAAATAGAAATAAAGAACAAGAAAGGAAAAGAAATTACTAAACTATGGTATCGATCTCAAGCAAAAGTCTTGTGTTGTGCAAGAAAGGGGACCCTTAAAAAGCTCTAGGGTTCTCCTTTTATAAAAACCGCCTCCTCTTTTCCTTCGAGCTGGAAATTCGTCAAAAACCTAATTTTCAGCGTCGGCGCCAGCCTGCGACAGCGCCTTTGGAAGTTCTGTCCGTCGGGTGTTTTGGCCGCGCCCGATATCTGTTGTGCGGCGCGCCACTACTGGCTCTGTAACTTCGGATGTTTAGCGCGCGCGCCATGCATCTGCATCGAGGCGCCATGCCTGAGTCTTCTGCGACCTCTCTTCGAATAGTGGGCGTCAGCTACTGCTGCAGGAGGCCGCGTACTGATGCAGATTTCACCCTCGTTCGCCACTTTCTCTGTTTTTAGCTCTGGCATCTCCTCTTTTGCCCTCTTTTAGCTCCTTTTCCGCCATTTGGCCATTTTAACCACTTTGACTCAATAGAAAGGAAAACTATCCTAATACAACACTTATATGTACAAAACGGGACAAAAGAATAACTAAAACTGACTCAAAAGGTGTATATAAAATACACCGATCAGGTAGGGTTAGATAAAGATGGGAAACGGCTGGGGTTGATGAAGTAGGGTAGGTTTTTTTTTTAAATGGGGGGTAAGGTTTTATTTATAGGGGGTATTTAGGTTTAGGGTTTTGGGCTTTGGGTATTGGGTATTGAGTATTGGAGGGAAAAGATGAAAGGTGTATTGGGCCTCAGTTTGGGCTTCGGTTTTTGGCGGATTTGACTGGTCCAAATTGTGCCTTGGACTGGACTGGTTTGGCAAAAATGCAAAATGGATTAATTATTTAAAAGAAAATTATTTAAAGATACAAAATTATTAAAATGCAAATGCCGATGCAATAATAATAAAATATAATATTTAGCAAATATTTAATGTCTGATTAAAAGTAAAGACGGGATGTCAGTTAGTTATTTAAAGAGATGCAAAATTAGTAAAACAAAATGATCGCGCAACAATAATAACATAATATTTAAAAAATGTTTAATACCTAATTAAAGTAAAAACATGATGTCAATTTACAAAAAATAAAACAACATAGAATGTTAGGTAAAAAATATATAAAAATGTCAAAAATAGTGATAAAATGCGGTGTCCTAAAATGCTTAAAATTGCAAGAAATGACTAAAAAATGGATTAAAATTGAGTGTCAACAATATGTTTAGGTTATATTTGACTCACCCAAAAGTTGTTTGGCTGAGATGGACAATGCCAAAATGGGGTAAATCATAATTCAACTCTCCTACTACATATAACTAAGTTTTATTTAGTTTTCAGTTATTTTTTCCATATGATTTGTTTAATGATTAAACGAAACTAATAAAAATAATTTTATTATTATAATTGTATATAGTATATCAAATGAGAAAAAATAAAATATTTTAATAAAGTTTTCTATGGATCATTCAAGATTACATAATAAGCTCAAATAAACTCAACTTTTAGTTTGCTTCAATTGGACGGGTTAAAATGGAATGAATTAGTAACTCATTCAAGATTACATAATAAGCTTATTTTTCTCTTTCAGAATTCGCTATTATGATTTACTCACTTTGTTTGTCTTATTTTGATTAGGCTTGTGTTTTGTCTTGAGTCGAGAGGCTTGAAAGCAAATTCTACTATCGATGTAAATGTAAGGTGCGTCATTCTACCTTCCGCACCACATTATAGAATTTCACTGAGTATGTTATTGTTATTGTATATTTCAAATATTATCTATTTATAACTTATTACGCAGAATGAAAGAAAATTAAAAAAGATAACATCGATAGAACTTCGGCTTAATTAAAAAATTAAAATTAAGAAAGGAAGAAGAAGACAGAGTGCTAAAAAATTAAAAGCCTGATTTAAACACATTTGATAGAAGTTCAGCTAAGCACTCAAATTGAATAGCAAGATGGATGCAGACAAGTGAAACTTCAACGCATCAAAGTTCCTTCTTAAGAAGCATCCAAGCAGGATCGTCTTTGAATCCGTGCGAGGTGTGCTACCGTACAGGCCTTCGAAAACGAAAAATTTTAAGACCCCTTTTTTCATTTATTATTAAGTAGTATTAGCTAAAATTTATTGTAAAAGCTCATAATTCGCAGGTTTTAGCCAAATTAAGAACTTACTTTTACGAATTAGAACAGAACCCCAAAATATTTGAGACGACCTGATAGGATTTGAACTCATCGGGAATGAGACCAATAACAAAAAATTGGTAATATCAGTTTACCAAGGGGTTGTGGTACAAGAAAAGGCTAAAAGCCTTTCATCATGAAAATCATCATCAATTTCCAGCTCTTTCTTCAATCCACCTGCTTTTTCGAGCCTAGAGAGATGATCAGCTACTAGATTTTCTGAACCTTTAAGGTTCTTGACTGCGAAGTCAAACTCTTGTAACAAAAGAACCCAATTAATCAATCTAGGCTTATCTTCCTTATTTGTCATCAGGTATCTCAATGTTGTGTGATATGTATACACAGCCACCTTAGAATCCAACAAATACGTTCAAAAAAATTCAAACACGTACATAATGGCCATCAGCTCTTGTTCCATTACCGTGTAGTTCATCTGGACAACATTGAGCATTTTGCTAGCATAGTAGATTGGGTGTGTGATCCTATTTGTGCCTTTGACCAAGCATTGCTCCAATAGCAAAACTGCTTGCATCACACGTCAGCTCAAATGGCATTGATCAATCTGGATATGTAATAATAGGAGCTGAAGTGAGTCACTCAAGGGGTTCTTCGAAAGACTTAAAGACACTTCTCATCAAATATAAATTTAGCCTCTTGTTCAAGAAGCTTGCACATCGGGTTGACAATTTTTGGAAAGTCCTTAATGAAACGTCTACAGAAATTAGCATGTCCCTAGAAGCTGCGAACTCTTTTGACAGATGTAGCTTGAAAATAACATTAATTTTCACTTGATCAACCTCAATTCATTTTGTGGCCAAGGACAATCCCTTCATTTACTATAAAATGACATTTCTCCCAATTTAGCACAAAATTGATTTCTTCACACCGCTTCAACACTTGACCCAGATGGTCAAGACTAGAGTGTACAAAGCAGACCGGACGAGGACCGGAACGGACCGAATGGACCGGACCGTCGGACCGGTGGATTCGATCCGGTCCTCGGTCCGTCAAAATGGTGGATTCCGGTTTTCCGGTCCGGTCCGGGTAAAAACCGGAATTTTCCGGTCCGGACCGGAATGGACCGGATTTTTTTTTTTATAAATTGAATTTCCAATATTGAAATTGACATTCCCGGATGCGGTGCCACGCAATTTTTACGTTGAAATCAATTGTACATCGCGAGATATTTAGATTTGAAAAGGGGAAAAACGTAACGATTTGGGGGAAAAGTGAAATTGAGGGGCAAGATGGACGTTTTTGGAGAAATCGGAGGAATCAAACTGCTTACCCAGTTTGGCCGCCCCCGTATCGAAAAAATACGCGAAATCAAAAAAAAAATTAGGTAAAACGGACGTCCGAGCGCAAAGTTATGACCGTATAAAGTTTGATCAATTTACAACCTATATTTGATATGTGAATACGTCCGGCTGGCGGGGAGGGCTGGCGGGGCTGTCAGGTGGATGGGGCTGGCGGGGTGGTGGTGGGGGGACTGGGGCAAATCATTCGGTCAGAGTAACTGTAATTTGGCCTTGATCTTGGTCGTCGGTTTAACCTTTTGTGCACCTAGTTTCAGAATGTCCAAATTCCAAATAGAAAATATAAAATATAAATGTGGTGTGTAACTTTAATTAATGAGTAGTTCAAAGTTCGTATACGAACCAAGTACATTTGGTGATTTTCTTTAAGTTAGTTATATTAATGAAATAAAGTTTATTGAAGGATAAGGAAAAAAACAAACATATTTAATGAGATTGATAAACGAACACATTCTTAAAAATTTATAATTTAATTGCATTTAACAAAAAAAAAAAAAAAAATCAGTCACCGATACGAATATTCCTGGGTCCTCGATTTTTCGATTAGGTTAGGCCCATTCGGTTCGGTCCGTCCGGCTCGACCGGTGAACACCCCTAGTCAAGACAATCATCAAAAGAGTCTCCTACAATCGAGAAGCCATCCATGAAAACTTCTTAGAAGTTTTCAATCATATCTGAGGAGATATATATCATACACTACTGGAACGTAGTCGGAGCATTGCAACCCAAATGGCATCCGGCTGAAAGCGAAAGTCCCATAGTGGCATGTAAATGTTGTATTTTCCTGATTCTCAAGAGCAATATTAATTTGGTTGTATCCAGAATACCCATCCAGGAAGAAATAATAGGACACTCCCGCTAGTCGATCAAACATTTGATCAACGAAAGGCATAAGGAAATGATCTTGACAAGTCGTAGCATTAATGTCACGACCCGATCCCGGGGCCGCGACTGGTGCCCTATCGGGGCACCCTGTCAGGTACACATCAGAGAATAGCAGCGGAACATACATAATACAAAATCTGTATAAGGTAAACATCACTAGCAGTGACAAGACCGCTTTCATAAAATAACTTAATCGAATGTGAAAGCGATAATCGTTCTTACATCCCAAACCACAAACGTGACTACAGACCTCTAGGAATAACAACTGTGGCGGGACAGGGCCCCGCCATACCCCATGAATGTACAAAAGTCTATAACCTCAGGGAATCATACCAAAAAGACAAAGCCTCCGGAGGAATGGAGCTTTCCAGGAAATGAACATTGATCCTAAGAGTGCGGACCAAAAGTTACGAATCTCGACTGCGGCGTAACGCAGCCGCCGGCGAGGTCGATAACAGTACCAAGTATGTGAAATCAAAATATCGTAATGAAATCATAAGTCCGAAACAAGTCGGGTCATGGAAGAAAATCAAATACCTTTATCAGGCCTTACTAACAATGAGAGTGACAAGTATATATATATAATCGCGTAAAATAGGGGCCTTAGGATCAAACAGGTACCTCGCGTAGTATCAATAAGCACCCCTACTCGGGACTATTTCACCCGCATAGTCCCGTGGACCCGCATGAGGTATTCTCGCATAGGTCAGACCGCCGCACGGGACTATTTCACCCGCGTAAGCCCATAAGGACTCGCATGAGGTATTCCTCGTGATCGTGGGTAGCAAGTCCACGGGCAGTGGTATAACGATCTTGGGGACTTACCCCTCAGATATACTCTTACCCTGAAACAGATGGTATAACGATCTTGGGGACTTACCCCTCAGATATACTCTTACACTGGAGCAGATGGTATAACGATCTTGGGGCTGTACTCCTCAGATATACTCTTACACTGGAGCAGATGGTATGACGATCTTGGGGCTTGCCCCTCAGACATACTCTTACACTGGTGCAAATGGTATAACGATCTTGGGCCTGCCCCTCAGATATACTCTTACACAGGAGAAGGTGGTATGACGATCTTGGGGCTTGCCCCTCAGACATACTCTTACCCTGGAGAAGGTGGTATAACGATCTTGGGGCTTGCCCCTCAGATATACTCTTACCCTAGCTCAAACTGTCATCATATCATAGTCATAAATAAGTTAAGAAAACTTATAACTTCTTATTAGTCTTGTTCATATACCCTCTCATTTTAGTTTACTTAAGGCACTTAATCATATCTTTAATAAAAGAAAAACCGGGAATTTAACCCAAGTACCACATACTTCAACTCTTTTAAAAGTGACTTTTTTTCATACATAAAACCTTTGGGCAATTGATGCCTAAAGATCAATTTGCCTTTCATAAATCAATTCATTTGTCCTTGCTTATCTTATTTAGAGTAAATCTCTTCTTGTTAACCTTTCATAAAGCTAATATAACTAACTTCCCATAAAGCCGTTATACTATCTTTATACTTTAGAAATTAAGACATTCTTATCTTTTCATAAGGCCGTTATAACTAACTTCCCATAAAGCCGTTATAACTCCTTATAAACCATTTTGTTCTTTTACTAACCAAGAGACTTATACTTCAAACAAATCTACACAACTTTCAAAAAATACTTCAAGTCTCTTATCTTTAGAATAATTCAATATTCAATACTTTCACACCAAGTACTCTATACTTTTGTAAAATCATACTTTTCCCTTAACCAAGGGACTTATACTTCTTAAAACAAAACAAGTCTTTACTTATACTTAAACAAGTAAGAATACTAAATCGTGTACGTCTACCGTACTACATAGATACAAATACTCATGCTCAAAAGATAGGAAAGCTTCACATACCTTGTTGATCAATCCACCTGCTAAGTCCAAACTACCGCAAGTAATATGTCAACCTAAAATAACCATGATACATTTATTAATCCCTAATTTCAATGTAGAATAATCTAAACTCAAAGCCACTAAATTCTATGGAAAATTGGGCAGCATTTCCTTTGTTTCTACATACTTTGCCACCTTTCACAAGGCCGAATTTATCATCCAAACGCCACATTTAAGGCTCAACAATCCAACATTTCAAAGGGGATTACACACCTAAACTTGGGTGTGTAAAATTCTGCCCCATAAGGTACAACAATTCACTTAACAATTCTAAGGTAGTTTTTAGGCTACAACATGCTCATTATATCTTCTTAACCAATTCTTTTATATCCAAACCACATTTCTTGCATGCAATGACTCTAAGAGCATTATTTACTACCACAAGTTCTTCCTTCTTATCATGCAACACTAGAAACTAATTCTAAAGGAAGAAATGTTACCTTAAAGCTTTAGCCAAATCTTTCCAACCACTTGCTAGCTTCATTTTCAAGAACACCACCACAACAACCTTCACAAGCTAGCCACAAGCTTCCCTCTTGCTTTTACTTTTTTCAGATTTTTCCTAAGGCTAGAATGTCTCTTGGGATTTTAGAGAGAAGGAGGAGCTTGAACTTTTAAGAGAGAAGGAAGAGCTTTTGCCTAAGAGAGAGAGAGAGATGAAGTATGACCAAGTCTTGAAGACTTGGTTAATATAATGCATGCAAAAATCAGAGGGGGGGGGGGACACTTGTCACCCTCCCAAGGTCTTTTAAAAGAAAAATCGACTTTTCCTAAGTTTTTTCCGCCTGAATCCCGCCTCGGCGCGCTTCCCGCTGCGGCGCCGCAACTGCGGACCTCAGATCTTCCGGCGCCTGCTTCCAGCGGCGCGCTGAAACTTCAGCGACCCTCGCATTTCGCGCCCTGCATCCGCCGCGCCGCTGTTTTGTCCAAACACATTGTCCGATTGCGACCGAACTTGTAATTCTCATAACTTTACTCGACGCCCTATCGATTTAGCGGTTGGTTGCGTTGGAATCTGACTCAACGAACTACGCCTGTGCCTTTGAAACACTTAGGAACTCTCAATGTACCGGGTCATAACCTGCCTTAAAGTTGACTAAAACCCGTCCGGAACAATCCGTCAACCTATCCTTCGAAAATTTTAAGTCTTACCCCCTTTCGAACGCTCTCAAATGCATGACCTAAACTACGGGGTGTAACATTCTCCCCTCCTTAGAAACATTCATCCCCGAATGTTCCTTTGGAGCCAATCTACTATTCCTCGGTACATCCTCGTACTTCACGCTTAATAGGACCTTACTACGCCACTTGTGACCATAAGATATCGTACACGCTCAATCATTACTCATAACTCAAACAGGAAAACGAATCCAACGTATGACCCATTTCCACTTACTCGCTCACTACCAATGAATTTCCCGTTCGTACCTACCAACTTATTCTAACACATGTACATAGTCCCAATATCCTCTGTTCATAACACTAAATCATATAATCAATCCTATCACACATACTAATCTCTAAAGGATCAAAGATGTACCTGTAACTATTGTTTCGCATTCTCCTTGTCGTCCTAATCATGATCCTGCCCTGCACGACGCATAACAAAAGAAGGCGATGAACCAGCCACTGATCCCGGCGTCGAATCTCTACATCCGCGCTATCCACGGCCTGACAGCCTCGCATAATGGCCCCGCCGCCACATGTATAGCAATTACCCAAACTAGCACGACACTCCCATAACGGGTCCTACCACATCGACTACACCGGTAGAGGTGACCTCGCCGCACTAACACCCCTACTCGCAACCAACCTCGGGCCACGACTGCTCCGAATCTCGAATATCACGAAGGCGTGGTGGAGTACCGTCTTGGTGGCGCATAACTAGCTTCTTGAGGTGGTCCGCCTTGAAATCGCCACGAGATCCTGTGTCACAGCCTCTTGGGCTGGCACGAGCCGACCCTCCATTTCCTGTCTCTATCCCTGCGCATATGCGTCACGGCAATATCCATCCTCGGTGAAGAGCCACCCCAAGATGCAGAATCATATGACGGTCTAACCATCACATATCGATGAACCACCATCTGCCGTATGCTACAATGGTGTGCGATACGCCAAGGAGTCAAACTCAGTGTACTCTCTAATAGTCCTTCCGCCCCGCCTCAAGGTCAAGAATCTAACCGCGCTCTCTCCATCTCGTGAGTGGCATGTTCCAGAAAGAAAGCTCTAACTCTCTCAAATACAGATGAGAGCATCCCGGGAGCAGGCAAGACGCGCACACTTAAACGCCCTCACTCGCGTCGTCAATCTATTCACGCACTCTTCCTCTCTCGAGGAGGCAAGAAGCGAATCCAGAAAGCATGACTCCTCCCCCCTCCTAAACAGAGCATCCTCGATCTCTTGCACATTGACAACAGAAAGTGCACGTTATCGTGACAAGTATATAGTCTTGATAAGACCGAATATCGTCCTCAAGGATTAGGGTTCAAGTACCAAATATCTATTTTTTTGGTATCTATTTGGTAAATTGATATTTAGATTTGTTGTTTTTAACTAAGGATTATAAAAGCTATTTAACTATAAGGGTTTACTTCAGTTGTGATGAGAATAGGGCTTCCACGTCTCCTCACTATCCGCTTATGCTACTTATTAATGCAATAACTTATGGTCTTCTTCTTTTGGAGAAAGCAGGTTCACTAAATCGTTTTATACTCCCGTTAGGGTTATATTGTTACACCCCGTATTTACAGGACATGTTTTAAGAACGTACGTAAGAACTCACAAGTGTTGAGAATTGAGACTTGTAAAAATTTATCGGAATTATGAAATTGTCGGAAAACGAATATTGTGACGAATGGGAGGGCGACACGTGTCACCCCCCCCCTTATAATGCCTTGGACGAAATTAATCATGGACAAAAGGGTCATTTGACCCTTGTTAGGAAGACAAGTCTTGCTAGCCTTAGAGCTTGACAACATTGACCAAGTCAATGACCCCACATTAGTCTTGATATTTGTTAAGACCTCATCCAAACCACCCATTTGTTTAGATCTTAACCCTCCATTGCACTATATTATACTACTAGTAGTGAGACAAGTTCCATACTTAGCCAAAAATTTACAAAAATTGGAAGAACAAGCTTAGTTGCTCTCGGGTTTGGGTCCAAGAAAGAAAAATTTGTTTCTTGTCAATAAGCCCACACTTTAAACCAAGGTTCCTATGTGTATTGTAGGCATATATCAATAGAAAAATCTCGGAAAAGATAGTTTTGGGTTAGTCGCAAAGTGAAAACCTAGTGGCTTTCTAGGTTTTGGATTGAAAGTTTGAAGGAAAGTTGTTGGTGTGGTTCTAAGGGTCTCAACTAGTGGATTGGAGTGTCTTGAAGAGGCTCTAAGTTGCTAAGGAGCGACTTCGGATTTGAAGATTGGATTAAGATTCGTTGAGGTATAATCTTGTTCTTTGAAAGTGTTACAAGATTATTTATATTGTTGTTAGCTTTACTTGTTGCTAGCATGAAGTATATGTGTTGAAGTTTGTAAGGATTATGGATTGATTGTAGCCTTGAAAAATCCGAAATGTAATGTAAGCCATGTTAAGTTGGATTACAATTTGGTCGTTCATTAGGATCGTCGCATGTTAATTACTTGGAGATTATAGTAGTTATTATCGTTTGCGACTTGATATCATGTTAGGCTAATAACTTGGATTGAAATGGAAATTGGATAAGAATTGAGGTTGTAGTACTTCAAGTTAGCCGAATTGGCCTAGTAAGTTGTATTAATTTGATATCGTTTGTGGGGCGGAATTTTACACGTCTAGTAGGCGTGTAATCCCCTATTGTTGATTGCATTGTTTGGGCCTTAAATGTGGCGTGTTTGGTTATTGTATTCGGCCTTGAAAAAGGTGGCATAGTAGTAGAAACAAAGGAGGTGTTGTCCGATTTTCCGTAGAATTTGGCGACTTAGCACTTAGAATATTCTACGTTTGAAGTAAGAGGTTAATGGACGTATTGTGACCATGATAGGTTGAAGAACTAAGTATAGCATATCCTACTTGAAGAATGGAATTGCTCAAGGTTGAAGTACTTTGGAGCATTTTGCTACTTGTCGACAATCGTCGCGAGGTATGTGAACCTCTTCCTTCCTTTGGCATGATTCTATGTATGGAATATACCTGTGGTATCATTTCATGTTTCCTTATACTCTTAGAAGTTAAGAGGTAGTTGTGTGACTTACTCTATATAGAACTTTTCCTATCTTTTGAGCATGACTAGTTGCACGTGTATGTGAGTGAGCGTCTGACACCTTGATATCCTTTACTAGTTTTATGAATAGTCAAGTCGGGTGAGTTAGGAGATTTACTCACTTCTTTGAAAGAATAAAGGATGTATTAAGTTTTATTAAGTTAAGGGACTTGAAGATTTTTAAAGTATGTGATACTTGTTCTGTTTTAAACGTATAAGTCCCTTGGATAGGAAATGGTATTTGGCTAAGGCATAAAGTGAATATAACGACTTTATGGGGAGTTGGTTATAATTGCTTTATGGAAAGATAAATGACTTGATTTTAGTGAAAAGGCAACTTGATTTTAAGGCATCAATTGCCTAAGGTTTTATAATAAAAGGAGTCACTTGAGTTCTAAAGGTTAAGAGACTAACTGTATTTTTGAAAGTTAAGAGAATTGATTTGAAAGTATATAATACTTGGTTTCAAAAAGTATAAGTCTCTTGGTTATAAAAGGAATGAGTTTTGTCTAGAACCATAAAAGGGTTATAACGGCTTTATGGGAAGTTGGTTATGACTTTATGGAAGGTTAAGAGAATGGTTTTACGCTAATAAGGTAAACAAGAAATGATTTGAAATAAAGAAGGGCAAATTGTTTTAAAGGTACCAATTGCTAAGGTTTTATAATAAAAGAAGTCACTTGATTTAGAAGCGGTAATTGTATTTCTAAAAGGTATTGTGACTTGTCACGAAGGTAGAGATGACTTGATACTACGGTTGTTAGTATCAGGAAGTTTTAATTGAAAAGAGTCTTTCTAAAGGAGTAGAGGTCGTAGTACGTTGGGTTAAATTCGGGTTTTATATGACATTATCGACCCGAGAGAGATGGTAAGGCGATACCTTGCACGCGGACTATATGACATTATCGACCGAGAATGGGGCGAGATACCTTCGCGCACTATATGACATTATCGACCGTGAATGGGGACGGCGTATACCTTGACGCGCACTATATGACATTATCGACCGAGAATGGCGGGCGATATACCTGCAGGCGCACTATATGACATTATCGACCGAGAATGGGACGGACGGTATACCTTTACGAGCGCACTATATGACATTATCGACCGAGAATGGGCGGGCGGTATACCTTACAGGCGACTATATGACATTATCGACCCGAGAATGGCGGGCGGTATACCTTTAGGCGAACTATATGACATTATCGTCCGAGAAATGGGCGAGCGATATACTGTATGGGCGGACTATGTGACCTTGATCGCGTCCCAGTTAGGCGGGTAGTATAGCGCCCTCGTAAAGGCGGATTATACTTATGAAAGATAAGTAAGTTATACAGTAATGAACTTAATGATTTTTCCGAAGTAAGTACGTAAGGAAGTGACTATAACCTTTATTGAGAAATGGGAAAAGATAATAAGGTACGATTAAGTTCACGAGGGGGTAATGACATGGTAGGCTCAGGTATTTACTTCTTTTACACTTACCCCTGTCATGCTTTTATACAGATATGTTTTAATTGTTGTACCTTATTTCCGTTTCATATTAGATTGTTGTTATCGACCCGCCGAGTGCGTTCATGCCGCAGAGTTTAGGTACCCAGGTTGGTGATCCTTGCTCTTAGGATCTCGGTTCAGTTTTTGGGAGAAAGCTCCATTTGCTCCGGAGGCTTATCTCTTGGTACGGCTTTCCATGAGATTGTAGATTCATGTTTATTCAGGGGTATGGCGGGGCCCTGTCCCGCCACAATTGTTATGATAAAACTCTTAGAGGTCTGTAGTCACATATTGTGGGTCAGTTTGTAAAGAATGAGGCAACTGTTTCGGTTGTATATATTTATGTCCAGGAAGGTAGCCCTATCGGCTAACCTGTTGTTTTATTTCTGTTGTTTATTTTATAAGTTTCATGTATGTTCCGCTGATTATCTCACGATGTATACTATAAAGTGCCCGTGTAGGGCACGATCAGCTTGGCCTGGTCGTGACATATATAAACACCCAACCCCAGTATTGCACCTTACCTACCTTTCGGTGATAAGGATAACTCTATAGGAGGATTAAGAACAAGAACCTAGTTAACCGTCACGCACAATGCGCAAAATTAGGGTTTTTAAGCCTCTCATTAACGCTACATAAATAATTGAGGTATTTTCATCCCCAATCCAAGAATGTCTACCCAACTTACAGCATATTCACAATCCCCCCCTTTCGGAATCTGATTAGAAATCATATAGTGATAATTAGTTGTCAATTAATTACCAAGAATTCAACTCAAATATTGGATAGATCTAAACAAGAAGAAGAATAACCATAAGCATGCATTAAATCATAACATAAGTTTCTAGAGATTCAACATGGAAAGCCCTATAGAGGAATTAGTTCCTAGCCATTGACATGACAAGAACTAATCCCATGTTCATCATACAAAAACTGAAATAAAGAAAAGAAAAGGAAAAGAAAAATACTTAAGAACGAGTCTCCAAGCCAAGCATCCAAGGGTTGTGTTGTGGAATATTTACAAGATGGATTGGTGGGAGGATGGATGTAGAATAGTGAATGGTGGAATGGAGAATGAATAATTCTTCTAATGATGTAGAGTATTTATAGCCAAAGAATCCTTTTGGTGAAGGGTTAGGGATTTGTAGGAAAGGAAAAGTTATTAGAATCCTTTTAGGTAAGGGTTTTAAGGTAGGAAAAGTTATCCTTTTAGGTAGGAAAAGTAATCCCTTTAGGATTCTGAAAACATGTCAAATTCGGCCCAGACTTCTTAATTCCCGCGTCGGCGCGCGCCTGTGACTGGCGCGGCTGAAGATCAACAACTTTCGGACTTAGAAGACATTGGCGCGGCACCATTCGGTAGCCGCGGCGCCGGTGACATTTTTCTGGCGAATTCTCGTTTCGTCGTCTTTTTCTCGTCCGACCTTCGTCTGATTTCCTCTATAATTCCCGGAACTTCTTAGACTTCATTTCTTGGCCCTTTTTGTGTGCAATTCCATCTCAATTAAGCTCTTTTTCTCTTCTTTTCGTCATTTCTCCATTTATGACCGCTGTGACACAAAAGAAAGGAAAACGACCCTAATACTATACTAGACATAAATAAAATGAGTAAAATACTAACTAAAAATGACTCAAAAAGTGTATATAAAATACACCGATCAATCCTCACCTCTCGTCAACACCCATGACTCAAACCAGTTCAACGCAATATCGCGTAACCGGTAAGAAGCTAACACTACGGACTCCGTCTCCGGGGCCCTAAGCACTGCGTGGTCGCGCACTGTCGAATAAACTCCCGAGGATCCTCGCCGGACCTCGAACCATAGAACTCGGGTGGATCACAACTCGTAATGTCCGAATCCTTAAAGCCGCCAGGGTTAGCCACCGGCCGCTGGCCGCCTGCCACGATGCTAGTCAACAACCTGACCGCTCTCCGTAATCCCTATACTCGCCTGGTTGTGGGCGAGGCTCGGCACGGAACCTCTGCAGCCACTGCCGCTCTTGGCTCCTCTAATACTGTCGGCGTAGCTGAACTCGCCGTCCCGCCTACTGCCTCAGGCATAATCCATGCCCGAGTCCTGGTAACTCTCTGCGTGCCACTATCGCCTCGCTGCTTTGCCCTTCGGGCTCGTCGCGCCGCGAGGCATAAGCATTACACAAGGATAGGTCGAGAGGACTCGACCTACTATGACTCTCTGCACGATCTCAAAGAGAGAAGAATGAAACAAATCCTAAATATCCTGCACCTCACGATTATAGATGTGGTGCGACACACCGATAATCAAAACTCTACTGAACACTGCGTACACTTTTCGAGGACTAATCGCTCGATACCACTTTTGTCACGAACCGACCGGGCCGCGATCGTGCCCTATCGGGGCACCGCCGTACACATCGTGAGAATAGCGGTGAACATACATAATACAAAATCAGTATAAGGTAAACATCACTAGCAAGCCGAGGCGCGCTTTCATAAAATAACTTAATCGAATGTGAAGCAAGATAATCGTTCTTACATCCCAAACCACAAACGTGACTACGCACTTGGAATAACAATCGTGGCGGGACAGGGGCCGCCATACCCGAATGTACAAAAGTCTATAACCTCGAGAATCATACCAAAAGACAAAGCCTCGAGGAAATGGAGCTTTCAGAAATGAACATTGATCCTAAGAGTGCGGACCAGCCAGCTACGATCTCGACTGCGGCATGACGCATGGCCCGATGGAGGTCGATAACAGTACCAAGTATGTGGAAATCAAAATATCAGAATGAAATCATAAGTCCAAAATAAGTGGGTCATGGAAGAAAATCAAATACCTTTTATCAGGCCTTACTAACAATGAGTGACAAGTATATATATATAATCTGCATAAAATAGGGGCCTTAGGATCAAAACAGGTACCTGCCTGTAGTATCAATAAGCACCCTACTCGCGGGACTATTTCACCGCATAGTCCTGTGGACCCGCATGAGGTATTCCTCGCATAGTCGTACCGCCGCGTGGGACTATTTCACCGCGTAAGCCCATAAGGACTCGCGTGAGGTATTCCTCGCATTGTGGGTAGCAAGTCCACGAGCAGTGGTATAACGATCTTGGGACTTACCCGCCGGATATACTCTTACCAAAAGCAGATGGTATAACGATCTTGGGGACTTACCCCTCAGATATACTCTTACACTGGAGCAGATGGTATAACGATCTTGGGGCTGTACTCCTCAGATATACTCTTACACTGGAGCAGATGGTATGGCGATCTTGGGGCTTGCCTCTCAGACATACTCTTACACTGGTGCAAATGGTATAACGATCTTGGGCACGCCCGCCGGATATACTCTTACGGGAGAAGGTGGTATGGCGATCTTGGGGCTTGCCCTCGACATACTCTTACCACGGAGAAGGTGGTATAACGATCTTGGGGCTTGCCGCCGGATATACTCTTACCACTAGCTCAAATCATCATATCATAGTCATAAATAAGTTAAGAAAACTTATAACTTCTTATTAGTCTTGTTCATATACCCTCTCATTTTAGTTTACTTAAGGCACTTAATCATATCTTTAATAAAAGAAAAACCGGGAATTTAACCCAAGTACCACATACTTCAACTCTTTTAAAAGTGACTCTTTTTCATACATAAAACCTTTGGGCAATTGATGCCTAAAGATCAATTTGCCTTTCATAAATCAATTCATTTGTCCTTGCTTATCTTATTTAGAGTAAATCTCTTCTTGTTAACCTTTCATAAAGCTAATATAACTAACTTCCCATAAAACTGTTATACTATCTTTATACTTTAGAAATTAAGACCTTCTTATCTTTTCATAAGGCCGTTATAACTAACTTCCCTTAAAGCCGTTATAACTCCTTATAAACCATTTTGTTCTTTTACTAACCAAGAGACTTATACTTCAAACAAATCTACACAACTTTCAAAAAATACTTCAAGTCTCTTATCTTTAGAATAATTCAATATTCAATACTTTCACACCAAGTACTCTATACTTTTGTAAAATCATACTTTTTCCTTAACCAAGGGACTTATACTTCTTAAAACAAAACAAGTCTTTACTTATACTTAAACAAGTAAGAATACTAAATCGTGTACGTCTACCGTACTACATAGATACAAATACTCATGCTCAAAAGATAGGAAAGCTTCACATACCTTGTTGATCAATCCACTTGCTAAGTCCAAACTACCGCAAGTAATATGTCAACCTAAAATAACCATGATACGTTTATTAACCCCTAATTTCAATAGAGAATAATCTAAACTCAAAGCCACTGAATTCTATGGAAAATTGGGCAGCATTTCCTTTGTTTCTACATACTTTGCCACCTTTCACAAGGCCGAATTTATCATCCAAACGCCACATTTAAGGCTCAACAATCCAACATTTCAAAGGGGATTACACACCTAAACTTGGGTGTGTAAAATTCTGCCCCATAAGGTACAACAATTCACTTAACAATTCTAAGGTAGTTTTTAGGCTACAACATGCTCATTATATCTTCTTAACCAATTCTTTTATATCCAAACCACATTTCTTGCATGCAATGACTCTAAGAGCATTATTTACTACCACAAGTTCTTCTTTCTTATCATGCAACACTAGAAACTAATTCTAAAGGAAGAAATGTTACCTTAAAGCTTTAGCCAAATCTTTCCAACCACTTGCTAGCTTCTTTTTCAAGAACACCACCACAACAACCTTCACAAGCTAGCCACAAGCTTCCCTCTTGCTTTTACTTTTTTCAGATTTTTCCTAAGGCTAGAATGTCTCTTGGGATTTTAGAGAGAAGGAGGAGCTTGAACTTTTAAGAGAGAAGGAAGAGCTTTTGTCTAAGAGAGAGAGAGAGAGATGAAG
Organism: Przewalskia tangutica; assembly: GCA_029844215.1. Classification (NCBI taxonomy): domain Eukaryota; kingdom Viridiplantae; phylum Streptophyta; class Magnoliopsida; order Solanales; family Solanaceae; genus Przewalskia; species Przewalskia tangutica. The sequence goes on from CM056723.1 coordinate 20,588,034, forward strand.
TATGACCAAGTCTTGAAGACTTGGTTAATATAATGCATGCAAAAATCAGATGGGAGGGGACACTTGTCACCCTCCCAAGGTCTTTTAAAAGAAAAATCTGACTTTTCCTAAGTTTTTCCGCCCAGAATCCCGCCTCGGCGCCGCGGCCCTGCTTCCCGGCGCCGCGGCGCCGCAACTCCTGCGGACCCTCAGATCTTCCGGCGCCGCGGCCCTGCTTCCCGGCGCCGCGGCGCTGAAACTTCAGCGACACCTCGATTTCGGCGCGCGCCTGCATCCGGCCGCCTCTGCCTTTGTCCGAAACACATTTCTGTCCGACTGCGCACTGAACTTGTAATTCTCATAACTTTCTACTCCGACGTCCTATCGACGAACGGTTGGTTGCGTTGGAATCTAGACTCAACGAACTACGCCCTAGGACTTTGAAACACTTAGGAACTCTCAATGTACCGGGTCATAACCTGCCTTAAAGTTGACTAAAACTCGTCCGGAACAATCCGTCAACCTATCCTTCGAAAATTTTAAGTCTTACCCCCTTTCGAACGCTCTCAAACGCATGACCTGAACTACGGGGTGTAACAATTAAGCTTCCGATAATACATACTCACTCTCCATCCAGTGACTGTTCTTTGTGGAATCAACTCATTATTTGCATTTGGCACCACCGTTCCCTTTTTCGGAATATGTTACACTAGACTAACCCATGAACTATATGCGATGGGGTAAACAACTCTAGCATCCAACCACTTGATAATCTCATTTTTTACCACCTCCTACATTGGTGGATTCAACCTTCTATGATGTTCGACACTTGGTGAACTATCCTCTTAAAGCTGGATTTTATGCTCACAAATTTCGAAGGAAATACCTTGAATATCAGTTATGGTCCATCTAATAGCTGTTAAGTGTATTTTGTATACACTTTTGAGTCTTTTTTAGTTAGTATTTTACTCTTTTATTTCGCGTTTAGTATAGTGTTAGGTGTGTTTTTCTTTCATTTTGTGTCACAGCGATCATAAAGGAGGAAGTACATAATCGAGGATGAAATGAGCTTAATTGAGATGGAATTGCACACTAAAAAGGCCAAGAAATGAAGCCCAAGAAGTCCCGGAAAGCATAGAAGAAATCTGGCGAAGTCCGGACGAAAAAATGATACAGAATCGCAAAATCTGGCAGAAGACGTCAGAGGCGCCGCGGCTCCTGCCAGCAGCACCGCGGCGCTAATTATCCAGAGAGTTCTGATTTGGTCAGAGTTTGGCGGTGGCGCTAACTGCGAGCCACGACGCCGACGCGGATTTCGATTGTTTTGGCGGGTGACACGCGTTTTGGTCCAGAAAGGCAAGTTTTCTCAAGTATAAAACCCTAAAACCCTGCTCATTATTGCAGACCTTAGACCATAACCTAAAATCACTACTTTGGAGAGGAGAACGACGACTAGAAGCAAGATTAGAGACATCTTCTTGTTCAAGTTATTTTCTTTCCCTTGTTTTATTTCAGTTTATGTTGGATTGTAATTTAGTTCTTGACATGACAATGTTTAGGAGCTGTCGCGCCCGTTTTTGACCTCGGGGGTCTGAACGGTATCCGCAACGTTGCTCTTTGGCGCGGTTCCCGGGATGGAGCAATAATATTGTTTTTAATGAGTCGCCACCTAATTAGTTAAGTGAATTATGACACTTGATTTATTGTAATAAAAATACTGCAATTGACCTCCATTTAATGGTCTGCGAAATTGGTGAGATTCTGGATCAGGGTTCTTTATTATCCTAAAGGGAAGAGGTTAGGCATCCTTTAAGATCCGCTAACTTGCGGTTATTCGTTCAAACCTAGGTTAATTATTTATTGTCTTTTTTATTCTACCTATTCTAAGCATTTTTTCATAATTTATAATTAAAATAAAATGCAATACAAAATAATAAAAACTAAAATTAAATGCGACATAAAATAAAACACTGGGACATCTTTTAGCCCTTTTTAGACCTTCTGCACAAGATGATCTCCGGGTACCTGCATAAACACTTAGTAAAAGTGTTAATAGTAGAATAAATAATTTTAAAGCAATGACAAGAATTAATAAGTAAAGCAAAAAATAAATAAATCCGTCTTTTCCACAGAGGAGGCCTTGGAAATCAGACGGAGATTCATTCATCGGCCAATATTGCTAAAAATAATAAAATAAATAAAACCTTCGAATCCGCGCCAAAACAATAATAGTTTTAAACACATAGGGCTCATATATAAAAAAATATATAAAGTGGGACAGCCTAAACAAGTGCGGCTGCGAGAATTCGCCCTGCCAGCGCATGTTGGTTATCCGGTGTAAGTGGAAGAAATCATCCTTGCCCAGAAAGCTTCATTTATTTTATTTTCCGTCTTTGCAACTGTGGAGACCTCAAAAATCGACGGATAACTTTTTCATTGGCCAAACAAGTGTAGCATCTTGTTCAAAAATCATTTTAATAACATGAAAAAGAGGGCAAAATCGTCCAACATCCGTACAGAGAATGGAACAATAGCAGTGCAACAACAATACAACAAACCAAATGATCCGTGAAACAGTGGAACAACTAAATCAGTGGGCAACTCTCTGGTTTTCGCCGGAAACTCACAAAGCTTTGCCGGAGCAAAACTCCGGCATGTTACCAAAACAGGAAATCAAACCAGTCCGTCAACAACAACAGAAACAAATATCAGAAAATAAGAAACAACGCAGGTCGCCGGAGTTTTTAGAACTCCGGTGATATGCACAATGCAAAATCAGTCCAAACAATCAATGATATAATAGCCACGAAGGGACACAAACAGTGATTTTAACAACACAAAAGGCAGCGGGCAGCGGCGGGGTCGACGAGAACAGTGGGTGACGGTGAAGATTTGTCGGCGAGTTGCAGTATTGGGTGTTGGTCGACGAGTTGAGGGGACAGGGGAGAGGGTGAGGGAGAGGTGACGGGAGAGGTGAGAGGGGGAGAGTGTGTTGTTGCGGCTGTGAGGGTGTTCGCCGGAGCTTGGAGCTCCGACGAAAGGCGACGACGGGAAGGAGAGGAAGGGGGAGAGAGGGTGACGGGAAGTGTGTGTGTGTGGGGGGGGTGTTTAAAGGGGGTTCGCCGGATAGTGGTGGTTCGCCGGTCGTCGACGGGAGAGTGGGGTGAGGGATGGTGAGGAGAGAGGCGCGACGGCGGTGGCGAGGGTGAGAGGGTGTGAGTGATCTTTGAGAGGGGTCATTTGTGTGTTGTGCGGCTGAGAAGTGGAGTGAGAGGAGGGGCGGCTGAGGGTGGCTGCTAGGTTATAGTGTAGGTGAGGAAGATAAAGTGGGGGAGGGTTGTATAGGGTCTTGTGCGGAAGAGAAAGGGTGATGAGACAAAGTGGAGGGAGGGCTGTATAGGGTCTTGTGCGACTGGCTGATTATGTAGGGCTCATTTTTTAATGGGGGGGATGTTTTATTTTATAGGGGTAGAATTAGGGTTTGGTATTTGGGGGGGAAATGAAAAGTGGGGTTTGAAATTTAGGGGGGGAAATAAAAGAGTGTTTGGATGAAATTAAAATGGTGTTGGGTTGGACTGATTCAAATTGTGTCTTGGACTGGACTGGACTGGTTTGACGAAATGTAAGGCGGGTTAATTATTTAAAAGAAAAATTATTTAAAAAGATGCAAGATTATTAAAATGCAAATGCCGACACAATAATACTAAAAATGCAATACTTAAGACATGTTTAATGCCTGATTAAAAGTAAAAATGGGATGTCAATTAATTATTTAAAAAGATGCAAATATTATTAAAATAAAACGACGGTGTAACAATAATAAAAACATAATATTAACAAAGACATAATGTTTGATTTAAAATAAAATATGCAATGTCATTTTTGTGAAGAAATAAACATAGAATATTATGCGAAAAATGCAAAAAATGCTGATTAAAATGCGGTGTCCTAAAACACATAAAATTGCAATAAATATACGAAAAACGGGTCAAAATTGACTGTCAACAGGAGCTAATTACTTTAGTAGGGTTTCCATCGAATCTTCTTGAAACTCTTTCATATAGTTAATGCATTGATTATTGATTTTTTCTTCATCATATTAAGATCTATTCAATATTGTTATGATTGCTTGATAATTAATTAGCTATTAATTGTCATCACTTATATAATTTCAAATCAAAAGTCTGAAAGGTGAGATTTGAATATGTTGTAATTGTCTAGACATAGATTAAAATTGTGGACGAAAGTACCCCGATACTTGTATAATATTTAAGGTTATTTTTCTTAATCCTCATGTGTGGTAAAACTTATCATATAAATATAAAAGGTTTCTGCACAAGGTTGAGCTCTTGTATGTCCTAACCGGAATATAATGACAGATTAGTTAACCTGTTATCTTAATAAGAAGAAGAATCATTAGCATTGCATTAACACGTGAAAGAGTGGATAGTTGAGAAGATTGGAAGCCATATTTCCTTCATAACTGTTATAAACTCAAAGTATTATAATCTTTAGTTTATTTTCTGCACTTAGTCATAATCTTAGTTATAATTCTCAAACTAAATAACGTCAACCAAATAGATACCATAGAATAGATAACCGGTACTTAATAAACCAGACTATGTGGACGATAAACTCGGTCTTACAGATCTTTATTACTTGAACAATATGTACACTTGCGTAAGCATCTAGAAATATCCAACAAGTTTTTGGCGCCGTTACCGGAGACTGGCGTATCGTTAATATCGAATTATCTATTCTTATTTCTAATTTGGTTTTTAATTTTTGTCTTTATATTATTTTATTTCTGAACATTCTTCTGTGATCTGCGTGTTGTCTTTGATTAGTCTCAGGAACATAGTTTATGCGAAGTAGGAGATGAGCAGACACTCATATCCCTCTGAACCCTGAGATTGAAAGATTGTGCAGATAGAACAAAAAAGATAAAAGAACTGCTGATTTGTTAGCAATGAAAGATCAGCAGAATCAGAATATGGTGAATGACGAGTTACCGGCTGTGATGAGACAAGTCCAGCATCCTGCAGAAAGGAGCTTAGGAAACTATGAGATGCCGATAATTACAGGGGTGCAGACTTGCATCAGGCTTCCAGCTGTGGAAGCTAATACTTTCGAGATCAAACCAGCAATATTGCACATGGTCCAAGGTTCAGTCCAGTTCGGGGGGTTACCATCTGAAGATTCACATTTGCATCTAGCAAATTTTCTAGAGTTGTGTGCAACTTTTAAGTATAATGGTGTTACTAATGATGTCATTCGGTTGAGGCTCTTCTCATTCTCACTCAGGGATAGAGCAAAGAGTTGGTTGAATTCACTGCAGTCGAACTCCATTACCACGTGGCAAGACTTGGCTCATAAGTTTCTTGTCAAATTCTTCCTTCTAGCCAAAGCAGCAAGACTTAGAGGTGAACTTAATAACTTCTATCAGCTGGAAGGAGAACCACTATATGATGCATGGGAGCGGTTTAAAGATTTGCAGAGAAAGTGCCCGCATCATGGGATTGAGAAGTGGATGTTAGTCCACATATTCTACAATGGGTTGTGTGGTACAACTCGTACCATTATTGATGTTGCAGCAAGAGGAACATTCATGAGAAAGAGTGTCAATGAGGCACATGATTTGCTATAAGATATGACCACAAACAACCATCAGGGGGCCGATGAGAGAGCAATGAACAACATGAAAGTGGTTGAGATTCATGAGCTAGATGCTATCACTGCATTGACTGTCCATGTTTCCACTTTGATAAAGCAGTTGCAGCAGGTTACTATGCCCATTAATGCAGTTCATACACCAGTAAGTTGTGAAATCTGTGGGGGTCCCCATCCATTTGATAGGTGCACATCAGTGGATCCAAACAATGTGCTTATGGAGCAGGTCCAAGCAGTGGGAAATTTTCAGAGGCCCTACAACAATGCATACTCCAACACTTAGAATCAGGGGTGGAGAAATCACCCCAACTTTTCATGGAGAAATGATCAAGGACGGCAATTTCAGTTTCAGGGGAAGTATCAACAGAACAGTCCACAACAATCCTTGAATCCAATTTCGGCCTCACAACAGTTCAGCCCACCAGCCCCACAAGAGAAGTCAGATGAAATAAGAGAAATAAGAACAGTACTAACACAAGTCATGAAAGAGATCGGATCGTCACTTTCAACCTTGGCCAACTCTCAGACACAATTTATGAAGGAGACCACACAATTCATGACCGAGACCAAGTCATCCATTAGCAACTTAGAGTCTTCAGTTTCATCTTTGGCATCCTCACTTTCAGCCCTGACCAACTCCCAGACTCAATTCATGGCGGAAACCAGATCATCCATTAGTCACTTGGATACTCAATTGGGGTAGTTGGCAGAGAAAGTGCATGACAGACCTTAGGGGAATCCTCCCAGCAATAATGTGGTGAACCGAAGAGAACAGTGCCAGACAATTAGCTTGAGGAGTGGGAAGTAGTTAGAGCAGATGACACCCAAACCAGTGGTTGAAAAGGAGATCGAGTTGGAGAAAGCAGTTGAGGCAGAGAAACAGGGGGTTACTGAGGACCGTCTTATTGTAGAGAAAGCTCCACAGGCAGTCATGAGAGAATATGTAGACAAAATTCATTTTCCCTAAAGACTGCAAAAGAAGTCATTAGACAAACAATTCTCTAAATTTTTAGAGGTCTTCAAAAAGCTCTATATCAATCTCTCATTCATTGAAGCTTTGGAGCAGATGACATCTTATGTGAAGTTCATGAAAGACATCCTCTTTAAGAAGATGAAGCTGGCAGATATGAGATAATAACGCTGACAGAGGAGTGCAATGCTATCTTACAGAAGAGACTTCCCCTTAAGTTGAAATATCCGGGAAGTTTCAACTTACCTTGCACCATAGGGAAAGTTACATGTAAGAGGGCTTTGTGTGACTTAGGGGCTAGTATCAACTTGATGCCCCTCTCTGTGTTTAAAAGACTTGGTTTGGGGGAAGCAAAGCCAACCACAGTCAACTTGCAGCTAGTTGATCGCTCAGTCGTACATCCCAAAGGTATAATTGAAGATGTGTTAGTAAAAGTGGGCAAATTCATATTTCCTGCTGATTTCCTCATTCTTGATATGAAGGAAGATGAGAATATGCCCATCATTCTTGGGCGACCATTTCTAGCCACATGGAGGACATTTATTGATGTTGAGAAGGGGGAGTTGAAGCTCAGAGTTCAAGATGAAGAGATGACCTTCAAAGTGTTCAAGCCACCCCCTGAACCTCAAGGCATTGATAAATATTATGCTATTAGGGTAGTTAATAAGACTGGGTTGCAGAACAGCCTCACAAGTACTGATGCTCATGGGGTACCACCAAAGCAGCATAAAGAACCCGATGGTAAGGCCAAGGAATTAGCAATTGATGAAAAAGAATTAAACTTCTTTGAAATCAACACTGTGAAAAAGAAGAGGAGGAGGAAAAAGAGAATAGTGCTAAAATGGATATGCGGATGGGACACTCTACCCCCTTGATTTAGTAAGTAACATGCGCCCGGCTTATGGATGTTAAAGACAACGCTACTTGGGAGGCAACCCAATGGTTTTAATTATGTTATTTCAATTCTTGTTTTAGTTGTTTTATTTTATCTTGAACAGTCTCACGGTCTTGTTTTTTGTCTTATATTTTGATGGCAGGTGGACTAGGGACTGATCCTGAGTGGAAAATGATCAAAAGGTTTGAAACTTCAGAGAGCCCAAATGCTGTGCAATTTCAAGAATCTCATCCCAGACATCCGTTATGACCGTTGTGTTATGTCAGTAAGTTGTTCCATTATTTTTAGTCTTCACACATTGGGGACAATGTGTCGATTAAGTTTGGGGGGTGTCTTATTTTGTTTTATTGTTTTGTTTTGGAGTCTTTTTTATTTGTCTTTGTTATTTTGTGTGTTTTTGAGTCATAATTTTTTGTATGGATCATACATGTTGTAGTTGCTAACGATATTGAATGGATAAAGTGGGATAATGTAATGGAATTGAAAGCAACAATATGTGTGCTTAAGTTAGATATGCCAAAAATTCATGACATCTAATTATTTGAGATATTTGTGCTTAGCCTATGTGTGTCAGCTAAGAAAAGAAAGATTGAAAAATGTCTAGAAAATCTGTTTGCTTGTTATTTAAGGTGAAATAGTTAATATGTACATGTTTAGGGAGATGATTCAGGCATTTCTTTGATAGCCCTTCTGACCATTCATTACTTATCCTGACATAAATTGTATCACTAGTCAGCCCATTTGAGCCTAAAATAAGATCTTTTTTTTTTACACCTTATGATTCCTTTGTTGTGCCATAAGTGATAATTGAAAACTCTTAGAATGAAAAGTGTTGAAAAGAAATAAGAAGAGAGTGAAAAATTGATGCACCCCAATGAAAAATATACGAAAGCCTAAGTTTGGGGATGCTTGTTATTTATAATGTATCTCATTCTCTCGAAAGAAAAGAGGGAAAAAATAGGTATGCGATTAAAAAGAAAAGCAAAAAGAAGGAAAAAGAGTTGGATGAAAAATGCTTATGGTACGTAATTGAGCATAAATGCCTACTTTTACCTACCCCTGCCTAAGCCTACTGATGCGCGAAAAGATGCACACACTTTAACGCAAGTGCACGTTATCGTGACAAGTAATATAGTCTTGGTAAGACCGAATATCGTCCACAAGGATTAGTGTTCAAGTACCAATTATCTACCTTTTGGTATCTATTTGGTAACCAATATTTGATTTTGTTGTTTATAACTAACAATTGTAAATACTAATTAACTATGTGTTTACTTCAGTAGTGATGGAAATAGGGCTTCCATGTCTCCTCAACTATCCGCTTATATTACTTATTAATGCAATGAATTATGGTTCTTCTTCTTTTGGAGCTAGCAGGTTTACTAAATCGCTTTATACTCCCGTTAAGGCTATATAAACACTCAACCCCAGTATCGCTCCTTTCTACCTTTCGGTGATAAGGATGACTCTATAGGAGGATTAAGACCAAAAACCTAGTTAACCGTCACGCGCCGTGCGTAAAATTAGGTGTTTAAACCTCTCATTAACGCTACATAAGTAATTGAGGTATTTTAAATCCCAATCAAAATATGTCTACCCAACTTACAGCATATTCACAACCTCCTCCTTTCGAAGTTTGATTAGAAATCATATAAATAATGATAATTAGTTATCAATTAATTACCAAGTATTCAAAGCAATTATTGGGTAAATCTCAACAATAAGAAGATAACCATAAACATGCATCAATTCATAATATAAGGTTCAAGTGATTTAACATGGAAAGCTCTATAATGGAATTAGTTCCTAGCCATTGACATGACAAGAACTAATTCAATATCCAACATGAAAACTGAAAGTAAAGAAAGAAAGAAAAGAAAATTACTAAATTAAGGTCTCCAATCTTCAATCCAAGAATCTTGTGTTTGTGCCAGAAAGGGAACCTTTGAAAACTGCCTAGGGTTCTCCTTTTATAGGCTCAAAACCGCCTCAAACTTTTCTTTCGTGCTGGACCGTAAATTGCCTAAAAACTCGATTTTCCGCGTCGCCGCGCGCTATGCTGCTACGCGCCACGGAACTCGCGATGTTTCGATGATTTAGCGCGCGCGCCGCAACTCTGCGCCACGGATATTGGGCGCCGCGCTGGACTGTCTGCGGAGGCCGCGACGCCCTGCATCTCTGCTTCGTTCGCCACTTTCTCGTCTTTTAAGCTCTGGAACCTCCGTTTTTGCCCTCTTTTCGCTTCTTTTCCGCCATTGGGCCATTTTAACCAACTTGACTCAAAAGAAAGAAAATCTATCCTAATACGACACTTATTTGTACAAAAAGGGACAAAAGACTAACTAAAAACGACTCAAAAAATGTATATAAAATACACCGATCACCTACATTACAACTCTTGAAAGTCCTGATGATCTTTAATGTGTATATCTATGATTAGTGGAGAATAGCAAGTAAACAGATCTATAGCGTTTTAGGAAAGATGGAATGAAAGTGACATGCATAGATTAGGTGTTTGTACTTCCATTGATCATGATCTAAGTGAATTTGCGAAATATCTAACTTAAAGATGGAATGAAAGTGACATGCATAGGTTGTGCCTAAAATTAGAGTCTTTATTTTTGTTTTTGTTTAGTGCTTTACTCGAGGGCGAGTAAAGTGTAAGTTTGGGGGTGTTTGTTAAGTGTATTTTGTATACACTTTTGAGTCCTTTTTAGTTAGTATTTTACTCTTTTATTTCGCGTTTAGTATAGTGTTAGGTGTATTTTTCTTTCATTTTGTGTCACATCGATCATAAAGGAGGAAGTACATAATCGAGGATGAAATGAGCTTAATTGAGATGGAATTGCACACTAAAAATTCCAAGAAATGAAGCCTAAGAAGTCCCGGGAAGCATAGAAGAAATCTGACGAAGTCCGGACGAAAAAAGGATACAGAATCGCAAAATCTGGCAGAAGACGTCAGAGGCGCCGCGACTCCTGCCAGCAGCGCTGCGGCGCTAATTATCCAGAGAGTTCTGATTTCGGTACAGGAGTTTCGGTGCAGGAGTTTCGGCGTCGTGGCGCCAGCCTGCAGGGCTCTAAGCTAATACTAGCCCCGTTATCACAAAGGGCTCTAGCAAAGTCATGTTGACCGATAGTACATGGACTAGTGAAGGCCTCAGGATCTTTCTTCTTTTGGACCTTAATGGTAGAAATAATAGAACTAATATGGTGATTCACAATCACTGTATCATGCTTGATTGGAAGTTTCTTGGTTATCAACTCCTACAAATACTTGGTAAAAACTGACATTTCTTGGAAGGAGTCTAAGAATGAAATATTCATCGAAAACTGCTTCAACTGATCGTAGAAACTTTGACATTTAGCATCTTCAGTCTTCTTCACCAACCTTTGAGGAAAGGGAAGTGAAAATTTAAACAGTTGTGGCAATGTCTAAGTGCCCCATCACCTTGCATTTTCCCTTTTCATTTCTCACTTTTTGAGCGTTTGAATTTTCTGGAACACGATCAACTTCAACAACAATAGGATCTTTTCTAGGTGCTTTCTTAATAGCATTTGGCACATCAAGCAGTTCCTTTTCTTCTTCCTCTACAAGCTCCAATTCAATCACTTTCTCAACCTCACTTTGAAGTAGTTTCTCACTTCGAGTAGTGATAGCACGACAATCGACTACGTCACCCCACTGTTCTTTGAATTATGAATGGTGTAACTCAAAAGTTTATCTCTATGCTATTGTTAGCCGATTTTCAATTGCTCACGCAAGTGTACGTATATTTACAAGTACTATGGTCTGATAAGACCGAATATCGTCCACAAAGACTGATTTTTAATTAACGAACATCTATTCTAGGTTATCTATTTGGCAAACGATGGTTGATTTGAGTTTTTATCTAACACTACTAGAGTAATTGCAAAAATTAAACTAAATTACTTTGGTTTAATCATTTATGATGGAAATATGGCTTCCAATATCCTCGACTATCCACTCTTTTCAATCCTTAATGCAACAAGAATTATTTCTTCTTTTACGTTAAGATAGCAGGTTAACTAGACTGTCTTATATTCCGGTTAGGATATATAATCACTCAACCCCAGTGCAGAAACCTTATATATTTCTATGATAGGTTTTACCACATAGGAGGATTAAGAACAATAACCTATAATGCTACACAAGTATCGGGGTACTTTCGTCCGCGATTTTAACCTATGTCTATTCAATTACAGCATATCAAAATCTCTCCTCTCGGTTCTTGATTCGAAATCATATAGATTATGATAATTAGTGATCAGTTAACTATGAAACATTCATACCAATATTGAATAAATCTTAATCAAGTGAAGAAAAAACCAAACTAATGTATTAATTCATGAATAAGAGTTTCAAGTGATTCAATAGGAAAGCCCTAATAAAGTGTTTAGCTCCTAGCCATAGACATGCTAAGAACTAATACAAATCCAAACATGAACTGAATTAAAATAGAGAAAAGAAAGAAAAATACTTAGAACTAATGTCTCCAATTGTAGCTTCCAAGGTTGTGATATGTCGTCTCCTCTAAAGTATAATATGGAATATGTACAAGATCTAAGATCCCTGAATAAGGTTAGGGTTTAGGGATTATATAGTTGGGAAAAATTACATTTCAGACCCTTTTGCCCTTCTGAAATTCGCAAAAAAATAGATTTTTCGCGTCGGCGCCATGGCCCTGCAGGCTGGCGCCACGGCGCCGAAATTACTGAAGCCAAATCAGAACTCGCATGACATTTAGCGTCGCGGCTCATGTGGCGTGATTTTTCTAATTTTTCATCATTTTCTCGTCCGGACTTCGTCTGATTTCTTCTATACTTCCCGGGACTTCTTAGACTTCATTTCTTGGCCTTTTCTTGTGCAATTACACCTCAATTAAGCTCATTTCATCTTCTTTTTGTCATTTCTCCATTTAGGGCCGTTGTGACTCAAAAGAAAGAAAAACGGCCCTAACACGACACTAATTTCAAAGAAAATAAGAAAAATACTAACTAAAAATGGCTCAAAAGTGTATATAAAATATGCCTAACAACTATAGATGTTGTTCTCTAGAAAGATCTCTCATCTACGACTCCAGCTTTTGGATAGAAGCAGTATAAGAATCCACCACTTTATTCAAGGCCTTCATCGACTTGTTTGTTTTCTTTTGGTTGGCTAACACCTGCTCGATCATACTATCTAATCTATAGCTCCCCTAATAATTTGAAGTACCCTCTCACCAATGTTGTGAGTTAGACGATTGATCCTTTGGTGGAATGTAAGCATTGTAACTCCAATTTCTGAAGTTATTGTAGTTCCCTTTATTCGAACCACCATAGTCATTTTGCCCATACTGATTTTCTTGCTCTTGTTGTTATAGTTTCAATTAATTATGATTCTGATAATCGAACCCCTAGTAATTTTGCTTCTGATAACCCCTTGAGAGTTATTATCATAATTAGCATCTTCATATTACATTGGTGGTCCCTCGGAATATGGACAATCTTGAGTTTGATTCATCTTTGTTGGTAGATTTTGCATCTCATCTACTACATTTACTTTCTTCGTGTCATCCTCAGCAAACCTCTTGGTCAACAAGCTAATGTTTGTAGCAAGTTGAACAATAGTTTAGTCTTTCTTCTGGTTCTCCTTCACTATCGTATTTAGTAATGGAGCACCATATGCAACTCCATCAGTAATGCCTGAATGCCATGTTTGATATGTTTAGTCAATCTATCAAGCAAATTAGTGATACGAGCAAATGACTTATCTATAAAATATCCATCGGATGCATTATTGGCTACTGATTGCGTCATCAAATCCAGCCTCGTATAAAACTTCTCCATCAAAATATTTTTAGGAAACCCATAATTAGGAGATTGCATCAGATAAATCTTGAACCTCTCCCAAGCCTCATAAAGTTGTTTTCCCTTAAATTGCTTAAATTCGAAGATTTTGTCTCGAAACTCAGCATTCTTACTTGGAGGAAACCATTTCTTCAAAAATATGTTCATGAGCTCAGCCCAAGTGTGAATAGAATTATGGAGAAGCTTTTTGAACCATGCCCTTGCTTCACCGGCCAATGAAAATTTAAAAATCCACAGCCGGAGCGCATCTAGAGAGATAACATTCTGAGTGTGTATCTGGCACACACCTAAAAATTTCTCAAATGTTGATGTGGGTCATCGTCGGTGGAGTTCCGGAAATAACCCTCAATCTTTAGTAGTTGATAGATAGAGCTATCAATCTTGAAGTTTGCAGCAGCGACCATTGGAAGAACTATAACATATGCATATTCAACCTTCCGAAGAAGATCAACGAACACATTTTCTCCTTCATCATCAAATTCATGTGGTGGGGGAACTGCATTGCCTCCCTTACCATCAGTCGATCCATGTCCTCTGTTTCTACGTGCCATACTCACATGGCTCACTAGAAAAAGTAAATAAAGTGTGATGGAATAGAAAATGACTTAAAGTAAAGTAAACTCTCTCTAGCAATTTCAAATCGTATTTTTCGACAACGGCGTCAAAATTTGATATGCTCAAATTACACATATTGAATGGCGTAAAGTGGACTTTGTCAAATATAGTAACCCAACTAGGTTTGGGTCGAATCCCACAGGGAATAGGGTGTGAAAATCTCACTATTGTAGTGTAGTACTCGACTTTAGGTCTTTCTTAGTATTCCGGTAAGGTTGTAAATGATTGTGTATTCTACTAGCTATTTTGACTTGATTGTAATAAAGTTGATTAAGAAACAAAAGTTTTGTCTCCTTTAGATGAGATGTAATGCTCTAGGTGTTAGTGTGATATACTTCTAATTTATTGTTGTGTTGTATGCACTTCATCTCTATGTGACTTCCTAAATATTTTCCAATAGTTAGGAATTATTTCTCTTTATGGTTTTCCCAAATATAAAAAAGTGAAATTAAGAACGATTAATTATGTCAACTAAACTCCTCTTATTTCTAAGCGAGTTTATTAAATGAGAGTTAACGTTCATAGTTCTTGTTACTTATCCCTACCAAACCCTACTCACTTTTCCTAGTAAAGTAAAGTTTATGGCTTAAGCTAATGTTTGCAACCATTAACTAACACGAATGAATAAGGAATAAATAAATACTAACAACCCATTATTCATAAATCAATATTAAACACCCATTCACATAATATCCATCGTTGAGTCCACAACCTTAATATTAAATTTAGCTATTCATAATGTTGATTACAAAATAAAACATTAAAGAATTCATTAAAACTTATAATTGAATTAGGAAGATGAAAAGATGGAATCTTCTCCTCGAAAGCTTCAAAATATGCTAACTACTCAATATTATCCGACAAAGTCTTAAAAGGAATGATAGATGACCCACAAAATCCCAAACTATTTATGCAAGTCCAAAAATGCGGAATTAATTTATGACGAAACTGCCTCTCAAGTACGAACCATATAATTAAATACGGCCCATATAAATTTATATGGTCCAATTATATGCCCAATTTTACGGCCCGTACATATGAAGTACGTTTCGTACAATTCCTTCATCTATTTTCTGAAAGTATATATGTCCTATAAACAATCATTTTAGGAGCACATGTACTTGAACACATTCATATTATTAATAAGATTAATATATATACTTGGCATTTGCAATTATTGAATTATTATTTGATTATTTATATTATTCATTAATGTGCATCCCTTGAACTTACATTGTCATTAATAGTGTGAGATATTAATGATAGAGTGTAGTTCTTAAAATAGCCTAGACTAATGATCATTGAGAATGGGATATCAATGATATGTTATAAGTCGACATGTGGTCTGTATCACATTCTTAGAGAATGTAGTATATCTCACTTACTGCAAGCAATAGTTGCTAGTGATAGACACATGGATACTCTTAGAGGGTATTGGCATACCTGCGATAAACTATTTGTTATACATGTCTAGAGTATTATCGCATGTGGGAGATAGAGGTCCTTAGACTTGAGGTCAATATCGCCTTGTTTACGAGCAATGCACTTTGATCCCGCCCTGGCTCAAATGCCTTATAGGTTGATACGCGGCTTGTATTAGGTGCATTACGAAGTAGATTGAATGTGGTAGTTGAGCCGAGAATAAGATTCATTCCTCGATTAGAATTTCGAGAGAGCACTAAGCTTCTCAGAGATGTTAGGTCGACCAGTCATCGTCAACGCAAGAGACATATCTAGGATATGGTCTAGTTGTCGACTAATATAGATGAGATAAAGTGATCAAACCATTTGGATAGACACTTGACAAATCTTAAGCTTGATCGAGTGTCGCGAATGAAAGGAATTTATCATCTCACATGAGGTTTGTTTACTTGAGTCTTGTAAACGCATTTCACATATTGGGTCCGCCACCCGCCCTAGGAGTTCCGTGTGAACCTTGATTTGATCAAGGTCCGATGTGTGAAGGCCTAAAAGGTCACACTAAGTCGATTGTCCTTTCGGTCTAAGGGTATATTGAGAGAATGTAAAATATCGGAGTTTGAATCAAGATATTTTATTTTATAATAAATTATGGGATAATTTTCCTGTGATGCAAATTAATTAATTAAGTTAAAATTAAGTCTTGATTTAATTAGAATCAAACGTCGCGTAAAATAAATAAAGAAAGCATAACAGTGGGGCCGATTGATCGCCCATCGCAATTGGATTTGGGTCGAGTTTTGAAGCTTTGATCCAAATCGATTAGGTTTAGGGTTTCTCACTATATATTTGACACTTAACCCATAATTTGGATGAACTCATTTTTCACTTTCTGAACTTAGAGTTCAGGAAATAAACTCTCTCAAACCTCTGCTAAGATTTCCTAGCTTTCTTGGGCAAAGGAATATACTGAAGCAAGGCTTGCACCCGGATTGACAATCGCGCGCGCACCTTTTAGTAAAGGCGTAAGTTTTCTTTTATGTCTTTGCAGATTTGAATTATCGCATAATCATACCAGAAACGTTTGTTGGAGCAAGTAAGTTAACACAAAATTTAAACTTCCGCTGTGCCTTACTTGTATGTTTTACACCCAACAAATTTCTGATGTTATCGAGTCGGTGGTTTAATGATTATCGATAATCTTTAATAACGATATGTGAAATTAATTGTTTTGATTTAGAACTGATTTTAGTAATTAAAAAAAAAAATTGGTGCGATGAGCGATGGCAAGACGCATTGTTCACGCGAACGATGGCATGATTCTTGTTCACGGCGTGAAACGATAAAGAATTAAAAAAATCGAGCGATGAGCGATGGCGCATCGCTCATTCCGAAGCGTGAATGGTGATTTCAAAAAAAAAAAATTTTTAGGTCGCGGAATCCGGCCGACGGCGGTTTCCGCCACCACGCGACAAACTCAGAAAGTAATAATACCATCGTGTTCGTCTCGACGAGAGGAATCTAATGGTGGTAGTGTTACACGGCAACGATGACCGGAAAGGGAGCACCACCGACGGTTTTAGAACCCGCCGGCGGCGCCTCAGATTCCGGCCACCAAATCGGTGGTGAAAACCACCGGTGAGTTCGTCCCGAAGTGTACCATCGCTTGGTGTGTTTTAATTCCGTCAATTTCGCCCCGAAATCTGAATCCCAAATTTGATTTGGAGTTGGAATTGATTTTGAAAATTTGAAATAGTGTAAGGACCTTTTTGCAAATTAAAATTAGGGTTTTAAATTGTAGATTGGTCCTTTAACAAATCTGAAAATATTTTAAGTTCTGAAAATTACAAATTAGTCCCTGAGATATTTTCTGAAATTTTAAAAAGTTTTAAAATCACAGATTCTTCTGGTCAATCTTTAAATTTGAAAGCGATTTGGTCCCAGGTAAATCAAATATTTTAAGGTTCTGAAAATTACAGAAATACCACAAAATTAAATTTTAATTTCAATTGTTAAGGAATTTGTTTGGATGAGCAGAAAATTCAAAATTGAAAATTGAGTTTAAATTTTGAATTTAAATATTTCCTAAATTGAAACAAAATTAATTAACCCACAATTATTGTTATTTAGCATATTATTTGATAATGTGTGCACAAATTAATTGTTTCTCCTAATTGTTTAATTGATTGTCATTTAAATAATTAGAATAGAGTCTGCAATTATTGTCTGGGTAGGCGGCGCCCAGTAATTGTTTACTTTCAATGACCGCTATAATTGTCTGGGTAGACGGCGCCCAGTATATGATTAAAACCATCTTATATCATGCCTATTGGGTTTGATGGTTTCCCATCTAAATGTGTTTAGAAATTGCATGATAGGATTTCATAATGATATAATAGTTGATCTTGGTCATAACCCTGAATTAAAATGTTCCCCAAATTTAATACAAGTCTCATTTAAAATGAACGCGTCGTCCGTTATAATTGATTGTGGTGCAAAATCCTTTTCGGCGAGATGAGTATTTATGCCCCAAAGATTTGCTCTAAGTCTACGAGGACTCGCACTTTCATAGATGCATATAAATGTTGTAGTAGGTGATAAACTTTCGTGAGTATTTACACCCAGTGTTTGCTTGATGAAGGCTAAGCCCACTTAGATACATAATTGCAGTCGCATAACGGGGTTGACTTGCTAGGCTGTCTTGGCGCCCCAGTGTCGGACAACCGAGGGACGCAGATCGAATTGTTTAGAACATTCGGTCAACCAAGAGTTGCAAATTGTTTGCAATTGGTTTAGAGACCTACCAGATCGTGTTGTTGAAGTTATCAGCCTCAGCAAACGCGGAGACAACATGAGTTTGGATCTTGGCCCATTATGACCGTATTTGATATGAGTCCGTATTCTTTATGGGGTAAAAGAGTATGTTAAAATAGTGGGAGCTAATTAAACTAAAGACCATGTTAGTTAGTTAGTTAATGAATGTGTTCAATAGAAATTATATTAAAGTATTAATTTCAAGTCTATCTTTTCTTCAGTTACAATGTCGAATCTATCACTTAAAATGTTGGTTGAAACGAACAAGTTGAATGGAGCCAATTTTCCTGACTGGTTAAGAAATCTGCGTTTGGTACTGCGATTAGAAAAGATTGAGTATGTATTGGATACATCACTCCCTACAGTCCCTGCTGAAGATTCTGAAGAGTATGCTCTGTTTGACAAAGCAGTCTATCAGAAATATCTTGATGATGCTGTTGCAGCACAATGTGTTATGCTATCTTCTATGACTCCAGAGTTACAAAGACAGCATGAAAATATGGGCCCCAACGAGATGCTAGAACACTTGAAGAGTCTCTATGACTCACAGTCTCAGATAATGTAGTATGAACTGTTGAGAGATCTTTTTAAGTGTAAGCTAAACGAAGGGGGTCAGGTGTCACAACATGTTTTGAAGATGATTGGATTAATTGAGAGGTTGGCTTGATTGGAACGGTGCTGTGAATGTTTCTGTTAATCAAATCTTGAACTCGCTTCCTGGTTTCTTTGAGAACTTCATTGTGAATTACAACATGAATGGAACGAAAGCAAGTCTCCCTGAACTTCATAATATGTTGAAGACCTTCGAGTCGTCCACCTCCAAAGGTAAAGCTGTGCTCATGGTGGGCTCATCTAGCAAGTTCAAACCTAAGGGTAAGAATATGCAAAGAAGCGGTAAGGCGGTTTCCGCCAAACCCACAACTATGAAACCTAAAGGAGTTGTTGAAAGAAGGCCAAGATAGATCTTGATGTCTGTCTCAATTGTAAGAGAAAGGACATTAGAAGAAGATCGCATGACCCAGGGAGACAAGGCACAAGGTGCTGGCCCTGCAGGACAAGGTATGTTTGTTATTGAAATAAATATGTCTATAACTAATTCTCACTGTTGGGTATTGGATACCGCTTGGCTCACATTTGTAATAATGTGCAGGGCTAATTGTGTGAAAGGTTGGACCTTGGGAAGTAGATCTACGCGTTGGCAATGGAGCTAGAGTTGATGCAGAACGCGTGGGGACTTATAGACTAGATTTACCTTCAGGCTTTTGTTTAGAACTTAATAATTGTTATTTTGTCCCGTCTTTGACGAAATATTATTTATATCCCTATGTTAGACATTGAGGGGTTTTCCTCACATATTACCAATGGAAACTATGTTTTATCTTATAAAGGTTTTATTTGTGGAAATGCTCCGCTTGTGGATGGATTGTATGTTCTAAACTGTAGCCATGAAATTTTCAATATACAAAATAAAAGAGCTAAAATAAGTAATCAAAGAAATCCCACCTACTTATGGCATTGCAGACTTGGTCACATCAATGAATCGAGGATAGCAAGATTGAGGAAATTAGATTACTTAGAACCATTTGACTTAGAGTCATATGGTGATTGCGAATCTTGCTGAAGAGGAAAGATGACAACCAAATCACTTTACGGGAAAGGAGTGCGTGCAAAGAGGTACTTGAGTTAGTCCATACCGATGTATGTGGGCCTTTTCCAACTCAAGCTAAGGAGGCTTTCTTTATTTCATCACTTTTACAGACGATTTCTCGAGGTTTGGGCATGTATATCTTATGAAACATAAGTCCAAGCTTTTGAGAAATTCATGAGTACAAGTCGAAGTAGAAGCGACTTGAAACAAGTATTAAAACTCTTCGATCAGATCGATGAGGTGAGTACTTAAGTAAAGAATTTCTAAATTACTTGAAGCTTCATGGAGTCCATTCAGAATGGACACCTCCCGGAACGCCACAAATGAATGGTGTTGCTGAGAGGAGAAATCGTACCTTATTAGATATGGTTAGATCCATGATGAGCTTCTCAGCTCTACCAACATACCTATGGGGATATGCATTGCAAAGCTCAATCTACATTTTGAATAGAGTTCCATCAAAGTCAGTTGAGAAAACTCCATATGAGATATGGAATGGCAAGAAGCCAGCACTTAAACACATGCGACCCTGGGGGTGCCCTGCTTATGTAAAGAAGTTGTTCACTGACAAATTGGAATCTAAAAGTGAGAAGTATTATTTTGTAGGGTATCCTAAGGAAACAATAGGGTACTACTTCTATCTTCCTGAGGAACATAAAGTAATTGTTTCCAGAAATGCAACTTTCCTTGAAGAAGACTATGTCTACAAGGAACAGAGTTGCAACAAGATAGAACTTGAAGAAATTCAAGAAGTACAAAATAATGTAGAGAATGACCCCTTGTCAATTAACCTAGACAAGGATTCAGTGGGAGTATTTGATGATGATTGGGTACTTAGAGTACGCCCTTCAGCCAGTGGGAGTGTTGTGAGGGATACTGCAGAAATGAAAGACCCTCATGCACAACCAATGATAGATGACACAATAGTTGTGCATCATCCTATTCAAAATGATATTCCTGAAAGTTCTCAAGGTGGTGGATTGTCCAACACACAAACATCTTCTCAAAATCAAAATACGTGAGACAATCAAACGCAGAATGTTCAACTCAGAGACCACTAGACTCATCGTACACGAAAGACTTAATCTCCTTGTTGAAACACATAATGAGATAGATATTCCTGACGATGATGAGCCTACTACCTACAACGAAGCAATGTTAGACATTGATTCACAGAGATGGCAAGAAGCCATGAAATCCGAAATGGAGTCTATGTACATAAACCAAGTATGGAACTTGGTTGACTTGCCAACGGGGGTTAAACCCATAGGATGCAAATGGGTCTTCAAGAAGATGATTGATGCATATGGAAAAATACAGACTTATAAAGCAAGATTGGTGGCTAAAGGTTATAATCAACGGCCTGAGGTCGATTATGATGAAACCTTTTCGCCTGTTGCAAAGATTAAGTCCATTCGGATTTTGCTTGCTATAGCTGCATACTATGATTATCATATTTGGCAAATGGATGTTAAAACCGCCTTCCTCAATGGTAATCTAATTGAGGAGGTGTATATGATACAACCAGAGGGTTTTACATCTAAGACCCAACCCAAAGCAGTATGCAAACTACAAAAGTCCATTTATGGACTTAAGCAAGCCTCAAGGAGTTGGAACATTTGTTTTGACAAAGAAATCAAATCGTTTGACTTTGTTAGAAGCAAGGAGGATTCGTGCGTTTATAGTAAACGCACAAATGAGAACATTGTCTTCATTGTTATATATGTTGATGACATATTGATAATGGGAGACAATAAAGCTCTCATGCAATCAGTCAAAGAATGGTTATCCAGAACCTTCATGATGAAGGACTTAAGTGCTCGCTACATTCTTGGAATTAGAATCTACAGAGATAGACCTAATAGATTGTTGGGGCTGTCACAGTCCGTATACATAGACAAAGTGCTAAAACGTTTCTCTATGGAAAATTTCAAGAAAGGGAATATTCCTATGGGTCAAGGCATCAAGTTGTCAAGGAAGGATTGTCCTTCCACGATTCGAACTCAACGCATGAAGAGAATCCCATATGCTTCAGCTATAGGATCAATCATGTATGCCATGACCTGTACAAGGCCAGATGTGGCCTATGCACATAGCATGACTTGCAAATTCCAGCAGAATCCTAGGGAGGAACACTGGAAAGCAGTCAAGAGTATTCTTAAGTATCTTAGGCGAACTAAAGAATACTTCTTAGTCTATGGCGGACAAAAAGAGCTAGTAGCTACTGGGTACACTGATGCTAGCTTCCAGACAGATCTTGATGACTTCAAATCTCAGTCTGGTTATGCCTTCATTTTAAATGGTGGAGTAGCTAGTTGGAAGAGTTCCAAGCAAGCTACAACTGCCGATTCGACAACATGTGCGAGTACATAGTGGATCGGAAGTCGTAAAGAAGTTGTCGCGATATCCGAGTTCTTAAAGGAATTAGGGGTTGTTCCAAGTACCAGTTGTCCAATAACGATTTATTGTGACAACACTGGTGCGATTGCTCAAGCTAAGGAACCAAGATCAACGAATAGAAACAAGCATGTACCAAGGAAATACAACATACTCAGAGAGATGGTGGAGACAGAAGAAATAAAGATAGACTATATTCCCATCGAAAATAATCTAGCAGACCCATTTACTAAACCATTAAGCTTGGTCAAGCATAATGGTCATTTCGAAAATATGGGCATTAGATACATTGGTGATTGACTTTAGGCCAAGTGGGAGATTGAAAGTATATATGTCCTAGAAACAATCATTTTAGGAGCACATGTACTTGAACACATTCATATTATTAATAAGATTAATATATATACTTGGCATTTGCAATTATTGAATTATTATTTGATTGTTTATATTATTCATTAATGTGCATCCCTTGAACTTACATTGTCATTAATAGTGTGAGATATTAATGATAGAGTGTAGTTCTTAAAATAGCCTAGACTAATGATCATTGAGAATGGAATATCAATGATATGTTATAAGTCGACGCTGTAGTGCATCACATTCTTAGAGAATGTAGTATATCTCACTTCATCGCAAGCAATAGTTGCTAGTGATGGACACATGGATACTCTTAGAGGAGTATTGACATATCCTGCTGATAAACTATTTGTTATACATGTCTAGAGTATTATCAGCATGTGGGAGATAGAGGTCCTTAGACTTGAGGTCAATATCGCCTTGTTTACGGAGCAATGCACTTTGATCCTGTCCTAAGCTCAAATGCCTTATAGGTTGAGACGCGGCTTGTATTGGGTGCATTACGAAGTAGATTGAAGGTGGTAGTTGAGCCAAGAATAGGATTCATTCCTCGATTGGAATTTCGAGAGAACACTCAGCTTCTCAGAGATGTTAGGTCGACCAAGTCATTGGCCAATGCAAGAGACATATCTAGGATATGGTCTAGTTGTCGACTAATATAGATGAGATAAAGTGATCAAGCCATTTGGATAGACACTTGACAAATCTTAAGCTTGATCGAGTGTGTCGCGAATGAAAGGAATTTATCATCTCACATAGAGGTTTGTTTACTTGAGTCTTGTAAACGTACTTCACATATTGGGTCCGTCACCGGCGCCGTCTAGGAGTTCCGTGTGAACCTTGATTTGATCAAGTGCCGATGTGTGAAGGCCTAAAGGGTCACACTAAGTCGATTGTCTTTTCGGTCTAAGGGTATATTGAGAGAATGTAAAATATCGGATTTTGAATCAAGATATTTTATTTTATAATAAATTATGGGATAATTTTCATTTGATGAAAATTAATTAATTAAGTTAAAATTAAGTCTTGGATTTAATTAGAACTGAAACGTGCAGAAAATAAATAAAGGAATCAAGATAATGATGGGCCCAGATCGCCCATCAGCAATTTGGATTTGGGTCAGGTTTTGAAGCCTGATCCAAATCTGATTAGGTTTAGGGTTTCCTCACTATATATTTGACACTTAACCCATAATTTCAGATGAACTCATTTTTCACTTTCTGAACTTAGAGTTCAGGAAATAAACTCTCTCAAACCTCTGCCAAGATTTCCTAGCTTTCTTGGGCAAAGGAATATACTGAAGCAAGGCTTGCACCCGGATTGACAATCGCGTGCGCACCTTTTAGTAAAGACTGTAAGTTTTCTTTTATGTCTTTGCAGATTTGAATTATCGCATAATCATACCAGAAACGTTTGTTGGAGCAAGTAAGTTAACACAAAATTTAAACTTCCGCTGTGCCTTACTTGTATGTTTTACACCCAACAAATTCCTACATTTTCTTCCATGAAATGGCCTTCAATATACAGTAGGAAGTACATCATGTATAAATAAGTATGGTCCGTACAAATCCACCGTATCAGGCTTCCTCAGATGTCGAGCAGTCTGTCTCAAAACCTCCAATTCTACGCTCCAATATATGGTCCTTACAAATAAGTATGGTTCGTACTCCCCAGAATTTTATGGACTTTAGTGAAATGTTATACCCCGTAGTTCTGACCCTACGTATGAGAGCGTACGAAAGCATGTAAGACTTAAAATTTTCAAAGGATAGGTTGACGGATTATTCCGGACGGGTTTTTAGTCAACTTTAAGGCGGGTTAGGACCCGGAACATTGAGAGTTCCTAAGTGGTTCAAAGGCCTAAGGCGTAGTTCGTTGAGTCTAGATTCCAACGCAACCAACCGTTCATCGATAGGACGTCGGAGTAGAAAGATATGAGAGTTACAAGTTCGGTCTTGCAATCGGACAAGTATGTTTCGGACAAAGCGCAGTGGCCGCACGAAAGTACGTAGGTCGCTGAAGTTTCAGCGCGCCAGGAAGCAGGCCGCGCACCGAAGATCCGAGGGTCCGCAGGAGCAGCCGCGCGCCGGGCGAGGCGCGCCGAGGCGGAAATCAGCGAAAAACTTAGAAAAAGTCGATTTTTCTTTGGAAGGGGGTGGGGACAAGTGTCCCCATCTGATTTTTACATGCAATATATTGATCAAGTCTTAGAGACTTGGTCATTTGTCATCTCTCTTTGAAAACCTCTTCCTTCTCTCTTAAAATATTCCAAAGCTCCTCCTTCTCTCTAAAACTCCAAGAAGATTCTAGCCTAAGAAAATCAAAAATTAAGAACAAGAAAAAGCTTGTGGCTAGCTTGTGGTGGTGTTCTTGGCTAGGAAGCTAGCAAAATCTTTGGAATAAGTTTGGCTAAAACTTTAAGGTAACATTTCTTCCTTTAGAATTAGTTCTAGTGTTGCATGCTTAGAAGAAAGAACTTGTGGTAGTAAAATAATGCTCTTAGAGTCATTGCATGCTAGAAAATGTGGTTTGGATATGAAGAATGGGTTAAGAAGAGATTATGAGCATGTTGTAGCCTAAAACTACCTTAGAATTGTTAAGTGAATCGTGGTAAACTTATGGGACAGAATTTTGGGTGTGTAATCCCCTTTGAATTGTTGGATTGATTGAGCCTTAAATGTGGTGTTTGGATGATAAATTCGGCCTTGAGAAAGGTGGCAAAATGAGTAGAAACAAAGGAAATGCTGCCCAAATTTCCATAGAATTTAGTGACTTTGAACTTGGATTGTTCTACATTAAGATTAGAGGTTAATAAACGTATCATGACTATTATAGGTTGAAATATTACTTATGTAGTTTGGACTTGGCAAGTGGATTGACCAAAGAGGTATGTGAAGCTTCCCTATCTCTTGAGCATGAATAGATGAAACTATGTAGTACTAGACGTCAAGATTTGGTATTCTTACTTGTTTTAAGTATATTAATAACTTGTTTCATTTTAAGAATGTATAATTCCCTTAGTTAGGGGAAAAGTATGATTTTACTAAAGTGTAGAGTTAATATAACAACTTTATGGGAAGTTGGTTTATTAGCTTCATAAAAGGTTAATGAAGAGATTTACTCTAAATAAGATAAGTATATGGAGAGGCAAATTGATTTTAAAGTATCAATTGCCCAAAGGTTTTATGTATAAAGAAGAGTCATTTTTGAAAGAGTTGAAGTATGTAGTACTGGGTTAAACTCCCGTTCTTTTATTAAAGATATGGTTAAGTGCCTTAAGTAAACTAAAATGAGAGGGTATATGAACAAGACTAATAAGAAGTTATAAGTTTTCTTAACTTATTTACGATTATGATATGATGACAGTTTGAGCTAGGGTAAGAGTATATCTGAGGGGCAATGTTACACCCCGTATTTTCAGGACATGTTTTAAGAACGTACGTAAGAACTCATAAGTGTCAAGATTTGAGACTTGTAAAATTTTATCGGAATTGTGATATTGTCGGAAACGTAATATCAGGACGAATGGGATGGCGACACTTGTCACCCCCTTATTGATGCCTTGGACGAAAATGTCATGGCCAAAATGGTCATTGACCATAGCCTTAGGATGACTAAGTCTTCCAATTAATTAGCTTGACAAAATTGACCAAAGTCAAAGGTCCCACAAGTCTTGATATTTAATTAGAGATCATCCAAACCACCCAATTGTTTGCATCTTGACCCTCCAAGGTTCTATTTAACACTACTAGTAGCAAGACCAAGTTTGACACTTAGAAAAATTTCCAAGAATTTCAAGAATCCTTTGGGGTGCTCTCGGGTTAGGCTAGCTTCCCACAAGAAAATTTTTGTTTGTTATCCAATAATCTTCCCACTTTAAACCAGTGGTCCCTATGTGTATCAGAGGCATATCTCAATAGAAAAATCTCAGAAAAGATAGTTTTCGGTTAGTCGCAAAGTGAAAACCTAGTGGCTTTCTAGGTTTTGGATGGAGGTTTGAAGGAAAGTTGTTGGTGTGGTTCTAAGGGTCTCAAGGAGCGGATTGATGTGTCTTGATGAGGCTCTAGGTTGCTATGAGCAACTTCGGTTTTGAAGATTGGATTACAACTCGTTGAGGTATAATCTTGTTCTTTGAAAGTGTTACAAAATTATTTATATTGTTGTTGTTAGCTTTACATGTTGCTAGCATGAAGTTGTTAAGTTGAAGTTTATAAGTATTATGGATTACTTGTAGCTTAAGTTCGAAATGAAAGTAAGTCATGTTAAGTTGGAATACAATTTGATCGTTATTAGAATCGTCGCATGTAATTGACTTGAAGATTATAGTAGTTATAATTGGTTGCGACTAGATATCATGTTATGCTACCAAGTTGGATTGAAATGGAAATTGGATAAGAATTAGTATTGTTGAACTCAAGGTGGCCGAATTTGGACATGTAGTTTGTATTAGTTTGTTATTTATTTGTATTGATAAACCTTCTATTTTGTGGTGAGCCAATTGGGGCTGTATAGTTAACTATTTGTATTGGACTGCCTTCTATATTGTTGTGAGCCAATTGGGGCTGTTTGGCTATTGTATTCGGCCTTGAAAAAGGTGGCAAAATGAGTAGAAACAAATGAGGTGCTGTCCGATTTTCCGTAGAATTTAGCGACTTAGCACCTAAAATATTCTACGTATGAAGTAAGAGGTTAATGGACGTGTGGTGACCATTATAGGTTGATGTACTAAGTATAGCGTATCCTACTTGAAGAATGGAATAGCTCAAGGTTGAAGTACTTTGGAGCATTTTGCTACTTGTCGACAATCGTCATGGCGTATGTGAACCTCTACTTTCTTTGGCATGATCCTACGTATGAAATATCCATGTGATAGTATTTCAAGATTCCTTCTACTCTTAGAAGTTAAGAAGTATTTACATTGTTGAATCTAAGTTAAGAGTATGTTTAAATTGTCCTAAGTCCTTACTAGGTCTTATGGGAGACGTTAGTAAGAATGGTTAGGAAATTATGAGATTTGATTTAAAGGCTATGTGTCTTGATTTGTTTAAAGTAAATATGTAAGTTGATTTTTATGTTTGAAAATGACTTGAATTTATGTGTAAAAAGGGGATTGGTTTTAAAAGTGTAGATGACATGATTTTACAAGTATAAGTAAATGGACTTTAAAGAATGTATGTTATGAAGTTTTAAGACTATGAACTTTGATTTTCTTTAAAGGATTATGAAACTTTATTTTTCAAGTTATGGGACTTGATTTCTAAAGTATAAGCGACATGATTTGAAAGAGTGTATGCTACGAGGTGTTAAGGCTATAAGCCTTGATTTTATAAGTGGAAATGACTTAATTTTACAAAGTATGGCTTAATTTATTTCAAAAGTTAAGAAGATGGCTTCCAAAAGAGTATGTGACTTGAGCTTTAAAAAGAAAGGAGTTCTATGATTCTTTTAAGTTTGTATGTACGTAGTATTTTGGATCTAGTTTTTCCTAATGTTGTAAGAATAAAAAGTGCCTTAAGATCTCTAAGGTGAAAGGTTGTTATAATAGCTTTATAGGAAGTTATTATGACGACTTAAGAAGAAGTGAAGAGATGGTTTGAAAATGTTATGTAAGGAAAATCACACCGAGCCTACAAATAGGCCGGACATACGTTATGAACTACACCGAGCCTACAAATAGGCCGGATTACGTTATGAGATACACCGAGCCTACACATAGGCCGGATTACGCCATATTACCCCGAGACTTCACATAGCCGTTACGCTATCTTACACCGAGCCCCACAGCGGGCCGGATTATGTTATATGATTCCACAAGACACCGAGCCCCACAGCGGCCGGATTATGTTATATGATTCCACAAGACACCGAGCCCCACAGCGGCCGGATTATGTTATATGATTCCACAAGACACCGAGCCCCACAGCGGCCTGACATGTTATATGATTCCACAAGACACCGAGCCCCACAGCAGCCGGATTATGTCACATGATTCATCAAGACACCGTGTCCCGCAAACGGGCCGGATTATGTTATGTAAGATATGTAAGTTATGTGAAAAGGTCGGATTAAACTCTTAAGTAAGTATGTAAGAATATGTTGTTAAATCTTATCGAAAGAAGGAACGGCAGTTAATATATGATTGGTTTCGTGAGTTAAAAGGACATTCTTTTATACGATATGTTTTGGTTATTGCATTTTATTTCGTTTCTATACTTGCACTGTTGTGATCGACTTCGGGGTGCGCCCATGCCCGCAGTTTTAGGTACCTGTGTGGTGATCCTCGCTTAGGATCTTGGTTCGATCTTTGAGAGAAAGCTCTATTTGCTCGGAGGTTTAGCTCTGGTACGGTTTTCCCGGTAGTAGATTCATGTATATTCAGGTATGGCGGGCCCCGTCCCGCCACGCTTGTAATTCTTGAGGTCCGTAGTCACATATCGTGGGTCCGCTTGTAAAGAAAGGAGGCAACTTCGTTTATGTATGACGTCTGCGAAGGTAGCCCTATCGGTGACCATTGCTTTACTTCCGTTGTTTTATTTATAAGTTTCATGTATGTTCCGCTGATTATCTCTCGATATTTACTGTAAGGGTGCCTGTAGGCACCGCGATGTCCCGGTCGGGTCGTGTGCAAGCCCCAAGATCGTTATACCACCTTCTCCGTGGTAAGAGTATGTCCGGCGGCCAGCCCAAGATCGCCATACCACCTTCTTCAGCAAGAGTATATCCGGCGGGCAAGCCCCAAGATCGTTATACCACCGCCCGGTGTAAGAGTATATCCGAGGAAAGTCCCCAAGATCGTTATACCATCCGCTTCGGTAAGAGTATATCCGGCGTGAGTCCCCAAGATCGTTATACCACGTGTTCCGTGGATTTGCTACCCATGACGCGAGGAATACCTCACGCGAGTCCTTGGGCTTACGCGGTGAAATAGTCCCACGCGGCGGTACAACTATGCGAGAATACCTCACGCGGTCCACAGGACCTACGCGTGAAATAGTCCCGCGAGTAGGGTGCTTATTGATACTACGCGAGGTACCCGCTTTGATCCTAAGGCCCCTATTTTACGCAAAGATTGTATATATATATACTTGTCACTCTCATTGTTAGTAAGACACAAGAAAAGGTATTTTATTGACTTCATGACTCACCTTACTTCGCACTTATGGTATCATTATTACAAAGATTTTTCCAAACTTTACATACTTGGTACATATCAGGTATCGACCCCTTCCTGGGCCGCGTTCATGCCGCAGGCGGTAAGGCATCGAGGATCCTCGCTTAGGATCACTACTCCAAAGGTCGGCTTCATCCCTCCCAAGCTTGTTTATCGTACGGATATTCCCCGACGCTATAGGTATTTTGTACATTCAGGGTATGGCGGGCCCCGTCCCGCCACGCTTTTATCTTTAGAGGTCCGTGGTCACCTATGTGTTTTGGGCTATAAGAACCATTGTATTACTATACTTTTGTTTAAGTATGTTTTATAGGTAGCCTTACCTACCGCCAAGAATGTTTACCCTTTTCTCTAAGTATTGTGTTATGTATGTTCCGCTGCTATTCTCTGACATATACCTGACAGGGTACCCCGTAGGGTACCAGTCATGGCCCCGGGGCTGGGTCGTGACATGAAATTTCTTTGTTCTTGTCTTTTGGTCATCAATTATATGAAACACAACAAAAACATATCAAAACAACACAAACTTACTTAAAACAAGTAAAACTTATCGTCAAATGTGTCGTTGAATCATGGAGCTTAAGAGATTGTCAATTACTGAATACTATATACATCCTCCAGCTAAATTAATTGGGTAACAAGTCCAAATTGGCTCATCAACTATGAGAAATGATCTAAAAAAAATCTTTGTTATTTGGTTTCAACCAAACAATGAAAGTACTTGAAACCAAATAATAATAATTACACTTAAATTTAATTCAGATATATTCTCTCACCAAATAAGCCGAGGATCTATCAAAAACAACATCTCTATCCCGTAAAGATAGGAGTAAAATTTGCGTCACTACTACATTTCTAGGCTAATGCAACGCCCCCAAGTCGTCGCATTAGGCCCTTCTGGCCGTTGCATTAGACCTAATGCAACGGCTAGGGGACGTGGCATCTCATGGCGTTGCATTAGGTCTAATGCAACAGCCAGAAGGGCCTAATGCGACGCCTATACCCCCATAATGCGACGGCTCCCAGTCCTCCTAATGCGACGTCCCCCCCCTAATGCGACGGCCAGGCAAAGCCGTCGCATTAGATAGTCAGCTGTTTTTATGGTTATTTAACACTCTAATGCGACGGTCAGACAGAGCCGTCACATTACATATTCGACTGTTTTGAGGCTTTTTGTTATACCCCGTAGTTCTGACCCTACGTACGAGAGCGTACGAAAGTATGTAAGACTTAAATTTTTTAAGGATAGGTTGACGGATTGTTCCGGGCGGGTTTTAGTCAACTTTGAGGCGGGTTATGACCCAGTATATTGAGAGTTCCTAAGTGTTTCAAAGGCCTAGGGCGTAGTTCGTTGAGTCTGGATTCCAACGCAACCAACCGTTCGTCGATAGGCGTCGTAGGAAGTTATGAGAATTACAAGTTCGGTCTGATCGCAATGACGAAACGTGTTTCGGACTAAGCGACAGTGGCGGCTCCGGTGCGAGGTCGCGCGCCTAAAGTACCGCAGGTCGCAGCGATTCTGAGCCGCGCGCCGTGGCGCAGGCCGCGCGCCGAAAGATCGAGGATCATGGAGGTTTCAGCGCCGCGGCGCCGAGGCGGTTTTTTTTAGGCGGAAAAAATTACGAAATATGATTTTTGTTTTAAAAGAGGCCATGGGAAGGTGACAAGTGTCCCCATCTGATTTTCACAGATGCAATATATTGACCAAGGCTTGGTCATTTTCTATCTTTTCATCTTCACTCTCTCTCTCAAATTGCTCCCTTCTCTCTAAACTTCCACCTCTCTCTAGAACCCCAAGAGAAATTCTAAGCCTAAGAAAAATCTGAAAGATAAGAGCAAGAAAAGGAAGCTTGTGGCTAGCTTGTTGGCATTGTTGTGGTGGTGTTCTTGGCAAGGAAGCTAGCAATATTTGGAATAAGTTTGGCTAAAACTTTAAGGTAACATTTCTTCCTTTAGAATTAGTTCTAGTGTTGCATGTTTAGAAAAAGGAACTTGTGATAGTAGATAATGCTCTTAGAATCATTGCATGCTAGAAATGTGGTTTGGATATGAAGAATGGGTTAAGAAGAGATTATGAGCATGTTGTAGCCTAAAAACTACCTTAGAATTGTTAAGTAAATTGTTGTAGACTTATGGGACAGAATTTTGGGTATGTAATCCCCTTTGAATTGTTGGTTTGATTGAGCCTTAAATGTGGCGTTTGGATGATAAATTCGACCTTGAGAAAGGTGGCAAAGTGAGTAGAAACAAAGGAAATGCTGCCCAATTTTCCATAGAATTTAGTGACTTAGAACTTGGATTGTTCTACTTTGAGATTAGAGGTTAACAAGCGTATCATGATTATAAATAAGTTAAGAAAACTTATAACTTCTTACTAATCTTGCTCATATACCCTCTCATTTTAGTTTACTTAAGGCACTTAACCATATCTTTAATAAAAAGCAAAACCGGGAATTTAACCCAAGTACTACATGCTTCAACTCTTTTAAAAGTGACTCTTCTTTATACATAAAAGCCTTTGGGCAATCGATGCCTTTAAATCAATTTGCCTCTTCATATACTTATCTTACTTAGAGTAAAATCTCTTCTCATTAAACTTTTATGAAGCTAATAAACCAACTTCCCATAAAGTTGTTATATTAACTCTATACTTTAGTAAAATCATACTTTTCCCTTAATCAAGGGACTTATACATTTTTAAAACGAACAAGTCATTTTATAATCAAAACAAGTAAGAACACCAAATCTTGTACGTCTACCGTACTACATAGTTTCATCTATTCATGCTCAAGAGATAGGAAAGCTTCACATACCTCTTTGGTCAATCCACTTGCTAAGCTCAACTACCGCAAGTAATATCTCAACCTATAATAATCATGATACGCTTGTTAACCTCTAATCTCAAAGTAGAACAATCCAAGTTCTAAGTCACTAAATTCTATGGAAAATTGGGCAGCATTTCCTTTGTTTCTACTCACTTTGCCACCTTTCTCAAGGTCGAATTTATCATCCAAACGCCACATTTAAGGCTCAATCAAACCAACAATTCAAAGGGATTACATACCCAAAATTCTGTCCCATAAGTATACAACATTTTACTTAACAATTCTATGGTAGTTTTTATGCTACAACATGCTCATAATCTCTTCTAACCCATTCTTCATATCCAAACCACATTTCTAGCATGCAATGATTCTAAGAGCATTATCTACTATCACAAGTTCCTTCTTCTAAACATGCAACACTAGAACTAATTCTAAAGGAAGAAATGTTACCTTAAAGTTTTAGCCAAACTTATTCCAAATATTGCTAGCTTCCTTGCCAAGAACACCACCACAACAATGCCAACAAGCTAGCCACAAGCTTCCTTTTCTTGCTCTTATCTTTCAGATTTTTCTTAGGCTTAGAATTTCTCTTGGGTTCTAGAGAGAGGCTGGAAGTTTAGAGAGAAGGAGCAATTTGAGAGAGAGAGTGAAGATGAAAAGATAGAAAATGACCAAGCCTTGGTCAATATATTGCATGCAACAGAAAATCAGATGGGGGGGGACACTTGTCACCTTCCCATGGCCTCTTTTCAAAACAAAAATCAGATTTCCTAAGTTTTTTCCGCTAAAACCCGCCGGCGTTCGGCCACGGCCACATGGCCAAACCTCCGCATCCCTTCGATCTTTCGCGCCGCGCCGCCGCTCGCGCGCGGCTCAGAATCGCCGCGACCACATGATGAAGAAGTATCCTCACTTATTCCCTATACCTCCAGGTAACCTACTTTCCGCTTGTTAGTTTTGATTTAGCATTTACGCTTGATGATGTGTGGCTCGTGGAGTTTCTTTTGCAAAGGAATAGTTAAGAGGGTCTATGTCGACGTTGTGATTTGAGTAAGTCTAGAAGGAACATTCGACGAATGTTTCTAAGGGAGAATGTTATACCTCGTAGTTCTCGACCCTACGCACGAGAGCGCATTTAAAGTATGTAAGACTTAAATTTTTAGGATAGGTTGACGGATTGTTCCGGCGGGTTTTAGTCAACTTTGAGGCGGGTTATGACCCGTATATTGAGAGTTCTAAGTGTTTCAAAGGCCTAGGCATAGTTCGTTGAGTCTGGATTCCAACGCAACCAACCGCTCGCCGATAGGCGTCAAGTAGGAAGTTATGAGAATTACAAGTTCGGCGCAATGACGTAAACGTGTTTCGGACTAAAGCGATGCGGCCGCGCTCGGCAGGGCCGCGCGCCTAAAGTACCGCAGGTCGCAGCGATTCTGAGCCGCGCGCTGTGGCAGGCCGCGCCGAAAGATCGAGGGATCATGAGGTTTCAGGCCGCGCGCCGAGGCGGGTTTTTAGCGAAAAACTTAGGAAATCTGATTTTTGTTTTGAAAAGAGGCCATGGGAAGGTGACAAGTGTCCCCATCCGATTTTCAGATGCAATATATTGACCAAGGCTTGGTCATTTTCTATCTTTTCATCTTCACTCTCTCTCTCTCAAATTGCTCCCTTCTCTCTAAACTTCCAAATTTCTCTAGAACCCCAAGAGAAATTCTAAGCCTAAGAAAAATCTGAAAGATAAGAGCAAGAAAAGGAAGCTTGTGGCTAGCTTGTTGGCATTGTTGTGGTGGTGTTCTTGGCAAGGAAGCTAGCAATATTTGGAATAAGTTTGGCTAAAACTTTAAGGTAACATTTCTTCCTTTAGAATTAGTTCTAGTGTTGCATGTTTAGAAGAAGGAACTTGTGATAGTAGATAATGCTCTTAGAATCATTGCATGCTAGAAATGTGGTTTGGATATGAAGAATGGGTTAAGAAGAGATTATGAGCATGTTGTAGCCTAAAACTACCTTAGAATTGTTAAGTAAATTGTTGTAGACTTATGGGACAGAATTTTGGGTATGTAATCCCCTTTGAATTGTTGGTTTGATTGAGCCTTAAATGTGGCGTTTGGATGATAAATTCGACCTTGAGAAAGGTGGCAAAGTGAGTAGAAACAAAGGAAATGCTGCCCAATTTTCCATAGAATTTAGTGACTTAGAACTTGGATTGTTCTACTTTGAGATTAGAGGTTAACAAGCGTATCATGATTATTATAGGTTGAGATATTACTTGCGGTAGTTGAGCTTAGCAAGTGGATTGACCAAAGAGGTATGTGAAGCTTTCCTATCTCTCGAGCATGAATAGATGAAACTATGTAGTACAGTGACGTCAAGATTTGGTGTTCTTACTTGTTTTGATTATAAAATGACTTGTTCGTTTTAAAAATGTATAAGTCCCTTGATTAAGGGAAAAGTATGATTTTACTAAAGTATAGAGTTAATATAACAACTTTATGGGAAGTTGGTTTATTAGCTTCATAAAAGTTTAATGAGAAGAGATTTTACTCTAAGTAAGATAAGTATATGAAGAGGCAAATTGATTTAAAGGCATCGATTGCCCAAAGGCTTTTATGTATAAAGAAGAGTCACTTTTAAAAGAGTCAAGCATGTAGTACTGGGTTAAATTCCTGCTTTGCTTTTTATTAAAGATATGGTTAAGTGCCTTAAGTAAACTAAAATGAGAGGGTATATGAGCAAGATTAGTAAGAAGTTATAAGTTTTCTTAACTTATTTATTATTATGATATGATGTGATTTGAGATAGGGTAAGAGTATGTCCGAGGCAAGCCCCAAGATCGTCATACCACCTCCTTCAGTAAGAGTATGTCCGGCGGGCCACCCCAAGATCGCCATACCATCCGCTTGGTGTAAGAGTATATCCGGCGGGCCACCAAGATCGTTATACCACCGCTTGTGGTAAGAGTATATCTGAGGGGTAAGTCCCCAAGATCGTTATACCACCTGGTTCCGTGGATTTGCTACCCATGATGCGAGGAATACCTCATGCGAGTCCTTAGGGGCTTATGCGGGTGAAATAGTCCCATGCCGCTGGCATACAAATGCGAGAGTACCACGCGGGTCCACAGGGACCTATGCGGGTGAAATAGTCCCAGGAGTAGGGGGTGCTTATGGATACTGCAGGCGAGGTACCCTGTCTTGATCCTAAGGCCCCTATTTTATGCAGTATTATATGTATATATATATATATATACTTGTCACTCTCATTGTTAGTAAGGCACAGTAAAAAGGTATTTTAATTGTCTTCCATGACTCCAGCTTACTTTTAGACTTGATATCATTATTACAGTATTTTCCAGCTTTACATACTTGGTACATATTGTGTAATCGAATTTCTTCTGGGCTGCGTTCATGCCGCAGGTAAGGGTAAGCAGATTGAGGATCCTCGTTCTTAGGATCACTATTCCGGTGTCAGAAGCTCCATTCCTCCGGACGCTTGTTGTTTTGGTACGGATTTTCCCTGATGCTATAGGTATTTTATACATTCAGGGGGTATGGCGGGGCCCTGTCCCGCCACAGTTGTTATCTTTAGAGGTCTGTGGTCACATATGTATTTTGGGCTATAAGAACCAGTTGTATTATAAATACTTTGTTTAAGTATGTTTATGGAAGGCAGCCTTATCGGCTGGCCAGATATGTTTTACCCTTTTTATGAAGTTATGTGTTGTGCTATGTTCCGCTGCTATTCTCTGACATATACCTGACAGGGTACCCCAGTAGGGTACTAGTCGCGGCCCCGGGGTCGGGTCGTGACACTTTTTTAACCACCTAATGCGACGACCATGTACACAATATTGCAAAATAAATAATTAAAAGAGAAAAACAATAATAAAAAGGGATTGTATTACTAATTGTTCACAAATGTACAATAATACAATATTAGACCCCTTAGGACATATTACAAGATAATTGTTCACAAAATTAAAGTATCTACCCATAAGCCTCCACCAACACGCCCATTTGTTAGATTGCTAGATTTCTTCTCCATTTAGCTCACTGGACTCCTACAAGGTGACATAAAGAATAGTCATAAGTAAAAAAAAGGTAGACTAGCCAAAACATCATAAATAATAACTTCAATGTAGTTTACTCATATAAAAACATATGATTTCACAGTATAATAATATATAAAATTTCAAGCTCCAGAATATTACTATGTGTTGGAAAAAAGAGAAACACAAAAATTAATTGATTAGCTGTCCCAGGAGACTGTTTATTTGGTTCACTAACATGCGGTGCACTAGACGAATCATTTGGAATTGATGGACTCCCAAAAGAAGGAATCACAAGATTTATTCCAGGATTGACTTCTTGAAGTTGTGATATAATCACTGATGCAACGGTCGGTGCAAGTTGTTGCACTAACTCAACTTTCACGCTCTGCAAGAATTCCTCCGGAATTATGAAACCTGGTTTTTTTTCTTTTTTCTTCAAATCAGTCTTTGTCACACCTTTTCCGACAAGTCGTAAGCGATCTTTGCTTTTGGGACCTTGAAGCACTTCAGAGTAAAGAACTAGATCCATAGAGTTGCTACCTAATTCAGATAACTTATCTGTTCTTGGCACAAAATCATTACATATTACGTGATCTCTCACAACATTATCATGCTTCCAATAAAACGATAGTGACAACTATCACATGGACAACAAATTTGGTTTCCTTGAGACTTTGTAGCAAAAGCCTTTTTAATATACTCGTCTACTCCTTGTTCATATTCATCACTCCATTTGGCAGCCATCCACCACTCATTAGTTCCACAATCCATTTCCGCAATGTAATATTTAGGAGACTAATAAATAAAATCTGAAAAAACATACAGTAAATAAAATGTAAAACGACGACGCAACGACGAAAAATTACGTACAAACATTCTTTGTAATTTAATTTGGCAATATAATTTACAAATATACAAAATGTTGGAAGAACAATGAATAAAATCTGACTAATGTTGGAAGAAATTAACCTAAATTACATTTGTCAAGAAATTATTCCCTCGTCTATTTTCCTCTATCTGTTCAAACTGGACATGGTTAAATGTTATCATTGCACGTACTGCTACTTACAATCTAAATGACGAATGAAACAATCTCACAAAAAAAGAACAATATTTAACTTATTGGATCAGCAAAATTTTTTTGCCTTCACCAATAACAGGATTTGTGGACACTTGTTAAGGCCTAGAAGTGACTAATGTTGGAAGAACAATGAATAAAATCTGAGAAATTCGATTTGAGCAATTCGACGATGCAACGACTGTAAAATCTGAGAAAATCTATACACATACATTAATCTAACATTGAATTAATAATGATAACACATGAAAGGGGAAGGTAAAACGACGCTAAAACATAATCTAACCTTAGAGAAGAGGGAAGAGCATTCGACGATGGAGTCTTGAACGCGACGGCGATGATAAATGTAAGCGACGCGACGACGACGAGGTAGGGTAATGCGACGTCGAGCTGGGGGAAGGGGATGCGACAGCTAGGGATTAGGAATTGAAGAAGAGGGCTGAATCGCGGGAACTGAAAAATGAAATCAAAAGTCGTCTGATTTGGGGAATTCAAAGGAAGGTGTCGTCGCTTTGGCCTTCCAGAACCGTTGCATTAGATAGGCTAATGCGATGGCTATAGTGGGTGTTGCATTAGACAATAGGCCCGTCGCATTAGCCTTCCAGAGCTGTCGCATTAGATAGGCTAATGCAACAACTATAGTGGGATGTCGCATTAGACCACACGAGACATTGCATTAGCTTATCTAATGCAACGGCTCTGGATTTTAGCGTGTACCTGTCGCATTAGCCACATCTAATGCGACGGCTCTCCAACTCCCGTCGCATTAGACCTACCTGGGACGTCGCATTAGGTAAGAAATGTAGTAGTGCGTGCATTCTACCTTTCTCAGACCCTACTAGTGGAATTACATTGGAGTATGTTGTTGTTGTATATTCTCTCGCCAAAAGTTTTACACTCTAGTAAGAAATAATAAATCCTCTAACGGGACAGAAAAAAATGGGAAAAAATATACGTTACTGTAGTTGATCAGATGTTTTAGCTATTAACGAAGTGAGATTTTCAAAGTCCCCATGAATGTTAGATGATCAACCCGAAGGTAACAATTAGGAAGAAAAAAGTAGGTAGCTCAACATAATTGTGTTTGGACTCACCCCTTCTCACATTGAGCAAATGAACTAACCAAAACCAAACCTTTTTACATTCTTCGAAAAAAAATACTATTCCCTATATATATTCATGCCTTGCAATCAAGAGCTTCACAATCGCAATAATTACTAAGTATATCATTTTGAGATATAGACATGGAAATGAAATGGCTTACTCTAATGGTAACAATGATGGTGGCCTTGGTTATATTTGAAGGGGATTTGGCTATGGCCAATCTCATGGAGGTGAAATGTATAGAACATTGTGTGAATGATTGCAAAATAATTGGCTTAGCTACTGCTGCATGCCTGAAATTCTGCCCACTTCACTGTGTTCCGCCTATGCCTTCAACTGAAGTCCGCTATTGCAATGTTCGATGCATTCTTGAACAGTGTGTTGACTACCAGAAC
Organism: Przewalskia tangutica; assembly: GCA_029844215.1. NCBI lineage: Eukaryota > Viridiplantae > Streptophyta > Magnoliopsida > Solanales > Solanaceae > Przewalskia > Przewalskia tangutica. The sequence goes on from CM056723.1 coordinate 20,627,289, forward strand.
GGTATGTTCTCCCATACGTTCCAATTTAAGTTTCATATTTTTTTAGTCAGTCATATTTTAAAAAATATCATATTTTTATTTAGAAATAATATAATTTTGAAGTTCTCATTTTATTCTTTATGAGATGATTTATAATCACAATAAATATCAGTGACTTGTTTTAAACCATAAATTTCAAAAGTCTTTAAGTCTTTCTTATATTTCATAATCCTATCAAAATGCATCTCATAAATTGAGATAGAGATATGACAATTTAATTTTCCGATATCCCGTATCATGCCTTGCCATCTTTCTCTCTCTAAATTGCACATATATTAGACCATATATAAATTTACCTAATATAGTCACTGTAAAAATATTTTACACTAATAAGGTAATTTAACTGACTATAAGTCTATAATAGCAGGTCGTCATTACTTAACTTTCAAATTATCTTATTAGGCGATGAAAAGTATGTTGTTGTAACTTGTAAGTCGATTTAACATGCATGTAGCATTTTCTACACTAATTCTATTGAGCTTTTTTATACGAGTTTGTTGGACATGAAAAAGGGTATTTCTGCACCAGGACCGTCTTTGGACCCGTACGAGGTGTGCTACCGCACAGGTCGCCCGAAAAACGAAAAAATTTAGGACCCTTTTTTCATTTTTTATTAAGTAGTATTAGCCAAAATTTACTGTAAAGACTCATAATTCGCAGGTCTTAGCCAAATTTTTTGTACTAATTTTTCTTTTTTCTGCATGAATTTTCGCCCCTTAATTTGGTGATCTTTCTATTTCAATTTAATTGTCGGATTATTGTTAAAAATTAAGGTGCCTTTTTGTATATATTTGCAGATGAAGAGAAACTGGTAGGCTGCGCATCCAACTGCAGGAATAAAAATCACTGCTGAATGTGTTCCCAAGAGGAGTTTACTAGTTTTATATATTAATGCATGATTTACGTCAATTAATTGTAGGGAATGATATGTATGAGGAAAAAAATATATACCTTAATTTATAAAATAATTACAGTAGTTTTTCTTTATTGTATTCCATATCCCTGCCAGTTATGTTGTATTACAAGACAATAAATTGTTCCATTTTCTTTAGCCATTATGAATAACAAGCATATGATTTATCTCAACTCTTCAAGCGACAAAATAAGGTCATCAATTCGACTGTTTCAAGTTTTAGGATTTAGAAACTTTAAAATTTAATTACTCTCTCTACAAATCAAATTTAGGAATGATTTATCCATTTATTTGCTCCTTTCTATGATCCCAATAAAAACCCTAAGCTCTTGAAAGTTGAGAATTCTCATTGGAAAAGCGTCTTTAGGCGAGTCAAAATTAGGCCTATACTTTTGGCAACAAATTTTATACATAATTTATTTAAGTTTTTAGACAACGACCCTTAAGAAGTTCTTAATTAACCTATACAATTAGGCTATGATAGTAATGTAACATGACAAAATAATCCAAAGCACATAAGACATATTGCATATATTAATTAAGAACACAGTTTTAGAGTGAAATTTGGAATCATACATATCGATAATGGTATTTACATGATCTTCGATACGTTCATTGTACTATATGTTCCTACACCCTATCAATTGGATTGTATATTATATATCATGATGTCGGGCGGGGCGGACCGGGCGGGCTCCAGACCCGATGGACACTATTGTATCTTTGATTTATAGATATTGTTCTTTCACTGTTACGATAAGTGAATAGGCAAAGATTTCTGAATTTTTCATTTTCAATTTAGTATACACACAAATAGGGGTAACAAAACCAATCTGAACCCGCCCAACCTGCTCTATGTTTGTACGGGTTGGGTCATTGACTTGTTTACTGAGTTGACCCAACGGGTTGAACCCAAAATGACATATCTCTTAAACATGTCAATTTATCAACCCGTGATCTTCTTGTTTTTTCACCCGCTAGATGTAAATCACATGAAATATGTCCCACGTGATTAAATTGAATTTAATACATAAAAAGGCTAATTAACTAATATTAGTTATAATTTATCGGATAATTTTTAAGGCAATTAAGTAACTTCCCACTTTGATGAAAAGTGGAGAATTAAATGACTATTTTATAATGGGAAGTGCCTATGTGTGATAAAGTGGCTTAAAACGTAATATGTGTCAGTACACATGACATTGGTCAACGCATGTGTTGAGCCAACATGACACGTATCAGCATGCATGGTAAGTAAGCAAGCATGTTGGACATGTGTCACACATGCATGAATGAAGCTTGCATGGCCGACATATGTCACCCATGCATGAAGAGACTTTGCATGTGTGACACGCACACGATTATGTCGTACTTGCGCAATCACTCTCCTTCTGTATGTAACTCATTAAGGCTTCATTATTACACATCAAGAAAAGAGTATCTCAGTTATATATATCTACTCTATGTGTAACTGGATTATAAAGTAGCAAGGGGAATTGAAATGTCAGATTGAATCGCCCAAGGAAGGCTAAACCGAATAGATATGAATGACGAAGTGGAATACCCCCTCTTTCGTAGATCTCTAGATTTCTACCTAATCCCAAAATCTCTTTGATATAGAGAGACTCGTGCTCGCACGGTGCCATTACATCTTCTTGCTACCATAATACTGATGTCGATAACCTAACCTTGGGTACATACAACTATCAGTTATTTAAGAAATCGGTCATCTCTCAACTACAATTCACGATTATTCCCATACAATAGCATGATAAAGGCGCAGTGCAAAGGAGAGAAATTAATTTCTCTGAAAGTTTAACCACTTCCGTGAAAGATAGTTCAAGAAAACGTTATGAATTCAGGTATGTTTTCTTGATTAAAATAATATTATATTATGTCTCATGAAAATTATTAGATTTCACAATCCTAATGTCATGTCGGATTTCAATTAGATTATTTATGTTTCACAATCTATAACCGTAAAAATCCGGACATGTGGTGGTTTTAGGAACTAATGATTTTTCGTTCGAAATTTTTAACCTTATAAATTTTAATTGTGACTGAGTTGATTACGACATCAGATTAAGATTCTGGTGTAGAAAATGGCCAATTCATAATTAACTATTTTGTTGGTATGAATTCATCATGTATGGGTGTTTATTTGAAATTCATAATTAACTATTTTGAAGTTGGTTACGACCCCAATTTATTTTTAAACAATAACAATTAAATCTTCAAAATTGAAATTAGAATCAATAACAACAACAACAACCACATAATTGACATATTCTTGTTAGTCTCCCACTCACTTTTGTGATGAATAAAATTGCGAAATTAGTGATGATTTTCTTTTAAAATTCAGGGTCATTCGCATAACTGCCCCTATTTTGGGGTGGTCTTTAATTTTTATCCTTATAAGTTGAGTTCTTTAATTTTTGCTCATTGTTATTTTTGGCGCTGCATAATTAGAATTTTGTAATGCATAATTAGTGTTTATCTTCGGCATATGTATCACACACAACACATAAATTATGCCGGATAAGTAATAATTGTCAACACTCGACATAATATGAAAAAGACATAATTTCAGATTTTAGCGGGCATAGTTAGCGTTTAATTTCAACTAATGTACAGAACATCCACACAAACTATGTCGGATAAGGCATAATTTCCAAACTCAACATAATTTATAGAATTACTATAAAACAATGTCGCATAACTTAATTCCTACATAATTTATGCCGCGCGAGATAAATTTCAGTTTTTAAAGTGAAAAATATGATAGAGACCATGCCTTGTGAAGTATAGCCGGATATTTTCATAAAATAAATAGTAGGAGCAAAAAATTAAAGACCACAAATATAAAGGACAAAAATTAAAAACTAGTGCGTTGGAAGGACAATTCGCACACAAAAAGCTCAAGTTTTGGCTAAATGACTGCATGATTTAACATGCTTGGGCCATTTTTTTTAGTGAAACTTACATAAATGACTATAATTTAGAAGTTTTAAATTTTTCATAGATATAGTTCAATATTTACAGGACGTAGCTACTTTTTAGTTGCTACAACTCGCTGTATTCATAAAATGACCTCGTTGTATTTATAAAACGAAATCGTTGTATTCAGGATGACAGCGAGTAAAAATCTGCTATGTATTCAACTCAGCTGTATTCAAGTCAGATGTATTCAACTCTGTAGTTATTTTTACACTGTATTTAATTTATTATATTTAAAAGTTATATTTAGATTTATTTATTTGTGTACAAAAAATCTCATTCAAAATACAACAAGAACTGTTTACAAATAAAAAATTATGAATACATCCAAAAACTAAATACAACAAATAAAATACATAACAAAAAATTAGATTTTATACTAGAAAAAAATGAATATACTCTAAAATACACTTCAAATTTATTGTATTCATTTTGTATATAAAAAGATCTCATTGGAAATACATAAAGTGTAAGAATATACCCAAAAACTAATTATAAGAAATAAAATACATCCACAAACACTTAGTTTACATAAAAAAAAATGAACGAATACACTCAAATATGTTTTGATCGTCCGGTGACAAATCACTCCGGCGAGTAGTGGTGTCCGACGAAAAAATGACAAAATCTGGAAGGACCAAATCTAGAGGGAGGAGGCGGTGGTTGTCACGACGGGATGTGCCGGAAAACAAGATCTAAGATTGTCGATAAACTCGAACTCTGCAAAAAAAAAACAATGAATTGTATGCAAAGATAGACAGCTTTGTTATATAAAAAAGAAAGATGAGATCGTTGAATAGGTACCGAAGAATTGAAGATGGAATCCATTGATTTGTATCACATTATCCTATACTTTGCAGCAAATAATCAATAATTAAGAGAGAAGAAAGAAAAGACAGAGAGGAGAGAGGAAGACGGAGGGAGTGTCTTTATGTGGTGGTGTGTAAAGTGGAGGGACCAGATCTGGAGGGAGTCACTGGCGGTGATCCGATAGTGAAAACTGGTGATGTCGGAACTCCGATGGTGATGGGACGGAGAGAGAGAGGGGATTAGGGAGTAGAGAAGAATAGGGGATAAATACAAGCCACAAACTTAATCTATTTTGATATAACTATGAATGATAATTAATATATAACTTTTAGTTATGAGATATAATTAAAGTAAATTATAGTCACTAAATATAATTAAGTACTAATAATTTATCATGCCAAGTAATTTTTTTTTATATGTAAAGTGGGGGTACGGCAGATGAAAATTAGATGACTCGGCCAGTCGACCTGGATTATTTTCCCAATTAATATAAAAGGAGTCCAAGCCCAGTTCCTACATCTTAATACCCTAAACTGAATTCCTATATAATAAAGAGCGTTCAGCATCTTCTAGGGTTTTGTTGCACCGGTCGCCATCTCAAGAAAAAATGGTAAGCTTTAGCTATGGTTACTTACAGTCTAATTTTGTATTTGTATTCACAATGTTATTGTTTGTAAACAGTAGCTCTACCTAGAGTTAAGGTCTGCCTACCCTCTATCCTCTCCAGACCCAAAAGGTATGTTGTTGTATTGACAATGTTATTGTTTGCGGGAATTGTAGGCTCCAAAGAAGGGTGTAGCAGCTAAGAAGAAACCGGAGAAAGGGAAGGTAGTGAATCCCGTTTTCGAGAAGCGGCCAAAGCAATTTGGTATCGGTGGTGCGCTGCCACCAAAGAGAGATCTTTCAAGGAATGTGCGCATGCCTCTGAATGTTCGCATCCAAAGGAAGAAAAGGATTCTCAAACAACGATTGAAGGTCCCTCCTGCCCTTAACCAGTTCACCAAAACCCTTGATAAAAACCTAGGTCAGTAATTATATTAAACATATTTACTAATGTGTTCTGTTAATTAGTTGCCCTGTTTTTGTTAATAATCAGTCAATCCACAAAGAAAATATTATTTTGTGGACCTGTTTTAATGAAATACTTATATTTTGTTGAGCTACTTAGCTAGGGTTTGTCCATAGATTTTGAAAATTTATCTTTAAAATATTTTCAGGGAGAAATTTCACTTCCACTCACTAAACTTAAAAAAAAAACAATTAAAATTCATGTCCAATCACAACTTCAAAAATTCAAAAATTTCAAGTTTCAACTTCCAAATCTATAGCCAAACAGGAGCTAAATATGCTTTGTTAGCCTTCATATGTGTTTTATGCTGCTTGTTATCAATCTGAATTTTCTTCCGAAATGGTTGCACGAGTAGCAAGTAAATATTTTTGAGGAATGGAGTAATTTTATTGGAACTATAATTATGCCTCACTGCTTAGTTTAAGACAGTTGAATGGGTTGGGGTTTGAGCTTGGATTACAGTTTCTAATGGTTCGAATTTTGTCACTCCTCTCTGTGGGAGTTTGCAAACACATCAGCTTTTGCTGTGTGAGCAATTTGTTTAAATCTATAGGCTCACACTTATTGGCTTATATACTGTTCAGTAACTAAGTGGTTGAATGAGCTATTACTGTCTCATTCAGAATCCGTTTAGAAGTTTATTTTTTCTTTTCTAAAAAGTATAATTAGTTTAGTTACTACTATTATATTTTGTTGGAATTCGTCATGAAAATATACTTTGCAAATTTTTAGTTCTATACCTATGGATATTGTTTTCTTTTTAGAACATTAGATTGACTTTTACCAGATCAATAAGAGTTAGTACTATTTGTTATCTACTGTAATCTTATTTTCCCAGCATGTTGAATTTTGTTGTCCTTTGCCTATGGAGTCATGTTAATTTCTGGGTTCTCTTATTCCAAAGGGAAAAAAATAAAGTTGTGTTCATTGTATTCTTCTTTCGGTTCATTTCTTAGTTCCTTGTCTTTCTTATTTATAATTTTTTTTTTGCGACGGAGAGTTATGTGTGTTTGGTATTGAATTTTTTTTTTGAAAATAAGCGTGTTTATTTTTCAAAGAAAATGTTTTCCCCAAAACGAAAAAACTGACTTTGACATCAATATATATTTTTCAGGAATTTTTTCACTTGCGAACCAAGCACTGGAAAAATTGCTAGAAATATATCAATGAAATGAGTTGTTTTGTGGCAAACATTTTTTTCAGAAAATTTCAAACACAATACCTATCACACCTTTTTGTAGTGATCCTTAAAATGCTAAGTTGCCATTAATACTTGGACGTTATTATATCTTGGCACTTCTCTAGTAGGCCAAAATTGATAGTATTGTTTATCAGGTCACTGCTCATCTTTTGTTTTGTTTTACTCGCAATGAGTTATTTTATTTCAGTGAGACTTGAATTGATTTTTCTCCATTGCCTTTGCCCTTTGAATATGCAGCTACAAATCTTTTCAAGGTGCTTCTGAAGTACAAGCCTGAGGACGAAGCTGCAAAGAAGGAGCGTCTAGTGAAAAGGGCTCAAGCTGAAGCTGAAGGAAAAACTCCCGAGACAAAGAAACCCATTATAGTGAAGTATGGGCTTAAGCACATCACTTACCTTATTGAGCAGGTTTGTAAAGTCCTGCAGATTCTCTTATCCTCTCTCAAGCTCATCTCTTTTATCTTTCAATTAACTCTTGCCCATTGATGTCCTCTCAGAACAAAGCTCAGTTAGTAGTGATTGCTCATGATGTCGACCCAATTGAGTTGGTTGTCTGGCTTCCTGCTCTATGCAGAAAGATGGAAATTCCTTACTGCATTGTGAAGGGGAAAGCACGTCTAGGATCGGTAAGCAACGCTTTTTAGGTCTTACTTCTTCCTAATAGATTGATTAGATACTGATTCTGATAACTGTACACAGATTGTTGGCAAGAAAACTGCTTCAGCTGTGTGTTTGACTACAGTGAAGAATGAAGACAAAATGGAGTTCAGCAGACTTTTGGAGGCAATCAAGGTAATCTCTATTAATATGACTAGTTTGGTTTGCTTTTTGCCGTAAAGCTCTTTCTAGGATTTCTCTTGATGCTTGTTTAATTTTTCAGGCAAACTTCAATGACAAGTATGAGGAAAACAGGAAGAAGTGGGGTGGTGGTATCATGGGTTCCAAATCACAGGCCAGGACCAAGGCCAAAGAGAGGGTTCTTGCCAAGGAAGCTGCCCAGAGATTGAACTAAGAGGTTGCTGTGACACGCTGCAGTTGGATTAGATAGTTGCCCTACCAATTTTTGTGTTTGGTTCACATGCTTGATAGTGTTAGAGATATTAGTTTGATAAGTCTCTTTATATTTGCCTTCTTTTGCAGAGTTTTGCTCTGTGGAAGAGTTGTTTATCTGAAGTTTTTGTTAGATATTTTGTTGAGTTCGTTATTTATGGCAGCTAAATGGGAAGTTATTCATGTTTTACCGATTATTCTTTTTGCGATCTTCTATCCTGGATCTGCTTTCGTCCACTCCTATTCAATTATTCTTCTCAGGCTTTTGCAGTTATGCATGGATTCTGGTTTGGACGGAGTATTAGATTAGATGGCAGTTCTTTTAGAATCCAAAGGAGAGGGATGGATTTGCACATTCAATGAAATTCAGCAGGTGATGAGTTCAAGCCAGCCAACAGTTATCTTTCCTTGTATAAACTGAGTATCTCTCACCTTTTCGTGAGAGAGAATTCGAATAACTTTTGATGTATAAAGTTGTATGTACCATGAGAATATGGAGATTCATTGAGGATAGTAGCAGTTGAAAAGCTGTGCAAGTTTAAATTGAAAATCATTAAATTAAATGACATTTCATATATTTTTAATTGACAATTATAAAATTTAAAAATCTTAAAAAATCAGACAAATAAATTGAAAATGATGGAGCTAGCTGGTGAGGGCGAGTTAGCCGGACACCACCATCACCATGTACTTTAAATTTCATTTTTGTATCCACAAATATAAAAAGATATTTATTTTCCACATGTCACCAAAACAAAGACGTACCAATTACGACGTCGTTTGCTTGTAATTTTAATTTCATCGTACATGTTCAATCAAGAACCCCAAAGACTCCTGTGAAGCTATTGATTGCGTGTGCACCTACCTCTATTTAATTCTCTTTGAAAGGCTCAAAATTTATTCAACATCCAGAACAAATATTTTACAATAAAACCCAACTAGCCTCAAATCAATTGTTTTGTGATTGTGGATTTGGGTTCGTGTTAATTGAAGGTTGAAAGTGAAGATGCTTAATCAGATTGGATTAAAAATTAGTTCTTGGACACGTAACAAGATTGTTGATCCTCTTTTTCAAATCCTTCAGAGGTAGCTAATGTTTACCCTTATCTTTTTTAATATATGTGTTTGATGCATGAGTGAATTGAAATGATTATTTAGGGTGAAAAAATTGCGTTTTTCAAATTAGAACTAGCTCCGATTAGTAACAGCTTGTTTGGATGGTTGTTACCTACTGTGTTGTATTGTATTGTATTCTATTATACTGATAGATCATATCCTTCTCCGTCGTTTCATAATATCACACCCCGCAATTTGAAGAATAAACTCACAATGTTTCAAAGAAAAAATATAATAAAAAGGTAAAGTAGAAGGTAAAATAGGATTATTAAATACTCCCTCCGGTTCAAAAAGAGCGTTCACTTAGACATTTGCACACCTCTTAAGAAAATGCTAATTCCTCGACAAAAATAGGCAATTTGACAAAACTACCCCTAATTAAATATGTATTGGTGGGGTTTGATCACTTAGCACTTATTAAGGGCAAATCTGGAAAAATAAGTTTAATTTTTTCTTGATTTGGTAAGTGGACACTCTTTAAGAATCAAAGAAAAAAAATGCTAAGTGGACACTCTTTTTGAACAGGGAGGGAGTAATAAATAAGGGAAAGATGGGAAATAATAAGGTACACCAAATCGGTCGTTACGTAAAGTAGTACTTTTCATCGTTACATAACAACATATCTAACAATACGATACACTAAAATTTAAGTAACAATCAAAATGAACTTTGGATTCAAAGTAACAATAGGATACAACAAAACAGGTAACAACCATCCAAACAAGCTGTAAGCTTTAAGTAGCTTAATTGAGTTTTTGGAGTCATCAAGTGTATGATTTTTAATGACAAGATTGCAAAAGTAAGAAGCTTTACTGATTTTCACAATGGATGGTTTTCTTGATTTGTTTCAAGGGGAGCAGAGCCGAAACAGTTGTCGTTCTCTGCGGCTCTCGGAATCACCTTGGGGGTATTTCCCATTTGTGGTATGTTCTTTTAAGCTGGAATTAGTTCTTATTATCCTTGCTTATGTAAATATCCGTTTCTGTGTTCCTTGTTTACTTTCTTAAGCTTGTGGTGTGTTCTATGACTATGCATTCCAAATTCATAAACTAGGACGTAATTTCACGACAGAATAGAAGGTTCTTTTGAGCGTAGTTCAATTCTTTTCTTAACGTTTTGAGAAGTGGGAGTATGGAATTACACTGGGTGGAAAATGGTAAAGTTGTTGGTAATAAGATAGATCATTGAAGTTTCTTTTGGTGAAGTGGAAATGGCTTGAATGGTGCAGTATCAAAATGCTAATGAAATACTATATTACAATGGCAATTTGGAAACCTGCTCATAGATAGTTGTTATTAAGTTGAATGTCTTCCAAACTCTTTCGGGTTTCAACATGATTTAAGGACTTTTGGGGTTATAAAGGTGGATCTATTGATAGAGAAGAAGCAACGTGCTTGTACATATTACAATTTATTAACTTCTAGACAGAGATTTGGAATTAATGGTCCTGTGAATTGGTCAGCAATCGATTAATTGCCATTTAATGTCAGTTTAGTAGCTTCAGCCCTTAAGCATAGGTTTGACGTTTGGGTATCTTCCTTCATAGAGTTTATTTTTTGACATGCTGTGGAACTATTATGCTGTCTGGAGCTAAGCCAGCTTCCGTACTTATTCCTTTCGTATCACTTTGGTTCGTTGAATATCATCATCTAGAAACATAAGTGTAAATTCATATTTTTACTCTTTTTCATGATATATATATATATATATATATATATATATGAAATTGTACTTTGTCAGTTGATGAAGTATTCAATATCTCCCTCTGACTATCCTTTTGGAGTTGCTACCTGTGAACAACTCTGACTTCCAGCAGGGGGCGCGTATAGTTGTTTTTTTCCTGCCCCAAATTTGTCTCTAGTTTTGGAATCATAACAGTTGACTGTCTCCCTTGACTTGCTTCAATCCGAGACAAATCTGCTTTGAACCCCATATTCCTGATACAAGTCTTCCACCTTCTTCCTTTTTCAGCAAATCTGCGATGTGCCCTCCGCGTTTGATAGTTTCAAAGTTCGTTGAGCCACCTTAAGTTCTGATCATCGATTCTGATTTTTCTGACAAACCTTTTCCTTTGTTCAATGATCCTGTAGCATACCTGTTGTTCAATCACCTCAAATTGAACTGAATCATGTGATCTAGAAGATTTGATCGCACTTCAGGTAGCCGTAGACTAGGCTTACTGTTGCGATATTTCTAAGTGCTTACGCAAGTGTACGTATCGTTCAAGTAATAAAGATCTGTAAGACCAAAGTACCGGTTATCTATTCTATGGTATCTATTTGGTTGACGTTCTTTAGTTTGAAAATTATAACTAAGAATTATGACTAAGTGCAGAAAATAAACTAAAGCTTATAATACTTTGGGTTTATAACAGTTATAAAGGGAATAGGACTTCCAATCTCCTCAACTATCCACTCTTTCACGTGTTAATGCAATGCTAATGATTCTTCTTCTTATTAAGATAACAGGTTAACTAATCTGTCATTATATTCCGGTTAGGACATACAAGAGCTCAACCTAGTGCAAAAACCTTCTATATTTCTATGATAAGTTTTACCACACAGGAGGATTAAGAACAATAACCTTTAAATACTACACAAGTATCGGGGTACTTTCGTCCACGATTTTAACCTATGTCTAGACAATTACAACATATTCAAATCTCACATTTCAGACTTTTGATTCGAAATCATATAAGTTATGACAATTAGTAGCTAGTTAATTATCAAGCAATCATAACAATATTGAATAGATCTTAATATGCTGAAGAAGGAATCAATAACTATGCATTAACTATATGAAAGAGTTTCAAGAAGATTCGATGGAAAACCCTACTAAAGTAATTAGCTCCTAAAAATCAGGCGTCGCTTCTATTTCGTTTATTATTATTATTTTTGACCCTACAATGGCAGAACCTAGAAAGCAGCTCTTTTTAATCCAACATAAACTGAAATAAAATAAGGGAAAAAAAAAGAACTTGAACAAGAGTCTCCAATTGTAGCCTCTTTCTTGCCTCCCAAAAGTATGATTTGTAATATGGTATAAGGTATTATGAAAAGTCATTAAAAGCTGTCAGGGTTTAGGGATTTATAGCTGGGAAAAGTTGCCCTTTCGGACCCTGAAAACGTGTCAAATTCGGCCCAAAAAATTAGATTTTCCGCGTCGGCGCCGAATCAGACCTTGCATGTGTTTTGGCGCCGCGGCACCGGCGGCGGCCATCTCTCGGATGTTCTGATTTTTTCTCATTTTCTCGTCCGGACTTCGTCTGATTTCTTCTATACTTTCCGGGACTTCTTAGACTTCATTTCTTGGCCTTTTTAGTCTGCAACTCCATCTCAATTAAACTCATTTCATCCTCGATTATGTACTTCCTCCTTTATGATCGCTGTGACACAAAATGAAAGAAAAAGACACCTAACACTATACTAAACACGAAATAAAGAGTAAAATACTAACTAAAAAGGACTCAAAAGTGTATACAAAACACACTTAACAAGTACGTTACAGCGCAACTGCAACCATATGTTGACTTAGTTTGGCGACCATAATGTTGCTGAAATTTCAGACAGATCTATGTGTGTGTGTGTGTGTGTGATGAGAAACATGGCAGGTAATAATTAATAGACTACGTGTAAATCGATGTAAGTAACAGACTTCCTTAAACGGAAAAAATGTAATCTACAGTTTAATTTTTTGTTGCTTGCTAGAAATATTTGGGTGAACTAACTTCTGCCTTGATTAAATCCTATTGAATTTGCTAATCAAATACAACTTGTGTTCAATCTATTTTTCTCAACAGGTGTCACTGTATTCCTATGTGGGATAGCTATTGCATTATCGGGATCCTTCTGTCATGCTCCAACTGCGATGTTGGCTAACTTCATTGCTACTCCAATTGAATTGAGGTGCTTTACAATGGTTCTTTATTTGCTTAATTATTTGATTGTCGCTGTCACTGCTAGAACCATGTTTCTTTTCCCCAAAAACCATTCTCCTGACCCCCTACCTGGTCAAGATCTTTTTGATGGTTAGGCTTCTTGTTATAAAATAGGAATTTTTGTTGTCAGTTTAGCATCTGTTTCTGCTACAGTTGTTAGTATTGCACATGCTTCTTGTAACCAATTTTACGCTACGATCTGCAGAACAAATTATGTGGGTTGTGAGAAATGGGAAACAAACGAGAATGTGGCATCATGTTATGCTTTTGGTTATTAGCATCAATGTTATGCATTTGTTAATCTATGATCCCACAGGATTTTAAGTTTCTTCAATTGCAGAAGGCCTTTGTTTGGACATAGTATAGGTGGGTATCTATTTCCTCTTCGTCATTAAACTGTGTCTGAAAGAAGCAGTAAACGTCCTCTTCGCTCCAGGAATCATTGCATATTTTCCGCTTTAATATAGTAATTGAAATGACAATGAAGAGATTTCACGTCATTTATATAACAGAAAAAATCAAATAAATAAAGACATTTCAAGTCTTAAAAGATCATGAATTTGAGAATTTATTCAAGGTAATGGAGAAGCTATGCTCTGGTGAAAAATGTACAACCCTATTTTGTGTCGGGGGTGTTGACTGTTGGGCCTGAATTTCCTACACCATTACGTTTTAGGAATAACATTTAATTTGTTCTTCCCAAGGGTTTGAATGTCATGCTTTATCCAGCTGGGTAGGTTTGCATGCCCATCATAAATCTGCCTATGTTGAAAATATGTCTGCTTTGAGGTGAGGAAAGATTGTTGTGTTACTTTTTGTTCAACAAAGCAAGTCAGAGGGGAGTGTGTAAACTATGATCTGTCACTCTTTAATTTAAGCTATATTTCATCAGGCTTTCAACGTCTCAGCAAACTTGTAATTTCATTTATGCTCAAGTCCTCACTTGGTTCTCTGCCTTCCACTTTGCAGTCTGATGATTCCATTTCTACGCCTAGGTGAGTCTATCACAGGTGGATCTCATTTTCCTTTGACTTCTGATGCACTAAAGAAGGTCTTCACTGGTGAGGCTTCAAAGGAAGTCTTGCTCAGCATTTTCCACGCGGTAAGTGAGGATTTTTTTGCATCCGAGCATCTCGTCCTTCCTTTCTTTCTTACATCAGTATGATCTTCTTGATTGTTAGACCGATGTATCTATTTCAGTGGTTTTCTTCAGGATATGCATCTCTTTTCTCTTGATTTTGTTTCTGATTACGGTAGATTCTTGATCCAATGAGGTAGATTTTGTTCAGTAGAAACAAACTGGGGAAAAATGGAGTTTGAGACTTTGTCCGGCTTCTTCATTTCATTTATACTACAGGCTGCCTTATAAGTACCTAAAGGATAAGAAAGGACATTTCTCAGTTTTCCGTTCTTTTTGGTTGGATATAACTGTATCCTTATTTGAAGTTCTATAAAGCAGAACTTTCTATTTTCTTTAATCCTGCATATTTATCAAAAGGTCACTTGTTATGCATGGGTGTGTGAAATATGTCTATGACTTGATGGTGGGCAAAATTTCAAATTTTTGTTATGCATACAGTTTCTGTATATCTATTTCTGCATCAATAATTACTTTTCTGTCAATTGCTAAACGTGATGCTGATGTAAGCTTGTCGAAACTTGCGCTCCTTTTCTTCGTATTCACATTCTTCAACTGACTATTACCAATGGACTTTGGACTACTTTTTACAGATGTTGGGCTGGCTTATTGCTGTACCATTCATCCTAGCAGGACTTTATGTAGTGTTTTTGCCATGTTTTACGATCTTGGTTCGTAAGTTCAGCACTCGTCCTCCAAGCCCGAATACGCTTCTCACACCCTTTACAGAAGTCAGTGTTAAAGCAAGGGATGCATGATTGATAGTTGTAGTTTAAATGTGTAAGTTTCTGCTAATACTTATTGCTTGTGAATAGGACTTGGAGGAGTCTGGCAGTTCTGTACATGTATGAAGTTCAATAATTTTCCCAAAGTTCTTCACTTGCTCATGAACTCGCAGCTTCGCCAGAAGCGACACGTGGGAGTTGGGAAAAGGCCGACGACTACATGAGGGGCGAAGATGGATTCAAGATTGGAAGTTTATGGGTTAGCGATATGAAGTTAATATATAATGATAATTGGGTTCATAGTCAAATATTGGTAGATATTTAATGAACTTCTTAATATTATATATATATAGAGAGAGAGAGATAGATAGAGAGAGAGTCTACACAAAAGCTATTGGGTTCCGTGAACCAGTCGACTGTACACTAGCTCCACCTTTGATGAGGGGGAAGCTTTTCCCTTTAAATTTCAATCACCTCCAGTGTCATCTCTTTCTTCTTATACATAACTGTCAGAATAAGCACAGGGAGCTTACAAGCAGTTGTAGATGTAGCATATAGTCGACGGGTTCAACTGAATCCATCATTTCGTAACACAGGAGAAATCACTAAAGTTCAAAAAATATCAATTTTGAACAAATAATTTCACAAGTGTAATGGGTTCTGTAGTAAGATTCTAAAGGTTGAATTCATTAAATTTAAATAGTGGATTCGCCTTTGTTTAGAGGTATGTGCTCTCTTCGTGTTTGTCATGTAAACAAATAGCTCTACACTAGACCACATTGTTATGAAGCATAAATTAAATGTGTAGTAGTTTATAGTGTTTCTCATTGTACTTGCACATTTCCTTTAGGTGAATATATACGCTTTTGGTTCCTCCATTTGTTACAAATTCCATTGTTGACGACTTGACGTCTAATACTGTAATACTTACGACTGTTCATCAGTTCATGTGTTGTGCTGGCAGTGTAAATTATTTTGGAAGAATCGGATCAGTTTTGGGAAATCACAAGCGAAGGAACTTTGCGTTTGGTTCGCGCAGGGTAAACGGAATGAAATCCAGAAAGGGAATGAAAAGGAAAAGAATTACCCTGATTGTCCCTACATGTTTAGTTCTGGGTGTTCCGGGGTGGTCCGGGGTCCGGGTTGGGGAAAGGGAATCGAAATACCTAGGAGGGTGGGGGAATCAAGGAAAATGAATGGGAATGAAAATGGGGTAAAGAGAATGAAAAAATAAGGCCAAACAAACAACAATTTCATTCCCCATTCCCTTTCCTGTTTACCCCAAACCAAACGCACCCTAAAATAATAAAATTAATGGATTGTTAAATATGCTTAGTTCACGAATACATAAATTAAAATAGCCAACACCAAGAAAGTAGAAATGGAGTTTTTCCTCCTCCTATTTCCAAAACAATGTCGATCAACGTTATGATATACTAAAATAGTAGTAAATGTTATTACTCCATTAATAAACATATGTTAATAACTTGAACAAAAAGGTACGGAAAGAAGAAAAGAAATATTTATGTGGGAAAATGCAGATGTGCAGGAAATGCGGTAGTCCCAAGGGGCAAGCGCCTAGTATCTAGGGGTGAGCGGGTCCAGATATCCTACCATTTTTGAACTACCCGGACCCTATCCTGTAAAAGACCGATTCTAAATTTACTATCCGAAAACTACCCGTATCAATCATTATCCGGAATCTACCCGGACTCTGCGATTCCGGAAGGTTATAGGATACCCTGTAACGAAAAACACATTCAGAATGCTAGCTAATAAAACAGTCCAGCAATAGCTATTTAAAACAGTCCAGCAGTAACATATGTTGAGGCTAAAGATACTTTAATTTTTGAATTTGCAAATCATAAACCCACATAACAAAGACATCCGGGACATCCCTGAATTAGCCTCTCCAGCACCCAGTCGAAGATTACTTGCTTATCCTTACTGAAATCTCGAAGGCAACCATTTTCACAAGGATAATGCATTATTTGTTTCTCAAAGGATTTAATTATTTTTTGACTTAAGAACAGAGAGTGGCCTAGTACACAAGCAAGGCAAGAGATGAAGGAAAAGTACATGGTTCAGAAAGAAGAGTCTCCCACCTTCACTTTGGTAATGATAGTTTTCTATTCTTTGTGATGTTCAACGGGGGTAGAGACTGGAGAAGTTCCGGTAACAGGGTGCGAGCTGGCTGCGCACTGTGCGAGTGTGGCTGCGTAGTGCGTACTGCAGTGATGAAGTGTGAACTTTGAAGTGTGGCTCGTAAATCAATTAGTTGAACTTTGAACTGTGAGAATGGAGAAGGTTTGAACTTTGAAGTGTGGCTGCGTGCTGAAAGTGATGAAAGAAATATAGATGAATTAGGGCGTGGAAAAGAAAAGTAGTGGTAGTGCGTACTGGGCCTAAAATGGACTAGCCCAAAACTAAATAATTTAAATGGGGGGTTCATAGGGTCCGGGTACCGGTACCGGTTCCGATTCCAGGTACTCGGTCTCTATTTTCCGGAACTGGAACCGAACCCGACATTGACCGATTTCTACTTTTACTATATGGAACCTACCTGTTATTCTAATATATCTACCCGGAATCTATCCATTAATGTCGATTCCGGTCGGGTATCTGGATATTCTGTACCCGTGCTCACCCCTAGTAATATCTATAAACTCAACCTAAATATAAATTAAACTGGAGGCGGAGCTACGATCTGAATCAAAGTTATTTGGTTCGTCTGAAATTCGTATCTTAAGAGACTTGGGTACTAGATCTGCATCTCCGCTCCTGAACTTACATAAAGTGACATCTATAAAACAAAATTATAGGGACAGTATAATATAAGGAAAAATAATCTTACAAAAAATTTCTTATTATTTTTAAGCAACTCAACAAGGTCTTAAGCTTCTTGGAAGAAGAAGAAAAAGAAAAAGAGATGTTAGGCAATAAGGTTTATTCTGTCCCAAATTAGCATATACTCCTTAAACAATTCTTGTTTCTCAGGAGTAGGGTTGTTAGCGGTCCGGATACTCCCGGTAATTATTTGAGAATTGGATCGGTAAATCCGAACCGAAAAATTAACGGTCCGGATACGAGTACTAAAAAATTACCCGAACCGATAAGGAACCGGACCGGTAACCTCGTAAAATATCCGGTAACACCCCCACCCCAGCCAGTCCCCCAGCCAGCCCTAATTAGTTGTACATTGGTGAAACTTTAAATGATCATAACTTTGCGCTCGGACGTCCGTTTCACCTAAAAAAAATTATTTCGCGTATTTTTTCGAGACAGGGCCGGACAAGCAGTTTGGAGCAGCCAATTTCTCAAAAAACGTCCGTCTTGCCAATCAATTTCACTTTCCCCCAAATCGTTACGTTTTTTCCCTTTTCAAAGCTAAATATCTCGTGATATACAATAGATTTCAACGTCCAAATTTCGTGTTAATGTGTCTGAGAATGTCAATTTAAATACTGGAAATTCAATTTTTTTTTAAAAAAATTAAAAAATTCGGGCCCCGAAACCTAACCCGGAAAATTCTTACCGGTCCGGACCAAGAACCGGGCCGATAAGGTTTCAGTCCGGTCCCGGATCTGGACTCAGGACCGAAATCTTATCGGTCCAGGTATCCAGATACCCGGACCAAACCGTACCGGGTATCCAGATACCCGGACCAAACCGGACCGATAACACCCCTACTTAGGAGTAATATTTAATCAAGCTTTACATGGCCAGCTGTCTACAGATTTCTTATTTTCTCTACCATAGTACTTTAATCACCATGAACTGTTCTTTTTTTCTTCTTCCGATAAGTGAAGGCTGAAGCAATCAAAACATAAGTTAGTTACCTATAAGATTAAATGACATAATAAGTTAAAAGAAATCAAACGTTGACACTTTAATTGCCAACACAAAGTCACAAATAACTCATATGAAGTAGTAGTAGAAATTACACATTGTTAAGGACTTATGGTTAATAAATAGACTTCCAGTAGAATAAATAGGTTACCATAATTCTTTACAATATGAATAGAAAAAAAATATGTAAAAACTTCTCGTATGTTATTTTCAAATATCTTAGGTATAAAAATAAAGATATCTTACTCTTATAAGTTATAGCTAGAGCAAAGAAGAATCACACAGAGAAACTATTTCTTGACTAAGTTACGTCAGGATTCAGGAAAAAAATAAACAATAAAGAATGATGTGTCAAGTTGGACGAATGCAATAAATATTTAGCGCGGTTTTTTCATGAGTTGGTTAAGTTACTAACGTGACCCGTGTGGAATTTCGAAGTCATTGAACCAATTATGAGAAATTTTCCCATTTCACTAGAGTGACTAACATTGCACCATGCGTACGTAACATACAAAACAAATTGGGCTGTTGTATGTCATTTGATTAAGAACTAGTAGTACTATTTTCCTGATTAATGAGATGTTTTGTTTAACGTGAAACCCGCACAGCTATCCGAAGCGCTACGGGAAACCACTGACCGACGTAATAGCGCAAATCCCGCCACCGCTTAAACCACTTTGTAGTAAGTCATGTGAACTCCCAAAGAGCGCGCCAGGTGTTACCCTGGGGTTTCGAACTTGTGACCAAGCTCTCACACACCATCCAATGAGGATACCCTCTGCCTTCAAGACCAACTGATCTAGGGCTTCGGATTGATTAATGAGATGCTAAAACTAGAGAACGTGTATGTTTCTGAAAAGAAAAAGTTTAATATAAAGCAATAGCTGACTATATGTTGCTCGCGTTCTGGATTTGACGCAATTTTCATTTTATTGCAATTTGCAATAACAAATTCAAGAAAATCCGCACTAAGAAAGTAAAAGTAGTAATATAACATGTTTAATAATACTTAGATTTTTTGCTGAACTTTATAATACTAAGTTGCAATGCGTAAGACAATGTTTAGTCGCCGCACGATGAAACCTTCCCTATGTCCATTGTTTTTTCAAGTTTGAAACAAAAATGTTAAGTAGCTTTGGTTCATCTTTCTTTTAATCAACTGTAAGGTCTTGTCGTGCTTATCCTTTGCAATTTTAAAAATATTTCTATCAGTACAAGAGAGATAACATCAATAAAAAAATATAATTCCAGGATCTACGTATATATGGTATTTAAGATTTGGCCTGTTTCATACATAACTTCTAATTATGTGTTGGGCGTAATATTGGAATCTTATTCTGGTTTTTTCTTAGTTTTTTTCTGGGGAGACCCTAACTCCAGGAGGCCAAATTGGAAAGGACAAGGGTCACAATAGTGAGTTATATACATGAATATGGGTCTTTGTTGGGATAAATATAGTTTTATTATATAATTATTGTTAAATTTGTTAGGTGTTTGCCCTGATTTTCTTAACATAATCGGCTTTTCCTAAAACAAAAATATAATTTTTTTCATCTATGGATAAGCTTTTTTCTTCGAGGAGGAGATTTTTTACTTCTATAAATTGAGGCTCCTTCCTTCTCATGTGACAACATCCACAATATAACCCTAAAGAAGCAATTTTATTGATGCAATGCGGCCAAATGAAGAGGACTTGTGCCTACTAAAATAAAACGGGCTTGAGAGTTTTGTTTAGGAGGAGAATTTGTGAGACACAAGTGTATCCTGGTGAACCTCTTTTTTTTCCTTTTCTGAGTGAATTTTGTGAGGTTATTTCTCTCGATATTTTGTACTCTCTTTTGCATGGTGGATTGCTCATCTCTGCTTGTGGATGTAGGTCGATTGACCGAACCACGTTAAATTATTTTACCTCTTTTGATATATTTCTCTTTCTTTGTCTAATTCATCGTCTTTCAATATTTTCTTTGTTAGCTTCCACGTGATACCTGAGTTTTTTGAAGGCTTATTCTGATTATTTTGTAAGTTTCTCTATGGGGAAACCCTAACTCTAGAAGGCAAATTGGAAAGGACAAGGTCACAAGAGCAAGTTATATACATGCGTTGGCCTTTGTTGGAATAAATATAGTTTTTTTATATCTATTGTTAAATTCACATAGATTATATGGATATATATAGTTGATCAAGTCAACAAAATCTACGGAGTAGTATGATATTTTATAATTAACCAAGTATATCTGCTTGCTTCCAGATAAGTCAAATTTCAAACGCTCCTTTCCCTGCTACATAAAAAAAAAGTGGCTTCGCGCTCTCATATTCGTTCGAGTTGCTTTCGGCTATTGAGAACGAATTAAATCAGATGGTTCTATTTCTCAATCTTTCTGACTTGCTCCTACGGTCGAAAAGATTGAAAAAATAAGTTGTGATCTTTCCCTGCGGTCAAGTGGCTTCGCTCATCTCTTTCCTTATAGTCAAGAGAGTTACTGAACTCCTGCCCTGCTTTGATTCTTGCGCTTGCTTGTGCCCCCTTCTTTCTTTGGTGCTTGCCTGGATCGCTATCTTACTAT
The DNA here is from genome assembly GCA_029844215.1 of Przewalskia tangutica. Taxonomy (NCBI): domain Eukaryota; kingdom Viridiplantae; phylum Streptophyta; class Magnoliopsida; order Solanales; family Solanaceae; genus Przewalskia; species Przewalskia tangutica. The sequence continues at coordinate 20,648,696 of CM056723.1, forward strand.
CAGTAGTGCTGTTTTCTATTTGAGCTTCCCTTTTTCCGCATAATGATTCTTTTTTTTATGGATCGTACATGGACGGTAGTTGGAGTCGGCGGCTCTCCCAGGGTTCCTTCATCTGAGATCTTTGGGGAAGAGGATCAAGTTGACCCTTGCGAACAACTTGATGCACTATCTCCCTTGAACCCTTTGAGCGAAATGACTAGTCGTACGAAGGCGGAAACGAGGGCAACGTCACCCGGCAGGTTCGCTTGCTTCACTTCACAGAAGGGGGTTTGGCTATTCATTCCTGTTTTTTTTTTTTTTTGTATTCACAGCGCTATAACATTCTCAAGTTAGAGTCTGACTATCTCTATTCTAAGTAGCACCCGAGAAAGCACATGCTAAGCAAATCTTTACCAAAGCCATTCTCTCAAGTAGTGAAATAAGAGAAAGTTCTCTTTCAAAGATATTCTACCCATAAAGGAAGTTCTCTTATATGGCAATACTAGATTGACGAGACAAGAGAGAAATCTTAGAAAATAGTAAGGTGTCTATGAGGCTTGCCTTACAGGTAATGACTATACCACTTACATATCGAACAGATCTTACTCTCAATGGAGTCATTTCGATATGACCTAGGAACTTACGAATACCGAACTTGGATAATCGGTAGAAGAATGATTGGCTAGATCATTTGCTTCACTGCGGAAGAACCCCTTTCTACGCTACGTTCCCAATAAAAAACTGTCATCCCTTGTTAGCCACACTAGACCAAGAAAAGGCAAAATAATCAACCAAGACTCAGTCACGACCTTTGTAACCTCACGATCACTTTCTTTCCTAGAGCTTGCAACTATTATCTTCGACCTACTTGATGAGTTTCCTTATGAGTGAGTTCGTAGGCGGTTTTAAGTCGAGTGTAGCGAAGGGATTCTCCTAAGAGAAGCTTTAGCCCTTGAACCTGAAACGACTTTTATGAGCTGTCTCAGTAGTGACCGACTTTATTTTCTTAGCTGTATGATTAGTGGCTTAGCTGTTAGCTGTCTAAAAGCTACGGTCAAAAAAATCCCTTTTGAAAAAAAACCACTAATCTGGTTTTTCCGAGAAATACGCAGAAGCCTGTAGTGGACCGTCTGCTATCGGGGCAGCCAGCCCAGTCGGCATCGGAGAATGCAAAGAAGGTGGTTAACGGTCCCGGAGTGATGGTTAGGCCAAGGCCAAGAGAACCCTTCATGCGAAAGCCATAAAAAGAGTGGGGAAGAGGAATTCCAATGTTAGAGGGCGAGAAGCCACTCGACTTTAAAGAAGGAGAGGGGTGTTCCATGCCTTAAGGGATCATAGGGCTAAGGCGAAGCATGCCTGAACCTTCTTCGTCGGAGACTGCGTTAATATACAATCCCACGAAGGGAAGTCGACTTGAACATCATAGCAACTTATAGTAAGAGTTTTCTGAGAACAACAAGCGGCGGATGAGCGCACTATCGTGAAAGCCGTTGCGCAACAAGCATCGGATGAGCACACTAGCGCGAAAGCCGTTGCGCAAGTTGAACCGCGTCCAGTAGACTCCCTCTTTCGCTCATCCCCTTCGTCATGGCCTAAATTTCAGGTATGCCCTTTGCCCTGAAGGAACTCACGTCCTTCTCTCGTGACTTCAGGCGCTCAAGTTTGCGTCATTTTTTTAGTCGATCGTGACCCTGCCCACCCTACCTACTTACCAAATTATTGTTTAGACACACGACGACTCACATTTGATTCCTATCTTCAGGATCATGAAATCCAACACCCTTGACACGTATTCTCCGCCGGTCTGGCAATTATATGCTCCTGGATTAAACATAAGAATCCAATTGTGCCTTTCTTTGGATTGATTCATTCGTTAGTGTTCACTTGTGATTTGACCTACGGCTGATTGTTTGTGTTTTGAGCGTTGGATGACTTGGTAGGAGATTCAGCAATGGACTTTGCTTGAAGTTGAAATTGGAAGCAGTTACTAATTCATGATCTGGCATGTACAGAATGAAAACTTCATTCTCGATTCTACGAGAATTTTGATGAAAGACTTGCCGTCGTTCCACTCCCATCATCAATCATACATCGAAAGCCATTGAATGTCTAACCCTAGTCCTTCCTCCCGACAAAGGGAGGGGACTGGATGAAACCAAGAAATAACCCCTCACGTGCGAAATTATAGAAGATCCCCTCCGTCCTTTAAGCCAGGGAAGCGCTCTTCAGGCGGAGGTCCATTACCTCGGGGTTATTGGGCAGTCTTGTAAGAGGTGTGCCGAAAGCTATTCCTGTAACTGTAATAGGATCTCCCTTGTTAGAGTTGTTGCGCGGAACTTTTCCACCCCACTGCTAATGTGGATTAGTCTTTCGTAGGATAGGCAAGGCATCCGGGACTATTAGCAGGTTCCTTCCCCCATTCAATACTATTCGAATCTCTCTAGGTTGAGCAAGTAGGTTGAACAATAAATCTTGAATCTAGAGGCGCAGAAGATTCATTCGGGGTCTCAGCTAGCTGCCATGTATATCTCTTACTGGGTAGACATCTACCCTGACTGGGAGCATAGGGAAGGCGGTAACTCGTCGCGATACCACGAGGGTGAGCTAACCCCAAAAACTCGTCCTCAGTTCGGATTGCAGGGACAACTGTTCAGAGGTTGCGCTTTTATGTGTTGGCGACTGCCCTCTCTCCTATGTCTTCTTGTTCTAGTGGTTATGATGGGGTTCAGAGGCAAAGGGCAGGGAGTTTCCTGATTGTAAGTAAATATCGTCTTCTTCCGCCTAGGAGAATATACCAGCGAATGAATGTAAGAGGCGCGGAGCCACTTTTCTTTATGTAGCAGGGAAAGGAGCTGAAAGCCACTCTCCTGTTAAGGAGAGGCATGAAAGCCACTTGCTTGACTATAAGCGAGGAAAGGAGCGAAGTAACTTGACCGCACCTTACCTAAACCGTTGTTAGCATGTTAGCACGAGAGTGGATCAGGGAATCGAAAATGCTTCTTTGATTGTTGAGTAAGGAAGCGTAGCAGAGGAAGGGGATAGCACCGGTCTTGACTCTAATACTATTCTTCTTTGAGTAGATGTCGGCATAACCACTGCTATTCATCTGCAGCTCTTACCGTTGAAGGAATAAGTATTGTTTTGGCTTTCTTGCTTTCACCAGGTCTAGATAAAGTGCACAGAAGGCCTGATATCGCCCTATTTGAGATACTGATTCAAGTTATAGTACTTCCTCAGAGCGATTGAACTAAACTTTTGACTAAATAGATATGGGCATAGAGAGGGAATCCTTAACTACAGGGAAAAATGAAAGCTACTTGTCACTTGACTATAAAGTTGGAAAGAAAGAAGCAAAAGCTTTCCATTTGCACCAGGCGCACTGCGCTTTCCCTTGCCCAGATGTTCGCCTTTCTAAGTCAAGTAATGGTGACCCACCGAAGACTGGATCTTCGTAACATGTTGACGAAGGCCCCCGAACTGAGGGTTCGGTCAGTAGAAGGGACGACTTTGTCTCTCCAGAAGTAGAATAGCCGCAACTATGCCAAGCAAAATATTGATTCCAATGCAGCGGAGATGGGTCTTGCTGATTGAACTAATCTACTTTAGGGATTCACCTAGCACCTTTTAATAGGAAAGCTCGTTCCACCACTTCGACAAATTGTTTCGCAACAGCTTGAACTGAATCGGGGCTATCAACGTGAACGAGGAAGGCAGGCTGAAACTCTGCCCCAACCAAGTGAAACTAAGGGTCTGAAAGAGTTCACGATCTGATCTATGGGGTGTTAAACCTCGGAGGACGGCTAAGAATGTCAATGGATTCCTCTTCCTCTCGGCATTCAAATTCGATGCCACAGATGGGCCTGTTCCTGCTTCTGTGCCTGGTCAGGGTCCGTGCGCCATTTTTCTTCTCTACCATGACGAATCAATTGATTTAATATAGGCATCGCTCTTTCCTTTGTCCTTCACCCCTATTTTTGCCAAATGAGTAGTGGTTACTCCCGATCCGAAGCACCCATTTTTTGCTTTTTTGAGACACGGTGTCACGACCCGTTCCGGGGCCCGTGACTGGTGCCTTACCCGGGCACCCAAGTAGTCATACATCAGAGTAATCAGCGGAACATAAGACAAGACAAGAAACATTATAAAAATAGAAACAGTTTTATCTGAAGAAAAGCTTGCCTTTCGGCATATATATATAACCCAAGTTTTGCAGTTACATCCCAACTGTACAATAGGACTACAGACCTCTAAAGAAGTAAACCACTATGGCGGGACAGGGCCCCGCCATACCCTGAATGTACAAAACTATCTACAATACAGGGAGATCATACCCAAAAGTAGAGCCTCCTATAAGATGGAGCTCCCGACACCAAAGCAAAGATCCTAAGGATGTGGATCTAGCACTGCCGCTCTTACTCGCGGATTTAACGCAGCCCAAGGAGGTCAAGATAACAGTACCAAGTATGTGAAATCAGAAAGTACTTAAATGAAATCAAGTATTTAAAACCATTTGCAAATACAATCGCCATTGCACATAATGCCATATCACAAAGCAAACAATAATAGGTAAACAGAATGTGTCTTTTCTAGGCCGCGAATGATCGGGCAAGCGCCAATCGCCCATAGTATCATTATGCTCGCTTAGTCCTCGACTTCCCGCAGTCCGCATAGTCACACACGCACCCGCATGAGGTATTCTCGACGGTTAGCTAACCCCTGCATTCTCCGACTCGCACCGCATAGTCTCACAGACCGCATAGTCACACAGCATCGCATAGGCATCCCCCGTGACGGCTAAAACACCCTAATGATCAACTCGAACTCCAGCCCGCATAGTCACATAGATCGTGACAGCCGATAGACCGCATCGCGCGGCAAGCCCTGATAATAAGTCGGGGGTAGGTGATATAATAACAAGATAACAGACTTACCGCTTAGCAACGTAAGCAAGCAAGAATGACCCACTTTCACAAAGATTATAAGACACTAACACAGTAGCATCATAATATGTCTACTTATCAAACAATCTTATTACACTTAACAGAATCAATACAAGGCTTTTATAAACAAACAAGTAAATGCCTTTTATCTTTCTTAAGTCATATACCTAACTTCCCATAAAGCTAGTATAACTCTTAAGCTTTTGTTTTAAAACCAAATATTTCTCTTCATTAAAAATGATTCAGATTCTTTGAAATGCATCGATTCTTATTATTCAGCTTAAGTCAAAAGACATTGCCGTAGTTATTATTCGTGCTTAAGTCAAAAGACATCAGTAGTTATTATTCGCTTAACACATGTACGTCACCGCACTATATATATATATCTTAAAATATCATGCTTAAGAGTATAGGAAGAATCACATACCTTCTCGAAAACCTCCCGCCAAGTCGAATATGTCGCGCAGAGAATCAAATTATAATACCAAATACGCCTATCAACGCCTCAGATCAGATCAGATAAAGCTCTAAGCAGGGTTCTCTATTCTATGGGAATTGGGCAAGACTTCCTACCCTAAAGCTATACAACATCAGAAAAACAAATTCTATGTGAGTATAGTTCAATTATTCTTCTTTTATACCCTTCATCGTGATAATAGCTTCAATTCTATTTTGTAATATCCTTCTAAGTATTTATACTTATTCCTATACTTCTACAGATGTATTCTTTAATTACAAAAGAAGGATAAGTTTATTTACCTCGATAAGCCCAAAATTATCCAAGTTAAACGTCGCTCCCGAGCAAGGTTTAGCTCCTAATTTGTATCGCTCCGATAGCTCCAAGAACCCTTAAGTTCTTCCCAACTTCAACTAAGTACTAAGGATTTGGGCTAGGTATTTTGGGCATTATAACAATACTAGAAGGCAATTTTTCTACCAAGGAGTGTAGGTTTCGCCAGGCTAGTGGGGTAGCCTCGCTAAGCTTCACTCTGGGGGAGTAGGCTTGGACGAAAAGGCTCATGGAGAGGAGGATTTTCAAGACTTGGAGAAAGATTTGTGGATGAAGAACTCTTCATCTTAAGGGTATTTATAGTCAAGCCACGGCCAACCAATGGCCAAGATGATGCCAAGTGCAAGGCAAGTGTAAGGTCAAGATTTATCCAAGTGCCCTTATCCATCTACTACACAAAATATCCTACCAACTACTTGACAAAATAGGCCATCCAATTCGCCCTAACGCCGCCCAACGTCCACCATTCGGCGGTGACAAGTGTCGCCTCCCGTTGGTCCAAATGTTTCGCCTCTAAAAATCCGCAAAAATTAGAAATGACATAGCCGGAATTTATCCTACGCGAGTTGTGTAAAACGCTTCGCCGAAAACGATTCTTTTAGTGAGTCAGGCCCAAAAACGCCCCATGCCTAAACTTTAAGGTTAACTTTCAGACGCACGCCTCAGACATACTGGAAATACGGTATAACATTCTCCTTCCTTAGAAACATTCGTCCCGAATGTTCCTTCCCAAGACAGCTTATCGATAAGGTTCTCATAACTTAAATATTGCAAATGCCATATACGCCACAAACAACACTTAGGCATATATGACAATGAAAATTTACAAGTAGGAAAGTGAATTACCCGGAGGCGCTGGGAATAGGTGAGGATACCTCGCCTCATGTCCTCCTCGCCTTCCCACGCCATCTCCTCCCGAGCTCGCTTCGCCACAAGACTTTGACTGCCACGCCCTGGTCCGCAGACGCTTAACTCCGACGATCGACATCGCTACGGAATCTCCTCATACGATAACCCCACACCGACATCGCCAATCGGTGTACCTTAGATGGATCCCCGATACATCTCCTCAAAGATAGAAACGTGAAACACCGGATGCATCGCCTCCAGACGGACGGCAGATCCAATTGTAGGCAACCTCGCTTACCTCGCGACAACTGATAGGCCCAATGTACTGGGCCGAAGCCTTTCTTCCCGAATCTCATCACACCCTTCATGGGTGACACCTTCAGAAAACCCAATCATCAACTCGAACCTGCATGCCGACGACGATGATCTCAGATACGACTGGCCGACTCGAGATGCCAATAGCCGCCTCGATAAGCTTCACCTTATCCATCGCCACGCACCAAGTCCGTCCCACTAATCGCACTCGCCTACATCGAACCAGCCTTATCGGCGATCTGCACTTCCTCCCATACAAGGCCTCATAAGGCGCCATCCAATACCGAGTGGTAGCTATTATTGTACGCAAACTCAACCAGAGGCAAATGATCCTCCCACCCTCGGTCGATAACACAGCTCGCAAAGATATCCTCAAGAGTCCGGATAAGGCGCCACCGCCCGTCTGGCTCGTGGATGGAATGTAGTACTCGTGCTCACTCGCCCCTAAACCCTTCTCGAAAGACCTCCGTAAGTTAGCCGAAACCGGGCTCCTCTCGATATGATCGAAATAGGGACTCCATGCAATCGACGATCTCTGATGTAAAGTCCGCATAATCCTCACCAAAAGTCGCCCCGACGGAAGAAAGTGGGCTGATTTCACACCGACGATAACCCATATAGAATCATGTCTCCTCCGAGCGAGGTAATCCCGCGTGATAAAGTCCATGTTGATCACCTCCCACTTCCAAGTCGATCTCTATCGCCGCAACAAACCACCGTGCCTCCGTGCTCTATCTTCACCGCCGACAACACGGCACCGAGCTACGAACTCGCAACGCCCCTCTTCGCCATCCCACCAATACACGTATCTAAGCGTCGCGGGTACATCTTGGTCGACTTCGACGGATAGAGTAACGCCGCTACCGCAGGCTTCCCAAGAACTCACAAGTCCTCAAACATCCGAACACACAACCCGCCTCAAACCTTAACACCCCATCGTGCTACCTCAAAAGCGACCCTTCCTCACGAAGAGCCGCATCACGATACCGAATCAAAACCGATCCTCGAATCGCTTTCTTCACCTCCTCGACGATGGAAGACTCGCAACCTCACGAACTCGAACCCCACCGCTATCGTAATCAATCAAACTGACACCAAGGCTCGCTAATCGATGCAAATCACGAACCATGCCCTCCTCTCTAGCCGCACATCCGATAGGCTCCCATCGACCTACGACAAGAGCATCCGCCACAACATCGCCTTCCCCGTGGTACAGATATCAACATCGTAATCCTTAAGCAACTCTAACCACCGCTCTCGTAAGTTCACTCCTCCGTCAAGATATACCGAGGCTCTGTGGTCTCGATAAATATCCACGTGAACCCCATACAAATAGTGCCTCCGATCTTCAAAGCGTGAATCACCGCCGCTAACTCCAAATCACGCGGGTAGTTCCTCGTGTTTCTTAAGTCGCCGACGCGTGACGCTTATAACTCTACCTCACCGCATCAACACACATCCCACCGATGCCCGACGCATCACAATACACGACATAACCATCCGACCCTCCGAAGAGTAAGAACTGGGCGGCCGCCGCCTCCTTTAGTAATCGAAACCCCGCCACACGCATCACCATCAAACTTAGCCGCTTTCCGAGTCACCTAGTCAATGGTGCAGATAGAAGCAAACTTCTACGAACCGATAATATCCTCGCAAGGCCTGTAAAACTACGCACTGCTTGAGTAGTAGTTCAGGCAAGTCCCGATCGCTTCGATTCGCCAGATCCACTAATGCCATCGGCCCATAATATGCCCAAGAAAAGCCACCAAGTCAACCAAAACTCACATTTGGAAAACTTGGCGATAATCGGGCTGTCCTGAGAACTCACAAGATAAGCCTCAAATGCTCAGATGCTTCCGCCTCGAGCGAATAAACCAAGATATCATCAATGAACACTATCACAAACGTGTCCAAAATGGTTTGAACACTCGTTCATCAAATCCATGAATACCACGAGTATCGTCAATCCAAAAGACATGACTCAACTCATAATGCCCGCACGTCCGAATGCAATCTAGGACATCCGCCTCTCGACTGCACTGATGATAGCCCGATCGCAGATCAATCTTGAGAAACATCTCGCACTCGCAATCGGTCGAACAAATCATCAATCTCGGAAGGGGTATTCGTTTAATGGTCACCTTGTTCACCGTCAGAATCAACACACATGCGAAGGCCCCGCCCTTCTTCTTCACGAACAATACCGCGCTTCCCTGTGAGAAACACTCCGGATGGCCCTTCTCCAAAGAAATCTCTCACCGGTCCTTCAACTCTCTCAACTCGGCAGCCATTCTCAGACGCGGAATGGAAATAGCCGAGTGTCCGCAAGACATCGATACAAAACTCTATCTCCTCTCGTGAGGGATACCCGGAGGTCGCCTGAAACACGCCCGGGAACTCTCGACTATCGAATCGATCAAAATCGCACCGCAGCCTCAGTATCAAACACCCGAACGAGATGGTAGATGTACCCCTTCTGCACCATCTTCCTAGCCTCGAGGCAGAAATAAACTCTACCCTGCGATACGTTGTTCCTCCCACTCAACAACCGGCCTCAGAAACCGAACTGCATTCACTTTCTCTCGCAGCTACATTGGCGTAGCAAGAAGCTAGCCAATCCATGCCCATGATCACGCCGAAATCACCATGTCCAACTCTATCAAGTCGGCCAGGTCCGACGATCAGAATGGTCACCGACAAGCCCTATATACCCGCCGAGCTACCACCGAATCACCCATCGCGTAGCTACCTCGAGTGGTCTATGGACTGTGCTCTATCCCTATCCTACTAGCACAAGTGGGATATATAGGATGCAGTAGAACCCAGATCTATCAAAGCGCATACATCATCGAATTCAGAACCGAGCAAAGTACCGTGACGACATCAAAGCGAGGCCTCCCGATCCCGCTACCGATAAGGCATATGCGCTCGAGGACCGCGAATCGACCGCGCTTCACGACCTCGCCACACTGCTGGCCCATGAGTACTCGCGCCCGGCGAGTAATCAGAGAGATGACGGCCGCAACAGACTCGTAGCCGGGTTACCACCGCCGCTGGCCTGACAAACTCGCGAAATGACCACGCCACAAGTATAGCAAGCTCCCTGAGTACTACAGCTCCTGAATGGAATCTACCACAACGGACACACCGAGCAGACTCGATCGTTAGCACCTCGCTACCTCGAAATCAAGTCCCGGGCCCCGACCGCCTCAATACTCGCCAGACCGACAATGATGCTGGAGTGCTCGAGCCGGCTGGGTGCAACTGACTTCACGATGCCGCCCACCCTTAGGGCTACCAAAAGAACCGCCGCTCGCCTTCTTCTCACGGGCCGATATCGGCCTACCCGCGGTCTCGCGCCTCGCATCCAAGTACGCATTGAGCCTACATACGTAATGCCCATGCCGTCAAGAGACACACCCGCACAAGACTCGCCATATAATCATCTAGCCCGCGACGAGCTGTACACGGCCCTCCATATTCGCTACAATGCAGGGACATATCGAGCCAAAGAATCGAACTCGACATTGTACTCCCTAATCGCGCTCTCTGCCTCAAAGAATAAAAATTGTCGCCCGCGCCTCCTCATCCGCGAGGCAAGAAGTGCGTGAGAAAGGCCTCCAAAACTCATCCCATACTGCCGGAGGTGCATGCTCTCCTCGAAAGCTCCCACGATCAAAACCAATCGATCATGCGGTATCACGCAACGACGCGAACCGGCGTCACGGACTCTCCGACGCCCGATCACCTCATAATCCTTCAGAGCGACGGATGAACTCCTCGCGGTCATCCTCCGGCCTCGACCAGAAACTCGCGGCTACAACTCAGAAATCTCGTAGCCTCAAACTATTCGCCTCTGGTGAATCTACGGTATGATGGGCCGAATCGAATCGCCAGATTCACTGCTGTTCGCCACAATCCTAGCCAATAGTCGGGCATCTCTCAGTACCTAACCTCCGCCAGCCGCGGGATGCGAGCGGGTACTGTGGTCTCACCGGGCCGGCGGCTACGGAACTCGCCGCCTGCATAGATCGGGCCTGAGCCCTCGTGAATTTTGTCCGATCGCGCTCCTCACGCTTGCCTTCGGGGCGGGTTGCCTTTACGCGAGGCATAATCTGTAAAAGGAATACGTTAGAGGTCCAACCTATAACACGCCTCTAAAGCACGATCTCGAGTGAGAAGAATGGAAACCAATCCTAAATATCCTATAGCCTCGACATTCGCGTGGTGCACAACACACCGATAATCAAGACTTACTAGATACGGTCGTAGACACTTTTCGGATTAATCGCTCGATACTACTTTTGTCACGACTGCCCGGCTCGGATCGTGCCTTACCCGCACCCAAGTAGTCATACATCGAGTAATCAATAACATAAGACAAGACAAGAAACATTATAGAAATAAACGCTTTATCTCAAGAAAAGCTTCGCTTTCTGATATATATATAACCCAAGTTTCATAGCTACATCCCAACCGCATAATAGACTACTGCACTCTAAAGTAAATCACTATGGCGACAGTGGCTCGCCATACCTCAATGTACAAAACTATCTACAATACAGGAGATTGACGCGCAATATGCACACACTTTTAAACGCAAAGGCACGTTATCGCATCAAGTAGTATAGTCTTAGATAAGACCGAATATCGCCCTCAGATTAGGGTTCAAGTACCAACTATCTATTTTCTAGTGTCTATTTGGTGAATTAATGATCGATTGTTTGGTTTATAACTAAGAATTATTAAAGATAAGTAAATATAAAGAATTACTTGGACGTGACGAGAATAGGGTTTCTATGTATCCTCACTATCCGCTTATGCTACTTACTAACGCATTACTTATGGTATTCTTCTTTTCGAGAAAGCGTTTACTAAATCGCTTTATACTCCCGTTAGGTTATATAAACACTCAACCCCAGATTGTTCCTTACTTACCTTTCTGATAAGGGTAACTCTATAGTGAGGATTAAGAACAAAACCTAGTCGATCACGCACAATGCACAAAATTAGGGTTGTTAAGCCTCTCATCAACGCTTACAAAACTAATTGAGGTATTTTCATCCCCAATTCAAGCCTCGTCACCCAACTTACAAGATATTCACAATCCCCTTTTCGTAACTGATTAGAAATCATATAGTGATAACTAGTTGTCAATTAGTTACCAAGAATTCAACTCAATTATCGGATAGATCTCTCAATAAGAAAAATAACCATAAGCATGCATTAATTTATAACATAAGGTTCAAGAAATTCAACATAGAAAGTCTTATAAGAGAATTAGTTCCTAGCCATGAATACGACAAGAACTAATTCAAAGTTCATCATGCAAAACCGAATTAAAGAAAAGAAAAGGAAAAGAAGTACTAAGTTAATGGTATCCAATCTCCCACCAAAATCTTGAAGTCAGGTGCATGGAACCTCAAAACCGCCTAGGGTTCTCCTTTTATAGGTTTAAAACGCCTCCTTCTTTTCCTCGCAGTTCGCCCAAAAATCCGCCAAAAGACCTAATTTTTCCACGGCCGCGATGCAGATAGATAGCCGCTAAGTTCGCGATCCGTCGTGTTTTGCGCGCTCGAGATCCGCTGTTCGAGCCGCGCGCCAGATCTTCGTAGCTCTGATGTTTAGCGCCGCGCCTCGTGATCTGCTGCTCGGCGCGCGCGCCGAAGCCTTCGCTTCGAATAGTGGCGCCATGCCCTCGCTGTCGCAGGAGGCCGCGGCTGTCGGATTTTAGCCTCGCTCGCCACTTTCTCTGCTTTCACCGCATCTCCTCTTTGCCCTCTTTTTGCTCCTTTTCCGCCATTTGGCCATTTCAACCACTTTGACTCAATAGAAAGAAAACTATCCTAATACGACACTTATATGTGCAAAATGGGACAAAAGACTAACTAAACAGACTAAAAGGTGTATATAAAATACACCGATCAAATACCCTAACTTAACCTTTGCTCACTCGAGCAAAGATAGAAAGAAATAAACTAAAAGACTCAAAGAAACGAAAAATAAAAGACTTCACATTAATCACTTTTGTCGCATAAATGTTAACTAGAAAAACATGAAGGTTAGCGTATAATACGCAGGAACATATAGCATGAAATTTTCAAGACACTAAACACACGTAGCTAGATATTTCGCAAACTCATATTCATCATGCTTAATGGAAGTCAATATACTAAATCATGCATATAAATTCAAGAATTCCTATGGCATGCTTACTTGCTATTCTCCACTAATTCGATATGCATAAAAGAGATCTTCGTGACTTCGAGGTTGTAATGTAGGCTTAGGTGGTTGGTAAAAGATAGGCATTTAGGCTCATTTTTCTGTACCATAAGCTCTTTGGCTTTTCAATTTTTCCTTTTCTTTTGATTCTTTCCTTCACTTCAATTCTATCCTTCCTCTTTGTTTTGGGAGAGTGAAGTGTATTATACTAATAGCACCCCCAAACGTAGCTTTTGCCTCTTTCTTATTACTTTTCCATCGGTGCATCAAACTTGTTCACTCTTTTGTTTCTTCTTTTTTTAACACAATGTACTCCACTATTTCATATTTTCACTTATGGCACAATTTTGTGGGAATATAGGGTGTCAAAGAAGAAGTTTCAAATTTAGGCTCAATGAGGCTGACTAGGGATATTTTTAAAGTACAGGGTAGAAAAGAATGGTAAGAATTGGCTATCAAAGAAATGCCTGAGTCATCTCCCTAACATACATATCCTACTATTTCGCCTCAAATAGCAAGCAATCATAACACATAAGCATTTATCATTTAGCATGCATGACTCAAGCAAGAAACTCCAAATAGACAGATTCTGTGAGTTTTTGGCATATCTAACCTAAGTGTTTAGATAGTTGCTTTCAATTCCTTTACATTATTCCATCTTACTTCACTAGGTGTTTCTAGCAACTACAGCATACATGATCTTCGACAGGCAATTATGACTCAAAAAAGAAAAAAATTTTGGTGACTCAAAATAAACATAAAACAAATAAAAAGATTTAAATAAAACATAACATGACACACAAATAAAAACTAAAACACAAAAACACACCCCCAAACTTAAATCACACATTGTCCCCAATGTGTGTAGACTCTAAGACAGTAAAGAAAATAAGACACTTACAAACTTTGGTTAAAATGGGTGGTGGCGGTGGATAATGCATCGACTATTGGTTGAACAAGACACTCACTCGCCGATTTATTGCCTTGTTTCTTGCCGTCCTTGTACTATCGCTTGCGCGTCTGCATCATCTCCTCCGTGTTGGTACAATTGCCCTATCGTGGGCTCAAGGTTCCGCTTCTGGTTGGCGTGGCCGGGTCTCGCCTCATATCGAGCCCCTATTTCGTGCTCATCTTCATCCATGGCGCCTCGCCTGCCACGCCGTGCTCTCCGTCGTCACGGGCTGGGTCTGGGAAAGAGTGCACTATCCCATGTGACACCGCGCTGGTTTCTTTCACGAGTATTCGCGGTAGTCGTGGACCGCACTCATGTGGCATAGATCGTAATAAGCGAGCCGTGTCCCAATCCACCGCTGTCACCAACTCGCTGATTTCTTCGATGCTCGCACTATCTCTTTCCCACATCAATTATTTTTCCGCATGATTCCATATACTAGCTTAATTTCGCCTTCTCGCACTCGTGAAGGCGTGGATGGAATCACGCGCGCCGATGAAGTATAGCCAAGCCTCGTCGCTTTGTTGAATCGGGCACCGCCGTTTCTAGATCCATTTCTTCCAATCTCAAAAGCAGCCCTGTAGCTTCATCAGGTTCGCAACGTTATTCCGCCGATGTTGCTTCCTCTAGACCATGTTCTAAAATGGTTTCAATCGCTACTTTCTTCAACATCAATCGCTCCACTTGTGCATTTATACTCCCACAGCATATATAAACTCCCCTTACAAAGCACCCCCTTTCCACTCTCTCTGGAAAGTTCGCATAAAATTCACGCACCATTGTTGTGTTTACTGGTGCTATCTTCGCCGGATTGACAAATCTCTTCCACCCTGTTGACACCCAATTTTGACCCTCCTGTCCAGCCATTAACTATAAAATTACACTAATTTTGAAAAAATAATTTTTTAGGATTTTTATAATAAAATACAACAATAAAACATAAATACATGCATTAATAATTAATTTAATAATGGCATCGCGTCTTACGTAGAGTTTTAAGCATTTAGAGTCCCGCGCCCGCACTTATTAACTTTAAGCTTTGTCGTAATAATTAATAAATGCATAAAATAAATAATTTAGCGATAACGTCGTGTCAGGTAGCATAGCCGCATTTATTAGTAATCATTTGTAATTTAAAATCAATTTTAATCTGATATACGCATTTAATAGCACCGCATTTGTAAAAGCTTTAAAAACAATTCTTAAATATCATACCTGCATTTAGCATTTAAATAATTTAATCTAAGCTCGATTCAATTTTATTTTTTAACTTCGCAATAATGCATAACAATAAAATTTTAAATAATAGCGTCGCATTCTAAAGTATTAAACATTAGTTAAATAACGCGCCCGCATTTAGCACCTAAATAATTAGACTAATTTAGCACCTAATTAATTAGACTAATGTAGCACCTGGATAATTAATTTAATAGCACCTAAAACTAGCACTAATTAATTAACTAATCAAGCACCAACTAAATAGCACGCCCATTTTTTATTCTTGTAATAATTTTAATAAAGCACTTAAATAATTTGAGCACAATTTATTAATTTGCTAATTA
The DNA here is from genome assembly GCA_029844215.1 of Przewalskia tangutica. Lineage (NCBI taxonomy): Eukaryota > Viridiplantae > Streptophyta > Magnoliopsida > Solanales > Solanaceae > Przewalskia > Przewalskia tangutica. The sequence continues at coordinate 20,664,305 of CM056723.1, forward strand.
AATACCTAGAACTAACACTTAATTAAATACCTAACACTAACAGCCCACCTATTAACTAACCCACAGCCCACACCCAGCAAATTCTACCCGTGGCCCAAACCCGATCACCCAAAGAAATTTCTTTTATTTCCTTATACGCACAGCACGTGCACACTTCACAAACCCCTTTCACTTCGCCTTCAAAACACCAAAAACGCAAATTTTCTCTTACAAAACCTAAACCTAGCAACCAGCCTATCGCCGCCGGATTTCTCACGAGAATCCGGCTTCCTTTCCCACGCGGCCTCTTACCATAACCAAAGACTCCAAATCCCTTCAAATCGAACTTACCTTAACCGATTTTACACCCAAACGAATCGCCCAAAATCAATATCGAATCCAAGACTAATTTCACCATTCTCACTTTACCAATTTTAGAACCTGAGTTAGGCTATATAAACGATACGCAATAGACCAATCGGGAGACCGGGAGCAGTAGTGTCAAACCCAGTAAGATAGACAGTAATTAAGAGCACCCAATTTTCGTGACAAGAGAGTAGAGAGTGGATCGGCCGAGCACAATAAAGGCGTAACATAAGTCGAACACTCTTCCTTTTACCTTCGAGGTACCCATAGCATCGATCGCTCAGAGCTCAAGAAGGAAACAAAGAAGAACCACCGATTCAAACCTTTTCTTATCGTCGCGAAATCACCTCAAATCGCAAGATTCTCAATTCTAGCCAAAATCGAAGCAACTTTACCCCTTTATTTGCGTCGCAAAACAACTCTCCGAGTGGCTCCGACGACTTGATACGCTGCCTCGGTTCGCCGCCGGAGAAGGTAAATTAGAATTCTTCTCAGTTGCTTATTTTCCTTGTTTTCGTGTTTTATCATCGATTTAATTACCGCTTGTAAATGTCCGAGTATGATGTCGACAATCTGTCCGTAGTTGATTCAGTGCACAAAAAATATTGTTAGATTTATATCTAATATCGTATGTCAAAAAAGGGGTTAACAACTTGTTGCAAGGAAACTGTGATAATGTTTAGATTGATTACTTTGGTATAATTGCTCATTAGGTCGAGTTTGTTAAATACGCAGCTTAAGTTATCATCGTGTTCCTGCTCCAAAGGCAATCTATAGTTCCATTTCACGTAGAAAGCTTATATATGGCATAACTGATATACCCTCAAATGGAAGGTCCAAACAGATACTAACCAAGGGAGATATCCATGGCCTAATGCTTAGTATTCTCATTCACCGCCCAAATTAGATCTTCATGTCTAAATTGCCTATTATACCGCTTTGTGTGTTTGCTTGCCGTTCTCAATACCGCTTATAAACGCCATGTCACAACTATATGTTCACCCGCATCAAACGGGTCTCGCCTATATGAACTGCTACTCGCTTGGTCCATTCTCATACCCATTCTGCTCGCCTCGCAGCCCGTAGTTGGCTAAGTATTGTGTCCAGCTTTATACGTGATAGCAAGTCGCAGATCCGAATTCCCCGATAGCACGTCCGCCTCTCAAGCTCTTTTCAGTGTCTACTAGTACTTAAGTGAACGGTTTGGCGGAGTTTTTCACATCCAGCTTAACTGCTTTGAATGGTAATACTGCTTTAAATGTTGTTTGGTAAATATGTCAATGCTATAAAGAACATTGTTGTGGCATCACTATGCTTACATAGCCCGAATCGGGATCCATTCTTAGCTTAAGGAATAAGCTCTTCTCGCTTGTTTATTATGCATATCTAAATTGGCAATTAAATTGTGCGTGTCGATTATGTTTCACGCTGCGAGTCTGATCCATTTTGTTAGTCGAACAAGCTCTTCGCTTGCTAGAATCGCCAAATACAGACGTTGAATAGAAATCGCAAATTGAATCTTTTATGTTTGCCGTTGGTCATACGAAACCAGATGTAGGTTCGTGAAGCCTCAATAATCAACGCATATACGCACGTGTTTAGTGTTCAATTATTCATGTCCTATATTATCGGGAGTGCATACTAATCCTTATCATTTTCCTTTTATACGGTAATGACGGAGCAAAATGCGAGTCTCATAGCGAGACTCACCAGGCTTTCCATCAATCAAGATCCGCATTCACCCGCATTTGTGTGTATCTTGCATTCCGCCGTAAATTCCTAAGACCAAATAGGACGACGATGTCGCCACGCTGCCTCGAAGCCACGATCATATCCACCTTTATCTTGTTTGTTAAATTGTTGCCTAATTATTTAATTTGTAATTAATAGTCGTTTAGAACAATTAATCCTTGAATACACGAATCATGTAGTTTTAAAATTGGAAATGCTTTAATTTGTTTATCTTAGACTTGTCATTTATTTCTCACCTTGCGAATTATTAAAATTACGATCTAAAACTAACGCTCACTTCTTTAATTTCACAAATAAATCTACGCCCATAAACCAAACTTCATACCATCTTTTACAAATAATATAAATACCTTTAATACCCTAGCATCTTTTCTATTTTAGCACCCTTGGCATCTTAAAATCTTCAAGTCTTTAAACGCTTAACATTTTAGTTTTATTATTTTCCAACCCTTTTATTAAACACCGTGAGTTTAGAAAAGAAACGTCATACTAAATAGTATAAATAAAGATCTTGCACCTTTAGCATCTTTTAAGCTTGCAAGCATTTTAACACTTTTAGCATCTTCTTTAAAACTTAGCATTCCTGTTAGTACTTTAGCATTTTAATATTCTAGCACTTTTGCGCTTTTAGCCTTTAACCTTTAAACATTTTAACATTTTTTAGCATTTTGTTAAGCGGGGAGAGCTTTTACTTTGCATTTTTAAAAAAAACATAATAATTACCCTAGGTTTGGCAGGACAACCGCAAGTTAGCGGATCTTAGAGGGTGCCTAACCCCTTCCCTCTAGATTAATAAAGAACCCTTACCCAGAATCTCATTAAGTTTAGCAGACCATTAAAATGGAGTTAATGTTTTTCTTTAAACTAGTTAAACATTTAGGTGTCCTAATTCACCCCAATTAATTAGGTGGCGACTCCGCGAACCCCTAGCATTCTAGCAACCCTTTAGCATTTTAAATTTTAGCACCCTTTAAACTTTAGCATCTTAGTATTTTAGCACTTTTGCAATTCTAGCATTCTTTTAAAAACATTTTTAACATTTCTTATTAAGCGTGGCTCGCTTATTTTAGAATGCCGCTACGAAAAGGGCGACAGTAAATGGCGACTCTGGGAATTTAGGTTCTTAACCACAATGCACCTAGGATAATTATTTGGCAATTATTTTGCATTTACATTTCATGGTTGTATTTTGTTATTTTTTTGCTACCGCTTATCGCTTCCTTAAACCGCATTCCGCCATATTTCTTCCACTGAAAATTCACACAATCACACACTACATGCGAGGTGCGCTGGGTGCATCAAGAAAATTCTTTCTTCAAAATCCAAATTTAGAGAGTCGGTAATATACGCGAGTGCCCGCCTAACCGCGTCGCAGAAATTTCTCACTCGAGTAGTCCGCCGAACTCAAGGCCTAGAAAAGCCAAATCTTAGCAAACTTAAGATAGAGCTATACCACCCTTATTTTAGTACATGCATGCATTTACCTTGTGCTGGCCTGGCCTCGCATCGACACCACAATTAGAAGACACTGCTTGTCGACGGTTTCTCAACCCAACGATCAACCAAAGATATCACGCAGAGCGACATTGACGTAAAAATCCAAACCCAATCATGACATGCTGAAATTGGGAAAAGTGCACCGCCATTTGGTCGCCATTGCCAACAAAGGCATTATAGTTGGACGACTTGGACAAATCCGCCATAATCTCGCATGTTGACGCTAGGCTTACCGCATAAAGAGGTCCCCGCGTGTTAGAAACGCTCAATATGCTATGCGATATATCCGCTACATACTTGCAAATTATGTGCTTTATGCTAACACCGCTTGTTGCATTTTTAGAAAGATTTATCATCCTCCCCAAAGGGTCGGTTCAGATTTGACTAAGCAACGGCAGAGCATCAATATTTCACAAGATCAAAGCGTACGCCCAAAGAATACGATCGATTCAAGGACATCCGAAATGAACTAGCCTGACTCGCTCGTTCCTATAAGCAAAGCAGAGGTCTCGCGAGAGAAAGACAAGATAGATCCAAATGAGCAACTCGCACAATTACTACAACAATGGCAACCCCGCAGCCGAAAGCACTCACCGCAAATAACCAAAGTAATGAACTACGTTAGACTGATTCTCATGATACGTAGGCGCCACATCGCTTCGGCCCCACCTTTAGAAAAATCCAATTTCTCTTTTGCTTGTAATGAACTACGTTAGACCTGATTCCTCGCGGATACGTAGGCGCCACATCGCTTGGCCCCACCTTTAGAAAAATCCAATTTCTCTTTGCTTGTAATGAACTACGCTTGACCCGATTCCCTTAGCTGATACGAGGCGCCGCCTCGCCGGTCCCACATCTAGAAATTTTTTAATTACACCCAATATTCGCTTGTAATGAACTACGCTCGACCGATTCCTCACGGGATACGAGCGCCTAAATCGGCTTCGCCACACCATTAGGAAACTTTCCTTTGCTTGAAAATGACAAGAATGCACATAGCCTACAAGCAACTACATCGAGACCCATTTTAGACCGTACACCCTTTTTCAAATCGACGGTAGGAAACCGCATATGGTTGCAAGTCCAAACAAGCTGCACGCAGATATCGCGAACAAGGCAAAGAAAGTCAAATATGAATCGACCCCCAAAACTCATAAATTTTTCTCTCGAGCATGTGTCTTTTTAATGTGGCCGAAAGTGCAACACCAAGGTAAAATACGACGAAGCGTCTTTTCCGTAAGTGAAAAGCAAAGAAAGGCGGAGGATGACAACAATCCAAAGTCCGCAGCAAGAGCAGCAAAGAAGCAGTAAAGCGGCATCAACAATCAAGAATCAAGGTTCAGAGTTCCGCAACAAAACCTAGCGCATCAACTCAAGCATAAAGACAAATTGGCAACCCACGCATCGCACACAGCAAAGGCATCATGACAATTCGTCAGCTGCAACGTTCAGCATGTCCGTGCAAAGACAACATCTCAAGGACGACATCTCTACCCATAAATTGCACTTCTCATATGTAGTTATCATTTCATTTAAACAGGTATACACTAACGTCTTTTCTCAAGCTTAGCTTGCAGGAGCATTCATTCTACAGAACAAGAACACGCCCGCATAACGACGCGGATCGCAAGTCCACGCAACGACGCCAAGAAGAACACGCCCGCATAACGACGTAATCGAAGTCCATGCAACGACGCCACAGAAGAACACGCCCGCATAACGACGTGATCGCAAGTCCACGCAACGACGCCAAAGAAGAACACGCCCGCATAACGACGTAATCGCAAGTCCACGCAACGACGCCAAGAAGAACACGCCCGCATAACGACGCGATCGCAAGTCCACGCAACGACGCCAAAGAAGAACACGCCCGCATAACGACGTGATCGAAGTCCACGCAACGACGCCGCAAAGAACATCGCCCGCATAACGACGCGATCGAAGTCCACGCAACGACGCCAAAGAAGAACACGCCCGCATAACGACGCGATCGCAGTCCACGCAACGACGCCAAAGAAGAACACGCCCGCATAACGATGTGATCGCAAGTCCACGCAACGACGCCAAAGAAGAACACGCCCGCATAACGACGTGATCGCAAGTCCACGCAACGACGCCAAGAAGAATATCGCCCGCATAACGACGCGGATCGCAAGTCCACGCAACGACGCCAAGCAGAATACGCCCAAACAACGACGCGACAAGCGATACCACGCAACGACGCCAAAGAAGAACACGCCCAAACAACGACGTAATCAAGAAGTCCATGCAACGACGCCAAAGAAGAACACGCCCGCATAACGACGAATCAAGAAGTCCACGCAACGACGCCAAGAAGAACACGCCAGTAACGACGTTATCAAGACAAAGAAGTCTACGCAACGACGCCAAAGAAGAACATCGCCCAAGCGACACAAGACAACAAGTCCGAAACGACGCCATCATTAGCATATCACGCAGGACGATTTCTATACTCCCGAAATTGCATTTTACGCACGCTTTATTATTTTGTCTTAGCAAGCATGCACTAACTCTTTCGAGCTTTAGTACACAGGACATTTGCGCAAGGACGACATATCCGCGCTCTATTGCAAAAGCGTCTCGCAAGTGGCGAAGCCACAAGATTTGCAACATCGCATCAACACAACAGCATCGCGCTTTGCAGATAACCTTTTCTACTCACAGCTACATTGTTTTAAAATTATTTCGCTTTAGCGCTTATGCACTAACCGCTTGTTCAAGTCTTAGCACGCAGCAGCAGAGCACAACGTGATTTTCTCTACAACAACCGGCAATCTGTCGGGCCAACCTTCTCAACGATCGCGTGTCGACTCTGCCGCTTGGCCCACTCGCCCACACCACCATGTAGCCCAAAGACCATAAGCCATACAGACACCCGTGTTCAAGCCGCTTATTTTCTTTACTTTTGATTATAACCCAAAGTGTCGCCATAACTCGACATCGACACTTTAAGTCCGCGTTAGCTCGCCTCGTATTTTGACCACGGTAGCCTGCAGAGCCATAACTCGACACGACATCTTTAAGCCCGCGTTAGCCCGCTCTCGTTGATTGACGTAGCCCAAAGGTCGCCATAACTCGACATCGGGACGCTTTTTGATTTTAAGGCCACCTTGTTTACCGCCAAAGATTTCGCACTTCAAGATCGAGACAAAATCAAGCATGAGTCAACGCCTTTGTCCAAGATTCTTCCATCATCTCCATACAAAGAGGACATCCGCTGACACCCAATTTTGACCTCTCCGTCCACCATTAACTATAAAATTACACTAATTTTGAAAAATAATTTTTAGGATTTTTATAATAAAATACAACAATAAAACATAAATACATGCATTAATAATTAATTTAATAATGGCATCGCGTTACGTAGTTTTAAGCATTTAGAGTCCCGCTACCGCACTTATTAACTTTAAGCTTTGTCGTAATAATTAATAAATGCATAAAATAAATAATTTAGCGATAACGCCGTGTCGTAGCATAGCCGCATTTATTAGTAATCATTTGTAATTTAAAATCAATTTTAACTGATATACGCATTTAATAGCACCGCATTTGTAAAAGCTTTAAAACAATTCTTAAATATCATACTGCATTTAGCATTTAAATAATTTAATCTAAGCTCGATTCAATTTTATTTTTAACTTCGCAATAATGCATAACAATAAAATTTTAAATAATAGCGATTCTAAAGTATTAAACATTAGTTAAATAACGCTCCGCATTTAGCACCTAAATAATTAGACTAATTTAGCACCTAATTAATTAGACTAATGTAGCACGGATAATTAATTTAATAGACCTAAAACTAGCACTAATTAATTAACTAATCAAGCACCAACTAAATAGCACGCCCATTTTTTATTCTTGTAATAATTTTAATAAAGCACTTAAATAATTTGAGCACAATTTATTAATTTGCTAATTAAATACCTAGAACTAACACTTAATTAAATACCTAACACTAACAAATTTCACCTATTAACTAACCCACACCACACCCGCAAATTTCTACCCGTGGCCCAAACCCGATCACCAAAGAAATTTTTATTTCCCTTATACGACAGCACAGTGCACAATTTCACAAACCCCTTTCACTTCGCCTTCAAAACACCAAAAACGCAAATTTTCTCTTACAAAACCTAAACCTAAGAACTGCCAGCCTATCGCCGCCGATTTCTCACGAGAATCCGGCTTCCTTTCCCACGCGCTCCTCTTACCATAACCAAGACTCCAAATCCCTTCAAATCGAACTTACCTTAACCGATTTTACACCCAAACGAATCGCCCAAAATCAATATCGAATCAAGACTAATTTCACCATTCTCACTTTACCAATTTTAGAACCTAGAGTTAGGCTATATAAACGATACGCAATAGACCAATCGGAGACCGGAGCAGAGGTGTCAAACCCAAGAAGATAGACAGATTAAGAGTACCCAATTTTCGTGACAAGAGTAGAGAGAGGATCTACGAGCACAATAGTAAGGTAAGATAAGTCTAACACTCTTCCTTTTACCTTCGAGGGTACCCATAGCATCGATCGTCTAGAGCTCAGTAAGGAAACAGCAAGAACCACCGATTCGAAACCTTTTCTTATTGGTCGCAAATCGCCTCAAATCGCAAAGATTCTCAATTTAGCCAAAATCAAGAAGCAACTTTACTCCTTTATTTGCGTCAGAAACAACTCTCCGAGTGGTTCGACGACTTGATACGCCGCTCGGTTCGCCGAGAAGGTAAATTAATTCTTCTCGCTGCTTATTTTCCTTGTTTTCGCGTGTTTTATCATCGATTTAATTACCGCTTGTAAATGTCCGAGTATGATGTTGGGACAATCTGTCCGTAGTTGATTCATTCACAAAAATATTGTTAGATTTATATCTAATATCGATGTCAAAAAGGGTTAACAACTTGTTGCAAGGAAATCGTGATAATGTTTAGATTGATTACTTTCGTATAATTGCTCATTAGGTTGAGTTTGTTAAATACGCAGCTTAAGTTATCATCGTGTTCTGCTCCAGGCAATCTATAGTTCCATTTCTCATGTAAAGTTTATATATGGCATAACTGATATACCCGAAATGGAAGGTCCAAACAGATACTAACCAAGGAGATATCCATGGCCTAATGCTTAGTATTCTCATTCATCGCCCAAATTAGATCTTCATGTCTAAATTGCCTATTATACCGCTTTGTGTTTGCTTGCGGGTTCTCAATATCGCTTATAAACGCTATGTCACAACTATATGTTCACCCGCACCAAACGGGTTCGCCATATGAATCCGCTACCTCGCTTGGTCCATTCTCATACCCATTCTGCTCGCTCCGCAGCGTTAGTTGGCTAAGTATTGTGTCCAGGTTATACGTGATAGCAAGTCGCGATCCGAATTCCTCGATAGCACGCCCGCTCTCAAGCTCTTTTGTGTCTACTAGTACTTAAGTGAATGGTTTGGTGGAGTTTTTCACATCCGCTTAACTGCTTTGAATGGTAAATATGCGCTTTAAATGTTGTTTGGTAAATATGTCAATGCTATAAAGAACATTGTCAGGCATCACTATGCTTTACATAGCCCAATCGATCCATTCTGTTAGCTTAAGGAATAAGCTCTTCCGCTTGTTTATTATGCATATCTAAATTGGCAATTAAATTGCAGTTCTGATTATGTTTCACGCTGCGAGTCTTGGATCCATTTTGTTAGTTGAACAAGCTCTTCGCTTGCTAGAATCGCCAAAGCAGCATGTTGAATAGAAATCGCAAATTGAATCTTTATGTTTGCCGCCGTCACATGAAACCAGATGTGCAGTTCTGGCTTAAATAATCAACGCATATGCATGTGTTTAGTGTTCAATTATTCATGTCCTATATTATTGGGAGTGCATACTAATCCTTATCATTTTCCTTTATACGGTACGACGGAGCAAAATGCGAGTCTCATACGAGACTCACCGTGCTTTCCATCAATCAAGATCCGTGATTCACCCGCATTTGTGTGTATCTTGCATTCCGCTTAAATTCCTAAGACCAAATAGGATGACGATGTCGCCACGCCGCCTCGAAGCCACGATCATATCCACCTTTATCTTGTTTGTTAAATTGTTGCCTAATTATTTAATTTGTAATTAATAGTCGCCTAGAACAATTAATCCTCGAATACACGAATCATGTAGTTTTAAAATTGGAAATGCTTTAATTTGTTTATCTTAGACTTGTCATTTATTTCTCACCTTGCCTGAATTATTAAAATTACGTATCTAAAACTAACGCTTCACTTCTTTAATTTCACAAATAAATCTATGGCCCATAAACCAAACTTCATACCATCTTTTTACAAATAATATAAATACCTTTAATACCCTAGCATCTTTTCTATTTTAGCACCCCTTGGCATCTTAAAATCTTCAAGTCTTTTAAACGTTTAACATTTTAGTTTTATTATTTTCCAACCCTTTTATTAAACACCGTGAGTTTAGAAAAGAAACGTCATACTAAATAGTATAAATAGCATCTTGCACCTTTAGCATCTTTTAAGCTTGCAAGCATTTTAACACTTTTAGCATCTTCTTTAAAACTTAGCATTCCTGTTAGTACTTTAGCATTTTAATATTCTAGCACTTTTGCGCTTTTAGCCTTTTAACCTTTAAACATTTTAACATTTTTTAGCATTTTGTTAAGCGGGGAGAGCTTTTACTTTGCATTTTTAAAAAAAACATAATAATTACCCTAGGTTTGGCAGACAACCAAGTTAGCGGATCTTAGAGGTGCCTAACCCCTTCCTCTAGATTAATAAAGTTAACCCTTACCTAATCTCATTAAGTTTAGCGCACCATTAAAATGGAGTTAATGTTTTTCTTTAAACTAGTTAAACATTTAGGTGTCCTAATTCACCCCAATTAATTAGGTGGCGACTCCGCGAACCCCTAGCATTCTAGCAACCCTTTAGCATTTTAAATTTTAGCACCCTTTTAAACTTTAGCATCTTTAGTATTTTAGCACTTTTGCAATTCTAGCATTCTTTTAAAAACATTTTTAACATTTCTTATTGCAGGCTCGCTTATTTTAATGCCGCCGAAAAGTATGCAGGCAAATGGCGACTCATTGGGAATTTAGGTTCTTAACCACAATGCACCTAGGATAATTATTTGGCAATTATTTTGCATTTACATTTTCAGTGTTGTATTTTGTTATTTTTTTGCTACCGCTTTATCGCTTCCTTAAACCGCATTCCGCTCATATTTCTTCCACTGAAAATTCACACAATCACACACTACATGCGAGGTGCACTGGTGCATCAAAGAAAATTCTTTCTTCAAAATCCAAATTTGAGAGTCGGAATATACGTGGAGTGCCCTGCCTAACCGCAGGTCACAGAGCCTTCTCACTCGAGTAGTCCGCTGAACTCAAGGCCTAGAAAGCCAAATCTTAGCAAACTTAAGATAGAGCTATACCACCTTTATTTTGTGGCATGCACGATTTACCTTAGCTGGTCGGCCCTCGCATCGACACCACAATTAGGAAGACACTGCTTGTCGACGGGTTTCTCAACCCAACGACCAACCAAAGATATCATGTGTAGCGTGACATTGTAAAAATCCAAACCCAATCATGACATGAAATTGGGAAAAGTGCACCGCCATTTGGTCGCCATTTCCAACAAAGGCATTATAGTTGGACGACTTGGACAAATCCGCCATAATCTCGCATAGTTGACGCTAGGCTTACCGCATAAAGAGGTCCCCGCGTGTTAGGAAACGTCAATATGCATGTGCGATATATCTCCGCTACATACTTGCAAATTACGTGCTTTATGCTAACACCGCTTGTTGCATTTTAGAAAGATTTATCATCCTCCCAAAGGCTCGTCAGATTTGACTAAGCAACGGCAGCATCAATATTTCACAAGATCAAAGGTACGGCCCAAAGAATATGACTGATTCAAGGACCGAGCTTAACGAAGCTCGGGACTCGCTCGTTCCTATAAGCAAAGCAGAGGTCTCAGGAGAGAAAGACAGCATAGATCCAGTCGAGCAACTCGCACAATTACCACAACAAATGGCAACCCTGCAGGCCGAAAGCACTCGTCACTGCAAATAACCAAAGTAATGAACTACGTTAGACCTGATTCCCTTGGCGGATACGTAGCGCCACATCGGCTTGGCCCCACCTTTTAGAAAAATCCAATTTCTCTTTGCTTGTAATGAACTACGTTAGACCCGATTCTCAAGGATACGTGGCGCCACATCGGCTTCGGTCCCACCTTTTAGAAAAAATCCAATTTCTCTTTTGCTTGTAATGAACTACGTTTGACCTGATTCCCTTAGTGGATACGTAGGCGGCCGTCTCGGCTTCGGTCCCACATCTAGAAATTTTTTAATTTCACCCAATATTCGCTTGTAATGAACTACGCTCGACGATTCCCCACGGGATACGTAGCGCCTAAATCGCTTTCGGCCACACACCATTAGGAAACTTTCCTTTGCTTGGAAAATGACAAGAATGCACATAGCCTACAAGAACTACATTCAGACCCATTTTAGACCGCACAACTTTTTCAAAATCGACTGTAGGAAACCGCATGCGGTTGCAAGTCCAAACAAGCCAGGCACGCAGATATCAAGGAACAAGGCAGCAAAGTCAAATATGAATCGACCCCCCCCCAAAACTCACAAATTTTTCTCTGAGCGCAGGTCTTTTTAACAGAAGCCGAAAGTGCAACAGCCGAAGCAGAAAATACGACGAAAGGTCTCTCCGCAGAAGCAGGAAAAGCAGCAAAGGCGGAGGATGACAACAATCCAAAGTCCGCAGCAAGAGCAGCAGCAGCAGAAAGGGGCATCAACAATCAGCAATCAAGGTTCAGAGTTCCGCAACAAAACCTAGCGCATCAACTCAAGCATAAAGACAAATTGGCAACCCACGTGACGCACACAAAAGAGAAAGGTATCACGATTTGCGTCACCGCAACGCTCAAGATGTCCGCAAAGACAACATCTCGGACGACATCTCTACCCATAAATTGCACTTCTCATACGTAGTTATCATTTCATTTAAAAGTATACACTAACGCCTTTTCTCGCTTAGCTTGCGAGCATTCATTCTACAGAATAAAGAACACGCCCGCATAACGACGTGATCGCGAAGTCCACGCAACGACGCCAAAGAAGAACACGCCCGCACAACGACGTAATCAAGAAGTCCATGCAACGACGCCGAAAGAACATCGCCCGCATAACGACGTGATCGCAAGTCCACGCAACGACGCCAAAGAAGAACACGCCCGCATAACGACGTAATCGCAAGTCCACGCAACGACGCCAGAAGAATATCGCCCGCATAACGACGTGATCGCCAAGTCCACGCAACGACGCCAAAGAAGAACACGCCTGCATAACGACGTGATCGCAAGTCCATGCAACGACGCCAAGCAGAACATCGCCCGCATAACGACGTGATCAAGAAGTCCACGCAACGACGCCAAAGAACACGCCCGCATAACGACGTGATCGCCAGTCCACGCAACGACGCCAAAGAACACGCCCGCATAACGATGCGTGATCGCAAGTCCACGCAACGACGCCAAAGAACACGCCCGCATAACGACGTGATCAGCAAGTCCACGCAACGACGCCAGCAGCAACACGTCCAGACAACGACGTGATCAGCAAGTCCACGCAACGACGCCAGCAGCAATACGTCCAAACAACGACGTTATCAGCACAGTCCACGCAACGACGCCAGCAGCAACACGTCCAGACAACGACGTAATCAGCAAGTCCACGCAACGACGCCAGCAGCAACACGCCCGCATAACGACGTAATCAAGAAGTCCATGCAACGACGCCAAGAAGAACACGCCAGTAACGACGTTATCAAGACAAAGAAGTTCACGCAACGACGCCACAAAGAATATCGCCCGCAAGCGACGCCACAAGACAACAAGTCCGAAAACGACGCCATCATTAGCATATCACGCAGGGACGATTTCTATACTCCCGAAATTGCATTTCTTACGCATGCTTTATTATTTTGTCTTAGCAGTTATGCACTAACTCTTTCTTGAGCTTTAGTACACAGGGACATTTGCGGCAAGGACGACATATCCGCGTTCTATTGCAAAAGGTCTGTGCAAGGGCGAAAGCCACAGCATTTGCAACATCGCATCAACACAACAGGCATCGCGTTTGCAGATAACCTTTCTACTCACGCTACATTGTTTTAAAATTATTTCGCCTTAGCGCATGCACTAACCGCTTGTTCAAGTCTTAGCATGCAGCAGTGAGCACAACGTGGATTTTCTCTACAAATAACCGGCAACTGTGGGGGCCAACCTTCTCAACGATCGCGTAGCGACCTGCCGCGGCCCACTCGCCCACACCACCATAGAGCCCAAAGACTATAAGCCATAGGCAGACACCCCGTGTTCAAGCCGCTTATTTTCTTTTACTTTTAGACCATAACCCAAATGTCGCCATAACTCGACACCGGGATGCTTTAAGTCCGCGTTAGCCCGCCGGTATTTTGACCATGGTAGCCCAAAGAGCCATAACTCGACATCGACATCTTTAAGCCCGCGTTAGCCGCTTCGTGTTTTGACCATGGTAGCCCAGTGTCGCCATAACTCGACATCGACGCTTTTTGATTTTTACACACTTTGTCTACCGCCAAAGATTTCGCACTGCAAGATCGAGACAAAATTGGCTATGAGTCAACGCTTTGTCCAAGATTCTTCCATCATCTCCATACAAAGAGGACATCTGACACCCAATTTTGACCCTCCCGTCCAGCCATTAACTATAAAATTACACTAATTTTGAAAAAATAATTTTTTAGGATTTTTATAATAAAATACAACAATAAAACATAAATACATGCATTAATAATTAATTTAATAATGGCATCGCGTCTTACGTAGAGTTTTAAGCATTTAGAGTCCCGCGCCCGCACTTATTAACTTTAAGCTTTGTCGTAATAATTAATAAATGCATAAAATAAATAATTTAGCGATAACGTCGTGTCAGGTAGCATAGCCGCATTTATTAGTAATCATTTGTAATTTAAAATCAATTTTAATCTGATATACGCATTTAATAGCACCGCATTTGTAAAAGCTTTAAAAACAATTCTTAAATATCATACCTGCATTTAGCATTTAAATAATTTAATCTAAGCTCGATTCAATTTTATTTTTTAACTTCGCAATAATGCATAACAATAAAATTTTAAATAATAGCGTCGCATTCTAAAGTATTAAACATTAGTTAAATAACGCGCCCGCATTTAGCACCTAAATAATTAGACTAATTTAGCACCTAATTAATTAGACTAATGTAGCACCTGGATAATTAATTTAATAGCACCTAAAACTAGCACTAATTAATTAACTAATCAAGCACCAACTAAATAGCACGCCCATTTTTTATTCTTGTAATAATTTTAATAAAGCACTTAAATAATTTGAGCACAATTTATTAATTTGCTAATTAAATACCTAGAACTAACACTTAATTAAATACCTAACACTAACAGCCCACCTATTAACTAACCCACACCCATAAATTTCTACCCGTGGCCCAAACCCGATCAGCCCAGCAGCCCTTTTATTTCCCTTATACGCACAGGCACAGGCACAGCCCACAAACCCCTTTCACTTCGTCTTCAAAACACCAAAAACGCAGCCCTTTCTCTTACAAAACCTAAACCTAGCAACAGCCACCATCGCGCTCGATTTCTCGCCGGAGAATCCGGGCTTCCCTTTCCCCACGCGGCTCCTCTTACCATAACCAGCACCCAAATCCCTTCAAATCAGAACTTACCTTAACCGATTTTACACCCAAACGAATCGTCCAAAATCAATATCGAATCAGCACCAATTTCAGCCATTCTCAGCCTTACCAATTTTAGAACCTAGAGTTAGGCTATATAAACGACATGCAATAGACCAATCGGGGAGACCGGAGCGATGATGTCAAACCCGTGAAGATAGACATGATTAAGAAGCGGTCAATTTTCGGAATGATAGAGTAGAGAGGGGGATCGGTCGAGCACAATAGGGCAGAAGCATAAGTCGAACACTCTTCCTTTTTACCTTCGAGGGTACCCATAGCATCGATCGTCTAGAGCTCAGTAAGGAAACAGCAAGAACCACCGATTCGAAACCTTTTCTTATTGGTCGCGGAAATCAGTCTCAAATCAGTAAGCATTCTCAATTCTAGCCAAAATCAGCAAGCAACTTTACCCCTTTATTTGCGTCGCAAAACAACTCTCCGAGTGGCTCCGACGACTTGATACGCTGCCTCGGTTCGCCGCCGGAGAAGGTAAATTAGAATTCTTCTCAGTTGCTTATTTTCCTTGTTTTCGCGTGTTTTATCATCGATTTAATTACTTTGCTTGTAAATGTCCGAGTATGATGTTGGGACAATCATGTCCGTAGTTGATTCATTCACAAAAATATTGTTAGATTTATATCTAATATCGTATGTCAAAAAGGGTTAACAACTTGTTGCAAGAAAGCGTGATAATGTTTAGATTGATTACTTTGGTATAATCATTGCTCATTAGGTTGAGTTTGTTAAATATGCAGCTTAAGTTATTGGTGTGTTCTGTTCAGCACAATCTATAGTTCCATTTCTCGTAGAAAGCTTATATATGGCATAATCGATATACCTCGAAATGGAAGGTCAAAGCAGATACTAACCAAGGGAGATATCCACGGCCTAATGCTTAGTATTCTCATTCACCGCCCAAATTAGATCTTCATGTCTAAATTGCCTATTATCTTGTTTGTGTTTGCTTGGGTTCTCGAATCATTTATAAACGCCATGTCACAACTATATGTTCACCCGCACAAATGGGTCTCTCGCCATATGAATCTGCTACCTGCTTGGTCCATTCTCATACCCATTCATTACGCCTCTGCAGCCCATTAGTTGGCTAAGTATTGTGTCCAGTTTATATGTGATAGCAAGTCGCGCATCTGAATTCCCCTGATAGCATGTCCGCCCTCTCAAGCTCTTTTGTGTGTCTACTAGTACTTAAGTGAATGGTTTGGTGGAGTTTTTCACATCCAGTTTAATCTGTTTTGAATGGTAACAGTCGTTTTAAATGTTGTTTGGTAAATATGTCAATGCTATAAAGAACATTGTTGTGGCATCACTATGCTTTACATAGCCTGAATTGGGATCCATTCTGTTAGCTTAAGGAATAAGCTCTTCTGTTTGTTTATTATGCATATCTAAATTGGCAATTAAATTGTGTGTGTCTGATTATGTTTCGCTGCCAGGAGTCTTTGGATCCATTTTGTTAGTTGAACAAGCTCTTACATTTTGCTAGAATCGCCAGTGCAGCATGTTGAATAGAAATCGCAAATTGAATCTTTTATGTTTCTTTGTTGGTCACATGAAACCGGATGTGTGTGTCTGAAGCCTAAATAATCAACGCATATGCATGTGTTTAGTGTTCAATTATTCATGTCCTATATTATTGGGAGTGCATACTAATCCTTATCATTTTCCTTTTACATGATGCGACGGAGAAAATGGCGAGTCTCATAGCGAGACTCACCGTGCTTTCCATCAATTGAAGATCCGCATTCACCCGCATTTGTGTATCTTGCATTCCGCCTTGAAATTCCTAAGACCAAATAGGATGAGACGATGTCGCCACGCGTCTTGGAAGCCACGATCATATCCACCTTTATCTTGTTTGTTAAATTGTTGCCTAATTATTTAATTTGTAATTAATAGGCTGTCTAGAACAATTAATCCTTGAATACATGAATCAAGCGTAGTTTTAAAATTGGAAATGCTTTAATTTGTTTATCTTAGACTTGTCATTTATTTCTCACCTTGCCTGAATTATTAAAATTACGTATCTAAAACTAACGCTTCACTTCTTTAATTTCACAAATAAATCTATGGCCCATAAACCAAACTTCATACCATCTTTTTACAAATAATATAAATACCTTTAATACCCTAGCATCTTTTCTATTTTAGCACCCCTTGGCATCTTAAAATCTTCAAGTCTTTTAAACGTTTAACATTTTAGTTTTATTATTTTCCAACCCTTTTATTAAACACCAGGAGTTTAGAAAAGAAACGTCGCGGCCGAAATAGGGCGAAATAGCATCTTGCACCTTTAGCATCTTTTAAGCTTGCAAGCATTTTAACACTTTTAGCATCTTCTTTAAAACTTAGCATTCCTGTTAGTACTTTAGCATTTTAATATTCTAGCACTTTTGCGCTTTTAGCCTTTAACCTTTAAACATTTTAACATTTTTTAGCATTTTGTTAA
Organism: Przewalskia tangutica; assembly: GCA_029844215.1. NCBI lineage: Eukaryota > Viridiplantae > Streptophyta > Magnoliopsida > Solanales > Solanaceae > Przewalskia > Przewalskia tangutica. The sequence goes on from CM056723.1 coordinate 20,682,204, forward strand.
GCGGGGAGAGCTTTTACTTTGCATTTTTAAAAAAAACATAATAATTACCCTAGGTTTGGCAGGACAACCGCAAGTTAGCGGATCTTAGAGGGTGCCTAACCCCTTCCCTCTAGATTAATAAAGAACCCTTACCCAGAATCTCATTAAGTTTAGCAGACCATTAAAATGGAGTTAATGTTTTTCTTTAAACTAGTTAAACATTTAGGTGTCCTAATTCACCCCAATTAATTAGGTGGCGACTCCGCGAACCCCTAGCATTCTAGCAACCCTTTAGCATTTTAAATTTTAGCACCCTTTTAAACTTTAGCATCTTTAGTATTTTAGCACTTTTGCAATTCTAGCATTCTTTTAAAAACATTTTTAACATTTCTTATTAAGCAGGGCTCGCTTTTATTTTAGAATGCCATAGGAAAGTACGCGACACACCCTTAGCTCTATCATAGCCCGGATGGGCTCATAAACGCCTTTCTTCCCATATGATCCCTTTGGTAATCCATTCCCTTTCTCGAATTACAGTGCCGTATCGCCTTTTGTATCTTTGGAAGGCCCGTAACTCACAAATCTATTTTCATCGATTGTGGGGTCAGTGGATGTGGATCCTCTTCTCTTCTCGTGGCCATTTTTAAACAAAATCTGCGACTTCTAATTTTTGTGGCGCAATGTCTCCTACACACTTAACAACTAGCGGCCAACACTTCAACAATGCCACAACCTCCTTTTCTACTCTTTTCTCCAACTTCACAATCACTTTTCAGCACCCAAACTATTCCAACTACAATACTCTTCCCAACTACTACCTCCTATGACTTCAAGAAAGGATTCAAGAACAAATATAGGATTACCTTTTGAGAAGATTGAGCTTGTTCTTGTTTCAATCAGTGGGTTGAGGCTATGGAATGGAGCTTTGTTGTTTGAGATAGTTGGGGTTTTGGAATTTAAGAGTTTAGGTTGTGGTTGGGTTGGATTTGTGGAGGATTTGTGGGAGAGTTTCAAATTTCGTGGGTTTTGGAGAGGAAGGTTAGGTTTTGAAGTTGGAATTGGGAAAATCTGATTACGCGTTTTAAGTTTCGATTCCCGCCTGCGCCATGCTTTTAGCCGCGCTTAAACTCTGCGCTCGCCGGACTTCTCGCGCCACATTCATATGAGCGCGCGGCTAAACTTCAAAGACTTTTCAGATATTTTGCCGCGCGGCCATCGGGCACCGCGCTCTTAAACTTCAGCATGTTCAGCTCTTTTGGCGCGCTGCCTACATCGGAAGCGCGCGCTTACCCACTTTTCTCTGAAATCCTTGCTTTTCTTCGCTTATTTCCAGCACTGCCAATCACGGCTCAAACACAAGACTCGACCGTGAGATTGTTCTGACAATATAAAATAAACTAAAGCAGAAATTAATATAACATAATTGAAAACGCTGGGTTGCCTCCCAACAAGCGTTGCCTTTTACGCTTTTAGCGGACGCAATTAACCTTTCGAGTGCCCATCGATACTTCGCGAGCTTGCAATCCACATTTATTGCTATAGGTCTCAATTTTCCTATAACTATTTGTTCAAACAGGGGCCTTAAACATACAAGTATCCCCCAAGCACACAAGATGAGTTTGTCTTTTAGGCTTCTTATTTTGTAGGAACCCGTGAAATTCTCTACATCTCTTGACTCTGGGGGTTGCCTTTGATGGTATGCAATTCCTAATTGGGAGTCATTCGTGATAGCTAGTGATGTTTCTTCTGTGATAGGTGCATGAAAAAGAATTTCCACGTAATCCAAGGTGAATAATTGGATTTCGCAATCTTTTCCTCTACACCAACTATCTCACCAAATTCCTCAATAGTTGGGTGTGATTCGTGCTCCTCAACTTGCTGTTCATCGTTGAATATGATCGCGAAGTTCTGCTATTTGCGTTTCCAACTTCTTTATACCCAACCTCATTTCGCCCATGAATCGAGCTTGGGACCTCGTGACCGAGTAGAGTTTCTCGTAATTCCTCCCTCTCTTCCTCTACGGTTGGAGCTCGATCATATCGATGAGTAATCCATATCTTCGTGATCCTCGAGATGCATCAAAACCAACAAAGAATCACGGCACCTTGTTTTCACACAATAAATACATAAAACAAACAAAATTAAAAAAAACTATACATAAAACCAAATTAGAAATTAAAAATAGATAATTTTGATATTGAACTAATGCCTAATCCCCGGCAACGGCGCCAAAAACTTGATGCGCGTAATATGCACACACTTTTAAACGCAAGTGCACGTTATCGTATCAAGTAGTATAGTCTTAGATAAGACCAATATCGTCTACAGGATTAGGGTTCAAGTACCAACTATCTATTTTCTAGTGTCTATTTGGTGAATTAATGATTGATTGTTTGGTTTATAACTAAGAATTATTAAAGATAAGTAAATATAAAGAATTACTTGGATGTGATGAGAATAGTACTTATGTATCCTCACTATCCGCTTATGCTACTTACTAATGCATTACTTATGGTATTCTTCTTTTGGAGAAAGCGGGTTTCGTAAATCGCTTTATACTCCCGTTAGGTTATATAAACACTCAACCCAAGATTGTTCCTTACCTACCTTTCTGATAAGGGTAACTCTATAGGAGGATTAAGAACAAAACCTAGTCGATCGTCACGCACAATGCGCAAAATTAGGGTTGTTAAGCCTCTCATCAACGCTTACAAAACTAATTGAGGTATTTTATACCCAATTCAAGCCTGTCTACCCAACTTACAAAGATATTCACAATCCCCTTTTCGTAACTGATTAGAAATCATATAGTGATAACTAGTTGTCAATTAGTTACCAAGAATTCAACTCAATTATTGGATAGATCTCTCAATAAGAAAAATAACCATAAGCATGCATTAATTTATAACATAAGGTTCAAGAAATTCAACATAAAAAGCCCTATAAGAGAATTAGTTCCTAGCCATGAATATGACAAGAACTAATTCAAAGTTCATCATGCAAAACCGAATTAAAGAAAGAAAAGGAAAAGAAAGTACTAAGTTAATGGTATCCAATCTCAACCAAAATCTTGAGTTGTGCGGAAGGGAACCTCAAAATCGCCTAGGTTCTCCTTTATAGGTTTAAAAACGCCTCCTTCTTTTCCTCGCAGTTCGCCTAAAAATCCGCCAAAAGACCTAATTTTTCAGCGTCGGCGCCGCGCCACGCAGATAGCGCCGCGCGGAAGTTGCGATCCGTCGGTGTTTTGGCGCGCCGATATCTGCTGTTGAGCGCGCCAGATCTTCTGAGCTCTCGGATGTTTAGCGCCGCGCCCTGCATCTTGTCGGGTAGCCATGCGCGGAGTCTTCGCCTTCGAATAGTGGCGCGCGGCCTCGCTTTTAGCTGCGGGGCGCCGCGACAGTCTGGATTTTAGCCTCGTTCGCCACTTTCTCAAGCTCTTCATCTCCTTTTGCCCTCTTTTTGCTCCTTTTCCGCCATTTGGCCATTTCAACCACTTTGACTCAATAGAAAGAAAAACTATCCTAATACGACACTTATATGTGCAAAATGGGACAAAAGACTAACTAAAGCAGACTCAAAAAGTGTATATAAAATACACCGATCAGAGATCATACCCAAAAGTAGAGCCTCCGGAGAAGATGGAGCTCCTGACACCAAAGCAAAGATCCTAAGGATGTGGATCTAGCACCTGCTTGCCCTTACTGCAGCATTTAACGCAGCCCCGAAGGAGGTCAAGATAACAGTACCAAGTATGTGAAACTGTAAAGTACTTAAATGAAATCAAGTATTTAAAACCATTTGCAAATACAATCAGTTCAGTTGCACATAATGCCATATCACAAAGCAAACAATAATAGGTAAACTGTAACAGGTCTTTTCTAGGCCGTGAATGATCGAAGCAAGGCCAATCGCCCATAGTATCATTATGCTCGCTAGTCCTCGACTTCCCGCACCGCATAGTCACAATGCACCCGCACGAGGTATTCTCGTGACGGGGTTAGCTAACCCCTGATTCTCCTCGACTCCGCAAACCGCATAGTCTCAATAGACCGCGATAGTCACGCATCGTATAGGCATCCGCGTCGGGCTAAAACACCCGAATGATCAACTCGAACTCCGTAGCTCGCGATAGTCACATAGATCGCATAGCCGTATAGACGCGTCAAGGGTGAGCCACCTGTATAATAAGTCAAGGGTAGGTGATATAATAAGATAACAGACTTACCGCTTAGCAACGTAAGCAAAGAATGACCCCTTTCAAAGATTATAAGACACTAACACAGTAGCGTCATAATATGTCTACTTATCAAACAATCTTATTACACTTACAGAATCAATACAAGGCTTTTATAAACAAACAAGTAAACATTCCTTTTATCTTTCTTAAGTTGTTATACCTAACTTCCCATAAAGCTAGTATAACTCTTAAGCTTTTGTTTTAAAACCAAATATTTCTCTTACGTTAAAAATGATTCAAGATTCTTTTGAAATGCATCAGATTCTTATTATTCGTGCTTAAGTCAAAAGACATTGCCGTAGTTATTATTCGTGCTTAAGTCAAAAGACATTGTCAGTAGTTATTATTCGCTTAACACGTACGCTCTACCGTACTATATATATATATCTTAAAATATCATGCTTAAGAGTATAGGAAGAATCACATACCTTCTACGAAAACCTCCCAAGTCGAATATGTCGCGCAGAGAATCAAATTATAATACCAAATACGCCTATCAACGCTCTAGACATCGTATAAAGCTCTAAGCGGAGGGTTCTCTATTCTATGGGAATTTGGGCAGACTTCCCTACTGCCTAAGCTATACATCTCAGAAAAACATTCTATGTGAGTATAGTTCAATTATTCTTCTTTTATACCCTTCTACTGTGATAACAGTTCAATTCTATTTTGTAATATCCTTCTAAGTATTTATACTTATTCCTATACTTCTACAGTATGCATTCTTTAATTACAAAAGAAGGATAAGTTTATTTACATCGATAAGCCCAAAAATTATCCAAGTTAAACGTCGCTCCTGAGCAAGGTTTAGCTCCTAATTTGTACGCTCCGATAGCTCCAAGAACCCTTAGAAGTTCTTCCCAACTTCAACTAAGTACTAAGGGATTTGGGATCCATGCTCGCCAGGAGTGATAAGCATAGGAGGCGTGCCCGAAGGGCAGCGGCAGCAGTGTGGTTCCCGTCGCGTCATTGAGATCTGCAGGGTGGCGGGTACTTCGACTGCCTTGTATCAGGTGAAGAGAAGGGGGAAATTCCATCATCTCGTATTGTACTGTGCCGTATCAGACCAGATAGATCTATTGAGTGAGAGAAAGGGAGAAAACTATAATTAGATGGTTGGGAAGAAGGGAAGTGACTGGGCCCTATCACAAAATGAGCAAGTTAGCGACTTGTCAAAGCTTAGTGGTATGTTTTGTCGGGAAAATAATGTTTTTCAGCGGGAGTCTCATCTGGGTGGTTGGTTCAGTCGCTTTCGAGAACTCAAATTGACGGTTGATAACCCACATCGGAAGGCATTATACCTAATAAGGCCGATACTTTGGATCCTGCTTGGACGAAACGGAAGATATTGTCAATAAATAGAAGTACGTCTTGCTCATTAACATCTCGAAAATATTCCGCCATAGTTAGAGCAATCAAACTAACTCTCATACGAGTTCCCGGTGGTTCATTCATTTGACCGTAAACTAGGGCCATTTCGAAATGTCCGCTTCAACCGCTCTTTCACCTCCCAAAGAGCAAAGTTGGCTTGATGAGGAGCAATAAAATGGCTACGCGGTACAGCAAGAAAACGGAGGAAGGCCCACATAATGCCCAGGGGTCCTCTCTCTTCCTCATTCTATTTCTGACTTATGGATTGCATTAAGAAAAACATCATTTCCTTTCTTTTGCTACCTGTCCCCCTTTTCACAGGATCTTCCTTTTGTCCCCAGGGGTCGATCAAACTAGAAATATCAGAAGTTGATTCGTCGAGTCGAGACAGGTCGGGACTGGGTTTTGCACTCTTTCCACTGGTTTTACCGGTTAGATGACTGGTGGCGGGATTTATCCTCTCTCTCTTTTAGTCTCGTAGCCCCTTGGCTGTTAATCGATCACCCCTTGGCTTGGTCTTTGGTTAGGGGTCGGGTTTCCAGATCAACATATACACGAAAAAAGGATCGAGCGACCTAAGGGTAGAGCTAGAGTCCGGAGCTACCGAAGGAATCGACCTATTTTATTTGCTTCAACCAGCTGCTTTGCGGACTGCTCTTGCCCCCCGCCCGGAAATAGAGAACCAAGCCCCTTTCTGATCCATTCATTTCTGCAAGTAGGGAGGATCCAGAGCGTTGCCCCCTCATATTCGAGGTCGGATGGCCGCGCCCCACAAGCACCCAACCTTCTTTTTGCTCTTCCTTTGGTTTGCCTCCCCGAACGCGCCACTTAGGAGCCCGTTTTTCTTTCTTTTATGAATGTTATAACTCCTAATTCTTTGGTAGCGGACCTATTTGATAGTTCGACCCTTATCCCCCGTCTAACTCAACTATTCGACTGTACGACTATTGTGATAGCCAGAGAAAGGAGGGATATCGCCTTCCTTTACCATCTGGCGATTGAAAACAAAAGTGCTTCCAGGTACATGGCTCCTATTCCATCCGAGCCCGACCTTTCTAACAAGCCCTTACCGGCCAGCATAGCTAACTAGATGGCTTTAGATATGTGCTCATCGACCTTCTGATGAAATCATTGAAGAAGACTCTTTCAGACTCGTTCGTAGCACCTACGACAGGATCCGTCATCTTGGCATGAATTGCTTTAAAATTGGGAACCTACGGGTTTTTAAGATTTTCAAGTGGAGAAGGCCCAAGTCTTTCATATTTCCATGAGCATGCAAGAACGAAAGAAGAGCAAGTATTCCCTGTTGATCACTACCTGTGAGAAAAATCTCATCGACATATAAAATAAGGTAGATACTATCCCCAGATGTGTGACGAATGAATAAAGAGGTATCACAGACACTGCCATGAAATCCCTTTAGAGCACAATATCCCACTCCATGGCATGACACCTTTCGCTCATCCATTCCGCCCGTCCAGACGCGGCGCTTGTCAACAAGATTCTAAGGTGCTTCACCGGAAGAAAGATTCCCCAAAATGCGATTCATATTAGTTATGTCACCAACCTCTTTTCATATAATCGTTTGTTATAGGAATTGGATGTTCGATATTTCGGTGGTATACTCTACTATAACTTGTTTACCTGTGTCGTGGGGTACGGTCAGTTCACCAGCCAAGGAAAAAGAGAGGATACCTATACATCGCCACCCGATATCTTGCTGATAGGTACAAAGCGAGTGGCTTACCGATTATGGGTGTCGTTAGGGTGAGTGACTTTATCAACTCTTGCTTAACGGCATCGAAGATGATCTGGTAGCAATGAGGCAGCAAAGAGAGAGCCTTTCCAGCATCCCGGAAATTGTTTGTCGCTTCGCACCTTAACGTTTTCTCCGCTCGGGAGAGGAAAGACCGGGAAGCATCTCCTGCTAAAAAATTCGAATATTCTTTTCTTTTGAGACTTGGAACAACGGACGGGCATTTTCATCTATTTCTATAGATCAAGGGGAAATCTCGCAGAGCTTTCTCTCAGATACGATTCTGCTCCCCCGAAATCTGACTTTCAATTGCCAGTTTGAACACGAAAAGCAAGTTTGGGAATTGTACCGGACCAATGCTACGAGCTTCCGGAATCCAATGGAATCTTCATAAAGTCGATCATTACGAGTGTTACAATTCATTCGATTGGTAGGTCCTATCGATTCATAGCCTCTCGAGCATAACCCATATTCATGCAAGGATTGGTGATTGAGGATCCATACAGAGTTTTATGAAATATCTTAGAGATCAAGGAACATATGCTTTCTTCAGGAAATATGAATACTTTTTGGTAAGGACAAGGGGTGTACCAAATTCTGAGCAACAAGAACGGGGTGAACCAAACTCCTCTATACTCTGCTTCTGTACTTGAACGGGATAAAGTGGCTTGTCTCTTGGCAGATCAAGAAATAAGATTATCCCCTAAAAATACATAGTAGCCGGAGGTGGAGAGTCGTGTGTCCAGACAGCCTGCCCAATCAGCATCCGTATATGATAACAATCTGGCCGGTGCTGAGGGGTATAGATGTAATCCACAATCAAGTGTGCCCTTAACATATCAAATGATACGTTTAAGAGCAGTAAAATGAGGCTCTCTGGAGGCATGCATAAATAAGCATACCTGCTGGACATCATAAGCAATATCAAACCTGGTGAAAGTAAGATACTGAAGTGCACCAGCTAGACTCATATAAAGGGTAAGATCTGCCACTAAATCACCATCAACTGCACTAAGCTTCGATTTAGAGTCAATCAGAGTAGACATAATTTTGCAATTAGCCATCTTAGTTATGTATATGATCTCCCATACATACTTACACTGGCAAAGAAACATATTGTCTGCAGACCAAGTCACTGAGATCCCAAAAAAATAAGTCGAATTTCCCAAGTCAGTCATAGCAAATTCAGTTTTAAGCAGTCCAATAATATCATTTTTCAACCCGTCAGAAGAGGCAGTAAGAACAATGTCATCCATATATAATAATAAATAAGCAATGTTACTACCTCTATGAAAAATAAATAAATAATTATCACACTTGTTGCATGAAAACTCAATCTGCATAATGTACTGTGCAAATCGATCATATCACACTCTAGAGGCATGTTTTAAACCATAAAGTGACATACGGAGACGACATACAAACTGAGGGGTTGCAGGATGAACAAAACCAGGCGGCTGGTGCATGTAAACAGTTTCTTTCAGATCCCCATGTAGAAATGTTTTCTTCACATCAAGCTGATGAATCGACCAATGTTTATCCATAGCAATGCTCAAGACTGTACGAATAGTGGCATGTTTAACAACCGGACTGAATGTCTCACCACAATCAATGTCATTCGCTGATTAGTACCATTTGCCACAAGCCTTACCTTATATCTTTCTAAGTCACCACTATCTCTATACTTATGACAAAAAAGCCACATGCAACGGATTGCATTCACCCCCTCCGGCCGCATTCCAATTCGGGTTTAGTTTGGCTAATTTGGGGCTTTTGGGAATTGGGGAAAAGGTTTGTGTAGACAGATTAAATTGGACTTTGGATTTTAAAATCACGTGTTGGGCACGGGTTTTCATACGGTGTGATGATGCGGTTTGGGTATGGTGTTGTGGAAATGATACAGTGACGAAGATAGGGATCAGTGAAGGCACATGGTTGGTTGGCCGATTGTCGGTGGTGTTGGCAATTGGCGATGACAGTGATTGGACAGATGGTAGAGACGTCGGAGTTCTCTCTATGGTGGTGGGAGAGACCTCTCGATAGTGGTGGTTGTGACTGTTGGAATAGTGGTGATGGACGAATGGCCGAAACAACGCAGCGCGGATCGTCGATAGAGATCGAGCAGGCAATGGGTATAGTGGTACCGCCGAAAAGTGAAATCGCGATCGAGGGCTAGACGAAGAAACGGTGATGTGTCAAGACTCGTCTAAAAATGTGTAATCTGAATTTTGAAAATTTCGGATATTTGCGAATGGGAAGATTGATTCATCAAACGTGACGTGAGACGATGATTTTGCGGGAAGATAAGTCATAGCACAATATCCCTTATGATTGGGCGGAAAACCTAAGAACACACAGGGGTGGTGCGGGGTGCAAGTTTATGCAGGGCCGTGGAGGCAAGATTCGGGTAGCACAGGCAGCCAAATATTCGTAAGTGCTCATAAGTTGGGATCCTACGAAATAGAATTTCGGTGGGGGTTCTATTTTAGAGTGTTTGAGTAGGCAAAATATTTAGAATATATTCGACTATTTTCACAGCATAGACCCAAAAGGGAGGGAGAAAAAGGCATGAAATAGGATCGTTTGAACCATGTTATTGATAGTGCAGATGATTCGTTCGGCCTTATCATTTTGGGAGGAGGTGTGAGGACATGAGAACCGAAAAACTATGCCATTAATAGAGCAAAAATTGTGAAATGCGAAATTATTGAACTCACGACTGTTATCACATTGAAGCGATTTTATGTCTCTTTCAAATTGTGTTTTGACATAGACATGAAATGCAAGAAACTTGGCAAACACTTCAGACTTGAACTTAAGCGAATAGACCCAGACAAAGTGAGAAAAGTCACCTAACAAGACGAGATAAAATTTATGACCTAATGAGCTAGTAATGAGAGATATCCATAACCGGCATTTAATACGCAATACTGAAGATCAAATGTATGCTAACGTGTTTGCCTAAAGGACAAGAAAGACACTGTTGGATTTTTTTTTTCATTATGACAACAAATTAAATTATTGTTTCGAAGAAATGAGAGATGTCCATAAATCGGCATGAATACGTAACAGTTGAAAAAGACTGAAATGGAAGACGAACGTGTTTGCCTAAAAGACACTGTTGGACAAAATTTTCATTATGACAACGAATTAAGTTATTATTCCGAAGAACATTAAAAACATGGGCTCCTGTGTGTCCAAGTCTATTGTGTCAGGTTGACGAAGAAATTATTGCTAAAGCGGTGGGAGGAGCGACCTGGGCAGTTAGAGATGTGGGAATGTTGACACTAGCAGCGGACGTTGATAGAAAAGGGTAGAGATCACCCTCACTATTGCATCTCGTAAGGACTTTCCCGGTACGGAGGTCCGTTACAAAAAATCCAAACAGGTCAAAATTAATTGATACAGAATTATCGGTTGCAAATTTTCTAACGAATATTAGATTTTTAATAATGTTAGGAGCATATAAGACGTTATTCAGTGAGAAATTGAAATGCGGTTGTGGGGTTAGTGTGTGGTCAAATCCTTGGATTAGAATGCGATGATTGTTTCCGACCATAATAGATTGTGGAGTATTTAAATTTCGCAGTCGAGGAAGATTACCAAAATTATTGGTAAGGTGAGATGTGACGTCCACATCCATATACCACGCATTATCGAGCTGCCGAAGAATCAAAGTGCCGAATGGTTGGCCTAAAATGGATTGGGGATGACCATGAATGGACTGATGGGCTCCCAGAAATTGGGCCTGATTGATGTGTCCCGTCGAATTATATGAAGCTGACTGCATGGTTTTCAAAAAAATATTCGAAACAGCCCTCGGATAATATAATTTGGGGAAAGAAAAGTGAAAAAAATTGCAGTTTTCGGGACTGTACACTGCAGAGAAACAGAGGACGGAGGGGTACTATTTCTCGAGCAGTGAGACAGTGCACTGTTTCTCAAAAATTGTATTTTGATTAGTTTTCTCGGTTACGAAAAAAAGAGATGAAAGACTTCTGACATGTGGGTGTAAAACGAAACCAAAAGTGTTTTTTTTCCAAGAATTGAGAGGCTGATTATTAGACCATCTCCGAAAGGAGATATTGTCCTCGATAATTATACATAGTAGGTCACAATTTGAATGATATGTTGACATAAAAATAATTAGAAATTATTGAATATATAGGAGGTAATCTTGTCACGTGGAAACAATGTCTTCTGCACATAATTATCTCATGTTTTCTCTCTACTCGCGCCATGTGTCAGCCAGCGATTGACTGCCAGAAATTCATTTTCCACCACTATTTTAATTGCTATTTTTGACCAATAATTTGACCGAATATTTTTTATTATTTTTCAAGATCTATAAAAAGAGACTAAGTTTACTTCATTTGGACACCGAAATATTTTGGCTATTTTCTCCAAATTTCTATCTTCTTCCAAATTATTTGCTATTTTTTTTAATATGGATCCTAATCAAATTTTAATCTTCCTCCAAATTTTATATTTCCTAACCAACTACAAAATCTCAATATTCAACGTCCACAAAATTCTCAAAATATATCATCCAATTTTCAAATGTCATATATAATGCCAACTAATTTATGTATTGTTGTGTTTTAATATTATAATAATATTTGATAAGTGTCAAAATTAAATGAATAAGTAACTTATAATTTTATTATTATATGTGTAATAATATGAATTACAAGAATAATATCATATACAAAATAAAAAATGAGATAAAATGAATATATATGGTGGGATATATGTATTGATGTGGAGGAAAGAGAAAATGAATTATTTTATGAAATATTCCATGTTGTGGAGTGTATGTGATAAATGGAAATATTTGATGATGTGACAGATGAATAATATGATGTGGCAGGAGATAAATGTGATTTCAATTATCTCATGCTGGAGATGGTCTTAGAGAGGAAGTCAGAAAAAAATCAGCTGCCGATTTTGCTGATACCGAGGGGTTGCGAGGAGAAAGAAAAACAGGATTTATGTTTTGGTTCTGATACCATGTAAAGAATGGATTTTGGGTCTAATTCAACCTCAAAAGTTAGCTTGTAAGGTGATGATTGTCCAAATTCATATAAGTAGTTCATGTTCTCATTCTATTTTCGATGTGAGACTCTTAACACTCCCTCGCACGCCCAAACCTCGTTAACTGAAACGTGAACAATATAATTTGGGGACCTAACATCGGTGAACATAAAATTGAAATGTGCCTGACTCTGATACCATATAAAATTGTATTAATCTCATTTGAGGAGTCTTTCTCATTAATGTACAATGTGAAATCATAATACCATAAGCCCTCGTTTGGTACGTCAGACATGCGGATCAGACCGACAAAAATAATACAACGATTGGTGGCGTTGCCAATGACGATATCAGACTATTTCTATAAATAGTACACTCCAACTGCCATTTTTAGACTCCACTGGACTGTAGTAAAAATAAAAAATATAAAAAAATACAGTCCATTATATATTAATACTCTAATACCGTCAATTATATATTAATACAGTCTAGTCCATTACAATACAGTACACTCCATGCAAAATTATACCGTCCAGTGCAACGTACCAAACGAGCCCTAAAAATTCTAAATCTACCATAATTATACATCACTAAATATTACATAATATTTGAACTATAATAATATTTGTACACGTTAATAAAATTCATAAAATTTTAATTTACTCAGTGGACCATCAACATCAATTCACGAAGAAAAAACCTTATTTTTGTCATATAAGTACGGTCCCACCCCCACCCTGTCACAAATCCAGATTCTCTTGCATTTTTTTTTTTTGACGAAGGAACCCCACCACGTTTCTTCGAAATACAGACATGAAACCCCGATCGACGCAATACCGCAAATCACGCCACCGCTTAAACCACATTCGGATGCCAGCGCATGACTTCCCAAGAGCCGGCGCAGGCCAGACGTTTGAACTCATGATCGTTCTCTCACACCACCCAATGAGATACCCTCTGCGTTCAAGATCAACTGGTCTAGGCTTCGGATTGCATTTTAGTACTACTAGCTAGCACTTTATTACTTCTCACCTTTCTATTTAACTGCACAAATTTATCCAAATCCAGCACAACACATCTCTTTTCTTTGTAACTCTTTCTCTACCATTTATACTTTTTTGGTCCTAATAAAAACTGCATTTTGATTCCATTTTTCCATCTGGGTGTCCCTAATTCATTCACATTTGACTACCATTGTTGTTGTTAAGGACTAAAGAAAGATTCTTAGCCATGTCACTTACTGGAAAAAGTTACCCAGATCCACAACAAGAAAGCAGTGGAGTTACTAGTAATTACAATAGTAATAATGCATCTAATTGTTGCTCAGAAGCTTTAGCTCAATTAAAGCTTTATCAAGCTTTCATCTTTTCAGTCCCTTTATTCTTTGCATTTATATTGTTATTGTTATTCTACTTATTTTATCTTCGTCGTCAAAGAGTTGACTGGTCCTCACTAAGGATGAGGACTTCCACATTGCACACTTCTAATGAAATTGATGAGCTCTCAAGGGTATGTAAAAAGAGCATTTTTTTCTTATTTAAGATTAAATCTTATTATTATTTGTTGGTTTTGGTTGTACCAGTGTGAATTGGGATTGAAGAAGGAGGTGAGGGAAATGCTGCCTATTATTGTCTTCAAGGAGAGCTTCTCTGTTAAAGACACACAGTAAGTCTGCCCTCTTTATATTTTCTATGGACTAGATTGTGTGTTAGACTTTAGATTATGTGACTATTGGCTAGTAATTTTGATGAAGAATTAACCTAAATAGCCGCTCACCCACGTAATATATGTGTATCGCCGTATATAATCAGTATATAATCTGTGTATACCGGCTAGGAAAAGTAAACAGTGAATCTGAGACTTTTTGCTTAAAGATCCCCCTTTTTTTTATTAGTAGCCTTTCCATGCTGCTGGTCTTTAGAACTCTCTTCCAAACAATAGATCTAAACTTTAAAGTAATGAGTTTGGATGAATGCAGTTTGCGGATTATATCTATTTTTATGTCTATAAACACCCTTTAAGTTCTTTTGCATATGTATACATGGTCCGGACTGACTGTAGTACGTTTAGTTGAACCCAATGTGGAGGGCTAAATTGGAACATTTCTTAGCTTCTTGAGCCATGTAAGGACAAAAATATGTGATGCAGTGTTGTTTGATTTTTTAATACAAACTGCAGCAAATTAGATGTAGAGTTCTGCCTCAAATGTGGCAGATTGGGAATATAGATTTTTCTCCTTCTGAGTTTCATGGGATGTAATTTACGGGAGGTAGTTAGCTGTTATGTTATAGGTGAGTTATTGTTTGGTACAATTTGTAACTTGTTTTGGTGCTGTAGGGGAGTTCAATTTACACTATGGTACAAATGAGTCGAGGGTTTCTGTTGAATTTGTCTGGTTACTATGTTATAGAAGGAAAAGCAGACCATTCACTAATATTCTCCAAGAAATAGCTGGTTAAGAATCAGAAATTACAACATCTGGAAAAATTCTAGTAGATACCAACTAATATCACTAGATCTTATATCTCCCAATCAGTGAGCCCCTTCCCTGTTTGCTCTTTCTGAGTGAGAAGTGAGCTACGGAAAAAAAATTAAGCTATGTCAAGTTCCTGACCGTCATGGCATCTCCAAGTATTATCTTGTCTAAGTAAAAACAACGAGTCAGAGGGAAAGGGGTTCGGGATTTAAACTTTATGGTTCGAGCTTAGGATTCTACCACAATTACTGGGTTTGGAATCAATTATTTGTACTTATTTAATGAACTTTTAACACATATACAACGAGGGTCTATCATAAGCAACCTTCTACCTCCCAAGGTAGGGGATAAGGTCTGCGTACATTCTACCCTCCCCAGACCCCACTTGTGAGATTACACTGAGTATGTTGTTGTTGATTTAACACATATACAGGGTTCGAGCCAAAGCTACTCTGTCAAAGGATTGAGCCACCATATGTCTCTTTACACTATTTGCTCAATCTACACATCTACAATTTTTTAGCCTAGACAAGTTTTCCAAGTCCATGTAATAGCATTTGCAGCAACTTTGGTAGCGATATTAGATAGCAGCCCGATGCACTAAGCTCCCTCTATGCGGGGGTCCGGGGAAGGGCCGGACCACAAGGGTCTGTTGTACGCAACCTTACCTTGCATTTCTGCCAGAGGCTATTTCCACGACTTGAACTCATGATCTCCTGGTCACATGACATCAACTTTACCAGTTACTCAAGGCTCCCCTTCAATCTGCTAGCTATAGATGTATAAATACATACTGTAATCCTGAGATGTGAATGAAACCTCACACTTCTAGATACATGAAAACATACCATTTGTATATCCAAAATTCAATTTCAAAGATATGCTAGCATGATTCATCTCAAACTTTTCGGACTACTTGAGCCGTTATTATTCTTACACTGATATAGAGGACCAGCTAGAGTCACCACTTGCCTGCTTTGAAAGGTGTATTTGGAAAAAAAGTACCATAAATATTTTCCATCAATAATTCATGATTTCAGTAGATTTTGCAGAACTGGCAGCCAATGTGTCACATGCTAAAAATTTGCCTCTTGATGTTACACACCACAAACAATGATATGAGGATCTTCAGATGGCTGAAAACTTGTGGTAATATTTAAGTGGTCCTCACAGAAAATCATTGCTGGATCTAACACACTTTAGTTAAAAGAAGTCAATCTGTCATCATGTGAAAATGAGACCACATCCCTTAAAATGCACTATCATGAATAGCCTTTGATATTGCTGAGATTTGGTTCTAGACATTTGCTGCTTCAACCTTCATGTGCTTGTACTTGGAGCATATTTCATTTTTGGTCCTTAATACCTATATCCCCAAACCTTTAGTAAATCTGATGGTGGTTTCTGTAGCAATTGTTGTCGGGAAATGCAACACCATTTGCGTTTGTGTTATGAATATTCAAATCCATGTTGGAGAGAATAGAAAACAGCGGAGTATTTATTCTTTGAATATTAAGAAATGTCAGTTTGAAATTCTTCTTATTGACAAACTCTTTCAAGGATTGGTCTATAATTGTGCATCAATCTGCTTAGTCTCTTAATTTAACTTCCGTTTAGCTAATTTAGTTCATTTGTTCACAAGCGATGACAAAGGGAAATATTTGTTTTATCTGGATTGCACATTTATGGGGTCAGATTTATATATTGTGAAGAAAACAGAAGGTTTAGCAGACAATACTTCACTGAGTTAACATATTTAAACATTGTTTTCTAATGAAGTTTGATCTTTCATGGTACAGATGTTCAGTGTGCTTAGGGGATTACCAAGCAGATGATAAGCTTCAACAGATACCTGCTTGTGGACACACATTTCACATGGATTGCATCGACCACTGGCTAGCCACTCATAACACCTGCCCCCTCTGCCGCCATTCCATCCTTGCTCCAACTAACACTTGCATTGAAACACCTGATAGGAGCTCAGAAACAACTGAGCAAACTTCTAGTGAAGAAGATGCTGATGTAACATCTCACCAGAGCAGCTCCGAATGTTGTGGGGATCCTCAAGTAGGTCAATCAAATTCAGAGCCAGAAACCAGAGAAGAAACGGAACAAAGATCGTCTAATGAAGAAGAAAGTGATGGGCATAACGTTGACCACGATAGGGTCTCGAGAAACAAAAGTAATGACAGTATGCAGGAGCGATGTGATTCAGTTTGATGTTCATAAGTTAGGGAAGATAAAAATATTAGTCATGCTCTGGCTGGATAGATGTGAATGTGATGCAGTTTGATGCATGTTAGGGAACGATAAGGATGATATGGTGCCGGATGAATGTGACAGAACATGTTTGGCCCTTTTGTTGAGACCTGAGATCAAAGTTCATTGCCATGCTCATGAAGTTTCGACTTTTCTCAGGAAATGGGAGGCAGAACGGCTCGCATAAATCACCATACGAGGTTAAGGCTTGCATCATTTACCATCTGGGATAAGAAGAAGCTCAAACATTAACCTTTCTGTGTATAATGGTGAATTGTCAATTTGTAACCTTTAGAATTCTAACCTCTGGTGTTTATCATGATTATAATCTTCAGAACCATGCATGTATGATTTTTGCATAATCAGTATCAAGTTGGGATAACAAATGGCAGTTGTAATTTGTAAATATCAAAAGTGCTTTTTCAACTTGTAGCTTTTTAGCTTATTTATACTTTTAGTTTGACCAATATTTTCACTCTTTTATTTCCTAGTATTTTCTCTCATCTCAAAACACTCTTTCCAAATTGAACGCTTAATTCCTTTTGCATTTTGTTTGTCATTTGTTCTTCTCCTTGTATTTCCTAGTTTTTTTTTTCTTCTCCTTGTATAAATACTACTTACAAAGTAATTAATTCATAATTTTTGTAAATAACTATAACAACGTAGTAGTAATTTTAACAATAAAATCATTTATCAGTATTTTTTTATTAAAATACATCAATTATTTATTACTCTCCCGTTCCAAAACACTTGTCGCATTTTCATTTACATGCCCCTTAAGAAAGTATTTATAAGGGTATCATTTTGACTATTTTACCCTTCTAACATATTTCATCATGTTATCTCTTCTCAATAAATATTTACTTATTTATCTATGCCAACTTTATCAATCATGTACTTCCTCTTAAATAAAGGACAAGTACACAAATAACTTTAATAAAAATGATAAGTATTTTGAGAGGAAGGGAGTATTAATTTCAATTTTCAACACCTCTATTTACACATGTAAACTTTTTATTAGTAAGATCAATTCCCTAACAATAAAAAGTAGAGTACTATTTTTCGAAACACTAATGTTTATCAACTACTCCCTCCTTGGTCTATTTCACAAAGAGTATTCTTTTCTATATTTAGTAAGTTATCTCAAGATAAGTTTAAGATTACAAAATTTAAAAGATTTCATACATTTTTAATTTAAAAACATAATATTTAAAAAATTATCTATATTTTTTAAACTTCGTGTCAAGTAAAACTACAACAACTTATCGACGCAAATTAGTTGGAAGTCTGCAATCTATGTCCCTAATTATTCTGCTATGGCTGATATTGGTGGGACGGACGGAGTATTATTAGTACATCAACTAGCCCAAATAATAGTGCAGTCCAGTTGACTTGGCCAGTTCCTCTTTCTCTATCACCTCATCTAGTTAAGTCCCACAGTTTGCACACCATAATATATGTATTTTTTTCCTACTCTTTCCTGGTTGACCAGAAAATTTCTGTACTTTTCCAGTCTGCTTTTTATCCAAGATTGGATCTTTTCGTGTTTGGATCCGTTGAGAAACCATATGGATTTGTACCTTCAACACTATGTACTTCATTCTTGATTTCCAATAGCTTGGTGAGGACTTATTTTGGCACTTCATTTCTTTTACTTAGTTTTCCTAGCCAATGAAATGCTCAGTCTTTTTGGGGATTTTGTCTCTTTAATTTATGAATATTATCTGCTACTTGTTAAGTTCAACTTCAATCTTGATTGCTTAGGATCTTGAAGAAATTTCTCCAAAAATCTGAGCTTTTTGACTTTTTCCAGACTTTGCAATTTGATTTCACTTTGAGTGACTAGTCTAGCTAGCTAATTTTCATGTGATATTTAGTTTACTCACTCCGTCCCAATTTAAATGTCTTACTTTTCTTTTTGGTATATCTCAAAGATGTGTTTCTTTCTATATTTAGTAAGTTTGACAATTCAAGCATCACGACAAGTTTATAACCACAAGATTCAAAGACTTTTTTAGTACTTTATACGCATCTTTAATTTAGGACAACAAGGTTCAAAATGATCTCTTTATTTTTTTAACTCTGTGCCTAGTCAAATTAAGATACTTAAATTGGGACGGAGGGAATATTAGAAAATGGGTTCAGTCAGAAAAGCAGTTTACTATTGTTCAGTATCCAAAGGGGGTCAACTTCTATATGCATATAATGATGGAGATCATGATATTAAGAACTTGGCTGCATTGTGTTTAGAAAGGATTCCCCCTTTTCATACATGGTATTTTCAAACTATGGCTAAGAAAACTTTTGGGTTTTTGATGGAAGATGAAGGGTATGTTTACTTTGCTATTGTAGATGAGGGTCTTGGTAATGCTGAAGTCTTAAAATTTCTAGAACAGTTAAAGGATGAATTTAGAAAATTGGCTAAAAAGGGTTTTTGTTGGACTATGTCGAATCGAAACTCACTTTGTTTACAAGGAGAACTAGTTCCTGTTATTTCACCATGTAACAATGCCAATGGGCAAATTGAGGTTGGCGCTTCGACAAATGCCCTGTTGTTGGGAAAGGCAAGTAGACAAGAAAAGAAGAAAATGAAGGATCATGTTATTGCTATGAGAGATATTGAGTTAGAGGAGCACCAAAAATCTACAGAACAAGTTCCTCCAATTATGTCACAGAAAGAGTTGTGCTTGGTAAGGAGCATAACAAGCTCTCAAAACTTTCAAAAGAAATGGTGCCGCCATGTACGCGTTGTCCTTGCAATTGATGTTGTGGTATGTCTTGTGTTGTTTGGGATCTGGTTAATTGTTTGTGAAGGTACGAAGTGCCTTCACTAAAGTTGTTCTGCTGGTACCTTATCTTAAATGCTTGGAGCCAAGGAGGTCATTGTTCTAGCTTTTTGAAATACTTCAGCAGTGTTGCATCGCGATAAGCATTTCTGAAGAAATTGGATAATGATATTAACATATCAAGGAGCTTTTATACTTATATCATGTATGAGTTTCATCGAAGTATTGTTAGATACTCATATTTGTACAGGAAGCACTTTGTTTATGGAGAATAGGGGATTTCCGAGCTATTTGCAGCTTCACTGTTACTCCTTGTAACTGCCACATGAGTGCTTCATTAAAAAAAATATGTAAGTGTTCTTTTTCTATTGGATTGAGACGGGTCTAAGTGGAGAAATATGGAGCCGACCTAACTAGCTTGGGGTTGAGGCATAGTAGTCGTATTTTTTTTCTTTTCCATTGCAATCTTGTGTATATACAAATGCCTGGTTACATATGTTTTTGCTACTTTCTTTAGTTAAAAGTTTGCTCTAAAATCACGCTACGTGAACTATTCCTATATTACTTCTTATTACTTCTCCATCATCTGCTTATCCTATAACATTTTCAGTGATCCCTTGAGCATAACAAATATACTTATCCTTTAATAATTTCAATGATCCCTTGAGCATAACAAATAAAAATGTTTGAAGCAGAGTTTTGGTGGTGAGGGACTGTAGCCCGTTACTTTGCTGGAGAAGTGCTGCGAAGAACATCTTAAGAATTGAATGAATAGTAAAATTTGGCAAGCCAATCTTCTTTCAAGAATTCAAGTTCATGAACAATTGAAATATAGACAACAAAGGGATATTATTTCTCTTTTCGCCATCATACTATTTTAACTAGTACTATTTACATGTTCTTTTATACTTGCACTAGTTATATTGACCTATTAACTCTGTGCCTAATCAAACTCTGTACTTATACTGGGAATGATAGAGTGAATTTACTGAAAGTCATCTGTATAAGAGCCAAAACCACAAGAAGATGACAGGCTCAGGGGGGAAATGCAACAGTAGACTAGAACAACTGGCGCTTTTGTATTTGAAGTAGCCAATATCAATATGTTGTGCATTTCATCATAATTAACTAATCAAGCTGCATATCCTTAGTCCTCAAAAAGTTATTCACTGAAGCAGAATATTGCATTGAAGGCCATACCATGAAGAAATGGGCTTATCAAGCTTCAATTAGTTGCTTTAGTGAATAGAGATGAAAGATTAGGGAAGCTTCATGGTAGTATTTGGTTTTCTTTGTTCATTGGTTGGCCTGTTGATATTGTGTTGAAAAGGAAATTAATCACCCACCCCCCTTCACAACATATGCTAGTGTAAGTTTACTGTGGAGTGTGGAGGTGAATTCTTGGACTTGATTTTACCTCTTTTCTGTTTGTTTTTTGGAAAAGCTTGCACCTTTATTTTAATTTGTTGGGATGTGATACTTCAATTTTATAATGTCGTGCAGTATAGGCGTCAATACAGACATAATCATCTTTTGGGGTTATTACATCAGCACAGAATCCAGTAGACTTGGCATATCTTTATTTTCCCCTCTCCTTGAAATCTCTAGGCCGTTAAGTGCATATTCATCGACTTGAGATTCTGTCACTGTTAGATGCATATATAAGTGTAAGATATTAGAATAATTCCCCTTAGAAATTTTTTTCATTAATCACAATATATATAGTTGTACAAATGTGATTCCTAATACAGTAAGAATCCTAAGTTACCTTAAATACATGATACTAATAAATACAATATATATTGTGAATATTTGAAGAATATTCGCTAATACACCCCCTCAGACGGAGCGGGAGGAGGCCGAATGCTCAGGCTGGACTTGTGAACAGTTGTCTGGGTAGTCCTTTTGTGAAGATGTCTGCATACTGATAGGAGGAGGGTACATGTAGAATTTTGACTAGACCACGTGCAACCTTCTCACGGACAAAATGAATATCCATCTCAATATGTTTGGTCCGATGATGCTGGACTGGATTATGAGACATATAAATAGCAGATATGTTATCACAATAGATTATAGATGCCTTACGTAATGGACAACTTAGCTCCAAGAGAAGATTCCGGAGCCAACAGATCTCAGCAACTACATTAGCAACACCCTTGTACTCTGCTTCAGCACTGGAGCGGGATAACGTGGTTTGTCGCTTGGCAGACCAAGAGATAAGATTATCCCCTAAAAACACACAATAGCATGAAGTAGAGAGTCTCATGTCCGGGCACCCTGCCCAATCAGCATTTGTGTAAGAAAGCAACATGTTCGGAAATGGAGGGCAGTAGATGCAACCCATAGTCGTGAAAGGCTCTTAATGTATCCGATAATACGCCTTAAGAGCAACAAAATGGGGTTCCTCGAGCACGCATTTAAGCACACTCACGAACGACATATGCAATGTCGGGCATGGTAAATGTGAGGTACTGAAGAGCACCTGCAAGACTTCGATAGAGAGTAGGATCCGACACTGGATCACCCTCAGAAGCACTGAGCTTGGATTTCGAATCAACATGAGTAGGCATAGCCTTGCAATTCACCATCTTAGCTCGGAAAACAATTTCTTCTGCATACTTACGCTGACTCAGGAACATAGTATCTGCAGATCTAGTAACTGATATACCCAAGAAGTAACTCAGCTTTCCCAAATCAGTCATAGCAAACTCAGTTTTGAGAAGAGCAATAATGTCATTTTTCAACTTGTCAGATGAGGCAGTGAGAACAATGTCATCAACATATAATAACAAGTAAGCAATGTCACTACCATGATTAAAAATGAACAGAGAGGTGTCACACCTGCGTCAAATAAATCCAATCTGCATAATATACCTGGCAAAACGGTCATACCAAGCACGAGGTGCATGTTTTAGACCATAGAGTGACTTCCTGAGACGACAGACATACTGGGGAACAACATGATGAACAAAACCAGGTGGCTGATGCATGTACACAGTTTCTTTTAAGTCCCCATGAGAAAATGAGTCCTTGACATCCAGCTGATGAATCAGCCACTTTTTACCCATAACAATACTAAGAACAGTACGAATCGTAGTCGATTTAACAACCGGGCTAAATGTATCACCACAATCAATGCCCTTCTGCTGATTAGTGTCATTTGCCACAAGTCTAGCCTTGTAGCGTTCCAAAACACCACTATCTCTGAATTTGTGATGAAAATGCCACAAGCATCTGATCGCATTCACCCCCTCTGGTCTAGGTACAAGATCCCAAGTATGCTGCTTAGTTAAAACATTATATTCTTCAGACATGGCCGCATTCCAATTAGGGTCAAGTTTAGCCAATTCGGGGTTCTTTGGAAGTGGAGAAATAATTTGGGCAGACATGTTAAACTGAATTTTAGGTTTGAAAATCCCGTGTTTGGCACGAGTTTTCATTTGGTGACTGGGGATATTTGGTTATGGAATCGGTGAAGTGACATGATTCGAGATTTGCTCACTGGAAGGGTGGCACCGCGGTGCATCCTTGAGGGATCGCAGTGCTAAAGTCGAGGGAGGAACAGTGAAATCACTGGAAGGGTGGCACCGCGGTGCATCCTCAGGGGACCGCGGCGCTAATGGCGATGCAGTAACAGGGAACTCACTGGAAGGCAGGCACCGCAGTGCATCCACTAGTGACCGCGGTACCGAAGTCGATATTTAAGTGAGCTGACTTAGAATGTTTGGGGATATGATTGGTTCATCAAGAAATGAGTAGTCTGGTTCTCGGTATTTTTGAGGGTTCGAAAACAGAAATATCATCTCGTCGAACGTGACGTGACGAGAGATGTGAATTTGACGAGTGGACAAGTCATAGCACAGATAACCCCTATGGTTGGGTGGAAAACCGAGGAATACACAAGGTGTAGTTCGAGGAGCCAACTTATGAGGGGTGGTGGAGGTAAGATTGGGATAGCACAGACAGCCGAAGATCCGTAGGTGGTCATAAGATGGAGTCCTACGATATGTAACGCCCGTGGGGTCTTGTTTTGTAGGGTGTTAGTAGGTAAAATATTTATGAGGTATTCTACCATTTTGACAGCATAGACCCAGAAAGATGATGACAGACATGCATGAAAGAGGAGGGTACAGACCATGTTATTAATAGTACGAATAATACGTTCAGCTTTACCATTTTGAGGTGAGGTATGAGGGCAAGAGCAGCGGATTACCATGCCTTGTTGAGAGCAAAAATTATGGAAATCCGAATTATTAAATTCACGCCCGTTATCACATTGAAAGGATTTTATGAATTTTTCAAACTGAGTTTTAACAAATCTGTGAAACTCAAGGAATTTAGCAAAAACTTCAGATTTGAATTTGAGTGGATAAATCCATAAAAAATGTGGAAAATCATATAATAAAACAAGATAGAATTTGTGACCTAGAGAGCTAACAACAGGAGAGGTCCACAAGTCAGCATGAACAATATCAAATGGTGAAACTGTAATACTCATTGAAGACATAAAAGGAAGACGAGTATGCTTGCCAAGCGGGCAAGAAAAATAGTTTTGGGCAAGTTTCTCATTATTACATTGAATACGCTGATTATGTCTAAGAAAGGAAAAAAATATGATCTCCTGGATGTCAGAGCCTGTTGTGTCAGGTGGATGGAGACAATGCAACAAGGGAGATTGGTTGTTGAGTTCTGACAGCGAAAAAGTTGGTGAAAGGGTAGAGGTCTCTCACACTATTGCAGCGCGTAAGAATTTTCCTCGTATTAAGATCCTTCACAGAGAAACCAAAAGGGTCAAAATCTACAGACACCCAATTATTACGAGTGAATTTTCTAACAGATATCAACTTTTTAATGATTTGGGGTGCGTAGAGGACATGATTAAGTGAGAAGGGTGAATGGGGATTTTTGATGTGTGTGTTACCAACTTACCATAACCTGCAATTGGAAGGCGATGACCATTGTCAACATTAATGTATTGAGGATACTTTAATCGAAGCAGTTGAAAAAAATTACCTGAAGAGTTGGTCAGGTGTGATGTGGCTCCGGAATCCATATACCAATTATTATCGGGTTGTGGCACAGTGAGAGTATTGAAAGCTTGGCCCAAATCGGTGGATGATCTGCCGCACCGAGGAAACCGCTGGGCCGACATCGACGGGCTCGCTGGCGAGATAGACATGCTGCGCCGACCGAGACACTAGGCCGCCACTGCTGCTGAAATTAGGCCCGGTTGCGGATCGGGCCTCCACCGCTGTTGTTGTATTCGACCATCACGAGGCAGCGCATGGCAAATCGCTGTTGTTGGGCATTCGCCACCGCTGAGGCAAATGAGTGCATCGTTGCCGCCTTTTCCTTTGCCACGACCCTTTTCTTGTTTCTCGCCCGACCGCCACTCTGCTACTCGCTCATCGCAGCTTCACGCGTGGTCCAAAGAGCGGCGATGGTGGTGATGGTCGATCGCAGTTTTCAACAACTAATGTTTTTTTATTGTGCTCATCCTGTTTAGTACGTCGTGTTTCTTCCAACAAAAATTGTGAACGCGTCTTGTTGAAAGATGGAAGTGGATCAACCTGTTGAATCATTGTTGCAAGAGTATCATGCGCCCCCTTTGGTAATCCAGCAACAAGTTGTAGTACCATATTAGTCTCAGAAACATGTGTCTCAACATGAGAAAGTTGGTCAGCAACAAATTTCAGTTGTTTGCAGTATTCGGTCATATTATTAAAATTTTCAAGGCGGGTGTTGTTGAACTGTTCCTCTAAATACACCATCCTAGTATTTTTGTTATCCTGAAATATTTCCTCCAGGCGTACCCAAAGTTCGCGTGCCGAAGCACCTATTTTCAGGATAGTGCACAACAAGTCCTTTGAGATGGTACCATAGAGTATTGACAGTCTTCTTGATCAAGAATTATAGGGACAAAATTCTTGATATTTGTGACAGCAAACGCCGGATGAAAAGAAGACTTTGAGGAAGGGGGGGGGGGGGGGTGTCAACTAAGCCAGAGGTAGAACCAATAGATTTAGGAGAAGTGGAAGGAGACATGATAGCCACAGGATTAGAAATTCCGAGAAGAGGCACCGTAGTGGGGATGAGCTACACGGAGAGAAGGGAATTTCTAGGGTTTTTGGGAGGTTAGGCTATTGATACCATGTAAGATATTGGAATAATTTCCCTTAGGGATTTCTTTCATTAATTACAATATATATAGTTGTACAAAAGTAATTCCTAATAGAGTAAGAATCATAAGTTATCTTAAATACATGATACTAATAAATATAATATATATTGTAAATATTTGAAGAATATTCGCTAATAATTAGTATCATACATTTAAGGTAACTTAAAATTCTTATTGTATTATGAATTACATTTATACAACTATATATATCGTAATTAATGAAAGATAATAATAAGGCGTGAGAAGGATACCTTTACATGTCATGTGTTCCTATTTATGTAACTATCGTGTTTTGTATTTACCTTTATAACCTCTCGCTTCTGATGGTCAGTATTCAACACAGTTTTGATGTTAAACTAAACAACCTCTTATTAAACTAAATAACACGAAATACAGAATATAGGGAAATATTCGCTAATATCAAGATTTCAAGTCTAATTTATATGCTCATAAATGTACTGTGTGAACTTGCAAGCTACTTATATCAATATGATACTAATAAAAGAAGGAATAATGTAATTAAAAGAAACGTGAAGTTGAATCAATGAAATTAATGAATCCTTAAGGTCGTCTCCTAACATGTGCGACGCCCGAGCTATGATGACTGCATCTCCAATTCTTCACAGAAGAACCCTAAACCTAAACTTTATTAAAATATCAAACTCCGATAATTTGCCAATCCCGAGAAGGTTTTGTACATTTTTCACCAAAGTTTGCTTTAGAAACAATCAAATGTCCCGTTATTTATTTAATTTCCTCGGGATCATTAATAGTACACCGAATTTATGTTAAATTTTGTACGCGTTTGTGCAGCAAGTGGACTTTAAGCAACTTGATTGATTGCATGTCAAGTTTCTAAAATTAAAATTGAACCTGGAATTCATTGCACCACCCATGACTCAAGGGCGTGGGTCAATAAATACGTGGATACAAATATTTTTAGGTTCAAATTTAGGAGGAAAAGAATTATTTCATCTGGCCAAAGTTATGGTGGACAAAATTAATTTTAATTCCGAGAGAATATTCGAGACATACAAACACTAATTAGTACTCAGTGAAATAATCGAAGTGTGTCTAAGTTGAAACATGGAATTCATGCATGCACGATGTTTACCCTTGTTTTATGATATTGCTTCGTGTGCTAGTAATAGTAGCTAGGGTTAGCTGGCAAATTCCATGCAAACGATTGAATTCGTTTTCTCAAGTGACTCCACTATCTGGTCATATAATATATTGTTGGAAAGAAGGAAAAATTGCCAACAATAATAACGGAAACAATATACTAATATGACAAGTGGAATAAGGACAATATAATCACCTATGCAATTCTTATTAAAATGGATATAACACTACTAGAAAGTAGAAACACAGGAAGTGTGGTGACATGATCTCAATTTGGATTAGTGCTAATTAATTGGAGGCAAGTTGTTAGGGCATCAAGACAAACTCCCAAGTTTTAAAAAATACATTTTCGTCCAATGATTTAAAAAAATAAATTATAACTATTTTCAAATCAGCTCCCAAATTTTAAATAATACACTTTTGTCATTCAACTATTATTAATTTTTTCAAAATGACAAAAAACCCAATTGCCCAACTACTTCTTCTTCACGTCTGTAGTCATTAAGTTCCTTCTCCAAGCTCGTTTCTTACTGTAAAGTTTCTCATATTCGGCATTGCATCTTCGTAAGACTCAGATTCATCGCCCTCGGCTCCTTCTATTCGTTCTTCTTGGATACCTCCATTTTTATTTTGGTAATTTTTATTCAAATCATCGAAATTGGTCTCCAATTTATTAGTTTAATTGCTTGTGCATTTGTGAGGATTTGATTTTGTGGTTCTGAAGATCTGTAGAATTTTTTTTAATCAATAATCAATCCCCCCCTCCCCCCCCCCCCAAGTTATTTCCTGTTTAATCAGCTCAGTTGTAGAAGATTTATTTAATTGAAGTTATTTTAGACGGGTTGTTATTTTATTATTCTTGTTAAAGTTATTTTAGACGGGTTGTTATTTTATTAGTCTAGTTAAAGTTATTTTAGACGGGTTGTTATTTTATTAGTCTAGTTGAAGTTATTTTAGATGAGCTGATTTTTCATTAGTCTAGTTTACTTGTTATGGGAGATGATATAGTAGTAGGCGGAGAATATTATGGTGAATGGGTGGAGACTTAGATTGCTGGATTTGGCATTCTAGAACAAATGCGACAGTACCAATTAAAATTCAAAGGACATGTATATATAAGCAGTTGGTTGAAAGCGTCATTGAAAGTGGTCAGCTAAAATGCTCGCTCATCAACATGATGATCAGTTATACGATTAGTGTTGCGTCTTCTATAATCAAAATTGTGAATAAAAAGAATGGGTGGAGACTCTCCGCATTATTTTTTTGAGATTTTTCGTCCTAGCCATGAATATAATCAAAACTGTGAATAAAAAAGAAAATATTACAAATCAATATCGGAAAACTAAAAAATAAGGATAACATTAGGGTTCCATACCTATATATCTCTTCAAGATAATATAAATATTGAAATCGCAGCTTTCTAAGAAAGTTGAAGAAGGGGATATTGAAGAACTTCAAATAATTTCTCAACTTGTTTTGTATTAACACTAACGTGAAGATCAAACAATGGGATTGGGGGGGGGGGGGGGGCGTGAAGATGATCGATCAATTTGGAGCCTAAATTCTTAGATTATTGTTAGTTTAAAACTTAACCCCAATTTTTTTTAAAATACACAAATGCCCTCGCGTGTTTGCTAATCAGCTCATTCGTAATTTTTGGGGCAAAAATAAATGGAAAAGAAAATGAGGGCCCTGCCACCTAAATTTTATTTTGGGGTCCTGCCAAATTAATCATCATAGAAACATAGGGTTTTCCCACCGACAATCAGTAAGAAATTTGTGTTATAAAATATGATTTTTTCACCTTACTCCACCGAACCATCTCACTATGAAAACGCATGGTGGATATTAAATAAGTTCCCATTGAAAAGCTGAAAAACTTTCTAATTTTTCTGTGTGAAAGCACTACTACTATTTTTTCTCACTGTTTCATTGAAAATAGCTGTGGGAATAGCCACTGAGTGAGAAAATAGTGATTTTTTAGTAGTGTAATTTACTAAAAACTTCTGTACTATACCTAGCTAATAAACTAGTACAAGTAGTAAAATACTTGGATATGTGATTGCCTACATTTGTTTGGTTCACCTAGCTAGGTATTATTCGTAGAGATAATATAATGTGTCGTCCATACTTCAATCTCTACATATGCGCGTATATATTTGAGTCCTATTCTATAACTTGCAATTTACTTAAGCTTTAAGAGTTTGCACCGGCGGCGTTAACGGCCGTCAACTTTCTCTCCTCACAATACCTCGTTGACAGTTGGAGCAAGAGGATCTATATAAAAACCCATCTCAATCAAATAAAAGAAAGCTTCACAAATTATAAAGAGATCGATCGTTTAATTTTTTTGGGGACAACTATTGTGGGAATTAAGGAGTAGAATTTCGCATGGCATCATCAGGTGGTGGTGTTCCGCCGGGGTTTCGGTTTCATCCAACAGAGGAAGAGCTTCTTCATTACTACTTAAAGAAGAAGCTTTCATTTCACAAGTTTGACATGGAGGTTATCAGAGAGGTCGACTTGAATAAGATTGAGCCCTGGGAATTGCAAGGTACGTACGCTTTTATATAATTTATAAGTTATATAAACAACCACAACATACCCAGTAAAATTTCACAAACAGAGCAATTTATAAGTTAGATATATGACCAATTAATTTTAAATACTAGTGGTATTTTCTTGATAGTACTACTATCATTTAGTAGTTCGTAAATTATTATTTTAAAAAAAGAAGTTAACTACGAATTTTGTCGTGTTACTAAATAACACATACTAGCTCATAAACATTTTTAATAATCTGTCATACTAAATGAAATTATCGACGGAATTTTATTGTTTAACTATAAAATTTACCTTTACCCGAGCACAAGAAGCTTTATCATTGTTTATATTCTTGGATAACTAACTCAAAAAATTTAAATTTAAAGTATGCGATTATCTCATTTAAAGTCTTGAATAGTTAATTTATAAATAGATTAAATTTTTATTTACTTAATTATATTTTCAACATGCGGGCTCAAACCTGCTCTAAAATTATAGGAATCATTTTATCTAAAACTTAAGCAGTTAATTATAAACAACACACTTACTTTAATTTACTTATAATCTCTTCGACATTTTTTATGAGGCAATATTTTCTGTACAGAGAGGTGCAATATTGGATCAACACCGCAAAATGAGTGGTACTTTTTCAGCCACAAGGATAGGAAGTACCCGACAGGTTCAAGAACAAACCGAGCAACAAATGCCGGTTTTTGGAAGGCCACTGGGAGGGACAAATGCATAAGAAACACCTTCAAGAAGATTGGTATGAGGAAAACCCTAGTGTTTTATCGAGGAAGAGCTCCACATGGCCAAAAGACTGACTGGATCATGCATGAGTACAGGCTTGAAGATGCCGACGAAAATCAAAATGTAAGTTGCTTTATCTCCATTTCTCCTAAAATGTCCTCAAGGGGACACAAAAAGAAATTATTCTTTATTAATTTAAAAGAAAAAAATTTAAGGTGACCAAAACAGCATGCTTGTGGGCATGTGACATACGTATATTGAAGAGAACCAGCTGGTTGAAGTCTTGCATGTCCATTGCATGCATGTGTATGAAAGTCAATGATCCTAATAATGAGTCATTTAATTATTATACACTTTCTTCATCGATCATTGACCTTTTTTTACCACAAAATCTTTGACATCAGGAATTCCTAGCTTGCAATATGCTTCTAGGAATTTGAACAACTAAAAAATCTCAATTTTTCACTGAGTAATATTCAGTTTATATTTTCCATTGAATATTGGTGGATTTTTTTTTAAATAAGTATTTTCACATGAAAAAATTATGAAGTTTCCCACCGTTTCAATGAGAATCTGTTTTCTACCATGTGTTTTTCTAATGATCTGGGTCGGTGAAAAAAAGATGAAAAAATCATATTTTATAGCATAATTTTTTTATTAAATATCGGAGGAATTTTTTTTATTTCTAGTGGCGTTGTTATCCATAGTAATCTCAATTAAGCTGAATTCTTGAAATGGCGTAAGAGGCTAATAAATGAAACATATAGGACACTTTTAATAGAAGTGTTTGAACATTTCATTTTAAAAGATATGATTTCTTTTCATATAAGGGTCAAAATTCTTTTTAAATTATGACGGTGGGACTCAACCTTAAAGATTTATATCTGCTCTAATTAATATAGGTAGAAGTATGTAATCATGTCATTTAAAAGTTTAAGTTATCAGAAAAATATTATATTTTTAATTATTTAATTTTATTATGTCTTAATGATAATAACATTTTAAGAAAGTATACACGCCAATTCACGTGTGACTTGAATCAGTCTTCCTTATAGCTCTTTCCTCCTCTTTCGATAAGCTTTTCATAGCCGTAGTCATACTCAAGGAAGAACAGGTTGTTCCAGCTCGATACCGTCAAGAATTCTTGACTATTGCATGAGAACAATTTTTTTAATGGGCAAAATATATGATCTAAATTACATAGAGTATACATAATGGGTGGGGTGAGACTCGAACTGAAGACCTTTGTGACCTTATCATATATATCATGTTGTAGTGTGTGATTAAGACACATTTTTATTTATTTAATTATATCTTTGACAATTACTTATTTTTCAAATGTCCAGGAGGATGGCTGGGTGATTTGTAGGGTTTTCAAGAAGAAGAACCTATTCAAAATAGTTGGAAATGAAGGTGGTGGCACCGAAACCTCAAGCCACCGCCAACCTCCTCGAACCAGCTTCACACACAGTGATCACAGCCAATATCTACTACACCAATTACAGCAGCACGGCCATGACTTAAACTATTCCCATATCCCAATTGCTAATTTGAATTTGCCACAGTATTCACACAATAGTAACAATATTCAATTAGCACAAAACTTCAATAAGTCATCAATGAGATATCATTATGACTTCTCATCAGGGGCTCAGTCAGCACCTTGTGAGTCCGGCTTGGAGGTAGCAAGTAATAATAATGTTGAATCTTCTCAACATCATCAGATCAATATGAATAATGATCAGTGGGGAGTTAATATTGATCGCCAACTTGTTGATGATGACTCTTCCAAAGTTGCACTAGCGATGGGATTTGAATCTAATCAAATCAATCAGCTTTCGCAGCGTGGAGAGATGGACTTTTGGAATTATGGAAAATAAATCCTATATATACACAATTATTCTTTGTATTAATCCTAAATGGATTATATTTACTATGTATAGATATTGATTACCTAATTAGTTTGTATGTGTACTACTATTGGATTCGGAAAATAATTGTATGTCCTTATTTTCTGTTAGTTGTATGCTAGCTAGTGATCATCATTGGAATGTAACTCTTCTTAAATATCAGATTTATGATTTAAGAAATCAAACCAAATACTCT
This sequence comes from Przewalskia tangutica, assembly GCA_029844215.1. Classification (NCBI taxonomy): domain Eukaryota; kingdom Viridiplantae; phylum Streptophyta; class Magnoliopsida; order Solanales; family Solanaceae; genus Przewalskia; species Przewalskia tangutica. The sequence goes on from CM056723.1 coordinate 20,714,808, forward strand.
AAGTACTTGGAAGATATATAATCGTACAATCCCTTTGCCCCTTAACAAGTCCTGTTAGTTTAAAAGTTTACCGTAGTAAAGGTGTTCTTTCAGTGTAATTTAAAACTTTAAACAAGCTTGTTATTAGTTTTTTTATAATTTTAATTTGTCAAATATCAACCATTAACTCAATGTTACGGCACCGAGTTTATTTATCAAATACTTTCGAAGTAGAATATAAATTTATGCGAAAATTTAAAATTATTATTTTTTAAAAATCGAACTCATAAAATTTAAATCTTAAATGTGGGAACATATAAATATCAAACAACATATTTTAATAATTTAAAATGGAGTTAATGAGAGAAAATTAGTAACAGACGAATACAATAGTTTAGCACTGCGCATAAGAAAACTTAGTGCCCGTTTGGTTGGGCTTATGGGAAGCTCATAAGTGCTTATTTTTTAAAATAAACACATGTGGAAAGTTTTAGAGGTTTGGTTGAAAAAAGTAGTAGAGCTTATGTGTGTCATAAACATTTATGCTATGCTTATGGGAGTAGATCTTATTTTGGCATACAACTTTTTTTTATTGTCAACCAAATACCTAATAATTTTTTAATAAAACATCTACTTGAAAAAACTCTACTCCTATGAGCTCTTTTTAATAAGCTGTAACAAACGCGCCCTTAATCCAATATGAATTATTAGTGCAAAATATGATACTTTGTAGGGGTGTGTTTACAATTACTATTTAAAATAAGAAATCTGAGACATGTATTTATTAGATGGACACATGTCACAGATCAAGACGGGGACTGGGGAGATGGATGGGAAGGGCACTGGAGACTGGAGAGGAGCCGCTTCCGGTTAGATTTATATAGTAAATCATTGGATATTTTTCTTTTTTCATTTTATTAACGGATCATTGGAATTAGCTAGCTCTACTTAAAGCGGTTTATTACGTATGCTAAGTGCCCGTTTGGTTGGACTTTTGGAAATGTCAAAAGTGCTTTTGGAATGCCAAAATCACTTTTGGCAAAAAAATTGGAGTGTTTGATTGAAAATAAAAAAAAGTGTTTTTGACTTTCAAAATCACTTTTGGCCTCTATTTTCAAAAGCTCAAATTTTGGACTTTTAAAAGTAGAGGTTGATTTTTTTCATTTTTAAGTCAAAAATATTTTTTTTATTAACAACCAAACATTTAATAACTTTTTGATAAAAACTCTATTTCTAAGAGTTGTTTTTAATAAACGGTACAAAACGGGCCCTTAATAGAGTTATGCACAACATTGACTCTGTATCAGTTTATATCGAATTGATTAGTTTCTATAGTATTGTTGTTTATTTTGGTACTTCCAAATACCAATACATATTTATTTTAAAAAGCATTTGCGTATTTTCAAAAAATGGCTAGCATATGTATACAATTAATTAAAACAAGACAAGTAGCTACTTAAACAACTGGCTAAATCCAAATCAACCTAAAATCTTGACAATTTGAGAGTAATTTTATGAAGTTAGAATTTTTACTAGTGAAATTTAAGATAATATCTTGAAGTTCGAGAAGAATAAATAAAAAGAAAGGGAGAAGAAGAAGGAACACTTTTGTGTGGAGAAGAAACAATTGCGTGCTTGCTGATCTTAGCAGGATTAATATTCATATTTTTGTGCGGATTGTCTTTCAAAACCATGATTTTTAATTTTTGTCGTTTGATCTTTAATTTTTGTCATTCGCCTAATAGGTTAATATCATGACGTTTGGGGTTAGAACCACGGCCCAGAGTTACGCACGAATGATCCATTATTATTTGTTAAGATATTATTTTCCAATGCAAAAGAGTGACTTCAGAGAGGAAAAATAAAGAGTGACTTAATTTTAATTAGTTTCAAAATGGTGGCTTATCAGCAGCTGTAAAAGTGGCTATTTGTCAAAATCGTCGGAAATTTATCTTTGGGTCCTTATTTTTTAGTTGTCCGTTGGGTTAACGGTCCATAGAGCATCAACGCCTGAGTTTGATGCCTTCGAACACCTCATGGAATTGGAATTGCAAGAACGAGAAGAGGATGAAGGAGATAACAACACTAAAGATGCTGACAATCATAACGAAGAAGAAGAAGATGATGGAACTGGAGAGTATAAATTCCAATTCGGAGCAGAAATGGATCCTTTAGCATTCACCGAAGAAGATGCTAATGGACTCCAGCCATACCAACAGTTTGAGCGCCTCCAACATCAATATGAAGCTCTCGCTGCCAAAAAACGCAAAGCTTTAGTCCTTCAACCTCCCAGGTAATTTTCATAATCTAGGGTTTTCTTCTACACGGCAATCATTTTTTTTATAACCCACGTCTCGAGACGACTTGTGCCTCCATGCCGCTAGTATCTGCTCAAGTAATGGTACTAGGCTCCTGGGGATAATGGGACCGGTCTCTCAGCACTTCATTACCAGGTAAATCACGAGATGTGCTCCAGTGATCAGTATCTGAGAGCGTACAACAGATCAATGATACAAGGTTGACCCCCTCATAGGCTTGGCGGGGATCGAACCCACACTGCACATGCCCGCGCGCCTTATAGCGTCCATGCTTTACCACTGGAATATGCCCCGGAGGACGATATCTGTCGAGAGGATTTGAACCTGCGACCCAAGAGTACATGCAAGAACCTTTTACCAGCAAGCTGGCCTCAGCGGATTACACGACAATCATTCTAGTGATGTAGACTAGGGGTGAGTGGTTTAGAAAACAAAAAAATAAATTAAAACTTAAAATGATTTTTTTTTGGAGGGGATTTGGGGGGTGAGTTGGTTGGGGTGTGGTTGGCGGTTGGGCGGTGGTGGGGGGTTGGTGAAATGACACTTGTGTGACTTGTTTTCACTGATGTTATTAAGAAAGTTATTTTTACTCATTTTTAAAGAATTGTTTTACTAAAGTTGCGGGGTTTATCTAGGGGTGGACAAAAAATTCGGTGAACCGAAAAAATTGAATCGAACCGGCGGTTTGGCTCGTTTTTTTACTTTTAAAAAAATCGATTTTGGAAAAAACCGAACCGAAAAAAAAAACGATTTCGGTTCGGTTCTTTTTTCCTGTATGAACTGAAAACTGGGCATATTAGTAATTAATCTTATTTTTTATTTTAGGTTACTACTATATCTTAAATCATAGCCATTGAAGCCAATATATGAAGCTTTTATGGAAGTCGAACTTGATTAACATATCACGGAAGCATTAATTAGGGAGAGAAGAAAGTAGTTTTAACTTGGTGAAACTTTAAACGGTCATAACTATGCGCTCGGACGTCTGTTTGACTCAATTTTTTTTGATTTCGCATATTTTTTGGAGACGGGGCTGTTTCAAACTGCCGCAAGGCGGTTTGGCCACGCCAATTTCTGTGAAAACGTCCGTCTTCCCAATCGATTTGATGTTTCCCCCAAATTGATTTTTAATTTTTCCTTTTCTTTAGTAGATATCTCACGATATACGATACATTTCAACGTTCAAATTTCGTGGTAATGTAGGTGTGAATGTCACGGCCAAGGAGAAAAAACCGATGTATCAGATACGTTCGGTGATATAAACCAAACGTATCCGTTTTTTTTTTAAAAATAGTTTGATTCGTTTTTTTTTAAATCGATTTTTTTTCGGTTCGGAATTTTTCGATACAAAACCGGTATGAACCGATATATGCCCACCCCTAGGTTTATCCATTTTTAGCCATTAAGTTATCATATTTTAAGTGGATAATATGGGTTGACCCATATTGGATCCATTTTAAATGGATTGGGTAGGGCGGATATCCATATTTTTTACCCATTTGTCGCCCCTAATGTAGACGGTAAAAAATACTCTCCGTCTCAATGCATGTGGCACAATTCCTATTTCGATTTCAAACAGTTTAATTTTGACCTCGGGCGTGATATCCGAAAATTATATATTTGTAAACTAATTAAAAAAAGAGGTACAATAAGTCACAATATATGAAAACATTACGGCAAAAAAAGACTTATTTGAATCTTGTATCCGAAAAGTGACATATAAATTGGGACGGAGGGAGTAGTTTGCTAGGATACACAAAAAGGTTCGATTTTTTTACATGAAAATTGATACTTCGCGGAACAGCATGACCATTTCCTTTCAGATAACTCTCGTAATCCATGCTCCTACTTTTACTCCTAAAACTTTAGTTCAAGAAAAAACATAGAAAGGTAAATAATCACCTTAATGATTGCCCAATTTTTTTTTATTTGCAGTTCTGATACTGAGAAAGTTAGGAAAACAAAAATCTCTGGACTGGTGTCAAGTGTCAACAGATCATCACGGAAGAAAGGACTCAACTGAGTCGGAATCACGAACTAATGCTAATTTAATATAATAGAAAAGAACTGTTTTTTTTGTATACTTTTCCTGATTTATAGAAAGTTTGGTATCAGCACTATAGTCGGAATAGTGATCAGAAAGAGGCGGTGTCGCTGGAGCAGTCACTGGAAACAGGATTAGCAACTGTTACTGGAAATAGAGTGCTGCTGCTATTGTCAGCAATAAGAGGATAAAGTAGTAAATTTTCAAAAGGAACAAAACTTTAGCCGTTCAAACGACATTCAGTTGTATGCACAGTAGATGTAGTCTACTTAATTTTCTACCAATATCATTACCATGTAAGAAATATGTGAGGAAAGAATATGTTTTGAGGACTTGGTGAATACTGAGACATACCAATTTTTCTTTTCATTAAGTTAATACATAATACACCTATTTTAAGTGTCAAACACAATACTTTATGAAAGTTGTGCAAAGTGATAATATCTAACTTAAACTTGGCTCTTTTAATATTCTGGTTCTCATATTCTAACACTTCTAACAAATTCTGTGACTCTTGTAACTAGGGGGAGGGAGGTGTAATTAATGATCTCTTTGATTGCAGAAGTGTTTACATGGTTCGTATGGATTTTGGACACTTAGCCTCTCATTGACCCTTGTTTTGTATTAATTTCTTATACCATGTTTGGGGGTGGGCGGGTGATTGCAGTGAGGTCCCCGCAAAGAAATTTTGGCAAGAAGACCGTCAAGAGGATGGTCCTGGAGCAAGCTTTGATGAAATAATGGAAGCTATGAATTTTGGAATGAGGAGAAAATCAAGGAAGGTATGATATCCACTTGTTGTTTACTTTATAATCTATTGTCATTACCAGTCTGGGTAAATTTTGAAGTTTGAACTCCATTTACAAAATACTAGATCTAAGCATTAAGACAATTTTTTTTAAAGAAATCAGTAAAAGATCTCACATTAATGCTATCAACGGGTATTTGATTTATGCTCCCTATTTGACTTCTTTCCTTCAATGGAATAATACAGTAATATTTTGTATTGTTTGAATTCACTTTGACATCACCTCATTGCCCGTGTTGCAATCCAGCAGCAGCCTGCTTGTCCAGCAGCATTTTGAGTATCATAAAGACTATAAAAAGATAATTGATTAATACTCCTTTTCTATTTTATTTTTTTGGAAAATGGTAAATTTGTATTCCTCAGCATTATGGAGATGCTGGGGACCTTCAAAAGAAGAAAGACAGAAAGAAATACTTACAGAGATCCTAATAATTCTACCAACTGTTCTGTTTCCTCTACATCTTTTTCTTTACACCAAAAATAAAAAGATACTATACAATTCCACTTAACTCCTATCTTCAAAATTTCTACTATTCCTTTTCTATTTTGTTTAACCTGACTTCTATTTTAAACTGTAGATTTATCAAAAAGTTAATTGACATAAATAATAGTATTTTATATTATTCTGAATTTGCTTTGACATCTTAGGTCTCCAAGTGTTTCACGCATTCTAATCATTATTCCTACACACTTAAACAAATTAAAATAAAATAATGTATTCAGACTTCTAGTATCAATTTTGTGCTAGCTAAAGTAGGTTGTTCAGTTTGGGAAGGAGGGACTATCTTATGCATTCAATGTAACTACAGTTCTCAAATTTGAACTTAACACAATTATTGTTACTTTTTAGTTAACTTCAGTTGGTTTTTTGTCAGCCTAGTAGTCTACTAGTCTTTCAATTGTTTTCCTGTCCACTGCATTTTTGAAACTAAAACATCTCTGCGATCTTCCCATATTTTATTGAATGTTCTTTTCTTTAGTTAGAATAGTAATGTGTATATACTGTAGCACTCTGGGTTGAATTTTACAGCAACAACTACGCCCCAGTTCTAAACAAGTTGGGACCTCATTCCTTCATTTAAACTCATTTTTCAAAATTTTGATTATTCATGCATTCAGTTCTTTTGTGACTAAGCTGTGATACTCGAAAAATATATCTTCAGTAGAGCATCAGCTGAAAGTAGTTACTTGAGATTTGATAGTACAGTGAATCTTGTCCAGAATGAAAGAGAGCCTTGGAGCGACGGTAAAGTTGTCTCCGTGTGATGGTCACAGGTTCGAGCCGTGGAAGCATTAGACTGTCTACATCACACTCCTTAGGGTGCGGTTCTTCCACGGACCCTGCTAACACCGGATGCTTTGTGCACCGGACTGCCTTTTTTGTAATCTTGTCCCGAATAAGATTTGAAGCCTTTTAAGATATATACGAAAAAGAAAACCCTTTCTTAATGAACAGATTTAAAGGAGAACCCTTCCTTTTACAAATTCATGACTGCATGATCTTATCTCTGATATATATTGTAACTTGTTTGTATAATTATGGATGATCATGTACAGACTAGATAATCGTTATCCAAAATCTAACAAGTTCTTGAACCATATGCGTGTCAAACACAAAGATTGCGTACCACCAATTATATTGCTGGACATCAGTTTACAACGATCAGCCATCATCAAGATGCGACTAGAGAATATTTAGAAGCTGATGACAGATAGTTGATAAATCTGTGTGGGTATGGGTTTCTTCTAGCAATCAAAAGGCAGAGTTGACATTGTTTATATCTTACATGACATCAATTTCAAATGTCTGGCTTTTGCCTTTGTCTCCAGGAAGTGCTTTAATAAATGTATCTCTTGGATTCTGACTTCAAAACAAGCATCAGTGTGTACTACAGGGAATGGCTTTCCTGTATAATAATTTGAGGCTTTCAGGAAACAGACAGGTTACACTTTGAACTTGCCTAGCCTTCTTTTCTTAGGTCTGGTGTCTGCTTGTATAAAACAATTTGAAATACCACTTCTTTATAACGACCTAAATTTTAATCTTCTTCTTTCCGTTACATCAACATAGTTAGAAGTGTTAGAGCATCTAAAGGAACTCCTTGAATCTCTTCTGCAGGAAGCACTGTATAATATTGGTCGAGCTTGTCATCATGTTGGTCTTGTTTCTCTAGCTGTGATATATTATCAAAGGGTACTTGACACTCACTAAGACGATTATACCATCCCAAAGCTTCCTAATGAGAACCCAGATCCCGTGGAAAATAGAAAACCAGGTTACCGTGATCTCCGCAGAGAAGCAGCATACAATCTGCACTTGATTTACAAAAATAGTGGAGCACATGACCTGGCAAGACAGATACTGAGAGATTATTGTACCGTATGAAAATGACAATATGCGCCAGAATTGAACTTATTGTTCTTGAAGATTTGAGTTATTTGTATCTAGAGCTACTGAATTCAATTTTCTCACCACCACTAACTCTAATTTATCGACGACAATCGTACTACTAAGCTTTCCTTTCTTTTATATAAATACAATTTGATGAAGTGTTCCTCCAAACTTTTTTATCATAAGCTGCTTGCTGTTTAATCAGGATCAAGGACAATAGCTCCCATTGTCTTCCCCAAGTTTCTCACTTCAATGCCTATTCAACCCTCCCCCCCCCTGCTTAAATATTGCACCTATTACATGCATTCAATATACAGCTGATATTACTGTTGCCTCAGAAATCTCTGGGTCTTGTGGGAAGTTGGCACCTGAATATGCAAGTGGGTAGGTAGTAAGAAGTATTTCATTTTATTCACTCTAGTGTTAATTTGAGAAAGTATATAGCAGTGGTAGAAGGTAAGTATATAGCAGTGGTAGAAGGTAACAAAATACCCAACGGACCCAGCACGCACAATCCTATTCTAGTCGAGTTTGACTTCTTGTGGGGAAGACTAAGCAAGGCGAAACAATAGGGTCAGAAAATAACACATCTCAAGTGTAATACAAAATTTGTATGTTAAATGATTAGCCTCTATGAACTGATCTTGTCTGATTGGATATGGATTAACCAACAACTTAAACCAAACAACCAACTGGCCAAGTTGCGTGAGCCAAAGAAGTTTTAAGTTTGAATGCTCGCATTGTGAGGTGATCTATAAACCAAATATTGACACCACCATTTCACATTCTCCACCAAACATCTTTTGTTAAGAGTAAAATGGACTTTTAATAGGAGTAGTATTATAAAATTTCAATATAGCTATGCATTTTTTTGGAAGAACCAAAAAAGGATGACATAAAATAAATGGAGATTATCTAGGACTTTCCTTAGATAGAATTTACATGTTTGATTTTATAATAGGGTAGGTGATGGAGAAGAAATAAATTTATATTAAATATATAAACGCCATAAAGCACACATATGAAGGAGTCGATAAGAGTGAAAATAATAGTAGGAGTTTTTCATAACAATGGTTGTACACAAGTGATCGACAATGAGTCCCTCCTCGTTTACCCAAGTTATGAATGACCTAACCAATACAATACAATATAAAATTATGTGGTGTATATTATATGTTAATTATATTGTGTTAATTGACGAAACTAGCGAGAGCCTTAACCTAAAGCTTATCATGGAGAAAGATAAACACCTTAGAGAATAAGGTTTTTAGAAAAGTAGAAATAAGACTGGATGCATACACTGCAAGTTTAGTCAGTTTGAGAAGATTGAGGTTATTATGAGACTAGATGGAACTGTGGTGTCAAAATGCAAACAATTTAGATAATGTGTTCGTTGTTTTATGAAAATGAAATAATAGATGAAGATGTTACTTGTAAGATTAAAATTGAATGGTTGAAACAGAGAAGTGCTAACAGTGTTATGTGATAGAAGGGTATCAAAGTGAAAAGTAAATTAAATTCTATAGAATAACTATATGACCATCGATGTTATATGATAGTGAATGATGCGTCGTTAAAGTCCAACATCCAACGAGATGAATGTCGCAGAGATGTGGATGCTAAGATGAATTTGCAGTCGTACAATATAAGATAAGATTAAAAATGAGCACACTCGCCAGAAGGTGCAAGTAGCACACATTGAGGATAAAATGAGAGAAGATTGCTTGAGATGGTTTAGTCATGTCCTGCGTTGACCTACAAAGTGAACCGTCTGCAGGTGTGAAATTATAGTTAGTGAAGTTGTTAAAAAGAGACGGGTTGACCTTAAATTAAGTAGAAGAAAGTTGTCTAAAAAGACCTATAAATTCTCGAAATCAATGTAAATTTAGCTAAATATAAGACATTATAAAATAAAAAGATAATTTTGCAAATATTTATTTTATTTTGGTATAATAATAATATCATGTGTTGAGTAATAAATTTATTCATTAGAAGGTTGGTGTTGGTGAATTATTTTTAACAAGATGGTAAATAATGTTGTTAAAAAAATAGACATGGTGGAATCAACGTAGTTCACAGAGGTAAGTGGTTAGTTATCCGTGTGGGTGGTGGACAGTAAGAAATGAAGTATGACACGGTCAATACTCAAAACACTTTTGTCCATTACCTTCACAAAACTAGAAACTGTTTGTTACCTTTATCTTGTATATTTCCAATAGTAGTAGTATATCACAGATCCCAATCTCACATCAATTTTATGGTATTTGATTTAATTATATTGTTTGGATTGAACAAACAACAAGAATTAGAGGATGTCACGGATATGGAGAAATGTAAAATACACGTCACTAAGAACGACGACACAGATGCAACATCGAAATTACGTGAATTGGTTACACGTAGGTTCTCATGTGAAGCGTAGAGAATCACTAATTGGTGTACAGGAAAGGTATAAGTGGGACCGTGGTGGTTCTTCAGATGAGTATCGAACTTCACCCAGAAGGATTAGGGCTGAAGCTTATTGCCCTAGGTGTTCTAAACACATGGATCTTCTATTTAGTAATCGTCATCATCAATTAATCCCTCCTTCATCTAATCAGGATGATAAAAATAATACTAGTAACAGTAATAGTGATTCGGGTTCGGGTCAGGGTCCGTATCAGGCGGTTAATCTATGCCCTAATTGTAAAACAGCTTATTATTTCAGGCCATATAAGATGTCGCCATTACAAGGTAGTTTTTTTGAGATTGGGAGAGTTAAGAGTAATGGGAATGGTAAGAGAGTTAATAATGAGGATGATAATCGGAAGAGGCAAAGGCCGTTGTTTTGGGAGTTGTTGAAGTCGTATGGTGGTGAACCACCTGAAAATTGGCCTCCACCACCTGGTAATGGGCTGGCGGTGCATACACCTCCAGGCCCACCATTTGCACCTGGGCTTAATTTGATTCGGGCTGCTGGAACTGACGGAAAGAATGGTGGTGGCGCGGATGAGGGTGGCGGAGAGAAGAGTGGGTCGAATTTGGGGAAGAATTTGCCAACGCCTAAGGAGATCTGTAAGGGACTTGATAAATTTGTTATAGGTCAAGAGCGTGCCAAGAAGGTCCTTTTTTTAGTTTTCATATTCTATTAATGCCTTAGTCCATTGTTTCTTCACTGAATTACCCAATACTGAAAGTCTGAAACTTTATAACTGTGATCATGCTATTGAATTATATGTGATAAATCTATTAGAAATTGTTTGTTCACTGAACTACATAATACTGAAAGTCTGAAACTTTATAACCGTGATATTGCAACTGAATTATATGTGATATATCTATTAGTCATTGTTTGTTCACTGAACTACACAAATACTGAAAGTCTGAAACTTTATAACTGTGATCAAGCAACTGTATTGAATCTATTTACTGGTGTGTAATCCAATTGAACTTTCAACTTGTAACTTCATTCAGCAGCATTTTCATATGATTGATCTCTTTGTAACTTACTATCTTCCCAAAAAATTAAACATGATCTTTGTAACAGTCTTTTGCTGGGATTGTGAGGGTGGGAATTTGTCCATCCCTTCTTCTGTTTCCCTTGGGAAGTCTGTTACTTTGGGTGTTTTGAGCATAACATATTTCCATTTTGTATTTTATGCCTAAGGAGATGCATATCTAGAATGCTTGTTTCTAGGAGTCGGAGTGTAAATTGGACTTTGATGTTTATGAGCTTCAGGCATATTTTTTTTGTCGCTCTATCCTACTTTAGAGACAGACTAATGGGTAGACTTTCTCTTAAGTCATTGCTTGCACAATATATCTGTAAAGAAATGGATCATGGGCTTAACTCAATCTCAAAAGATAACTTATAAGGGGAGGATTGCCCAAGTTTATATAAGGAGACCATGTACCCTTTAACCCACCGATGTGGGACTCTTAACAACCCACCTCACGCCCAACGCTGGACATCTGGTGCATGGACAATTTTAATATGGGGGGCCCAACATCAAAAACAATTAATTGGGCGGGCCTTGCTCTGATACCGTGACAAAATGGACATTGGACCTAACTCACACCCAAAAATGATCCATTTTTTTACAATATTCTACATGAAATAAATGCTCCTAATTTGTATTGTGTCTTTGCTTTGTTTTTTTCATGACGTGATTCGTTTTGCAGGTGCTTTCAGTTGGTGTTTATAATCACTACAAAAGGATTTACTATGCTTCATTGCAGAAAGGGTTAGCAATCCATTGATTCATGATATCTGTTGAAAACTCTACTTTTTTTACTTTATTTTCTCCGGATCAACCATATTTATATACCTCTATGTTAGGTCTGGAGCAGAATCGACGAAGGATGATAGTGAAGAAAATGTGGAATTAGAAAAAAGCAATGTGCTTTTGATGGGGCCTACTGGATCAGGTAGAAATCAACTTTTCGTTCTTGTATTTCCAGTCAGTTACTTATGCAAATCCTTAACCTACGAACCTTCAAAGATTGTCTGCTCACAGAAGTCTCCATACCAAAAGCAGTCTGGCTTTAGTTTTTTCTGAAACAGGAAACTTCTTGCAAATCTTTAGTTTTTTTTGTGAATGTGCCTTTTCCCATTCTGGTACTTTGTCTGTTGCTTCCTTAAACTTTTGTTTGGCCTTGGAAACGTTGAGACCTTCTGTCAGTTGATATTGTTTGTTATCAGGGATGTTCCAAAATTGAGAACCTTAATTGAGAAAGTCCCAACTTACTATGTTTGGAAAATTGGGACTGTAAAAACGACGGAGATGTGGGAATTTGTGTTCCCCTCTTTGTTCAATGAGAAATGATACAAAGAAAAACAAAGGATGAGAAATGTTTTCTCGTTGCAGCCACTGATTCTTTCTTCATCGGAACACCTTGTCCACTATTTCTTGTTTTGTCTACCAATTGGACTTTCTTCTTCTTTTGCCTGTCCTTATTCTCCAACAAGAGTTAATTTTCTGTAACACAGTAAGAGTTGCAATATATATAGATTGTTTTAAGAATGTGCTCATTTTCATTTATGTTTTTTGTTCGTAGCTTCCTTAAACTTATATGTGTTTTCACTAACCAATCTTATTTTCTGTTGATAATTGCTTATTTGTGTGGAAGAAGTTGTGAAACTTAGAACTTTCTAACTCTGCTTTTGGAACAGGGAAAACACTACTTGCAAAAACCCTTGCACGTTTTGTGAATGTGCCTTTTGTTATTGCCGATGCAACAACCTTAACGCAGGCAAGTAAGATGCTATTTGATTTGAACTTTCCCCACTTTGATTGTTTCTGTTCTTATTAAATGAAGAAGAAGTGGTGTGGAGTCCATCCTGTGTTTCTGGCAGGGTGCTTGCTCTTTTTCTTCTTTTTTCTCCTTTTTTGGCTCTTTTGTTTTCACTGACCAAGGTAGAGGTAAAGGTCTGCGTACACTCTACCCTCCCCAGACCCCACTTTGTGGGATTTCACTGGGTATGTTGTTGTTGTTTGTTGTCACTGACCACGGCTCCTCTTTAGCTAAGTTATGTCTAATTTATCCCGTTACTCTGTCCGGCCTTCCCCGGACCCCGCGCATAGCGGGAGCTTAGTGCACTGGGCTGCCCTACTCGGTTTCATTCTCAATGCATAGGTGTTCTTCTCTTGAAGGTCAAAGAACATAGAACTTGAGTGGTTGTTTTGGAACTTTTGCTATCACAGATCAGATATAATGGAACTCTAGTTTGGAGTTGATTTGGTTGAATATTTCCCAGTTGATGTTTGATCCTTGTTTGGCTAGATCTTAGTTTTGTGATTTTACCAAATCGTAGTTTGGAAAGTCATCTAATCCAAAAATTGTATAATACCTCTATATCAATGGGTCAAATAGTCTATGCCAATGCCATATAATGATTGATAGAATATCTCAGTAAACTTTAAATTACAGGCAATATATGACAATGATACTTTATTATCCAGTACAAAGTTGAACCATTATTTATGTATGATCATAGATCTTTTTAACCGTAAAGAAGAAGAAAAAAATATCTTCTTCTTGTGCTGGTAGGAGGTAGTAGCCATGGAATTAATCAAGACGCCTGCAAGTTGGCCCAGACACCATGGATATAAAAAAGATGTCGGTGGCTTCACAGAGCTTCAATAACCAGTTAGCAGGTGTGATGAATTTCGAAGCAATGCTAGAATATGGGCTGAGAAAGTAGACTATAGCAATGAAAGTAAATGAAAAATGGCTAGTAGTGGAAATTCCTGAATCTGCTTCCAGATCTCTTACTAGAATATGGGAAAAGAAACAGCTTTAGCTAGGATCATGTGCTTGCCGCTGTGGGTTAGGGAACAGGTTGGCACAGGGGGTGGAGTCCTCAGTCCTTGCCACAATCTTGCAGAACCTTAGCTCGTTACAGCTGCAATTCTCTGCAGAATCTTCTCTCCACAGTCCATATTCTAGTGCTGTGTGTATACTTGCTTTTCGTACTAGACTTCAATAATATTTTACATGAACCCTTCAAGGTAGAAAATAACTGCTAAGACGCAAGGTTAAATTTTTGATAATGAAAAGTCACAACATCACAGAGTACATAATAAATATGCCAGACCACAATCACCAATAACAAACTGTTTCAGAAATCGCAGAAATATTTTTACCATCACGTCTTTAAAATATTTCAGCTTGAATCAAGTTACCCCATGGAGAAAAAGAATTAGATCCCCTTGCTAAACAATGATTAGAAAATAGGATCAAGTTTCTCCCACTATATCTGGATTTAAGTTGTTCCCAAGCGGCACACTTACATCTAAAACGTTGAAACTATTGCTGTCTTTTTATTTTAATGCTCCAAGTGTGATAATATAAGCGCAGCAGAATCAAATTGGAAATGCTTTTTAGTTGATATTTGGTGCTCGTTCTTTTTTCACTTAATTTTTAACGTCCAACTGAGAATCATTTGTTGCTGTATTACAGGCTGGATACGTTGGTGAAGATGTCGAATCCATATTGTACAAGTTGCTTACGGTATAATTCCTATTAAAGATTCATAAGTTTGCAGATTACTAGCTGAGTTAAGCATATGTCTTGTTCTACATATTCTTGGTTCTCGAAAAGTTGGATGTGTAATTATTATCAGGATGTCTTTTTACATTTTACATTTTACATTTAATATGCCATGCCTTTTACTGTTATCTCCATCTTGGTATGTGCCAGTAGTTTCTTTATACAGCAAGGTATTACTTTAACTTAGAATATAGTGTTGAATTTTATGTGTGTTTCAGTGATGTTAGGAATGTGATTCCTGCACTCTTCTAAATCTCCATATTTGCACTAATTTAAACTCATTGTATTTTCTCTTATATCGGACAACTCATTGATCTTTGCATAGTTGGATTGTTGACATTTATGTGGAAACGTAGGGCAATGTGTGTGTTGATACAAGTGGCAGCTTCGTTTCAAAATTTTACATAGTTTTGTAGTGCTTACGCTTCCAAAAGCGTGCAAAAAAAGAAGAAGAAGAAGGAAAAACAGATCTAAATGCAGTCCTTGGTTCGGAGCCAAAGTTACCGATACACTTTCTTTTAAGGATTATACGCTAGAGGAATATATTAGGGAACTCAAATTTGAGAAACTCTTGGAACACTATAACTATGTGTGGAGCATAATATGTGTTACTTAAATATTAACACTTTCACATTGTGTGTTTCTTAGATTTTTAGTCATCTAATACGTCGTCTGAATGGACAGCACAATTTCTTGAAAAGGCTAGATCCTTTCTCTCTTTTTCTATTTTTCAGTATTATTAATGTCGTCAGTTTTTCTTTTTCTTGAGATGCCAGAGGAACTAAGAAAACAAAGGTGAGGGAAAACCTTGTTACTTGTTTACTTACCAGAAAAAAAACTTGTTATTTGTCTTGAAGCTGGTGACCATGCAAAAGATGTGGAAAGTTGAGAAAAATGTGAAATTTGTGGCTTTTGTTCTACTCGCGCGTTCTATCTCTTCCACCACTCAACTCCTGCATGTTCTATCTCTTCCTCCACCCCACCCCCCTCCTGGAATTGTGCTACGCTCCTCTCACTGGTGTAGCTACTAATGAATTTACTCTGGATGATGATTTACTTTTCTTAGAGAAAAAATGTATGATGATTAATTGACATCTCACCAACAATGTGGAGATTCCTTGATACAGTCTTAGTGAATAATTCTGTGTACAAAATTGAATGATGGTTTCCTTTAGCTCATTGATCTGCAATTATCACAAATTAATAATATGCTTATGTTTCCGGGTCAGATAACATATGTATGTCTCTGTTTACGGAACTTCAATATGAACTTGCTATCAATTGGGATATATTTGCTGCGAAATATACTTCGATGTGTAAAGCAGGCCTTTTTGTCTCACTTCTTTGAATATCAGCATGAAAAAAAGGGCAGCCCGGTGCACTAAGCTCCCGCTATGCGCGGGGTCCGGGGAAGGGCCGTACCGCAAGGGTTTATAAACTTGTTCTGAATTGGGGATGTTTGCTGAAGAAATTTGTTTCTTTGGGACTCTTTTATTTTTTGTTTCATACGAGCTTATGAAATTCGGAAAAGAACTATTAGCTTCAATTTGACATGCAGGTTGCTGAATTTAATGTGCAAGCAGCACAACAAGGGATGATCTACATTGATGAAGTTGATAAGATTACAAAAAAGGTGCACTATTTTACCTTTTTGTGTTTATTTATAATTATTTATAACTTCCTTGAAGAAAATTTGTATGCCTTCTGTTAAATTAATTTGATCACTGTGTAATCTTTTTATCTGACATTTGAAGGATATCACAACTGACCTATTTTATTCTTATGCAGGCTGAGAGCTTAAACATTAGCAGAGATGTTTCTGGGGAAGGAGTTCAGCAGGCACTGCTGAAAATGCTGGAAGGAACTGTGAGTGCTCTTGGTCTTGGGCGATTTATTAAGTTTTTTTAATAAAATAATAAACAAAGTATTCATTGGCTCTCTTTGGCTATTAATAGCTTACAGATTTGTGTTCAACTAGGTTCTTGGTGATAAGTCCAAAGGCTGTTATAGGTTTCAGTTCCTGCATATTAGGGAAGGCTGAGTTAATTTCTGCTGCAAATTTATTAGAAAGCTATTAATCAGGATATGCAATCCTATCAAAAACCACTATGTCTCAGTCTCAACAAGTTCGGTCATCTATATGAATCCTCACTAACCACGTTTCTCCATTTAAATTCATCTCAGGCTAACCTTATAAAAATGAAAAGACTACTGAAAATTCTCTACATTTTCAACTGGCATAAAAATCTCTATTAGAGCTAAAGACTTCTAGAAAGCATAGGGACCTAAAATAAACGTACTAACATGACTGAAACATACTCCTGGCTAATTGGTATTGCCTAGATGGATCTTTTTATTTAATTGTAAAATAAGAGTAGATTCTGAACTGCAACCACCATCTAATTTAAGCGAAAAAATATACACCTAGCACATTTGGTAGAAGTTTAACTTTTAATGATCATGGGTTGAATTGAAGACTAGTAGATTTTCTGATTGACACCAGTCTAAGATAGAACACATAAAAGAACTTGAACTTTTCTTGAATTGGCCGTGAATGAAATGAGAGCTCCGCTTATTGGAGTTCAGGCGACATTAAATAAGGAAATTTCGGATTAGCTGTCTTTACCATTTCGACATTTGATTCTAAAAGAGCTTAGTCGAAATCTTTGATTGTTATCATGTTAAGCTTCACTGTCATCAATGTGTTTTGTTTAGTTCCACAGTGCTGTAATCATGATGTTATCATTTGTGCTTTAAAAGTTTGTCAGTTTAGATTACGAATCTTGCTGTTATGTCACTTAAAAAATTTCTTGAAAACAGCATCGTCCTTAGCTAATGATGTAGGCTGCTGCCTTTGTTAACCAGCAATAACAGAAATATCTCTTTAATCCAGATAGTGAATGTACCTGAAAAGGGGGCAAGGAAGCATCCTCGCGGTGAGAATATTCAGGTAAAGTGGATGAGATTGTGTTAGGTTCTTCTATTCCCTTGTTACCATTTTCAGAGTTCTGCAACCTTTTGTTTTTTGATAAAGTTGTAATTTTTACCCTGTAAAAGGAAAACTCTAGAATACAAGACATATACAGAAGACAGAATCTCACACAAAAAAAAAAAACATGAATTCTGCTAAGTGGACAGAACACAGAATCTCACTAAAAACATGATTTCTGCTAAGTGGTAACTTGTATAGAGTCTGAACTTGCCCAATGCTGAAGGTCGGAAAGATATGTGTATCATGTTTTGAATGGAAGCGTAAACAAGCAAACAACCTTTTATAGTAATTGGAATCTCGTTGGTGCTTTAAAATTTTAGAAAACAACATAAATGATCCCCAGAGCTGTACATCCATGTTTTCTATCTCTTCAAGAAGCTTGTAGGTTCATTTCCTTCAGAGTTGTGCAAGTTTAAGATACAATGTAATGTTTTGCATAATAATGCATGGCTACTGTATATAGGCTGAATGTTACTGTATATACGCTGAATGTTTTCTCTCAATCTCAACATTATATAGAGTCAATTCATTGTTTGCAGTATGCTGATGTTCTTTTGACCAATCATTTTTTTAAAACTCTAAAATTGTGGATGTACTAAATTATACGGATCTGCCATTCTTTTAATGGGGAGATAGATAATAAGGCGAGGAATCAATAGTGACAGAGGCAATAAGGAAGCATTGAGGATAGCGATATTGAAGCATAGGGCAGAAAGTTATAGAAACGTGAGCACAATAAATATGAGAGACAAGGTGAACAATGCACATTTAAAGTAGATGCAATCTACCAAGCATACTGTTTGATTCTTTTATTATATAAGGGGATGGGAGTAGTTAATAAGGTGAGGAATGAATAGATAAGTCAGATGAGGCGACGTCCTATAAATAACTTTCCATTCAGAGATGTTAAAAATTGGATCTCATGCTCTGACTTGAAAGTAGCGAGACTTGTTGTAGATGGATTTGTTGATGGTCAGCATCCTTAGGTCCACTTCTAGATGTTAATGGACATGTCAATCAGCTATGGGTGGCCAACGGGGCGGGGTCGGGGCGGGGCTGGTGGGGTCGGGGTCCGGCGGGACTGGGGTAGGGCGGGGTCCGGCGGGGTCGGGGTTTTGCGGGGCTAGCGGGGTCGGGGCCGACGGGGTCTGTCGCCGTCCCATCCCGATCCCGAGGTGTCGGGGGTGGGATCGGGGAGGTCGTTTTTTTTGCCCTTAAATTAAAAAAATAACACACACAACAAGATAGTTTAATAAAAACATCCATTTTTGTGCCTCTTATATTATTTAATAGAAGTATGATTCTTTTTTGGTAATACAATTTTAAAATTGCAACTTCGTGATATTGAAAGTTGCAAATAAATAACATAGTAAAATTACAATTAAAAGAATTACATGTTAAGAAACACGTTTTCTAGTTTCTTTATAATTTCTTGGGGTTCTTCGGTTGGAATTGATATTTGTTGATCAAATTGGTCGACGTCGCTTCCACCTCCGTCGGATAAGATTTCTATTTAGTTGTAGTCTTCTTCTTCCTTGATCTCCAAACGCACCTCCTACGCTCCGCACGAATTCAGTCTCTGAATAGAACTGCAATCTCCAATGAGTCTCCCACCAATGAATGTCTGTGTTCTCCTATTTGATATCTGCCGGCCGAAAAAACGCTTTCAGACGCTGTTGATGACGCTTGAATGTTCAACACATCTCAGGTCATCTTAGATAGTGTTGGAAATGTCTTCTCATTCTCCATCCAGTATTTTAGCAAGTCTTCGCGTCCCTCTTCATTGACAATTGTTGTGTACGGTAGAACACCCTGTTGAGGCTTTCAATACTAGCCGCAGAAACAACATGTCATTTTTGAGGTTGTGTTGAAGAAGAAGAAGATGGCATGGAAGTCGATTGGTTGCTAGCACTTTCTTGTTGGTAATGCGTCTATACTTTTTTACATTCATCTCGTATGCTAGACAACACTTCTTCTCTAGTTTTTTCAATATGTGGTGGGTCATTTAGATTTTTTGGAGATGGAGGTGGAAGTTTATCTATGCAATCATAAATAGTTTCAATAAGTGTTTTATAACCGTCTATTTTAATAGACAGATTTAATACAACACTAATAATATAAATTGGGGGAATAGGAATAAAATATTTTTTCATGTCGAAACAATTTTTTAATAGGTGCCTTATAAACTGATTTTTCCATATATTCACCAAGTAATATAAATATTAGAGCTATATAAAATAACATTGATGAAATAGTAGGATAATAAATACCGAAAAATTCTTTAGTAGCTAGAAATTTTTTCTCTAAAAATGTAATAAGTTCTAAAATTGAATCCCAATCGGAATCTACAATCATATCAGTAGGATTTCGATTACGGGCGTTAAAAAATAAAGTTATAGGTCTTCTATACTCATAAGCAACACGTAGTTGCTCGTATAAAGAATTCACCTAGTGCATACTTCTTCGAGAATTTTTCTATAAGATAGTTCACAATCGTGACAAGTTTTTTTATATTCTTTTATTCGTTGTATTCTATTACTTTTAGAAATAGTTTATAGAAAATTGTTTTTTTTCAACAATGTCTGCAAAAAGTGATGGACCATCCTTTACAATTATGTTATAAATATGACATGCACATTTTATATGAAAATTATCTGGAAAAGATGGAGTTAACATATTTTTTAATAATCTAATAGAAGAAATATTAGAAGAAGCGTTATCTAATGTAATAGTCATGATTTTATCTGTTATGCCATAATAATCGCAAACTGAAAAAATATTATCTGAAATAAAAATATCAGTGTGCCTACTATCAATATATCTATATGCTAAAATATATTTTTGCATACACCATTTTTAGTCTATCCAATGACATGTTACAGTTAAATAATCATGACCGTTAGTACTACAGCCTATATCAGACGTAATAGATACTTTGCCAGGAAAATGATATAATGAATAACGTAAATATTGTTGTATTCGTGTGCAAATTTAAAAACATTTTTCTTAACAGTTGATCTAGGAAAATCGTTATAAGCAGGATTATACATATCTCTTATGTAATAAATAAAATCAGGAGAGGAAGGAAATGAAAAAGGCAAACCCTCCACTGCAACTAATTTTGATAATGATTCCCTATCTTTATTTTTATCGTATTTAGGGCCTACAATTGCCCCCGTCACAGGGTCAATTTGACCATGTACCTGGTCCGGGACAGTATATGAACCTTGTCCCGACTGAGAGGACATTGACGCACCCGCCTTTTTAGCCAGGTATTCCTCCCACCTAGCTTTGTGAAATCTATTCAAATGCATAATTAAACCTCCCGTCCCGCTCTGACCTTTTCCTACTTTAAATTTATAAATATTTTTACAAATTTGGCATCTAGCTACTTATTTTCTGCGTCCCTATCAAAAAAAGCCCACACATTTGATGTTAATTTTCGTTGTGGTGGGCCTCGTCTCATACTAGGGCGAATAGGAGGCGGTTCATTTTGAGGTGCACTATTGGGCGTGTCATCTAGATTAGTGGGTGTGTCATCTAGATTATCTTCTAAATTAAAATCTTGTTGAGTTCCAGAAAATAGCTCCTCGTCTAAATCTAATGGTACTTCAGGAAATAATTCAGTATCAACAAAATCGTCTGTCTAGGAGGAATATGATGACTAGAAGAAGTACTTCTGCCCTTATTACCCCTACTAGATGAAGCAATACCCTTATCCTTGCCCGTAATCATACGTTTCAATCCTTCCATTATAATTATGCAAATAAATAATTAAAGATAATGAAATTAAGTGCGCTAATTAAAGTAAAAGAAACAACAATAATTTAATGAAGGAACGAATGTACCAAACGCCGACGTAACGTCGACGTGCAATCGAGAGGTTGAAAATTGAAACTTCGCTCGATGGATGATCCTCAAGCTAGTTGTCAACTTCACTCCCAAATGAATAAATAAAATTGAATATTTAGTAGACAATGTAAAGAGAATGAGAGATAGATTAAGAGATTATTAGAGAAATTGTAAGAAGATTTGTGAGAAAGATGAAGAGAAAATGAGGTATTTATAGTTGAAAAAATTGGGTTAAAGTGTAAATATAATAACTTAGGAATTAAAAATAAATATTAAGGGGGTAGGGAGTTGGGGTGGGGGTGAAATTTGGCCGTTGCACAACGGCCAAATTGTGAAATAGCCGTTGTGCAACGGGCAAGGGTCGGGGCAGGGTTGGGTCGGTTAGCCCCGTTGGACAGTCCTACAATCAGCTCAGACAAAATAAAGTCAGATGTTACATGTAGACACTTTCTTTTCTCTGAATTAGAGCCGTAAATATATATCAATGATTCTTAGCAATTTTTATTAACAAAATCGAAATGTCTTTTATGCTTCACTTATTGATTTCTTTTTTATTTCTTCCCCACATGAATTTTCAAATAGTATTGCAACATTTATACAGATAGATACGAAAGACATTCTTTTCATCTGTGGTGGCGCATTTATTGATTTGGAGAAGACTGTTTCGGAGAGGTACTTTTTATTTTCTGAATTACTTTCTCTAAGTGCATCAGGAACTATGACTTTTGTGACTATGATGGTTGACAAAGGGTTCCCCTTATTACAGACGACAGGATTCTTCTATCGGTTTTGGAGCTCCAGTTCGTGCTAACATGAGATCTGGGGGAATAACAAATGCAACTATAACATCATCCTTGCTAGAATCTGTAAGAATGATGATCTAATTTAAGTAGTATTTTTTATATTCCTGAGACTATGAGTTGCGTGTGATAGAATTTAATACCTAGTCAGCTGCTGTTCCTGAAAAAATATCATTTCATGTTTCCAGGCAGAAAGCAGTGACTTTATTACATACGGCCTCATACCAGAGTTTATTGGACGGTTTCCTATTTTAGTTAGTTTATCTGCGCTGACTGAGGACCAGCTTGTTCAGGTATTTTTATTCTTTCTGTTTCCTTTATTTTTATTTTGCTACTGTAATCATTAATTGCATTTATATGGAAAGCAAGCTGCAAATCATTCAGAATTGAAGGTTGTCTCTCATTTCGATGGGTTGTGCAATTGGCTTACTTCACAAGTTTAGTTGACCTAGCAATTGTGTTTTCCTTTTATCAGAAATACTTTTCCTGGAATAGCTCTGTTATGATTTAAGCAGAACAAATATTGGTAAAGTCCAGTTGGCTTTCTCATCATCAGTTACCATGAAAGACCCAAGATTTACAAATGTTGAGAATGATTGGTTATTGGCATAATGTATCTTAATAAATCCGTTAATCAAATTTGTTACAAGATGTTACTATATCAAGTGTAGTGTTAGAATTTTAGAAGTGTTCAAGTTCTTAAGTTAGATGTTTCCCTACATTGAATAAATATCAAATGTGTGTTCTGGTTGATACTTATAGATAGGTTTCTCTTCTATCCATAAAATTACCAAGTCACCAATATATTCTCTTATTTTCTCAGTCACCAGATTTAAGTTCTTAAGTTCGATATGGACAAAGTCTTTCTTCTATAAATTTACTATTCGCGTTTATTTCGGAAACCAGATGTACCACTAGAATGCCTTGTGAGTGCTTGAGTTTTGCCGTGCATATTTCTGTTAACTATTCTCAGGGTGCTGTGTCTTCTTTTTCTGTGGCTATTCCGGCAGCACCACACTTTCCGGTGACCGTTCCGATGGCAACACTCGACCATTTGTGTCACCATGCCTGTTTCTGATGACCGTAATGGTGCCATCGAGTCTGACAATATTTTGTCAATCACTTTCCTAAAAACTTCCTATAGAGAATTAGAATTTTCCAGGACTTCCCAGCAACTTGGCGCGACAATGTTCCGGCGTCTTTTGGGTGATTGGTCACTATGTGGCTGTTAATTACTCTTTTGTGTTTTAGAAGAATCAAATCCAAGTTGGTTTTCCCAACTTGACTTTTAGGGGTATGTTAGGACATGAGTATTAACATTAGAGAATTAAAGCGTTCTGTTCCGAAGTTAGAAATTGCCCCAAGGTGGACAAGTATGTTTATTGTGTTTGACACCTCCACATAGGTCTTGTATTCATCAGATTATCAAGTTTTAAACACATGACTTCTCTTTTTAATTTTCTCTCACGCAATTAGAAAATTTAGGTGTACGCGTATTTAGTTCTAATTATACACCCCCTCAAAGGACCTTCCCTGGACCCCGCGCATAGCGAGAGCTTAGTGCACCGGGCTGCCCCTTTACTAGTCCCTGCCTGTTTTTTTTGTTCTATGTTTCCTTGCTTTGATTGTTCTTCTTCTCTTTCTTTTTTGCTTTTGGTCTTGAAGTACCTGTTTTTCCAGATTATCGAGTTGGTTAATTTCATGTTTTTTTTCTTACAGGTCCTCACTGAACCCAAAAATGCTCTTTGCAAGCAATATAAAAAACTATTTAGCATGAATAATGTAAGTAAACTATGTTTCATTCCTCTTTTCCCCACTCACACCCACCTTTACAACCCCTTACCCCACAAACTCAAGGGCTGAAAGAAAAACGTGAACATACACATCCTCGGATCCAGAAGAGAGACAGTTAAATATATTACTCCAACTGATTTGGACTTTCACATGCTTGTTTAGACTAAGCTACATTTTACGGAGGGAGCCTTAAGGTTGATTGCCAAGAAAGCAATGGTCAAAAATACTGGTGCTAGGGGATTGAGAGCCTTACTTGAAAGCATCTTAACTGATGCTATGTATGAGGTAAATAAACTATGTCCAAATCTATTTCTGACAGGAGCTTCACACAAATCTATAAGATCATGTCCAAATGTTTTTCATATTTGATTCGCTTGATTGAATGTGCAGATTCCTGATGTCAAAGCTGGAGATGATAGAGTAGATGCTATTGTGGTGGATGAAGAATCAGTAGGTGCAGTAAATGCACGTGGATGTGGTGGGAAAGTGCTTCGGGGAGATGGCGCTCTGCAACGGTATCTTGCTCAGGCACACTTGGTAAATCAAAGAGTATGATCTGAACTTTCACTTGTTTAGTTTATTCTATCTATTGCCCATTTCTTTTCAATAGAATCATTCTCATAAAGTAAGCTTAGAACGTCCGAAGTCACGTACCCTCTGAATGTACATTTTATTTGTGTAAGCCACATACTTGCACACTGTTGACCTCATAAATTCGATTGCCAGGAAAATGATGGTGTGGCCGAAAACGAGCTGCAGGATGGTGAGTCTGAAGTCTCATCCAGCACAATAAGCATGTAAGATTATTAGAACCACACTCTTAGGATTTCATACTTGGTTTTTTTCTTAGAAAAAAAATCCATTTGTTGTTAAAGGTAAATTCATAATACAGGGTGTTGGTCCCCTTGTAAAACATCACAGCAATCTGCTTCCAGGAAAGTCATAGAAAATAGAAAACGGTATACAAGAAAAATATAACCATTCTAATTTGTAGGCAACAGTGTACCGATTCTTTGACAGTGAGAAGACTTTGATTCTTCACATTTCTCCTGATTTGTGAATAAGAGTATAAATTTGTCAATTTTTTTCAGAATTGCAGGAATAACTTTTCACGAGTAGAAAATTGACAAAATAAATGAAGCATTACTAAGAGAGTGTTTGGCTCAAGTTATAAGCTTATCAAACAATATAGGTGAATCTGAGTGTTAAAAGTGTCTCTCAAAATATTCAACATTTTTATAAGATGTCAAAGTATTTAAAGTAATGATGTAAAAAAAAAAGTTGTGTGGGGGTGGGGGGAGAGGATGGTGATTCAGTGTCACATCAAGTTTGGAAAAACGTAAAGGAATAATAAACTTTTATATATTAAGGAGAAAACTATTTTCATTCAAGGAAAGAGGTCAAGTTTTTCAAGACGGGACCAATGTGAAGAAGCTTTATTTTAGTGAGACGTAGGGATCTATCTTGGCTAAAGGAAGAATTATTTTGTTATTATCACTTTCTTTTTAAATCATATACTCATTAGAAATCTAAACGATGGATGTTTTTCCCATCTTCCCAAACTAATTTATCTATTTGTAAGGGGGTACTTCAGTTTGGTTTTGGGTTTTCATGCAATAGAAGTAGAACAATAACTATGTCTATTCTCAAATATGTTGCGGGTCTGTTATATAAATCATCACTGATCATGTTCCCCATTAAAATTTATTTCAAACCAATATTTTATAAAAATAAAAATGAAAAATACTGGAAGTTCTCTGTATTACTCACGTAAGAGTCTAATAAGAACAAAAAGAACTCCTACAAAGCTAGGGTCTAAAGTAAATGTACGATGGGAATATGTAGCAACAACAACATACCTAGTGAAATCCCAGAACATGGGGTCTGCGGAGGGTAGAGTGTACGTAGACCTTACTTCTACCTTGGTAGGTAGAGCAATGTGTAGCAACAACAACATACCCAGTGAAATTTCACGCGGAGTCCGGGGAGGGTAGAGGTGTATGTAAATTTTGATCAATGTAGCACATACCACAAAATGGCAAGTATTGGCATTGTCAAAAGAGAATAATAGATGCGTCCATGAAGTTGGTTATTTTAACGAAAGAATGCCACAACCTCATTTCTTATAAAGCATGTGATCATCATTGCCTAGCGATTTTATTAGGAATTAACAATTGGTGAATTTAATATTCACTTACAAAACTCTTTTATTGTTCAAAGTTATGATATAAATTTCAGATTCTTATTTTATTTTCCTCTAGAAATAAAATTTGATTTGTTATATAGACAAACAAGCCCTGCATAAGTGTCCCTTCTCAATGCAAAATAGTGAGATATTAACTATCCCTCTCAATGCAAAATAGCTAGATATCTTAACCACCAAACAGCAAAATTTCATCAGTTACCCTGTTATGTCATATGGACAATCACAGACAGATAAAAATTGGCATAATCAGGCCAGTTTATTTAAGGAGACACCAATATCTATACTCTTCCAACAAGTCCCTCCATGAATTCATAAATTATGTATAAAAAGAAAAGTGCTCTCTTCATTTATTATTATGGTTTTTACACGTCAAATGTGCATTTAAAAGATATTTTATTTGCTTTATAATCTCACTAGCCAAAAACACAGTTCAAAGCACCTTTTTGCTCTTTTTTAGGTTCATGCAGCGATTAAATCTCTAATTTGATTACATACTTGGATAATTGTCAAATTGAAGCAGAGCACAAGAAAGGGAAGAAGCACAAGTACTGTATGGAAAAGAAACTAAAAAAACCAATATACTCCACACACACACAGGAGGAACAAAGAAAAAGCATATTTGGCTTTAAACAGAGATAGGAAAGAGACCTTTAACTTTTTGAACCTCCCTCGGTTACACAGGAACATGTAAATGTGAAGTTAGACTTAATGTTCATCTATATAGCAATAGTCCCAAAAGTTCAAACACAGAATAACTTAGAAGTAAAACTTCACTAACCAATTGGTCCTTAGGAGCACTGTCATTGATACTATCCACAGCTGGAAGAGTCCCTTCCAACACTGAATTAACAATTTTATTGTACTCATTTAAAGAGATTTGCAATGATTCTAATGCTTGCGGAAAGTAAGGCTTAATCTTCGCTGCACAGTTTGTAAATACTGTCTCTCCCAACCTTTTAGCAATTGATGTGACCTCCTGAAACAAAACAATTAACATTTAGCACTATCACAAGACTAGGGAGACCTAAGAGGTATAAAATATAAAAAGAATAAACGCATCTCTTCAACCACAACATACCTCATTGTCCTTTTTAACACTAGCCAATAGAGCGGTGAGCAATTCCAAGGATACTTCTTCACTTTCTTCCAGCACAAGAGTCATGATTGTTGCCATGGATGAGAAAATATTCTTAGGGGGATCCTCTCTGAAAGTGAGTCAATGAATGAACTGTCTATTTAGTTAACTTCATTACTACAAGATTAACATATTCAATAGGAATTAGCATACAAAAAGATGAGAAAAATCAAGTTCTTCATTTGTGGGAGAGAGCAGAGGCCACTGTATTGCATAATCAACATTATCCATCTATTTTATACGTTTACTCAACATCATCCAGTTAAACCAGTGCAGCAAGTAATTTGTTACTAAGTTTAGTATCATTCGAAAAGCAATACTCTCTCTGAGCTGTAACATGCAGCACTAAGCCAAACATAGTTATGAAAGTATTGGCAGAGGGTAATTTTTCAAGGGTTTATGTAAACTGTTGAAAGAAAACGCACACCGTCCATTCGGGTTTTAAATATCTTTTAGATGCAAAACCTACCAACTTGCCACCTTTCTATACATAGCTACCAAGAGCATGTTCGACAAAAGCTTTTAAATATTCTCGAGAGGAAAAGAAAAATGTGTTCAACTGATTGTTGTTTCCAGAAATTCATTCTATTTCAATAAGAAAACTAGAGAAGTACCCACAGAGACCACTTCTAACCCAGAACTTTTTGCAAAGTTTCTGATTTTTGCTGGCGAATCACCAGTTAAATATCTTCACAACTCTGATTCTGACATGTCACTTACCTATAAAATATCTTTAGACAACTAGGGGTAAATCATTTCAATGCACTCCTAAAAGTTGATCAAATTGGATACAGATAATCAAAACAAGTAACCAACAGATTTCCTTATTTCTGCTTCACTAACAATCATACTAATCCAACTGAAACCCCAGTACAGGCACCCCAAGTGATGAATCCTATTAACACTGCAAGAAATCCAAAAGGGTAAAAATAGAAAAAATACACTACATGAGGGGTAAAATTTCAGTACCTAAGGTACCGAGGAAGGTGTGTTTCTTCTCGTAAGAATCTTAGGAAACGTAAGGTTCTTTGCATAAGCTGGTGTTTTCTTTGTAAGGAGAAGTGAGGACGTAGATCATATTTTGCTACATTGTAAGGTGGCCACGAGGTTATGGTGGGATATCTTTAGATGGTTTGGTGTTTCTTGTGCTGTGCCAAGATCCGTGAGGGAGTTGATGTTCAGCTGGAAGAGTGGAGCTAGGAGAAGAAGTCACAAGTTTTGGAATGTTACTCCTCTTGCTTTAATGTGGGTCATTTGGAAAGAGAGAAATAAGAGAGATTTTGAAGGGGTGGAGATGAGCTTAACTCAATTAAGGAATAATCTCTGATCCCTAATTTTCTTTTGGTGCACCCATGCAGTTCCTGTTTGTTTAGAGGATTGGGCGTCTTTCGGAGAGAACCATATTTTGTAGGTCCTCCTTTTCTTAGTATATACTTCTTGTGTATGGCCAAGTTGGCCTGTTATTATCAATGAAACTCTTTACTTGATAAAAAAAATGAAGGGTAAAACTTTCATATATTTGTTTAGATAAATGGCATCAGTATAATCATCCATATGTACAGTACAGTTTAAAAAAATTGCAAAACCCTGCTCATCTTACAAGGATTCTAGAAAGTCTAGCAAAGCCTCAGCTCATAATTTCAGATATAATCTCAAATCCATGCAAATTCAAGAACTTGTAAGTACAGTGTCTATCTTGTAAATTATGCTTGGCGTGCTTGGAAAGAAGACTTCTTACTAGAAGCTCCACTTAAACATATAAACAAACATGAGAAGCTCACACTCCCATAAATCTAAATCACATGTTTCAATGGAATGTGAGGTATTATAACTTCAGATTTATTCTCTAAAACCATGTCTAGTCCAAGAACATTCAATGTTGGGCTTTATCAAATAAAAACATTCAAGGTTGGGATTAAAGGCGTCTGTTAAATAAGAAGAGACACACCACACCAGAAATCTACAAACAAACATCATAGAAACAAAATTACTGTTAAACAATTAAAATATATTGGTGATACCTTATTACACGTGCACAACCCCCTCTCCCCCTTAATAATTAGTCAATCCCACAATTAATCAATTACACACAATTAATTTTAGATCTCACTTCATTTAAATCCTATTAACTTATAAAACCTACATATACTAAATATCATAATTTGTAATATTACATTAGTCCATCACCTCTTTTGGGGATATACAACTATTATTATTAATCCTTATCGGCACACTTGTTACATCCAAAATTATTTCGGGATTGCGTTCCTTGTATACTAATCCCTTTATTATTTTTATCATAAAAAAATATTGAAAACTAGAACTACACACACCTAGCAATTCAAACCGTGACCCGAAAATACGGGATGTTACAATTTCGGAATTCAAAAACCCAAAAAATTGATTCATTTTTCACTCCGAATCAGTCACAAAAATTCAAAAATAAATCCACTTTGTATTCATAGCCAAACAAAGTCACATAGTTCAAAATAATACTAATATTTTGTGCACCGGACTAACCCTTTGCCCTTCTTGAATCAACACTTAATTCCTAAACATATGTTAATTTAAATTAATTGTCTTAATAGGTAAAATTATCTTAAAGTCGGTTCGCAGTGAGAATGATTTAAAACATCATGCAACTAACGAATTGATAGGTGGGATGCTGAATCTATTTATCATGTATATTGTAATTTGAATACAAAGATTTGAATGCGTTCCACTATTTCCTCACGACCATAAAAATATAGCCGTTGGAGTAGTTTGAATAATAAGTTATCGGGATGTGCTCATAAGTAATATCAACCTGCAATTAGTAACTCATGGACATCAATAGGTGAAACAATTGATTGTTAGTAGTCATTACCATAAAACATAATCTCTTCAGTTTTAGATCACTTTTACTATTTTCTTTTAGTAGATTCATTAGTTATTATAACCTCCACAATTGTTGAATTTCTTGAATAGTTACTATTGAACTCAAATTAGACCGTCAATCATATAGAGACCTCTATGGGAATGTTATCTGGACTTAATTCTGTACTACTTGTCGACCATGTATACTTCTGTTTGCATTTAGTAGCAACACATATTACAAAACACGTATGATGTATTCTCCACTTAGTCATTTCTGGCCATTTAAAGAACGGGAACTGCACTAAACATTAAGAACTGCAACTAAAGCTAATAGTATCATGACTCTTACAAAAGCAGCCAAACACCCACTTCAACTCTAGACATGTCATCCCCCAAGAAAGCACATGCATTCCTGATACGGGCAATATAGTGAGAGTGAATTCTTATAAGAACCATAAGAGCTTAATGAAAACAGTACAAGTGATCACGGGATAAAAGCTCTGTGAATCTCATGATAAGCCAAAAAGTTGTTTTCAATTAGCAAAAACTATACAATATTACAAAAAGATATTTGTTTCCAACAACCGAAATAACGAAATGCATTAAGTAGTAATGTACCTCTCTAATACAAAAAGATCATGCCATCCATGTCTATGAATAAACAAAAAATGTGATTTAATTGGAGCAGCCCACTTAAACCATTGTCAAGGTTTATCCTGCAAAATCACATAGAGGTATATTAGGATTTAGATTAGTGAAAAAACAAAAAAGAACATTACGGAGAAAACTTACGAGCTCAAAAATCGAGGGATGCTTACAAAAATATTCATCATAATCAAATGAAAAAACATCACACATTAGAAAAAGGTCCATATAAGTCCAAAACATTAAAAATAGTAATTGCAATATCTTACCGCATCCCTCAATACTCCACGGGTCCATTACGCCAAGAAATATGCGTGTTCTTAAGGATTGAGAAAAGCTCGTTATAAGTACAGCCAAGCAAACCAGGAAATAACTCCAACACTTCCTCTAATCAGAAGCTTTGTCGTTTCGCGCACGCAGCGGAATTTAAAAATTTATGGTTTCAAACCCAACAACGGTCAAACTGAAGTATGATAATGTAATGTAAATCAAAACACAAAGCAATAATGTAATACTTCGATAGAAGACTTACATTTTGTAGATTTCAATCCAAGCAGTTGAATCTTGAAGCTTTGTGTAGTACCGGGGTGCACACGCAACTATCCCTTGATTTGCAAGTTCTAAGTTCTCAGAACTTTGATGTAATTGCTAAGTCTAAGAATGCTAAGAATTTTAGCAGAGCTTTAGAAGAGAGCTTTAGAAGAGATTACCCCTCTTAGGTTTTGTGTGTTCCTGAAATGAGAAGGGGACCCCTTTATTTATAGTTGAAAGGGGAATCAGCCAGGGGTATAAAAGTCAATTCGGACCACGCGCCTGTAGCGCGCCCTTGGTAAGTGGCATCGCGCTCCTCCACGCCATGCGCGCCGCGCTTAATCACCCGGCCGCTTACCACTGCCTTCTTTCATTTCTAATGTCCCGGTCATCAACCGAACATATATATAATCTATTTCTAATTACATCCCTCAATCAACGGAATATTTGACTTGTGTTTACCCTTCAGGCCTCTACATATTGACACTAATACCATTAGGATCTTCACGGAACTCCTAGACTGCGCCGGAAGACGAACCTCAATATGTAAAGTTTAGCTATAGAAAATATGTGAACTGAACCTCTATGTGGGAAGATAAAATCCTTTCATTCACGACATACTCAATCAAGCTTAGGATTTGTCAAGTGTTTATCCAAATGGCTTGATCACAATAACTCATCTATATTAGTCGACAACAGGACCATATCAAAATCAAAGACACGTCCACTGCGTTGGCCAACGACTTAGTCAACCTAATATCTTATGAGAATCCGAGTGCTCTCTCGAACAATAATATTCGAGGAATGAATCCTAATCTTGGTCCAAACACCACCTTCAGTCTACTTCGCAATATACCCAAAACAAGTCGCGTCTCAACCTATAAGGCATTTGAGCTCAGGATCAAAGTACATTGCTCAGTAAACAATGTGATATTGACTTCAAGTCTAAGGACTACTATCTCCCACACACTGATGATACTCTAAACATATGTATATAACAAATAGCATATTAGCAACGAGTATCCATGTGTTCATCACGAGTTGTCATAACTCGTAGCAAGTGAGACATACTACATCCCTCAAAGGATATGATGCATACCACATGTCGACGTATCACATATCATCGATATCCCAATCTCGATGATCATTAGTCGAGGTAATTTAAGAGTTACGTTATAATATCAATTCTCACTCCATTAATAAACGCGTACACTCTAGGGATGCATTTATAGAATATTATAGACAATCAATTAATATTCAGCAAATGCAAAAGGCCATAATATTAATCAACATTAATATATAAATACGAATGTGTATAAAGTACATTTGTCCTAATACAGATTGTCTTTAGGACATACATATACTTTCAATCTCCCACTTGGCCTAGAGCCAATCACCAACATATCTAATACCCATTTTCTCAAAATGACCATTATGCTTCACCAAGCTTAATGGTTTAGTAAACGGGTCTGTTAGATTATTGTCCGTAGGAATATAGTCTATCTTGATATCTTCAGCTTCCACCATCTCTCTCAGGATGTGGTACTTCCTCGGTACATGTTTGTTCCTGTTCGTTGATCTTGGTTCTTTTGCTTGTGCAATCGCACCAATGTTGTCACAATAAATCGTTATTGGACAACTAGCACTCGGAACTACCTCTAACTCCTTCAGAAACTCAGAAACCGCGAACTCCTTAGCCTCCGCTCCAAAGAATGTACTCCGCCGATCGTCAGTGCAGTAGTAGCCTGTTTGGAACTCTTCCAGCTCATTGCTCCTCCGGTGAAAATAAAAGTGTAACCAGACTTGGATTTGAAATCATCAACATCCATCTGGAAACTAGCATCGGTATACCCAGTGGCAACCAACTCATTACTCCCACCATAGACTAAGAAGTAATCTTTAGTACGCCTAAGGTACTTCAGAATACTTTTGACTGCTTTCCAGTGTTCCTCACCAGGATTCTGCTAGAACTTGCAAGTCATACTAAGTGCAAAGGCCACATCTGGCCTAGTACAGGTCATGACATACATGATAGATCCTATAGCCGAAGCATACGGGATCCTCTTCATGCGCTCAAGTTCTACAGCACTAGAAGGGCAGTCCTTCTTAGATAACTTGATTCATTGACCCATTGGAAGACCGCCTTTCTTGGAATTCTCCATTGTAAAACGTCTAAGCACTTTGTCTATGTAGATTGATCGTGATAAATTTCAACAATCTATTAGGTCTATCTCTATAGATCCTAATTCCTGTTAATAGCAGCTTTACCTAAATTCTTCATCACGAAGGTCTTGGACAACCAATCTTTAATCGATCGTATAGGTTCTATTGTCTCCCATTATCAATATGTCATCAACATATATAATAATGAAGACAATGCCCTCATCATTGCGTTTGAAATAAACACAAGGATCCTTTTTGCTTCTGACGAAATCAAATGACTTGATAGCCTTGTCAAAGCAAATGTTCCAACTCCTAGAGGCTTGCTTAATTCCATAAATGGACTTCTGTAGCCTGCACACAACATTTGGTCTGGACTCACATGAAAAACCCTCGGGTTGTTTCATATACACTTCCTCAACTAGATCACCATTGAGGAATGCAATCTTGACGTCCATCTGCCAAATGTCATAGTCATAATGTGCAGCTATTGCAAGCAAAATCCGAATAAACTTTATCTTAGCCACCGGTGAAAAAGTCTCATCATAATCCACACCGGGACGCTGAGTAAAACCTTTAGCCACTAGTCTAGCTTTTATAAGTAGATGCATCAATCTTCTTCTTGAAGACCCATTTGCATCCTATGGGTTTGACCTCATTCGGCAAATCAACCAAGTTCCACACTTGATTGATATACATAGATTCCATTCATCTCTTCGAATCAATGTCTAGCATTGCTTCGTTATAGGTTGTAGGCTCATTGTCATCCGAAATATTTAACTCATTTTGTGTTTCCACAAGTAGATTTAGTCTTTCCGGAGCACGATGAGTCCTAGTAGACCTACGGAGTTGTGTATCTTGCAGTCCAGTTTCAGGTATGTTCTGGTTGTGAGAAGGTTCGTCTTATTGGTGGATCCACTCGTTAGAGCTTTCAGAATATCATTTTCATGTCTTTCTGAATGGGAGGAGAGTCGATCCTGACTTGCTCCCTGTGCGTCTTGGAGGATCTTGCATTTCTGCATCATTCCTCGTAGCACTCCCACTGATCGAATGGGGTATCCGAAATACCCAATCCTCGCCAAAAGCTCCCACTGAATCTTTGCCTTTATCATCCGGCAAGGATTCAACCACTATATTACTTTGTTCTTGAACTTCTTCAAGTTCTACCTCTGTCTTCCTTGTAGACATATTCATCTTCAAGGAAAGTTGCGTTCCTGGAAACAATTATCTTATGTTCTCCAGGAAGATAGAAATAGTATCCCTTAGTTTCTTTCGGGTACCCAACAAAGTAACATTTCTCACTCTTAGACTCCAACTTATCAGTGATCAACTTCTTAACATATGCAGGACACCCCAGGGCCTCATGTGTCTAAGTGATGACATCTTGCCACACCATAACTCATATGGCGTCTTTTCTACTGATTTAGATGGAACTCTGTTCAGAACATATATCGAGGTTAAGATAGCGTATCCCCAAAGATATGTCGGAAGAGCAGAAAAGCTCATCATGGACCGAACCATGTCAAGTAAGGTTCGGTTTCTCCTCTCGGCAACACCATTCATCTGTGGCGTTCCAGGAGGAGTCCATTCAGAATGAACTCCATGTAGCTTTAAGTATTCAAGAAATTCTTTTTTCCGGTAAGGGATTTAATAGTCATCTAACCCTTCAAACAGGATTCACAGTTACCATAAGATTGTAAGTCAAATGGTTCAAGGTAGTTTAATTTCTTCAACCGTTCTATCCTCGTTTGATTGATATGACCAAGTCTACAATGCCACAAGTAGGTAGAATTTCTTTCATTTAACTTTGCTCTTTTATTTTGTACATTGAAAACTTCTCTGCAGCAGTTTAATGTAAACCTGTCTAACGGTCCGGGTTGACCCGGAACCGGACCGGTTGACCCGGTAGAAAATCCAGTCCGGACCGGACCGTTAAGGGCTTACCGGGTTGGGGGTTGGCCCCAAACCCCAACCCGCACGGGTTATATTAAAACCCGAGAAGGCGGACCGTTAGACCGATAACGAAATCGCATTACATTCTGCTAATTAGAATACAAAAATTAAAAAAATTGCACATTTTTTCTACCCAAACCGTAATGTTACCGCTGGGAGGGTGAGTGGGGTGCAACGATCATTTCGCCGCTTTGTTTTTTTGTTTTGTTTATTATTTTTTTAATTATATTTTTACCCTTTAAAAAATCTATAAATTCTCTACATTTTTTTCATTTTTATCACACAACAATTCTCTCAATTCTCTTATTCTCAACTTCTCATACTCTCTTAATTATCTTTATCAATTTTCAAGTTATTATTATTATTAGTTTTCAAATTCAAAGTAGCAAGACGCAAGACTTCGAGCTTCGAGTTTCAATTGAATTCTGAATCCCGAAGTTTGGTACACTCATTTCATTCTCTAATTATTTTATTAAATTGTCATATTTATTTGTTGATTATTTAAATATTTTATAATGTCTTCGCTAAGGGCAATTTTGTCGGGACTACGCCGTAAATCTAGTTCAAGGGGTAAAAAATCTATAGGTTCTTCATCATCTAATCAAAATATAGATTATGATCAAATGCAAGAAGATTTTGGAATAGAAGATAATGAATATGATAACGTTCAATTAGATAATATTGTTGAACTTGAAGAAAATGAACCTCCTACACCTACTAGTGTTCCTTCACAACGTTGGTGCTAGTGGTAGTCGTAGACCTCCTTTACCAGAATCAGAAGTAAGAAAAAAAAGGAGTAAAGTGTGGCTCTTTTATGATAAAGTTGTGGGCACTATAGAGTTAGATGTAATATTTGTGGGAGAACTTATAAACACAAGACAGGGGGTGGTGACGGAGGACGGGCACTATAGGTAGACATATAAAAAACGATCATACGCCACAATGGAATGTTGTCTCTGATTTAGAACCCGGTCAACAACAACTTAATCCATTAACTGGGGGGGTGGCTAAGTACGATCCAAAAAAGGATCGCATTGAATTAGCAAAAATGATTGTCGGAGGTTGTTTACCTTTTTCTTTTGCTTCTTCTTCATATTTAATTACATATATTCAAAGAGTATATAATCCTTTTTTAAAGGTGTTCCTCGGAGTACTACTAGAGCCGATATTTTTAGACTTCATAATGATTATGTTATTTTTTTGCAATATTTGTTCTAACCTTCCATGCCTAGTTAGTTTTACTTCAGACATTGGACATGCTTTAAACGGTTATGATTATTTAACAATTACTTGTCATTGGATTGATGAAAATTTTAGAATGGAAAACGATATTGCTTTTGCGTTTATTTAGGATCAAAGTCATATCGAAAATATATAAGCTAAACTATTTGTTCTTATGCCAAAAAATATAATATTTATAATAAAATATTTTGTGTATCATTCGATAACGCATCTAATAATACCATTGTTGTAGATCTTTTAAAAGCGAAGTATAACCACCACTTCCTCATATATTTCATGTTCGTTGTGCTTGTCATATTTATAATTTAATTGTTAAAAGTGGTCTTGATTTATTTGCACCTGAAATAAAACTTGTCAAAAGAGCTGTTGGAGTTATTCAGGGTAATAATAGGAAAAATAGAATTATAGAATTTAAAGAAAAATGTAAACAATTTAATTTGAGACCTAAATTCATGCCAGAGGAGATTATTACACGGTGGAATTATACTTATTTATTGGTAAAAGAATGTTATAAGTATAAAGACCCCAGAACACATGTTGCAAATGCGCATTGTAAGAACGTAATGTATATGTTAACCGACGAACAGTGGAAATCAATTGGTGAACTTTAAAAAAAATTACGTAAATTTTACACTGCTACTGTTGAATTTTCAGGATCTTATTACCCAACAGTTTGTAATGCTTTAGCTCATATAGCTGAAATTTCATATTTACTTTATGGTTTAAAATCAAATGTGAAATATAAAGATGCAGTTACACTTATGTTTGAAAATTTTAAAAAATATTTTTTCCCTATTCCCTATATTTATCAGATTGTGTGGTCTTAAATCCTTCTATTAAAAAAGTAGATTGTCATAATTTAATATGTAGTTTATATACTTATATGGAAGTAGGTGCAACAGAAACTCCGTCTTCATTTGATTGCATAAGTAAACTTGATACTAATTTAACTACATTATATGAATATTATGCTACATTACATGATAACAACAACTCTGCTACTAATATTCCTTCTAGTTCTCGCTTCGTGTCTACACCTTCACGATTCAATGAAGATGACGATGAAGAATCTTTAGACATATGGAGCACTTTTACAACACAAGAAACCACAAGTCGATCTTGCGATGAGATACAATTTTATTTGCAAAAGTCAGCGGAGCCGAAGAAAAGTTTTGACCCTTTACAGGTGGGAGGATAAAAAAAGGCAATTCTCGGTACTTGCAGCGATGACACGAGATGTTCTTAATGTGTCAGATCTCAACAGTGGCTTCTGAAAGTGCATTTAGCCAAGCACGAGATCAAATAGGAGACACACGTCACTCATCGGAAGCACATTAGAAGTGTTAGTCCGCAGGGATCGATCGCATCGTAGAGAAGAAATCAAGGATGTGTAGACGTTAATTCTCCGGAAGATGAAGAAATAGGCAATATTTTGGAAGGCGGGACTGAAATTAATACTCCAGATTTAGAGGCTATGAAGCATAACCAATTCAATCAACCTATAGATTACGAAGACCTTGCAAGAAGGATGCATAATATGTAAATAAAATTATTATTACTTCATTATGTACTCTTATTAACATTATGAAAGTTCAAAAGCTTACATCTTATCATTAGTTTTAATTTGACTATCTATTTAGTTGTTAATTTGTTATTACTTATTTGTTAACTTATATCTACTAATCTAATAAATTAATAAAAGGATAATTACAATATAAAGTTATAAACTATAAAGTATAACTATAACAGTACTATAAAGTATAAACTATAAAATAAAGATAAAGTATAAAGTATAAAGTTATAAACTATAAAATAGAAAGTTAACTTTAAAGTTTCAATTTTAATATATAAAACTATATTTTATTTTATATTATTTTATTACTTATTTAAATTGAATTTAGTTTACATTGTAGAAAATAAATACTAGAAATTAAAAAAACGGTCCCAGAGGCTGCCGCACTTGACCCGCACGCAGCACGAATCCAGAATGAACCGACCGGCCGTCTTGGTAGTCGTGAACCGAACCTTAAACCCGATAAGGGGTTACTCGTTCGACCGTTCGCCCGTAGACAACTTTAGTTTAATGTATACAATTCATTCACAAGAGGCGCAATTCCATACACAACATTATCAAAAGCCAAAATCATATTGCTATTATTAATGCTTGAGGAAAAGCCCTCATTGTCAAGTACAGGAATTGAAATAATGTTCCTTGTCAAAGAAGGAACATAATAACAATTGTTTAACATTAAAACTTTGCCAGAAGGTAAATCTATCCTATAAGTTCCCACCCACTCAAAGAAGAACTCGCGCCCGCTCCCAACGCGCAAGTCCACCTCTCGAGGCCCGACCTTCCTGCTATCAGTTATCCCCTGCACATTTGTACAAATGTGTGAGCCACAAGCGGTATCAAATACCCAGAAATGAAAATCATTTAAAGATAGATTAATTTCAATTACAAACATACCTTGTCCAAAGAGGAGCAAGAAGACCGGTGCTCTACCTCCTCCTGGAGCCGTGCAGTCCTTCCTCAAGTGTCACATCCTATTGCAGTTCATGCAAACATCCATTGTCGGGAACTTCTTCTTCTTCTTTGCCCCTACCTGGGGCTTCATTACTGCGG
Source organism: Przewalskia tangutica (assembly GCA_029844215.1). Taxonomy (NCBI): domain Eukaryota; kingdom Viridiplantae; phylum Streptophyta; class Magnoliopsida; order Solanales; family Solanaceae; genus Przewalskia; species Przewalskia tangutica. The sequence continues at coordinate 20,754,170 of CM056723.1, forward strand.
GCGCAGCGACAGCTTTGCCCTTCTTCTTCTTTTGCCCCTTACCTTTCGGTTTGGGCTGAGAAAAAGACCCTACCATGAGGACAGTTTTGCCCCTAGAGGTCTGAGACTCGAAAGTCTTTAGCATGTTGTGAAGTTCTGGCAATATCGCCTTAGTTCCATTCATGTTGTAGTTCACAATGAAACTCTCGAACGACCGTGGAAGAGAGTGGAGAATAATGGTGGTGGAGACTCTGTCTTGAAACTTTACATCAATAGAGGCCAACCTCTCAATCAGCTCAATCATCCTCAACACATGAGGAGAAACTTGGCCCTCTTCATTTAGCCTACACTTGAAGAGTTCGATAAGCAGGTCATACTCCATTGTCTGACTCTGCGAATCATAGAGACTATTCAAAGGGGCTAACATTTCGTTGGGCCCCATAGTTTCATGCTGTCTTTGCAGTGGTGGAGACATAGAAGACAACATCAGGCATTGAGCAGATGTAGCATCCTTATAATGTTTCTTGTAAGTAGCATGATCAAAAGTTGCATACTCAGCAGAGTCCTCCGCCGGAGCAGTGGGGAATACTTTGTCCAAAGTATACTCAATTTCTTCCTGTCTTAGAACAATTCTAACATTTCTAAGCCAGTCAATGAAGTTGGGTCCGGTGAGTCTATTTGACTCCATGAGCATTTTCAACGAAAAATTTGACATTCTGAAGATCTGAAGATATAGATAGAACAGGAAAATGCAATCAACAATTCATTCTCCCAATTTATACACATTCATCATAGACTAATTAAACATGATCTTTTATTTAATTAACTTCCACTATTTTGGCATACTTCTACGAGCCCATGGTAGAATACGAACCTAAGTCATTTTAAGGTCATAGTGGGCCAAGATCCAAACATATGTTATATTCAAGGCTTGCTTTGGTGATAACTTCAATAGTACACTTTGGTAGGTCCTCAACCAATTACAAAACTAAATTTGCAACTCTTGGTTTGATTAAATATCTTTCATTTTAATCATGCGTCTTTAGTTTATGTAAATTGTTGAAAGGAAACGTACACCGTCCATTCGGGTTTTAAGTATCTTTTAGATGCAAAACCTACCAGCTTGCCACCTTTTTATACATAGCTACCAAGAGCATGTTCAACAAAAGCTTTTAAATATTCTCTGGAGGAAAAGAAAAATGTGTTCAACTGATTGTTGTTTCCAGAAATTCATTCTATTTCAATAAGAAAACTAGAGAAGTACCCACAAAGACCACTTCTAACCCAAAACTTTTAGCAAAGTTTCTGATTTTTGCTGGCGAATCACCAGTTAAATATCTTCACAACTCTGATTCTGACATGCCACTTACCTATAAAATATCTTTAGACAACTAGGGGTAAATCATTTCAATGCACTCCTAAAAGTTGATCAAATTGGATACAGATAATCAAAACAAGTAACCAACAGATTTCCTTATTTCTGCTTCACTAACAATCACACTAATCCAACTGAAACCCCAGTACAGGCACCCCAAGTGATGAATCCTATTAACACTGCAAGAAATCCAAAAGGGTAAAAATAGAAAAAATACACTACATGAGGGGTAAAATTTCAGTACCTAAGGTACCGAGGAAGGTGTGTTTCTTCTCGTAAGAATCTTAGGAAACGTAAGGTTCTTTGCATAAGCTAGTGTTTTCTTTGTAAGGAGAAGTGAGGACGTAGATCATATTTTGCTACATTGTAAGGTGGCCACGAGGTTATGGTGGGATATCTTTAGTTGGTTTGGTGTTTCTTGTGCTGTGCCAAGATCCGTGAGGGAGTTGATGTTCAGCTGGAAGAGTGGAGCTAGGAGAAGAAGTCACAAGGCTTGGAATGTTACTCCTCTTGCTTTAATGTGGGTCATTTGGAAAGAGAGAAATAAGAGAGATTTTGAAGGGGTGGAGATGAGCTTAACTCAATTAAGGAATAGTCTCTGATCCCTAATTTTCTTTTGGTGCACCCATGCAGTTCCTGTTTGTTTAGAGGATTAAGGTCTTTCGGAGAGAACCATATTTTGTAGGTCCTCCTTTTCTTAGTATATACTTCTTGTGTATGGCCAAGTTGGCCTGTTATTATCAATGAAATCCTTTGATAAAAAAAATGAAGGGTAAAACTTTCATATATTTGTTTAGATAAATGGCATCAGTATAATCATCCATATGTACAATACAGTTTAAAAAATTTGCAAAACCCTGCTCATCTTACAAGGATTCTAGAAAGTCTAGCAAAGCCTCAGAGCTCATAATTTCAGATATAATCTCAAATCCATGCAAATTCAAGAACTTGTAAGTACAGTGTCTATCTTGTAAATTATGCTTGGCGTGCTTGGAAAGAAGACTTCTTACTAGAAGCTCCACTTAAACATATAAACAAACATGAGAAGCTCACACTCCCATAAATCTAAATCACATGTTTCAATGGAATGTGAGGTATTATAATTTCAGATTTATTCTCTAAAACCATGTCTAGTCCAAGAACATTCAATGTTGGGCTTTATCAAATAAAAACATTCAATGTTGGGCTTAATAATTAGTCAATCCCACAATTAATCAATTACACACAATTAATTTTAGATCTCACTTCACTTAAATCCTATTAACTTATAAAACCTACATATACTAAATATCATAATTTGAAATATTACATTAGTCCATCACCTCTTTTGAGGATATACAACTATTATTATTAATCCTTATCGGCACACTTGTTACATCCAAAATTATTTCTGATCAAGGCTCCTTGTATACTAATCCCTTTATTATGAGTCTATTTACACACACCTAGCAATTCAAACCGTGACCTAAAATACGGGATGTTACATTTTCTAATTCAAAACCCAAAAATTGATTCATTTTTCACTCCGAATCAGTCATAAAAATTCAAAAATAAATCCACTTTGTATTCATAGCCAAACAAAGTCACAGAGTTCAAAATAATACTAATATTTTGTGCACCGACTAACCCTTTGCCCTTCTTGAATCAACACTTAATTCCTAAACATATGTTAATTTAAATTAATTGTCTTAATAGGTAAAATTATCTTAAAGTCGGTTCACAGTGAGAATGATTTAAAACATCATGCAACTAACGAATTGATAGTGGATGTTGAATCTATTTATCATGTATATTGTAATTTGAATACAAAGATTTGAATGCTGCTCCACTATTTCCTCACGACCATAAAAATATAAATTGGAGTAGTTTGAATAATAAGTTATCGGGATGTGCTCATAAGTAATATCAACCTGCAATTAGTAACTCATGGACATCAATAGTGAAACAATTGATTGTTAGTAGTCATTACCATAAAACATAATCTCTTCAGTTTTAGATCACTTTTACTATTTTCTTTTAGTAGATTTATTAGTTATTATAACCTCCACAATTGTTGAATTTCTTGAATAGTTACTATTGGACTCAAATTAGACCGCCAATCATATAGAGACCTCTATGGGAATGTTATCCGACTTAATTTTATTACATGATGACTTCAAATGAGGAAAATATACCCACTAAAGCCAGACAATCCAAATGAGTCATGAGCTCATGGAACATTGTAAAAATGAGGTTAATGATTTACTAAAAAAAGGGATCATCAAACCTTCTAAATCTCATCGAGTTGTTCAAATTTCTATGTTAACAAGAACGCTGAAAAGGAAAGAGGAGCCCCAAGGCTCGTAATAAATTGTAAACCTCTTAACCAAGCATTAAAATGGATTAGGTACCCGATCCCTAATAAAAGAAATTTATTAAAAAGAACTTATATTGCTAATATTTACAGCAAATTCGACATGAAGTCAGGATTCTGGCAAATCCAGGTCGAAGAAAAGGATAAGTATAAAACAGCCTTCAATGTCCCTTTCGGACAATATGAATGGAATGTAATGCCTTTTGGGCTTAAAAATACCCCTTCCGAATTTCAGAACATTATGAATAACATATTCAACCCTTATAGCCAATTCATGATTGTATATATCGATGATGTTCTAGTATTCTCAGATAACATGGAACAGCATTATAAACACCTAAACACTTTTGTTAAAACCACAAAACATAACGGTTTAGCAGTAAGTGCCAAAAAGATAAAACTCTTTCAGACATCTATTAGGTTCTTAGGTCACGGCCTTTATCAAGGAACCTACAAACCAATCTGCAGAGCCATAGAGTTCTCTACTAAGTTCCCCAATGAAATCTTAGATAAAACACAACTACAAAGATTCTTAGGAAGTCTTAATTACGTAGAAGATTTTATCCCAAAAGTTAGACAGATATGTGAGCCTTTGTATAAAAGGCTTAAAAAGAACCCAGTCCTTTGGTCGTAAGAATGCATCAGAGTCACAAACAGTGAAGGAAATAGTCCAGAAACTCCCATGTATAGGTATCCTAAATTCGGACGCCTTTATGATAGTTGAGACTGATGCTCGACATCTACATTATGGTATCCTTAAACAAAGAATATCTCTCAATCACAGAACAATTAGTAAGATTCACTTCTGGAATTTGAAACCAGGCACAAAAGAATTACAGCACAGTTAAAAAAGAAATTTTATCTATAGTGCTATGTATCACAAAATTCCAAGATGATTTGGTCAATAAAGAATTTTTGTTAAGAGTCGATCGCAAAAATGCAAAGACATTTTGCAAAAAGATGTTAAAAATTTAGTATCAAAACAGATTTTTGCCAGATGGCAAGCTTTATTATCGAGTTTTGATTTTAAAATAGATTTTATAAAAGGTGAAGAAAACTCTCACTAATTTGACAAGAGAATTTTTACAGGGAAACAATGAGGCTAGGCTACCCGGGCTTACGCCCGATACGACCTCCCTTCCTAAATAAACCAGAAGAAAAATTGAAACAGCCTTTTAAACAAGAAAGCTCGAGCAAAGTTTTGCATAAACCAAGTGGGCAAAATATGTTCACAGTCCTTGGGAATCTCCCAATAATACCAGTTCTCCCCAAAGAGCCAACCCAGAAAAAACAGGCGCAACCTTTCAAGGCCACGCCTTCGGAAACCCAAAGCAAAGGTAATTACAGAATGAGTCCTCCAGTCATACTGTAAAGAAACCAAAGAACCCCATCAAAAGGAGCCTCCAAATTCCTATTCAAATGGGAGTTCATTCCAAAGACAGTTTTGCCAATAATGGCATCGACAAACAATATGAAAACTTCTGTGGTACAGACCTCCTAAAATCTTGTTATACGTACTCACCAAGACGTGAATAACCGTGATCCAATGAAGACAAGAAGGTATTATGAGTTCATTTTAGTGACACAGACTCCATCAAATAGAACATAAATATTTTGATAAAACAGGAGGAATCAATATTCCAAGTTCACGATTAAGAAGATTTTAAGTCCATTTAATTGGTATGTAGATCACCTACAAACACCAATACCGTTATCTGAGACTCATAGACCTCAAACTTATAACTGGTATGATTATAAAGACGCATGGTTTAACTTCCTATATGTGCGTCCAAACACACATACATGGTTTATAAAATATGTCGAGAGCATGAAAGAAAAGGTCATCCCCAGATGGTTCTACGAATGGTGGAACATATTAGGAGGAAATTTACAGGTGGTAGCCCCGAGCTTCCAAAATCAGTATGTGAATTTTATCCAGGAACAACAGATTTCTACTCTACCAGAGCACATTAAATTGTGTAAATTCTTTATTAATAAACGGATTTCATATATCATAAATTGGACGTTCGATATCTAAGAAACGAACAAGATTAAATATTTAAGTAAGACAATCAAAATCAAAGGATGGAGTCCTAAAGTGAAAGAAGAAAAACTGAAGAAAAAGGGGTCATCTTACTACAAAGAAAACATCATACATAGTGTAATCTTAGAACGTAGGTAAAATAATACAATATAACTTACTAAAAGAAGTCTTGTGCTTCTTGTCCAAATCCGGGGATTTTATCTCCTTGACGATTACTCCTCCACATGTTTTTCCCATTATCGTCCAGCCAACCGTCTATTTTCTTAAGAGGCTCCGTAAAAGTAAGCCCCTTACCATCTTCGGTCTCGCTAAACGAGTAAGTCGTTGCCACGTTTGATGATTCATTAAACTTTTGTAGATCACTGAAGTATCTATACGCAGTCTGCACACTTGAGCAGACACGAATAGATACTTCTATAAACCTATTGTGACACTTCAATTTTCCTTCATAAATGTCGCCCATTATCTTTTTTCCTTTCGAATAGTTCTCAATAACTACTTTCATCTCTTTATCTTCCTTGAAAAATCTGCATAATGATAACATTTATCCATAAAATAATCCGACCTGATAATTTGTAATGACTTTCTTTCCAAATACAGTTTAATGTCTGCACCCTTAAGTTCTTATATCATGCAAAAATTATTAGCAACAAATTGTAGAAAGAGACATATACAAACATTAGTACATAGTTTATGCCTATTATTAGTTAGTAATATTAGATGCACTGTTTTCCCAATTCTATCTCACAATACTTAGATAAGTTGATCATCAATTACCCTTTCTGTGAACTAACATGTAGCTCTCTTTAGATCTTTCCAGATCAATTAATCTCCTTGTCTGTTAATGCAACTGAATTTGCAAATAAATCTTCAGTAAATATGTATTTTTCAATGGCATACCTATAATTGCCAAAACATCTCTCATATGTACACTATCTGTAATATCAAAGGTTTTAGTTGCAGAACTATATCATTTAACCAGATATGCTTAACATTCACCTTAATAAGCTCAAACAGCCATTAACCTAACTAATCATGCTTAAAAATCACATAACAAGTTCCAACAGTGGCCTAAACATGCTAACATCAGTAGTTATGAAATTAATAGTAATCCATACTAATTGAACATGCTTAATATCAACTTAGTGAGCACAAATATTGAATCAAATACAATTTTTTTACTTGAAGAAAAAAATGTTAACTATTGGATCACTACTTACCAGGAGAAACATACTCTCACCTAGTTTAACTTATACAATTTTATACTTGACATACAACCCTTTAACAACTCACGTAACATATATTTGAGCAGACAAATATAACATGCTAGGAGGAAAACATCAAAGCCAGAGAGAGAAGAAGTAAAGACTAACCTGGAATAAAAATGGAAACAAAAAGAAACGGCGCCGGAAACCTAAACTGGAAATGAACGAACGGAACCGACGAACGCTTGCTCCAATCACACACTCCGTTTTCACTCTTAAAATAGCTCAAAATTTTTGTATTCTTAATCACAGGACCCAAAATCCGAAATAAAATTCGCCCTTTTTTTATAGAAGAATCTAGGGATGAATCAAAGGCTAGGATCGGAAAGAAAAATTCTCAATCCTATGGCTGTGATTCGTCCCAAATCCGTCCAAAAAGGCGGAAGAGAGAAGGGGATAAGGTGAGTACGAACTGTACGAAAATGGTGAGGCGGAAGAGAGAAGGGAAAAAGTGTCGCAGTATTCTATTTGTGACAATAATTCCTTTAATTAGTATAGTCCCTTAAGTACAAATTCTGTTTTTAAGCTATGTCAATGTTTTAATAGCCCTTAAGTTTGTAGTAGTCCAGAAAGGTCCTTGTAATGACTTAATAGGCTGAATTATAGTTCTATTAAAGGATTATCAATATACAAAATTATATCTCTGCCTCTTCTTCTCTATTCTCCTCTTTTCTCTTCCGCATCCCAAGAATGAGATTTGCTCATATGAATGGTATCGAGCTAAATCATATCGTGCCGCAGAACACCAATGGTGCTGCAACTCTTGTACGATGACATCCAGATGATTAAGACACAACTTGCGGTGTTCGCCAAAGACACTGGCAAAAGGTTTGAATCGCTGGAGCAAAATCAAGATCGATTTCAATCACAGTTGGACGAGACTCGCGAAACCAATAGAAGATTGGAACTCATTTTAGCAAAACAAAGGCCCTTGGATCTAAAAATAATGAACGGCTGGGATTAAAAAGAATAAAAGAGGAGCGGTCCAGGGCTGGTCTGAAATGGGGCCAAGAGTTTAGTGTTGGGCCTATCTTTTATCACCAAAAAAATAATCTTCAGCCCAAAATTATAATTTATAAATAAAAATACTATAAACTAAGACTACTTCATATTTTGCATTTTTTCAAGGTCACGTTAAGATTTAGACAAAAAGATTGAAATTTAGGCGCACTAAACAAAATATCAACAAAGAGCAAAACTACTAAAATTATTTTATTTCTAAATACACAGAGGTTAAAAATTTAGGCGTTTATGTTGGAAAACAATGGATGTACGGGAATAGTAACTAACTATTACAAGTAGGGTGTACAAATTCGGATCGGAAAGCCTGACCGGAACCGGACCGGACCGATGGATTCCGGTCCGATCCTCGGTCCGTCAAATTATATGATTCGGGTCCGAGTAGGGAAAAATCGGAATTTTATGGTCTGGTCCGGAATGGACCGGATTTATTTTTTTATTTTTTATTTTTTATTTTTTAAATTGAATTTACAATACTGAAATTGACATTCTCGGACACATTACCACAAAATTTGAACGTTGAAATATGTTGTATATAACGAGATATTTAGCTTTGAAAATAGAAAAACCGTAACAATTTGGAGGAAAATTCAAATTGAGAGGGAAAAAAGACGTTTTTAAAAAAAATTGGCGTGGCCAAACCGCCTTTGCATGTTTGACCAGCCCCGTCTCGAAAAAATACGTTAAATAAAAAAAAAAGGTCAAACGGACGTCCAAGCGCAAATTATGACCAGATAAAGTTTGATCAATTTACAACTACAATACTTTCTTCTCTCCCTACCTATATTTTTATGTCGATGCTTCAGGAATATCCAAATAGAAAATATAAATGTGGTGTGTAACTTTAATTAATGAGTAATTCAGTAGTTCGTATATGTACCAAATACATTTGTTGGTTTTCTTTAAGTTAGTCATATTTAATGAAATAAAATATATTGAAGGATAAGGAAAAAAACAAACATATTTAATGAGGTTGATAAACGAACACATTGTTAAAAAATTTACAATTAAAATTGCATTTAACAAAAAAACCCGGTTCAACCGGACCGAAATTTTCCGAGGACCGAAATATTCCAGTCCGGTTCCGAAAAATTTCCTAATTCCGATTCCGGTCCATTCCGATTCCGGTCCGGTTCTGGATCGGGTACACCCCCAGATGTCATTGTCTGGAATCTCACTTAAAATAGATTACTACCCATTCCCCCCCACCCACCCCAAATACTTAGGGTGTGTTTGGTTCGCGTAGGGTAAACAGAATTATATCCAGAAAGTGAATGGAAAGAAAAGGAATTACCCTGATTGTCCCTACATGTTTGGTTCTGGGTGTTCCGAGGTTCGGGGTTCGGGGTGGTCCAGGTGATCCGGGGTCCGGGTTGGGAAAAGGAAATCGAAATACCTAGGGGGTGGGGAATGGGGGAAAGAGAATGATAATGAAAATGGGGTAAAGGGAATGATTAATTAAGGCCAAATAGTTTCCATAATACTTATCATTTTATTTAACTAAAATAAAATTAAATAATGTTTTCTCATTGTAACCTTATATTAGTTACACTCTTTATGAAGTTGGCATAAATAGATAAGTAAATATTTATTGAGCATAGATAGTATGATGAAAACTTATAAGAGGATAAAATAATCAAAATGATATCTTTATAAATATTTTCTTAATAAGCGTGTAAATAAAAATACGACAAATATTTTAAAATGTAGGGAGTATTATTTGGAAGAACCGTACAAGGAGAAGACAAATCTGAAGTCACCATAACAAAAATTAAATTTGCATTTGTTTTGTGATAAATTTGTACAATTGTTACTTTATTATAAGCTTTGGTGGGTAGAATTTTCCTCATTAGGATTTGAAATTGTGAAAATCAAATATTAGTCAAAGATTTCAAATCAATTGATGTAAAGTGATGTAACACCCCATTTTAACCGGAGTCGAAAACGGGAGTACTACTTATGGTTGATTCCTAAATGTATTTAAAGGAGTCGCCACCTAATTATTATAGTGAATTAGGACACTTTAAATGTAGCATAAAATACTACGAATGATCTCCATTTTAAAGGTCTGCGAAAGCTATGTGAGATTCTAGGTAAAGGGTTCTTTATTATCCTAAAGGGCAGGGGTTAGGCACCCTCTAAGATCCGCTAACTTAAGGTTATCCGTTCAAACTTAGGTTGGTATTATTGTGCTAAATGTATTGTGCAATTCTAAGGGTGTTCTAACTAAGAAACTATGCGAACATTTAAAAATATATATATTTACAAGACTGTAATGAAAGCAAATAGTCATATAAAGAGGAGGTGAAGAAACTTAGCGGTATTTCGCTTTATTTTCCTTTTATGCGAATGCTTTAACTTTGGGGTGCGCCTCCGGGTACCTGCAAAGACACTTAGTAGAAGAGTTAGTAACTAATAAAATAAATTATCAAATAAACACAACGTAGTGTATATATATATATAGATATATGTATGTAAAAGATATATTTTTATATAGTGTGGGCTGCAAAAGACACTTAGTAAAATAATTAGTAAATAATAAAATAAATGATCAAATAAACACGTGTATATATATATGTATGCAAAAGATATAATTTATATAGTGTGGGCTCAGCTAGTGTTATGCTAAGGATACTAAGACATGAGAAGCCAATATCGCTTCGGCTGCGGTCGACTCGCCTCCCGGTGAACGATACTATGCATTCTCGTATAATCTTTTCACTTTCCTCCTCGCCCACATATTTCGTCTCGCTTACCATGGAGGCCTCCAGATCGACGGATAAATCCTTCGTAGGCCATAGTGTAGTATCTGTTTTTAAATCAATAAATAAACCAAAACCGTAGGGACATGGCCTCAATTTCGATTTCATTGGCCTAAGTGTAGTATCTTGTTCAAATAAGTAGACCTTCGGAAATATTATGGCTATCCGAAACAGCCTCAAAGTAGCGAACCTTTAGCCGAGAAGCCACCAGCGGTGAGGTTTTAAAAAATACAGTGGTGACGCGTACCACATATGCTCAAAAAGTGCAGCAATAATTCGACCACTACGCAGCAGCAGTCTGGCTAACAAGCAGCAGCAAATGGCCTCAAATTTGCTCAAGAGATGGCACTTTTCAGCCAAGAAATGCAGCAACCAATCTCAAGTACTGTCATGTTCAAAACAGTGGAATTTTCCGCCAAGTGTAGCGATCTGTTCATTTCATAATGTATCTGTTTTTCTCAACATATAGCAGCGAACCAGCAGTTGTTTTAAAATGCAGCTGTGGTTTAACTCAAACACGATGGCAGGCCAACTCAGATTTGGCCCAGGAAGCACAACAATAGTATGGCCTCAATCCTACTCAGGTGCAACAATAGCTTGGCTGAAACACAGGTAATTTTAATCCAAGATATCACCAAATGCAGTGGAAAAATGGCAGCAAGTATAGCAACAATCGGCCCACAAAAATGCAGCCATTTTTTATCCCATAAATACGACAGCGGATGGCCGAAACTCAAAGGTCATTTCAGCCTCAAATCTGCTTAAGCATAGCAGATTGTTCCCCAAAACACAGCAGCATTAGTTCAAATTTGGGTGGGATTTTTACCAAGACCGATCTGTTTTGCCTTAGAAAAGAGTAGCAGTGGCGGCTTCCGAAATCCAGCAGTACACTGGTTTAATGCAGCCAGAAAACAACAGCTATTTGGCTTCAAATGCAGCTGCAAAAGAAGGCCAAAATATGGCTGCAAAATCGTCAATAATGCAGCGGCAAACAGTAGCAGAATCGACACTTTTAAGTGTAACATGTGTCCATTTTCAGAGACAGTAGCAACGATAAACAGCAGTAGAATCGACACCCCAAGAGTAATATTTGTTCGAACCAGTAGGATTTTCAGAAGTCTAGCAATTCTGTTTCTCAAAGCATAAGGATATCATAGTTATAGCAGCTTTTAAAGGATAAGGAAGCAAAGAGGGCTACCACCATCCATATTCCGAATGCCGCAACAAGATCAAAGGTTTCTAGAACCTTAAGCATGGCAGGCTATCGGAGGCTAAACCCATCCAAAGTTCGCTTTCGCTTTCAACCGATAAAATCATATAATAGGAAAAGTTCAGTTACTCGAAAATATAACCGAAACAGGATTGTGGGTCTTCGCTTGATGAAGTCATAACGAGCCTCCTATGAGACTCTTCGTGGCTCCCGATGCGTTTCATGTAAAAGAAAAGAAAGGAGTTAGTAAAACAACAATATATTAGACATCTAATAGGTCAGTGCCTGATCATATTACAGTCCCCCTAAAATAGGTTGAAACTCAAGTGTCTCTGTATCCTGATTTTATCAACAAGTACTGAATCATGTTCATATTCTAATAATACCATTTGATACACAAGTAACAGACTACAACAGTTATAATTCATCCAATAGGTTTACTACTAGTTTGTACCTGGGGCAATTATTCAGAATAGCACACACGAGACAAAATGTACATGAACACGACTTTATATATCACATAGCTGATTATATTGACTTAACTCTTAAATTAGGGGGTCATGAAAGCAGATTCAGCATATAGCCTTTTCATGACTCAAGGTGAACACGAGATTCCAAAACTTGACATAAATAAACAAAAGCAAGCACGTAGACCACATGATTCGTGTAATCCATTTGGACTAACCTTAAAGGGTCCTGTTCTGCCTACAATAAATCACAAAATGGTAAGTAATCAACACAAAAGCATAGACTCCATGGTTCTCACATAATCACCAACTTTTAACCAACCAGATTGGGTATTAAGTCAAACGACACAGTACGTCTGATTAACATGTTCCCGACTAAACATGAAAGCGTTTTATTAGTTTAATCACACAACGACCTATAAACAGTGAATCAATCTCATCTGGACAACATGAAACCAGACTATAAGCAGTGAACACAAATAGCAATCTTTAAGGAGCTTCCTATGTTTAAACTAACTTAGGCTAGCCTAAGGAATGCTTAATTTAACAGAACAGGTTAATGGACCAGGATAGCAAACAGTAGCCAAAACTCATCTTAAACATGTCGAAAATATTAGCGTCGACTAGACATGATTAACCATTCCTCCAATAAGCTTCGACAAACATTGTTAACAACATACAATACAACTATGTACTGGATATATATCAACCAAATACCCAACGGTAGCTTGACATGTTCAAAACTGATCTAACAGATTCAAATAACCAAACAACCTGTCTGAATAAGCACCTAAACACACAACACAAATTATGATAGGCTAGTTAAATGGAAAAATTAAAAGGGGAAGAGGTTATGGATTGTGTCAGGAAGTGTGGGTGAAGTGAAATGGGTAGTTGGGAAGAGATATGGGCATGAGAGATGTGCTGCTGCTGATGGGAAAGGGGAGGTTGAGGTGAACGTTGGTGAGGTTCGCCGGAGTGGGATGGCTGCTGGTATGGTGTGGCATAACTGCTCCAGCGTCGTGAGTTCGCCGGAGCAGTGATGGTGAAGAGGGAGACGGTTCGATGGGCAGCGGGTGGAGAGTATTGAGAGTTGAGTTCAACGACGAGCAGGTTCGACGAAACTAGTGGTGGTAAAAGGGGTGTTCGCGTACAAGCCCGCCGGTCATCACCTCCGGCGGGACAGTGGTGAGGAGCAGTGGGTTCTCGAAAGAGACAGAGGGGAGTCCCTCTTGCGCGACCGCTGATGTTGTTGTCAAGAGGGAAAAATATAGGCCCTCTCTCTTGTGCGGCTGCTAGGTGTTTAAAGGGGGTTCGCCGGATATTTAAGGACTGCTTAATGTTTTTATACATGCGACACTATTATTTAAAATTCTTATTTATTATGTGTTATTATTGTTACAATTATCTTGCGGTATTATAAAAAAAAAAAAAAATTATGGTAAATAATTGAAAGGGAGGGACAAAATTGGGTGTCAACAAGTGCCATAATACGTATGTGGTTAATAATGAATATGAACTTGGTATATACCATATACACTGTTTTGTACACACACATATGTATGTATAAGTAGAGTTTGAATAGAGTACTCTGCATATACAACAACAACAAATTTACTGTGGTCCCACAAGATGGGATTTAGGAAGGATGATGTACGAAGACCTTACCTCTACCTTTGTGAGATAGAGAAGTTGTTTCCGGTAGACATTCGGCTCAGAAGAAAATTATCTATAGCAGAAATATATGAAGGGACACCAAATTGCAAGATATAAAATAAATGCGGAAATATATAGTAATACTCATCGAGGAAATAAAAACAATGTGATATCTGACAGCTGCTACTAAAAGGAAAGAGGAAAGGAGGAAAACTCACCTCCTCCCTCCCCACACTTAGCTATTTATTAATAGTCTTGTACCCTAATTCTAGACCTACATAGTTTCCTATCTAAAGTCATATCCTCAGCTAAATGAAATTGTGTCATATTTTGTCTAATCACCTCCCCAAATTTTTTTTCGGCCTACCTCTACATATCCTAGCTCTAGCCAATCTCTCGCATCTCCTTACACCAACATGTTCGGACCAATTCGGTCTTGCTTCTCTCATCTTATCCACCATCAATGTCACTTCCACCTTATCCCATATAACTTCGTTCCTAATCATATATCCCCTAATATGCCCACATCCATAACAAACAAATTTGCATTTTAAAAGTTTGTTCTAGCTAGGATGGCCAAATTTAGTAAGATTCATAGCATTTGGGTGAAGTTTGTTCGATGCTCCGCTTTATGCAAGCTAATTTATGTATAACATGATCTGGTTGGTGTCCATTTTCTAGTACTCAAAGGGCAATAGAAACTATATCACGGTTAAATGCAGCAACTCACCCAAACCATCTTCCTCCCCTGAGTAATAGCGTAAAACTCGCCGATATATTATGTAATCAAGCTAGGGAAAAAACAGTTTAAAGGATTAGTTATAAGAATAAATATTCATCCCGATACAATTCCGACAAGGTTACTGTTAGAAAATGCATCCGTAGTAACCTTCTCGTACATCTTTATGGCTGGTGTATTTGATGCTCTCACAAACAGGTCCACAAAGTAAGCCTTATCACTACAACAACAAAGTTCACCTCAGTGCAAAGTTTAAACAGCAAATCACACAATTAAAAAGCTGAATTCAACTGGTAGCCACAAAACGTCGGCAAAGGTTACAGAAACTTTATTGTTCTCGCCTGACACTAACCTTATACCATCATACAAAGTGAGTGATGAATCAAATAAGGCCGATATGGTTTAAGTAGAACAAAGATCAAAATTAAACACTACTAGGAGGTCCAAGAAATGAGAGCAGCTTAAAATCTCACTCGTCACATTATGCTTCATGTCATCACACAAAGACTGGTGACTAAGTAGCTAGTATATATTACAAAAGAAAAACAAAGCTGAGCTCCACAAGGTCAAAAGCTCTGATAAGATAAAATTGATCTAATCGTATCACTTCACTCAACTTTTATGTCATCACACAAACTGACTGCAAAACATAACTATGCCTGGAATAACAAGACTAAGGGAACTTGGATCCACTTTCAGTATCCACCAAACTGGAAAAGAAAGGAGGTTCCAGTATCCACAGTATCAAGCACAGAATATAAGCACCTGGAAGGCAAAAACTATAATTTTATTCCCCAAACGGGTGAAGGACATGCTATCATTTTTAAGGGATTTATAACCCAAAACTTTGCAGTACTTGTACAAGCTTCTGTTACTATGCATTCATTTAACAGTTAAACATCTATGAGCAGCATTCTCAGTGTAGAACTTTTTCTGAAACTACAGTGGTATATATAAGGAGGTAAATCCATAAAGGTACAAAAGTCTGTAACATGTTTCTAGGACATCTAGTAAGACAAACCACAATCTATATTTAAACAAACAAGAAGAAAAACTGCAAGCAAACTACACATGCCAAGTTAAAATTAAATACAACTCCGTGGTAATCTGGAAGTCCCTACATAAAAGAGAATTGTGAAATGACAAAATGATAAATTTGGAAAGATGAATTCAGATAATGCAACCAGGATTCATAAAATGATGTGAACTGACATTTTCCGATGTATGGACACTCCATATAATCTAAAGCATGAGTGGTATTCTCAATTTGCTTTTGTTCCCAGGATTCTAATTATGCCAGCATTAATCTCTCAAGAATGGAATTTAGCAAAGAATAGCTTTTCCACAGTATAGTTGCTTACATCTTATCACTGACATCTTCTAACAGGTTCATCAATTTCTTGGCTAATTGCTGCCTCCGATATTCAGGAGCCACAAGCATCGCAGTGACGTGACCATGCCAAGATTCACCTTGTCCTTCAACTTTTCCCATAACTGTACACATAAGCTAGACACTAATTAAAAAAAGACAGATGTTTCTTAGGAGTAATTTTACGAAACACATCTAAGACACCAGCCAGTAGCCAAACTAAAACAAAACTACATAATTGTCATTCTAACCACTTTCTCACCCATGAAGTCTTCGACATTATAAAGACACCACCAATAACTAGTAAATGAAACCTTCTCACCAAAGGAAATGCAAGAGAATGATTACTTGCTTCCGTCTTAAACCAAGGATACTGAAAATTTTGCAAGGAAAAACAAAGTAATGTTAGACATCTAGGGGCCCAAAATTACTGAAATCCACCTAAAGCAGCACACATAATCTACTTTCTGTTCCCAATCTCCTTTTGAAGGAGAAATGAAATTCAGAATGCTTAAGGCCAGCAAAGATCCTTGCTACAACAAAGCATCCATGCACTATTGTTTGACCTGAATTCAATAAAGCAAAAGTGATTCTTTGCCAACTAAACCGACAAAGAAAAACAAGTTTTTTTTTTGATAAGGAAAAATTGAAGTGAAGTTAATGTATACCCGCAGTCCTGCACCAAACAGTGCTGCTGAAGAATGGTCCTTATGAAAAAAATCTCTCCCCCAATTCCCCTTTAAAAATGGTAATTCAGCATCTCACTTGCATGACTAAACAAGAGTCAGATTAGCATCTAAATGCCATTCTAAAGCAAGATGATTGCCCCTGATTTTAGTTTTTTTTCCTTTGACTACCACAGATTGAATGAAGTGCACCGGAGAGATCATAATCAGTGTTTGACCACGCAATTAAACAGAACCATTCTTTTTTATTTATAAGGGAAAAAAAGAATGGTAAAAGTCACTTCATTTTTGGGTCCATAATTTAAATTGTAGCCGTGTCTTCTACTCTCTTTAGCTCACACCACTTTTTCTCACATTCCTTTCTTCAATCTATTAGTCATTTCATTTTTGCAACAGCACAAAACATCAAATACCGAATATGTGTGGGGCCTTGCACTCTTCCTGAAGAATAGAACCAGACACCAAGCATAGACAATAATGATCAATTCCCTTATTGCTCACAGATTATGGATCTTAATGATCGTATTACCGTAATCCATTCAGGAAGTCTTTGATATTCTTTCGCTGCAACACTATAAGAAGTTTTAGTAGATAGAAGACATTTTAGCTACAAACTGCAATAATCATTGAGAACCTTTTTTGCAATCCATGACTAGCTTATTTTAGCTAATAAGTTTCCCTATAAGCAATAAAATACAAATTAAAAAAATAATGCTTCTGATTAGACTTCAAGTTGAAGAAAAGAAAAGAGAGTCCCTATTGCAGTTTGTAAAGCAGTACTCTACGACTCATAATATGCAACTCTAAGTAGAAGCACTTAGAATAATCTCTAGCAAGTTACCAGTGGAACCATCTTTTTTACTGGTAAAGGTGAGTTTGTATTAGTAATAATAATAAAACCAGCAAAAAGATGAAGCTGGGAAGTTACAACCAAAAGGAAATCATTACATATTGTAATGTGCAAATGAACTCAATCATGGGATTGGGGTCAGAGACAAGTTATCACTGAAACCTAAAAATCTAAGATTTTAAACAAGCACAAAGCAGAGGCAAAAAGGATTTTACCCACCTTTCATGCCCAAAATCCAAACCCTGCGTCTCAAAACCAATCAGAAGATACAATCTAGAGGGCATCTACCAGAATGGAGTAAACTGCATAGTAAAACTTGTGATTGTGAACTAGTAGCGGCAATTTGTTTGGTGAGTGTACAACTCCGTAACAACCTAGGTAATTACCATGACCAGATGGATGTGCGAGGTCAAGGAGGTGCGGAAGTTGGGCCGCCAAGCACCCAATGCTCAGATCAGTAATCATTGACTACTAAGTCTAGCATGGTATACAACCGTCGAATGAGCAGCTTTCAGACAAGCACAAGGCACCTGACAACTCAAGGATAAGGGACTATAGCATATACTAGACACCATAATCTCCTCTAATCTAAGCAGTGGCAGAGCCAGAGATTTAGTTAAGGGTGATCAAATTTTGTGAAGTAAATAATTGTTTTTATCCAATTATTGGGTGCACCAAAAGTTTTGAATTAATCGATGTAACATTTATTCACTAAATTGTATAAACACATATAATAGAACTAAGAATTGTATAAATCAGAACTAGCATAAAAAAGTAAAAAAAAAAATCTACTAGTGAAAATTTAATTCAAATGTATTGTAAGGTACTTTGATTAAATAAGTAAAACACAACACATAGTTAGGACTGCACAAAAGTCGGTCCGGACCGAAAAATCGGACCCAACCGGACCGAATTTTTCGGTCCGGTCTTCGGTCCCTGTGATTTGAGATTTCGGTTTTCGGTCCGGTCCGGAACGAAAATCATTGTACGAACAATCATTGATTATATAGATTTCTTATTATAAATGGATAGCTAATTCCATTATTTTCTTGGGGAATAGATTCGCCATCATAAGCTAACCAAATATTGTAGACGCTGTGTTTTGATAAAAAAAAATGGCAGAACAATGTTGTAGGACTGAATCGAACCCATGACTTCAAAGCACTTTTGAACACGAGGGGTGTCAATGGTTCGGTTCGGCCGGTTTTCGGCAAAAAATTATACTATACCAATTTTTCGGTTACTCTACTATATATAACCAAAATTAAACTTTTTAAAACCGTCCCAATGAGATCGGTTTTTCTTATACTTATAACTTATGAGGAACACACTACACTATAAAATAATACTTATATTCGTTACTTCTAAAAGATTATTAAAAATTATTAAAAACTAGAACTATACATTGGATTAACGCATCTAGCAGGTAACAAGGCAACAAGCCAACGATTGTATCAAGATATGATAATTGGTGTTTAAAAAATACGAATGTGTATAAAGTACATTTGTCCTAATACAGATTGTCTCTAGGACATACATATATTTTCACTAATGCCCTCTCAACACTGTAATAACTGGAATCTGTAATATTATAATTTTAGTTTTGATGGGCTTTGTAATTCCTCATGAATCTTATGATTCCAGAGGGGGAAGCCCTATAGAGGTATGGTAGATTGCCCCTTGCTCTGGAATTATAGTAAAGACATTGTTGCATTTCGGATGGTCCATGTATGTTTATGGTTTTCATCCAGTCTTTAAATTCTTCAAAGGAAATCGAAATGCTGAAGTGTGCCGGAATTGGAATCTAATAATTGATTAAACATATCAAAAAACAAACTAACTAAAGAAGGTTATCCAAAGTCTCACACCTGAGTTCCCTGAGCAGCCTCTGGAAGTTCAGCCAACTTGCTTTCGGTGACCTTGATAACACATCAATACAGATCATCAATATCAGATCTCTAAAAAGGGGTACAAGGGTAAATTACATTGTTAGGAGTTATTAATAGCATCAGACATTCAAGCAGATCTCGTGCAAAAAAATTGCAACAATATTAGGTCAGAACCAATAACATTGGGAAAAAAATAATGGCCTCAACATGGGAAGGACAACAAAGTTGATATTTCTTCTGACAAACATACAGAATTTGAAGCAGAGACAGAACCAAGTGTCCATATCACTGTAGCAAGTGAAATGATCACATTCAATATGAATGAAAGGGAAAAGTTGGACATTCATTGCAGCCCTATCGATGGCCAAACAAGCCCTGCATAAGTGTCCCTTCTCAATGCAAAATAGCGAGATATTAACTATCCCTCTCAATGCAAAATAGCTAGATATCTTAACCACCAAACAGCAAAATTTCATCAGTTACCGTGTTATGTCATATGGACAATCACAGACAGATAAAAATTGGCATAATCAGGCCAGTTTATTTAAGGAGACACCGATATCTATACTCTTCCAACAAGTCCCTCCATGAATTCATAAATTATGTATAAAAAGAAAAGTGCTCTCTTCATTTATTATTATGGTTTTTACACGTCAAATGTGCATTTAAAAGACAATTTATTTGCTTTATAATCTCACTAGCCAAAAACACAGTTCAAAGCACTTTTTTGCTCTTTTTTAGGTTCATGCAGCGATTAAATCTCTAATTTGATTACATACTTGGATAATTGTCAAATTGAAGCAGAGCACAAGAAACCAATATACTCCATACACACACAGGAGGAACAAAGAAAAAGCATATTTGGCTTTAAACAGAGATAGGAAAGAGACCTTTAACTTTTTGAACCTCCCTCGGTTACACAGGAACATGTAAATGTGAAGTTAGACTTAATGTTCATCTATATAGCAATAGTCCCAAAAGTTCAAACACAGAATAACTTAGAAGTAAAACTTCACTAACCAATTGGTCCTTAGGAGCACTGTCATTGATACTATCCACAGCTGGAAGAGTCCCTTCCAACACTGAATTAACAATTTTATTGTACTCATTTAAAGAGATTTGCAATGATTCTAATGCTTGCGGAAAGTAAGGCTTAATCTTCGCTGCACAGTTTGTAAATACTGTCTCTCCCAACCTTTTAGCAATTGATGTGACCTCCTGAAACAAAACAATTAACATTTAGCACTATCACAAGACTAGGGAGACCTAAGAGGTATAAAATATAAAAAGAATAAACGCATCTCTTCAACCACAACATACCTCATTGTCCTTTTTAACACTAGCCAATAGAGCGGTGAGCAATTCCAAGGATACTTCTTCACTTTCTTCCAGCACAAGAGTCATGATTGTTGCCATGGATGAGAAAATATTCTTAGGGGGATCCTCTCTGAAAGTGAGTCAATGAATGAACTGTCTATTTAGTTAACTTCATTACTACAAGCTTAACATATTCAATAGGAATTAGCATACAAAAAGATGAGAAGAATCAACTTTTTCATTTGTGGGAGAGAGCAGAGGCCACTGTATTGCATAATCAACATTATCCATCTATTTTATACGTTTACTCAACATCATCCAGTTAAACCAGTGCAGCAAGTAATTTGTTACTAAGTTTAGTATCATTCGAAAAGCAATACTCTCTCTGAGCTGTAACATGCAGCACTAAGACAAACATGGTTATTAAAGTATTGGCAGAGGGTAATTTTTCAAGGGTTTATGTAAACTGTTGAAAGAAAATGCACACCGTCCATTCGGGTTTTAAATATCTTTTAGATGCAAAACCTACCAACTTGCCACCTTTCTATACATAGCTACCAAGAGCATGTTCAACAAAAGCTTTTAAATATTCTCTGGAGGAAAAGAAAAATGTGTTCAACTGATTGTTGTTTCCAGAAATTCATTCTATTTCAATAAGAAAACTAGAGAAGTACCCACAGAGACCACTTCTAACCCAAAACTTTTTGCAAAGTTTCTGATTTTTGCTGGCGAATCACCAGTTAAATATCTTCACAACTCTGATTCTGACATGTCACTTACCTATAAAATATCTTTAGACAACTAGGGGTAAATCATTTCAATGCACTCCTAAAAGTTGATCAAATTGGATACAGATAATCAAAACAAGTAACCAACAGATTTCCTTATTTCTGCTTCACTAACAATCACACTAATCCAACTGAAACCCCAGTACAGGCACCCCAAGTGATGAATCCTATTAACACTGCAAGAAATCCAAAAGGGTAAAAATAGAAAAAATACACTACATGAGGGGTAAAATTTCAGTACCTAAGGTACCGAGGAAGGTGTGTTTCTTCTCGTAAGAATCTTAGGAAACGTAAGGTTCTTTGCATAAGCTGGTGTTTTCTTTGTAAGGAGAAGTGAGGACGTAGATCATATTTTGCTACATTGTAAGGTGACCACGAGGTTATGGTGGGATATCTTTAGATGGTTTGGTGTTTCTTGTGTTGTGCCAAGATCCGTGAGGGAGTTGATGTTCAGCTGGAAGAGTGGAGCTAGGAGAAGAAGTCACAAGGCTTGGAATGTTACTCCTCTTGCTTTAATGTGGGTCATTTGGAAAGAGAGAAATAAGAGAGATTTTGAAGGGGTGGAGATGAGCTTAACTCAATTAAGGAATAGTCTCTGATCCCTAATTTTCTTTTGGTGCACCCATGTAGTTCCTGTTTGTTTAGAGGATTGGGCGTCTTTCGGAGAGAACCATATTTTATAGGTCCTCCTTTTCTTAGTATATACTTCTTGTGTATGGCCAAGTTGGCCTGTTATTATCAATGAAACCCTTTACTTGATCAAAAAAATGAAGGGTAAAACTTTCATATATTTGTTTAGATAAATGGCATCAGTATAATCATCCATATGTACAGTTTAAAAAATTTGCAAAACGCTGCTCATCTTACAAGGATTCTAGAAAGTCTAGCAAAGCCTCAGCTCATAATTTCAGATATAATCTCAAATCCATGCAAATTCAAGAACTTGTAAGTACAGTGTCTATCTTGTAAATTATGCTTGGCGTGCTTGGAAAGAAGACTTCTTACTAGAAGCTCCACTTAGACATATAAACAAACATGAGAAGCTCACACTCCCATAAATCTAAATCACATGTTTCAATGGAATGTGAAGTATTATAACTTCAGATTTATTCTCTAAAACCATGTCTAGTCCAAGAACATTCAATGTTGGGCTTTATCAAATAAAAACATTCAAGGTTGGGATTAAAGGCGTCTGTTAAATAAGAAGAGACACACCACACCAGAAATCTACAAACAAACATCATAGAAACAAAATTACTGTTAAACAATTAAAATATATTGGTGATACCTTATTACACGTGCACAACCCCCTCTCCCCCTTAATAATTAGTCAATCCCACAATTAATCAATTACACACAATTAATTTTAGATCTCACTTCATTTAAATCCTATTAACTTATAAAACCTACATATACTAAATATCATAATTTATAATATTACATTAGTCCATCACCTCTTTTGGGGATATACAACTATTATTATTAATCCTTATCGGCACACTTGTTACATCCAAAATTATTTCGGGATTATGCTCCTTGTATACTAATCCCTTTATTATGAGTCTATTTACATACACCTAGCAATTCAAACCGTGACCGAAAATACGGGATGTTACAATTTGAATTCAAAACCCAAAAATGATTCATTTTTCAATCGAATCATCACAAAATTCAAAAATAAATCCACTTTGTATTCATAGCCAAACAAAGTCACGAGTTCAAAATAATACTAATATTTTGTGCACCTGACTAACCCTTTGCCATTCTTGAATCAACACTTAATTCCTAAACATATGTTAATTTAAATTAATTGTCTTAATAGGTAAAATTATCTTAAAGTCGGTTCGCAGTGAGAATGATTTAAAACATCATGCAACTAACGAATTGATAGGTGGGATGATGAATCTATTTATCATGTATATTGTAATTTGAATACAAAGATTTGAATGTGTCACAAACTTGTATTTGTGATAGTTTTTTATTAAGTCACATTAAGTCCCTATTTTGTAATAGTAGTACTTTTAGCCCCTTAGTCTTCTATTTACGTTTTTGACCATAAGGCTTAAAGCCATCGACTAAGACCCATTTGAGGCATTCAAATATAACCTATTCTCTCTATTCTCTCTTCCTTTCCCCTTTTCCCTTTCAACTAAAGCTATAACAGATCGCGGATGCATACAAATGGTATCGAAGCTCCTCCGACGAGACCGACCTTCCGCCGTAACTACAACACTTATACGCATGAGAATCTCAAAGCGCATAGCGGTGATAGTAAGAAAACGGAAGAAATCGGATGACACCAATGTAAGGTGGATACCTTCGACCAAATACTCAAGAAATCGTGAACCGAATCGAAACTCGATTTATCATACAGAACACATCGGAAACTCAACACCAGTCGCCGCTAACGATGCAACCCCATTTCACCATCTAACCATTCCAACCAATACGCAGATCAGATCGGGATACAACAACGAACTGACGGAAGGTAATCTAAACCCTAAATCTCATTATCAGCAGTTTGCGTCGTCGAGTGGTAGTGTCGGGAGGGGATTCACCTTTCCACCAGCACCCCTCTTATCTAGCCCTCCCATCTTCAGAAACCCAGTGTACTCATCCTCACCTCCAACATTATCCGGAACCATAGTTCACACTCCAGAAAACCCTAACAAATACAGACCCCAAAAACCCAAAATTAACTTTCCGGAGTTTGAAGGGGTTAACCCCAGGAGCTGGTTGAGAAAATGTGAGAAATTTTTCGAATTATATAATGTTCCAGACCACGAAAAATTACGATATGCGTCGGTACATATCGGTGATAGGGTCGACTTGTGGTTGGATGGTTATACACTACACCAAAAAGGGGTTCCATCGTGGGGCAAATTCTGTGAGGAAGTTTGTAGGAGGTTTGGAAGTTTAAGACCACAGGATGTGGTGGAGGAATTTAATAAGATTACTCAAGAAGGTACAGTGGAACATTACCAAAACAGATTTGAGGAGTTAATCAGCCACATGGCTGTGTTAAATCCACTACTTAACGGCACACCACGAGCCGCCTTCATGGACCTGCCGTAAATCAAGCCATTGGTGAAACTAGCATCCCCTACTACTGTGTTGAATGCGTATGAAATTGCCAAATTATATGAAGAATCTTTTAAAGCCCTTACACCTTTTGCCAACCACAAATATACAGCCCATACACCACCAAAAACTAACCCAAGCTTTTTCCAAAAACAGTCAGTAAATGCCCCAAACAAACTTATCCATAACCCAACTTACCAAACCCCACTCAAACTCCCTTATACCAACCAAAGACCACCCATAAAACCTCACTTTATTCCAAATAACCTACCCCCACACCTGGAGAATCTGAGGCAGCAAGGGCTGTGTTATAGGTGTAAGGAGAGGTACACACCTGGTCATCAATGCAGAGCTAAAGGGCTACAGACTGTGCATGCTATGGAAGGCATTGAAAAAGAGGGTGATGAGGAGCAGCCTGAAGAGTTTGTAGATGTGGCTGATACTCTGGAAGGAATTGAGGAAGAACAAGCTGAAGTGTCAATTCATGCCTTGTTGGGGCTAAGCTCAGACAAGGAAAAAGGATCAACTATAAGGATTTTGGGGCATGTCAACAAGGTGCCAATTACAGTATTGATAGACAGTGGATCCACTCACTCGTTTCTGGATCCCTATGTCACCAAAAGACTAAAACTGACTAGGCAACCTATGAGGAGACCTTTGAAGGTAGTGGTAGCCAATGGACAGGAAATGACTTGTCAGGAGGAGGTTTCAGCATTCCAGTGGGCAATGCAAGGGGATTTTTTCAAATTTAAATTTAGCTTACTCAAAGTGGGGGGATGTGATATGATTCTGGGCATGGATTGGATAAATGAAGTATCACCTATCATCTTACACACCAGACCACACAGCCTGAGCTTTTGGTATAAGGGGAAGATGATCACATTGTATGGGTTGCCATATAATGCTAAGGTAACAACCATTGACACTAAGAAGCTGAGAAGAATGTTACAATGTGGAAGCTGTGAAGTAGTAGCTGAACTAGCCTTGATCAATAACAAGGAAAGAACAGTAGATGAATTGAGGGTGCCAGCAATTGAGAAACTGTTGCAGAGGTACAAGAAGGTATTCCAAGAACCCACTGAACTTCCACCAAAAAGGGAATGTGACCACAGAATCAATCTGATTCCGGGAGCCCATCCATTCAATTTAAGGCCCTACAGGTACTCTTTTGACCAAAAGAATGCTATTGAAGCCATAATAACAGAAATGGTTGAAGCAGAGACTGTTACTCCTAGCCAATCTCCTTTTGCATCCCCTGCCCTGCTAGTTAAGAAGAAAGATGCTTCATGGAGGCTATGTGTGGACTACAGAAAATTAAACAACTTAACTGTGAAGAATAAATATCCCATACCAATGATGGAGGACTTATTGGATGAGTTAGCTGGAGCTAAGATCTTCTCTAAGATGGACCTTAGAGCAGGTTACCATCAAGTAAGGATGAAGGAAGGGGAAGAATACAAAACTGCCTTCAGGACACACCATGGACTCTGGGAATTCAGAGTAATGCCTTTTGGCCTCACTAATGCACCTGCCACCTTCCAAGCCCTCATGAATAATGTGTTCAAGAAGCATCTCAGAAAGTTCATCCTGGTTTTCTTTGATGATATTTTGATATACAGCAAAACTGGGGATGAGCATCTGAGACACCTAGAAACTACCCTGCAACTGCTTGAAGACAATCAATTGAATGCTAAGCTCAGCAAGTGTGCATTTGGGCGACACCTCGTGGAATATTTGGGGCACATTATTGCCCACAATGGGGTATCGATCCCGTGGTTCTTTGCCGCCATGATAGTGGCCCAAACCAAACACCATCAAAGAACTAAGGGGATTCCTAGGACTGACTGGTTACTACAGGAAATTTGTTAAAAATTATGCTCACATTAGTAAACCATTAACAAATCTACTGAAGAAAGGGGAGTTTGGCTGGAACCCTGAGGCAGAATCTGCCTTCAGCAGATTGAAGAAGGCTATGTCTAGCACACCTGTCTTAGCCTTACCAGACTTCAATAAGACTTTTGTATTAGAGGTGGATGCAAGTAACACTGGTGTTGGGGCAGTGCTGATGCAGGAGAAGAGACCTCTAGCCTTTATGAGTCAAGGGCTGAGTAAGAGGCATCAAGGATTATCAACTTATGAGAAAAAACTAATAGCCTTACTGCAAGCAGTGGAAATGTGGAGGCATTACCTGAGTCCACAACATTTCATAATCAAGACTGACCATTTCAGTCTCAAATTTTTACAAGAGCAAAAGATCACCACTACATTACAACACAAAGGATTGACTAAGCTGATGGGTTTGAGCTTTGATATCCAATACAAGAAAGGGGTCGAGAATGTAGTTGCTGATGCATTATCCAGAAGGGTACCTTGCCCAAGAGAGTGAGATAGTGTTACCACACTGCAGGGTTATCACTCAAATTCAACCTAAGTGGATTGAAGAAGTCCTGGAGAGTTATAAGGGGGATCCTGAGGTCTTACAAGCCATCACCACCATTAGTACCAACAATGAACCTGAGTTGGGCTTATCTCTACAACAAGGACTGATCAGATACAAAGGGAGAGTATGGGTAGGGCAGCATGGATCCTTAAGGCACAAACTGATAGCAACTCTACACCAGTCAGGACTGGGGGGGCACTCAGGAGCTTGGGCAACTTATCAAAGGCTCAAGGGCTTTTTATCGCCGGTATGATACGTAACATAAAATCTGGCATTCGAGTTGTGATGTTTGTCGAGGTGTAAAAGTGAGCAAGTATCTTATCAGTGCATTCTGACCCCTACCCATACCAGAAAGGGCTTGGGAACATATTTCTATGGACTTCATAGAGGGATTACCTAAATCTGAAGGGAAAGATACTGTATTGGTGGTCATTGACAGGTACAGTAAATATGCCCATTTCATTGGTCTAAGTCATCCTTTTACATCAGTTCAAGTGGCTCGGCTATTCTTAGATTGCATCTACAAGCTGCATGGTATGCCTAAGAGCATAGTTTCAGACAGAGATAAGGTATTCCTCAGTAATTTTTGGAAAGAGCTGTTCAGGTTACTGCAGGTGAAATTATGCTATAGCTCAGCATACCACCCACAAACTGATGGGCAGACAGAAAGACTCAACAGATGCTTGGAAAACTACTTGAGGTGTATGACTAGTCACAAGCCCAAGGAGTGGCATAAGTGGTTATCACAGGCTGAATTTTGGTACAACAGCAATTACCACACAGCCCTAAAAATGACACCATTCAAAGTAATGTATGGTTACGAGCCACCTCAGTTGACATTTGAACTCATCACTCAATCCAAGGTAGACACAGTCGACCAGTTGCTTAAGGAAAGGCAAGTAGTGACTAAGATGTTAAAGGAGAACCTAGTGGCAGCTCAGAACAGAATGAAAGTGAATGCAGATAAGAGAAGGATCGAAAGAGAATTCGACGAAGGGGACTGGGTATATCTGAAATTACAGCCATACCGCCAGACTTCAGTTGCCATCAGAACAAGTCTTAAACTGACATCCAAGTTTTATGGACCTTATCAGGTGATCCAGAAAATTGGACGTAACTGAAGTTAGCATTGCCTCCGGCAAAGAATACACCCTGTATTTCATGTTTCGCAGTTGAAGAAGAGAATTGGAGTTCACATATCACCCTCAATAGACTCCTCTCGCTCGATGACGGCAATTAGAATCGAACCGATGGCGGTGTTGGATAGAAGACTGATTAAAAAAGGGAATAGAGTTAATACGCAGATCCTCGATTGAACGGGCGACCTTTGAAGAAGCTACTTGGGAGGACTACAATTTCATCAAGTCGCAATTTCCCGAGATTGCGACTTTCTGAAGACGAGACTAATTCGAAGGAGGATGGAGTGTCACAAACTTGTATTTGTGAAAGTTTTTTAGTAAGTCACATTAAGTCCCTATATTGTAATAGTAGTACTTTTAGCCCCTTAGTCTTCTATTTACGTTTTTTGACCACTGTAAGGCTTAAAGCCAACGACTAAGACCCATTTGAGGCATTCGAAATATAACCTATTCTCTCTATTCTCTCTTCCTTTCCCCTTTTCCCTTTCAATCCTAAAGCTATAACGGATCGCGGATGCATTTGCAACGTTCACTATTTCCTCACGACCATAAAAATATAGTTGGAGTAGTTTGAATAATAAGTTATCGGGATGTGCTCATAAGTAATATCAACTGATTAGTAACTCATGGACATCAATAGGTGAAACAATTGATTGTTAGTAGTCATTACCATAAAACATAATCTCTTGATTTTAGATCACTTTTACTATTTTCTTTTAGTAGATTCATTAGTTATTATAACCTCCACAATTGTTGAATTTCTTGAATAGTTACTATTGAACTCAAATTAGGCCAATCATATAGAGACCTCTATGGAATGTTATCTGGACTTAATTGCACTACTATCGACCGTGTATACTGTTTGCATTTAGTAGCAACACATATTACAAAACACGTATGATGTATTCTCCACTTAGTCATTTACGCCATTTAAAGAACGGAATCACTAAACAATAAGAACGGCAACTAAAGCTAATAGTATCATGACTCTTTACAAAGCGACCAAACACCCACTTCAACTCTAGACACGTCCCCAAGAAAGCACATGCGTTCTGATACGGGCAATATAGTGAGTGAATTCTTATAAGAACCATAAGAGCTTAATGAAAGCATCAAGTGATCACGGGATAAAAGCTCGTGAATCTCATGATAAGCCAAAAAGTTGTTTTCAATTAGCAAAACTATACAATATTACAAAAGATATTTGTTTCCAACCGAAATGCATTAAGTAGTAATGTACCTCTAATACAAAAAGATCATGCCACCGTATGTCTATGAATAAACAAAAATGTGATTTAATTGAGCAATTTCACTTAAACCATTGTCAAGGTTTATCCTGCAAAATCACATAGAGGTATATTAGGATTTAGATTAGTGAAAAACAAAAAAGAACATTATGGAGAAAACTTACGAGCTCGAAAATCGAGGGATGCTTACAAAAATATTCATCATAACTGAAATGAAAAAAAAAACATTACACATTAGAAAAAGGTCCATATAAGTCCAAAACATTAAAAATAGTAATTGCAATATCTTACCGCATCCCTCGATACTCCACGGGTCCATTACGCCAAGAAATATGCGTGTTCTTAAGGATTGAGAAAAGCTCGTTATAAGTACAGCTAAGCAAACCAGGAAATAACTCCAACACTTCCTCTAATGCCCTCTCAACACTGTAATATCTGAAATCTGTAATATTATAATTTTGGTTTCGATGGGCTTTGTAATTCCTCATGAATCTTATGATTCCATAGGGGGAAGCACTATAGAGGTATGGTAGATTGCCCCTTGCTCTAGAATTATAGTAAAGGCATTGTTGCATTTCGGATGGTCCATGTATGTTTATGGTTTTCATCCAGTCTTTAAATTCTTCAAGAAAATCGAACTGTTGAAGTGTGCCGGAATTGGAATCTAATAATTGATTAAACATATCAAAGAACAAACTAACTTTAGTTTTGTTCCAGAAAGCACTAGCACGGTAGATCCACATAGACTCGTCTTCAACAAATTTCCTGGAAACAGTCAAATATAAGCAATTATGTTCGTAACTTACAGAAAAATGCACTCCACCATTGAGGTGAGATGCAAGCACATGTGGATGTAACGGAGAAGCAAGTAAAATACTCTAGTCCAGTCACTACTTTTAGCTCTTTTTCTAGGATATGATTAGAATGTTAGTTAGCTCTTTTTTTACTAGGATATGATTAGAATGTTTACCGCTGCTGAGATTAAGGACGCTCTGTTTGAAAGAGAGGATAATAAGGCACTTGGAATAAATGGTTTCAATGCTTGTTTTTTTTCAAAACAGAAGACCTATCATAGGGGAGGGCATATGTTAAGCTATATAGGGGGTTTCTAGGGAGCAGAATGTTGGGGGCATACACACAGCAGTGACACTGGTAGGATGTTTTTTTGTTCTTACTAGAGGAGCAGATTTGGGTATGTCTTTCCTAGGTTTGTAATTCTTCACTGGTTATATTTAATCGCCAAAACAAAAATATTTGTTACAAATAGCTAATGGAAAAAAAAACAAATATTTGAATACCTTGGTTCAACATGTCTATTTTCGTTCACTTTGAACAAGTCAAAAAACAATTTATATTCATTCATTGAGTCTCCAGCAAAAGGAAGACGGGGTGGATGCTTCCTACGGGCTAAAATAATCAAGCTTCCAAAATCATCCAAATCCTTTTGGAGACGACGTATCATTTCTGCATGATCAATTCAAATTAGAAAGTCAAAAATAATATAGTATACACAACGAGACATACTAAAATCACTAAAGTTTCGCACCAGGGCGTTCATATGGTTCGTCGTACTGAAAGTTGCAAACTCTAGGATTACCATCACTACCAAACATGACTCCCTCTGTACCTATGACGTCTTTTTTGTTATACTTAACCAGATTTCCGTGAACGACGCCAACGAGATTAATTGCTTCCATCCCCAACCCTGTTTGACTGAATACACGAAAAAGAATAAAAAGATTCAAAAAAGATATACGCTAAAAACAAAAATACACTTACTACAAAGAAAACAGCATACATAGTGTAATCTTAGAACGTAGGTAAAATAATACAATATAACTTACTAAAAGAAGTCTTGTGCTTCTTGTCCAAATCCGA
Source organism: Przewalskia tangutica (assembly GCA_029844215.1). NCBI lineage: Eukaryota > Viridiplantae > Streptophyta > Magnoliopsida > Solanales > Solanaceae > Przewalskia > Przewalskia tangutica. The sequence goes on from CM056723.1 coordinate 20,785,724, forward strand.
GGATTTTATCTCCTTGACGATTACTCCTCCACATGTTTTTCCCATTATCGTCCAGCCAACCGTCTATTTTCTTAAGAGGCTCCGTAAAAGTAAGACTCTTACCATCTTCGGTCTCGCTAAACGAGTAAGCCGTTGCCACGTTTGGTGATCCATTAAACTTTTGTAGATCACTGAAGTATCTATACGCAGTCTGCACACTTGAGCAGACACGAATAGATACTTCTATAAACTTATTGTGACACTTCAATTTTCCTTCATAAATGTCGCCCATTATCTTTTTTCCTTTCGAATAGTTCTCAGTAACTACTTTCATCTCTATATCTTCCTTGAAAAATCTGCATAATGATAACATTTATCCATAAAATAATCCGACCTGATTATTTGTAATGACTTTCTTTCCAAATACAATTTAATGTCTGCACCCTTAAGTTCTTATATCATGCAAAAATTATTAGCAACAAATTGTAGAAAGAGCCACATACAAACATTAGTACATAGTTTATGCCTATTATTAGTTAGTAATATTAGATGCACTGTTTTCCCAATTCTATCTCACAATACTTAGATAAGTTGATCATCAATTACCCTTTCTGTGAACTAACATGTAGCTCTCTTTAGATCTTTCCAGATCAATTAATCTCCTTGTCTGTTAATGCAACTGAATTTGCAAATAAATCTTCAGTAAATATGTTTTTCAATGGCATACCTATAATTGCCAAAACATCTCTCATATGTACACTATCTGTAATATCAAAGGTTTTAGTTTCAGAACTATATCATTTAACCAGATATGCTTAACATTCACCTTAATAAGCTCAAACAGCCATTAACCTAACTAATCATGCTTTAAAATCACATAACAAGTTACAACAGTGGCCTAAACATGCTAACATCAGTAGTTATGAAATTAATAGTAATCCATACTAACTGAACATGCTTAATATCAACTTAGTGAGCACAAATATTGAATCAAATATAGTTTTTTTACTTGAAGGAAAAAATGTTAACTATTGGATCACTACTTACCAGGAGAAACATACTCTCACCTAGTTTAACTTAATACAATTTTATACTAGACATACATCCCTTTAACAACTCACGTAACATATATTTGAGCAGACAAATATAACATGCTAGGAGGAAAACATCAAAGCCAGAGAGAGAAGAAGTAAAGACTAACCTGGAATAAAAATGGAAACAAAAAGAAACGGCGCCGGAAACCTAAACTGGAAATGAACGAACGGAACCGACGAAAGCTTGCTCCAATCACACTCTCCGTTTTCACTCTTAAAAAAGCTCAAAATTTTTGTATTCTTAATCACAGGACCCAAAATCCGAAATCAAATTAGTCCTCTTTTTTATAGAAGAATCTAGGGATGAATCAAAGGCTAGGATCGGAAAGAAAAATTTCCAATCCTATGGCTGTGATTCGTCCCAAATACGTCCAAAAAGGCGGAAGAGAGAAGGGGATAAGGTGAGTACGAACTGTACGAAAATGGTGAGGCGGAAGAGAGAAGGGAAAAAGTGAAAAAGTGTCGCAGTATTCTATTTGTGACCATAATTTCTTTTAATTAGTATAGTCCCTTAAGTTTTAAATAATTCACTATAGCCCTGAAGTACAAATTCTGTTTTTAAGCTATGTCAATATTTTAATAACCCCTTAAGTTTGTAGTAGTCCAGAAAGGTCCTTGTAATGACTTAATAGGCTGAATTATAGTTCTATTAAAGGATTATCAATATACAAAATTATATCTCTGCTTCTTCTTCTCTATTCTCATCTTTTCTCTTCCGCATCCCAGTAACAGAGATTTGCTCTTGTTACAAATGGTATCAGAGCTAAATCTCATACTGGTGACTGCAACATCAACGGATGAATCAAAGACTATGATCGGAAAGAAAAATTCTCAATCCTATGGTTGTGATTCGTCCCAAATCCGTCCAAAAAGGCGGAAGAGAGAAGGGGATAAGGTGAGTACGAACTGTACGAAAATGGTGAGGCGGAAGAGAGAAGGGAAAAAGTGAAAAAGTGTCGCAGTATTCTATTTGTGACCATAATTCCTTTTAATTAGTATAGTCCCTTAAATCTAGGGATGAATCAAAGGCTAGGATCGGAAAGAAAAATTCTCAATCCTATGGCTGTGATTCGTCCCAAATCCGTCCAAAAAGGCAGAAGAGAGAAGGGGATAAGGTGAGTACGAATCACGAAAATGGTGAGGCGGAAGAGAGAAGGGAAAAAGTGAAAAAGTGTCGCAGTAATCTATTTGTGACCATAATTCCTTTTAATTAGTATAGTCCCTTAAATCTAGGGATGAATCAAAGGCTAGGATCGGAAAGAAAAATTCCAATCCTATGGCTGTGATTCGTCCCAAATCCGTCCAAAAAGGCAGAAGAGAGAAGGGGATAAGGTGAGTACGAACTGTACGAAAATGGTGAGGCGGAAGAGAGAAGGGAAAAAGTGAAAAAATGTCGCAGTATTCTATTTGTGACCATAATTCCTTTTAATTAGTATAGTCCCTTAAGTTTTAAATAATTCACTATAGCCCTTAAGTACAAATTCTGTTTTTAAGCTATGTCAATGTTTTAATAGCCCCTTAAGTTTGTAGTAGTCCAGAAAGGTCCTTGTAATTACTTAATAGGCTGAATTATAGTTCTATTAAAGGATTATCAATATACAAAATTATATCTCTGCTTCTTCTTCTCTATTCTCCTCTTTTCTCTTCTGCATCCCAGTAACAGTGATTTGCTCTTGTTACAAATGGTATCAGAGCTAAATCTCATACTGGTGACTGCAACACCAACGGATGAATCAAAGGCTAGGATCGGAAAGAAAAATTCTCAATCCTATGGCTGTGATTCGTCCCAAATTCATCCAAAAAGACGGAAGAGAGAAGGGGATAAGGTGAGTACGAACTGTACGAAAATGGTGAGGTGGAAGAGAGAAGGGAAAAAGTGAAAAAGTGTCGCAGTATTCTATTTGTGACCATAATTCCTTTTAATTAGTATAGTCCCTTAAATCTAGGGATGAATCAAAGGCTAGGATCGGAAAGAAAAATTCCCAATCCTATGGCTGTGATTCGTCCCAAATCCGTCCAAAAAGGCGGAAGAGAGAAGGGGATAAGGTGAGTACGAACTGTACGAAAATGGTGAGGCGGAAGAGAGAAGGGAAAAAGTGAAAAAGTGTCGCAGTATTCTATTTGTGACCATAATTCCTTTTAATTAGTATAGTCCCTTAAATCTAGGGATGAATCAAAGGCTAGGATCGGAAAGAAAAATTCTCAATCCTATGGCTGTGATTCGTCCCAAATCCGTCCAAAAAGTCGGAAGAGAGAAGGGGATAAGGTGAGTACTGCATTTAAAATGGTGAGGCGGAAGAGAGAAGGGAAAAAGTGAAAAAGTGTCGCAGTATTCTATTTGTGACCATAATTCCTTTTAATTAGTATAGTCCCTTAAGTTTTAAATAATTCACTATAGCCCTTAAGTACAAATTTTGTTTTTAAGCTATGTCAATGTTTTAATAGCCCCTTAAGTTTGTAGTAGTCCAGAAAGGTCCTTGTAATGACTTAATAGGCTGAATTATAGTTCTATTAAAGGATTATCAATATACAAAATTATATCTCTGCTTCTTCTTCTCTATTCTCCTCTTTTCTCTTCCGCATCCCAGTAACAGAGATTTGCTCTTGTTACAAATGGTATCAGAGCTAAATCATCTTGCGATCGCAACACTTGCGGTCTTTGCAACTCTTGTACGATGACATCCAGATGATTAAGACACAACTTGCGGTGTTCGCCAAAGACACTGGCAAGAGGTTTGAATCGCTGGAGCAAAATCATGATCGATTTCAATCGGACGAGACTCGCGAGACCAATAGAAGATTGGAACTCATTTTAGCAAAACAAAGGCCCTTGGATCTAAAAATAATGAACGGCTGGGATTAAAAAGAATAAAAGAGGAGCGGTCCAGGGCTGGTCTGAAATGGGGCCAAGAGTTTAGTGTTGGGCCTATCTTTTGTCACCAAAAAAATAATCTTCAGCCCAAAATTATAATTTATAAATAAAAATACTATAAACTAAGACTACTTCATATTTTGCATTTTTTCAAAGGTCACGTTAAGATTTAGACAAAAAGATTGAAATTTAGGCGCACTAAACAAAATATCAACAAAGAGCAAAACTACTAAAATTATTTTGTTTCTAAATACACAGAGGTTAAAAATTTAGGTGTTTATGTTGGAAAACAATGGATGTACGGGAATAGTAACTAACTATTACAAGTAGGGGTGTACAAATTCGAACCGGAAAACCGGACCGGATCGGTGGATTCCGGTCCGGTCCTCGGTCCGTCAAATTATATGATTCCGGTCCGGGTAGGGTAAAAATCGGAATTTTCTGGTCCGATCCGGAATGGACCGGTTTTTTTTTTTTTTTAAATTGAATTTACAATACTGAAATTGACATTCTCGGACACATTACAACAAAATTTGAACGTTGAAATCTATTGTATATAACGAGATATTTAGCTTTGAAAATAGAAAAAACGTAACAATTTGAAGGAAAATTCAAATTGAGTGGAAAAAAATACGTTTTAAAAAAAAATTGGCCTGGCCAAACCGCCTTTGCATGTTTGACCAGCCCCGTCTCGAAAAAATACGTGAAATAAAAAAAAAGGTCAAACGGACGTCCAAGCGCAAATTTATTACCATATAAAGTTTGATCAATTTACAACTACAATACTTTCTTCTCTCCCTACCTATATTTTTATGTCGATGCTTCAGGAATGTCCAAATAGAAAATATAAATGTGGTGTGTAACTTTAATTAATGAGTAATTCAGTAGTTCGTATATGTACCAAATACATTTGTTGGTTTTCTTTAAGTTAGTCATATTTAATGAAATAAAATATATTGAAGGATAAGGAAAAAAACAAACATATTTAATGAGGTTGATAAACGAACACATTGTTAAAAAATTTACAATTAAAATTGCATTTAACAAAAAAAAATAAAAATCGATTCAACCGACTGAATATTCGATCGGATTCCGAGAATTTCCGGATTCGAGGTGGTCCATTCCGGTTCGGTCGGTCGGTTACGGATCGGTGTACACCCCTAGATGTCATTGTCTGGAATCTCACTTAAAATATTTTACTACCCATCCCCCCCCCCCCCCCCATCCCCACAAATACTTAGGGTGCGTTTGGTTCGCGTAGGGTAAACAGAATTATATCCAGAAAGTGAATGGAAAGGAAAGAAATTACCCTGATTGTCCCTACATGTTTGGTTCTGGGTGTTTCGAGGTTCGGGATCCGGGGTGGTCCAGGTGGTCCGGGGTCCGGGTTGGAAAAAAGGAATCGAAATACCTAGGAGGTGGGGAATGGGGGAAAGAGAATGATTAATGAAAATGGGGTAAAGAGAATGATTAATTAAGGCCAAATAGTTTCCATAATACTTATCATTTTATTTAACTAAAATAAAATAAAATAAAATAATGTTTTCTCATTGTAACCTTATATTAGTTACAATCTTTATGAAATTGGCATAAATAGATAAGTAAATATTTATTGAGCATAGATAGTATGATGAAAACTTATAAGAGGATAAAATAGTCAAAATGATATCTTTATAAATATTTTCTTAATAAGCGTGTAAATAAAAATACTTAAAATATTTTAAAATATTTTAAAACGTAGGGAGTATTATTTGGAAGAACCATACAAGGAGAAGACAAATCTGAAGTCACCATAACAAAAATTAAATTTGCATCTGTTTTGTGATAAATTTGTACAATTATTACTTTATTATAAGCTTTGGTGGGTAGAATTTTCCTCATTAGGATTTGAAATTGTGAAAATCAATATTAGTCAAAGATTTCAAATCAATTGATGTAAAGTGCCATAATACGTATGTGGTTAATAATGAATATGAACTTGGTATATACGATATACACTGTTTTGTACACACACATATGTATGTATAAGTAGAGTTTGAATAGAGTACTCTGCATATACAACAACAACAAATTTACTGTGGTCCCACAAGATGGGATTTAGGAAGGATGATGTACGAAGACCTTACCTCTACCTTTGTGAGATAGAGAAGTTGTTTCCGGTAGACATTCGGCTCAGAAGAAAATTATCTATAGCAGAAATATATGAAGGGACACCAAATTGCAAGATATAAAATAAATGCGGAAATATATAGTAATACTCATCGAGGAAATAAAAACAATGTGATATCTGACAGCTGCTACTAAAAGGAAAGAGGAGAGGAGGAAAACTCACCTCCTCCCTCCACACACTTAGCTATTTATTACTAGTCTTATACCCTAATTCTAGACCTACATAGTTTCCTATCTAAAGTCATATCCTCAGTTAAATGAAATTGTGTCATATTTTGTCTAATCACCTCCCCAAAAAAAAATTCGGCCTACCTCTACATATCCTAGCTCTAGCCAACCTCTCGCACCTCCTTACACCAACATGTTCGGACCAATTCGGTCTTGCTTCTCTCATTTTGTCCACCATCAATGCCACTTCCACCTTATCCCATATAACTTCGTTCCTAATCATATATCCCCTAATATGCCCACATCCATAACAAACAAATTTGCATTTTAAAAGTTTGTTCTAGCTAGGATGGCCAAATTTAGTAAGATTCATAGCATTTGGGTGAAGTTGATCGATTAAGTATCGGAATATCGTAAATATAGTAGAAGTTTGTCAAAAGATGTCTTTTTACTTTCTAAAAAGTTGTGATGTTCTAGAATTATCGAGACTTCCAAATTTGAGATTAAAAGAAAAGCTCTTTTTGGACGAAATTTGTTCGATGCTCCGCATTATGCAAGCTAATTTATGTATAACATGATCTGGTTGGTGTCCACTTTCTAGTACTCAAACTAATAGCTAACACGTGTTGACCAATACACACGACATGCTCCTGTGGTTGCAGCCAAAACACAAGGGCCAGAAATTCTAGCATTTGTTCTTAAACATAATATAATTATGAATTAATGATCAAAAGATCAACATGTCTAACCCAAAAATCTTTACTCATTGGCACATCAGTGAAATAAAAAGTATCCATTTTCAGATAGAGATAAGAACCCAGACTACACGGTTACTGACTCAATCATACTCCAATTCATCTGGAGTCACTGGCCGTTTCAGAGGGATGATAGACTTCTTTTCGATATCTAGCGATAATGCCTTCCTCATATCTGGAACAGCAAAGAGGAAGCAGGGTCATAAGACTCATAACAGTGACATCAAAGGGCAATAGAAACTATATCACGGTTAAATGCAGCAACTCACCCAAACCATCTTCCTCCCCTGAGTAATAGCGTAAAACTCGCCGATATATTATGTAATCAAGCTAGGGAAAAAACAGTTTAAAGGATTAGTTATAAGAATAAATATTCATCCCGATACAATTCCGACAAGGTTACTGTTAGAAAAGGCTACTACCTTCTCGTACATCTTTATGGCTGGTGTATTTGATGCTCTCACAAACAGGTCCACAAAGTAAGCCTTATCACTACAACAACAAAGTTCACCTCAGTGCAAAGTTTAAACAGCAAATCACACAATTAAAAAGCTGAATTCAACTGGTAGCCACAAAACGTCGGCAAAGGTTACAGAAACTTTATTGTTCTCGCCTGACACTAACCTTATACCATCATACAAAGTGAGTGATGAATCAAATAAGGCCGATATGGTTTAAGTAGAACAAAGATCAAAATTAAACACTACTAGGAGGTCCAAGAAATGAGAGCAGCTTAAAATCTCACTCGTCACATTATGCTTCATGTCATCACACAAAGACTGGTGACTAAGTAGCTAGTATATATTACAAAAGAAAAACAAAGCTGAGCTCCACAAGGTCAAAAGCTCTGATAAGATAAAATTGATCTAATCGTATCACTTCACACTCAACTTTTATGTCATCACACAAACTGACTGCAAAACATAACTATGCCTGGAATAACAAGACTAAGGGAACTTGGATCCACTTTCAGTATCCACCAAACTGGAAAAGAAAGGAGGTTCCAGTATCCACAGTATCAAGCACAGAATATAAGCACCTGGAAGGCAAAAACTATAATTTTATTCCCCAAACGGGTGAAGGACATGCATATCATTTTTAAGGGATTTATAACCCAAAACTTTGCAGTACTTGTACAAGCTTCTGTTACTATGCATTCATTTAACAGTTAAACATCTATGAGCAGCATTCTCAGTGTAGAACTTTTTCTGAAACTACAGTGGTATATATAAGGAGGTAAATCCATAAAGGTACAAAAGTCTGTAACATGTTTCTAGGACATCTAGTAAGACAAACCACAATCTATATTTAAACAAACAAGAAGAAAAACTGCAAGCAAACTACACATGCCAAGTTAAAATTAAATACAACTCCGTGGTAATCTGGAAGTCCCTACATAAAAGAGAATTGTGAAATGACAAAATGATAAATTTGGAAAGATGAATTCAGATAATGCAACCAGGATTCATAAAATGATGTGAACTGACATTTTCCGATGTATGGACACTCCATATAATCTAAAGCATGAGTGGTATTCTCAATTTGCTTTTGTTCCCAGGATTCTAATTATGCCAGGCATTAATCTCTCAGTAATGGAATTTAGCAAAGAATAGCTTTTCCACAGTATAGTTGCTTACATCTTATCACTGACATCTTCTAACAGGTTCATCAATTTCTTGGCTAATTGCTGCCTCCGATATTCAGGAGCCACGATTCTGCAGATGGCGTGACCATGCCAAGATTCACCTTGTCCTTCAACTTTTCCCATAACTGTACACATAAGCTAGACACTAATTAAAAAAAGACAGATGTTTCTTAGGAGTAATTTTACGAAACACATCTAAGACACCAGCCAGTAGCCAAACTAAAACAAAACTACATAATTGTCATTCTAACCACTTTCTCACCCATGAAGTCTTCGACATTATAAAGACACCACCAATAACTAGTAAATGAAACCTTCTCACCAAAGGAAATGCAAGAGAATGATTACTTGCTTCCGTCTTAAACCTAGGATCTGTTACTGGAAATTTTGCAAGGAAAAACAAAGTAATGTTAGGCATCTAGGGGCCCAAAATTACTGAAATCCACCTAAAGCAGCACACATAATCTACTTTCTATTCTCAATCTCCTTTTGAAGGAGAAATGAAATTCAGAATGCTTAAGGCCAGCAATAATCCATGCTACAACAAAGCATCCATGCACTATTGTTTGACCTGAATTCAATAAAGCAAAAGTGATTCTTTGCCAACTAAACCGACAAAGAAAAGCAAGTTTTTTTTTTGATAAAGGAAAAATTGAAGTGAAGTTAATGTATACCCGCAGTCCTGCACCAAACAGTGCTGCTGAAGAATGGTCCTTATGAAAAATCTCTCTCCCCCAATTCCCCTTTAAAAATGGTAATTCAGCATCTCACTTGCATGACTAAACAAGAGTCAGATTAGCATCTAAATGTCATTCTAAAGCAAGATGATTGCCCCTGATTTTAGTTTTTTTTCCTTTGACTACCACAGATTTAATGAAGTGCACCGGAGAGATCATAATCAGTGTTTGACCACGCAATTAAACAGAACCATTCTTTTTTATTTATAAGGGAAAAAAGAATGGTAAAAGTCACTTCATTTTTGGGTCCATAATTTAAATTGTAGCCATGTCTTCTACTCTCTTTAGCTCACACCACTTTTTCTCACATTCCTTTCTTCAATCTATTAGTCATTTCATTTTTGCAACAGCACAAAACATCCAATACCGAATATGTGTGGGGCCTTGCACTATTCCTGAAGAATAGAACCAGACACCAAGCATAGACAACTGACAGGTAATGATCAATTCCCTTATTGCTCACAGATTATGGATCTTAATGATCGTATTACCGTAATCCATTCAGGAAGTCTTTGATATTCTTTCGCTGCAACACTATAAGAAGTTTTAGTAGATAGAAGACATTTGGTACTCGCCTTTAATAATCATTGAGAACCTTTTTTGCAATCCATGACTAGCTTATTTTAGCTAATAAGTTTCCCTATAAGCAATAAAATACAACTTAAAAAAATAATGCTTCTGATTAGACTTCAAGTTGAAGAAAAGAAAAGAGAGTCCCTATTGCAGTTTGTAAAGCAGTACTCTACGACTCATAATATGCAACTCTAAGTAGAAACACTTAGAATAATCTCTAGCAAGTTACCAGTGGAACCATCTTTTTTACTGGTAAAGGTGAGTTTGTATTAGTAATAATAATAAAACCAGCAAAAAGATGAAGCTGGGAAGTTACAACCAAAAGGAAATCATTACATATTGTAATGTGCAAATGTGGGATTGGGGTCAGAGACAAGTTATCACTGAAACCTAAAAATCTAAGATTTTAAACAAGCACAAAGCAGAAGCAAAAAGGATTTTACCCACCTTTCATGCCCAAAATCCAAACCCTGCGTCTCAAAACCAATCAGAAGCTACAATCTAGAGGGCACCTACCAGAATGGAGTAAACTGCATAGTAAAACTTGTGATCGTGAACTAGTAGCGGCAATTCGTTTGGTGAGTGTACAACTCCGTAACAACTTAGGTAATTACCATGACAAGATGGATGTGCGAGGTCAAGGAGGTGCGGAAGTTGGGCCGCCAAGCACCCAATGCTCAGATCAGTAATCATTGACTACTAAGTCTAGCATGGTATACAACCGTCGAATGAGCAGCTTTCAGACAAGTACAAGGCAGCTGACAACTCAAGGATAAGGGACTATTATAGCATATACTAGACACCATAATCTCCTCTAATCTAAGCAGTGGCAGAGCCAAAGATTTAGTTAAGGGTGATCAAATTTTGTGAAGTAAATAATTGTTTTTATCCAATTATTGGGTGCACCAAAAGTTTTGAATTAATCGATGTAACATTTATTCACTAAATTGTATAAACACATATAATAGAACTAAGAATTGTATAAAAACAATGCTGTAGGACTGAATCGAACCCATGACTTCAAAGCACTTTTGAACACGAGGGGTGTCAATGGTTCGGTTCGACCGGTTTTCGGCAAAAAATTATACTATACCAATTTTTCGGTTACTCTACTATATATAACCAAAATTAAACTTTTTAAAACCGTCCCAATGAGATCGGTTTTTCTTATACTTATAACTTATGAGGAACACACTACACTACAAAATAATACTTATATTCGTTACTTCTAAAAGATTATTAAAAATTATTAAAAACTAGAACTATACATTGGATTAACGCATCTAGCAGGTAACAAGGCAACAAGCCAACGATCGTATCAAGATATGATAATTGGTGTTTAAAAAATATGAATGTGTATAAAGTACATTTGTCCTAATACAGATTGTCTCTAGAACATACATATACTTTCACTAATGCTCTCTCAACACTGTAATAACTGGAATCTGTAATATTATAATTTTAGTTTTGATGGGCTTTGTAATTCCTCATGAATCTTATGATTCCAGAGGGGGAAGCCCTATAGAGGTATGGTAGATTGCCCCTTGCTCTGAAATTATAGTAAAGACATTGTTACATTTCGGATGGTCCATGTATGTTTATGGTTTTCATCCGGTCTTTAAATTCTTCAAAGGAAATCGAAATGTTGAAGTGTGCCGGAATTGGAATCTAATAATTGATTAAACATATCAAAAAACAAACTAACTAAAGAAGGTTATCCAAAGTCTCACACCTGAGTTCCCTGAGCAGCCTCTGGAAGTTCAGCCAACTTGCTTTCGGTGACCTTGATAACACATCAATACAGATCATCAATATCAGATCTCTAAAAAGGGGTACAAGGGTAAATTACATTGTTAGCAGTTATTAATAGCATCAGACATTCAAGCAGATCTCGTGCAAAATAAATTGCAACAATATTAGGTCAGAACCAATAACATTGGGAAAAAAATAATGGCCTCAACATGGGAAGGACAACAAAGTTGATATTTCTTCTGACAAACATACACAATTTGAAGCAGAGACAGAACCAAGTGTCCATATCACTGTAGCAAGTGAAATGATCACATTCAATATGAATGAAAGGGAAAAGTTGGACATTCATTGCAGCCCTATCGATGGCCAAACAAGCCCTGCATAAGTGTCCCTTCTCAATGCAAAATAGCGAGATATTAACTATCCCTCTCAATGCAAAATAGCTAGATATCTTAACCACCAAACAGCAAAATTTCATCAGTTACCGTGTTATGTCATATGGACAATCACAGACAGATAAAAATTGGCATAATCAGGCCAGTTTATTTAAGGAGACACCGATATCTATACTCTTCCAACAAGTCCCTCCATGAATTCATAAATTATGTATAAAAAGAAAAGTGCTCTCTTCATTTATTATTATGGTTTTTACACGTCAAATGTGCATTTAAAAGACAATTTATTTGCTTTATAATCTCACTAGCCAAAAACACAGTTCAAAGCACTTTTTGCTCTTTTTTAGGTTCATGCAGCGATTAAATCTCTAATTTGATTACATACTTGGATAATTGTCAAATTGAAGCAGAGCACAAGAAACCAATATACTCCATACACACACAGGAGGAACAAAGAAAAAGCATATTTGGCTTTAAACAGAGATAGGAAAGAGACCTTTAACTTTTTGAACCTCCCTCGGTTACACAGGAACATATAAATGTGAAGTTAGACTTAATGTTCATCTATATAGCAATAGTCCCAAAAGTTCAAACACAGAATAACTTAGAAGTAAAACTTCACTAACCAATTGGTCCTTAGGAGCACTGTCATTGATACTATCCACAGCTGGAAGAGTCCCTTCCAACACTGATTTAACAATTTTATTGTACTCATTTAAAGAGATTTGCAATGATTCTAATGCTTGCGGAAAGTAAGGCTTAATCTTCGCTGCACAGTTTGTAAATACTGTCTCTCCCAACCTTTTAGCAATTGATGTGACCTCCTGAAACAAAACAATTAACATTTAGCACTATCACAAGACTAGGGAGACCTAAGAGGTATAAAATATAAAAGAATAAACGCATCTCTTCAACCACAACATACCTCATTGTCCTTTTAACACTAGCCAATAGAGCGGTGAGCAATTCCAAGGATACTTCTTCACTTTCTTCCAGCACAAGAGTCATGATTGTTGCCATGGATGAGAAAATATTCTTAGGGGGATCCTCTCTGAAAGTGAGTCAATGAATGAACTGTCTATTTAGTTAACTTCATTACTACAAGCTTAACATATTCAATAGGAATTAGCATACAAAAAGATGAGAAGAATCAACTTCTTCATTTGTGGGAGAGAGCAGAGGCCACTGTATTGCATAATCAACATTATCCATCTATTTTATACGTTTACTCAACATCATCCAGTTAAACCAGTGCAGCAAGTAATTTGTTACTAAGTTTAGTATCATTCGAAAAGCAATACTCTCTCTGAGCTGTAACATGCAGCACTAAGACAAACATGGTTATGAAAGTATTGGCAGAGGGTAATTTTTCAAGGGTTTATGTAAACTGTTGAAAGAAAACGCACACCGTCCATTCGGGTTTTAAATATCTTTTAGATGCAAAACCTACCAACTTGCCACCTTTCTATACATAGCTACCAAGAGCATGTTCAACAAAAGCTTTTAAATATTCTCTGGAGGAAAAGAAAAATGTGTTCAACTGATTGTTGTTTCCAGAAATTCATTCTATTTCAATAAGAAAACTAGAGAAGTACCCACAGAGACCACTTCTAACCCAAAACTTTTGCAAAGTTTCTGATTTTTGCTGGCGAATCACCAGTTAAATATCTTCACAACTCTGATTCTGACATGTCACTTACCTATAAAATATCTTTAGACAACTAGGGGTAAATCATTTCAATGCACTCCTAAAAGTTGATCAAATTGGATACAGATAATCAAAACAAGTAACCAACAGATTTCCTTATTTCTGCTTCACTAACAATCACACTAATCCAACTGAAACCCCAGTACAGGCACCCCAAGTGATGAATCCTATTAACACTGCAAGAAATCCAAAAGGGTAAAAATAGAAAAAATACACTACATGAGGGGTAAAATTTCAGTACCTAAGGTACCGAGGAAGGTGTGTTTCTTCTCGTAAGAATCTTAGGAAACGTAAGGTTCTTTGCATAAGCTGGTGTTTTCTTTGTAAGGAGAAGTGAGGACGTAGATCATATTTTGCTACATTGTAAGGTGGCCACGAGGTTATGGTGGGATATCTTTAGATGGTTTGGTGTTTCTTGTGCTGTGCCAAGATCCGTGAGGGAGTTGATGTTCAGCTGGAAGAGTGGAGCTAGGAGAAGAAGTCACAAGTCTTGGAATGTTACTCCTCTTGCTTTAATGTGGGTCATTTGGAAAGAGAGAAATAAGAGAGATTTTGAAGGGGTGGAGATGAGCTTAACTCAATTAAGGAATAATCTCTGATCCCTAATTTTCTTTTGGTGCACCCATGCAGTTCCTGTTTGTTTAGAGGATTGGGCGTCTTTCGGAGAGAACCATATTTTGTAGGTCCTCCTTTTCTTAGTATATACTTTTTGTGTATGGCCAAGTTGGCCTGTTATTATCAATGAAACCCTTTACTTGATAAAAAAAATGAAGGGTAAAACTTTCATATATTTGTTTAGATAAATGGCATCAGTTTAATCATCCATATGTACAGTACAGTTTAAAAAATTTGCAAAACCCTGCTCATCTTACAAGGATTCTAGAAAGTCTAGCAAAGCCTCAGAGCTCATAATTTCAGATATAATCTCAAATCCATGCAAATTCAAGAACTTGTAAGTACAGTGTCTATCTTGTAAATTATGCTTGGCGTGCTTGGAAAGAAGACTTCTTACTAGAAGCTCCACTTAAACATATAAACAAACATGAGAAGCTCACACTCCCATAAATCTAAATCACATGTTTCAATGGAATGTGAGGTATTATAACTTCAGATTTATTCTCTAAAACCATGTCTAGTCCAAGAACATTCAATGTTGGGCTTTATCAAATAAAAACATTCAAGGTTGGGATTAAAGGCGTCTGTTAAATAAGAAGAG
Organism: Przewalskia tangutica; assembly: GCA_029844215.1. Lineage (NCBI taxonomy): Eukaryota > Viridiplantae > Streptophyta > Magnoliopsida > Solanales > Solanaceae > Przewalskia > Przewalskia tangutica. The sequence goes on from CM056723.1 coordinate 20,800,787, forward strand.
ACACACCACACCAGAAATCTACAAACAAACATCATAGAAACAAAATTACTGTTAAACAATTAAAATATATTGGTGATACCTTATTACACGTGCACAACCCCCTCTCCCCCTTAATAATTAGTCAATCCCACAATTAATCAATTACACACAATTAATTTTAGATCTCACTTCATTTAAATCCTATTAACTTATAAAACCTACATATACTAAATATCATAATTTGTAATATTACATTAGTCCATCACCTCTTTTGGGGATATACAACTATTATTATTAATCCTTATCGGCACACTTGTTACATCCAAAATTATTTCGGGATTGCGTTCCTTGTATACTAATCCCTTTATTATGAGTCTATTTACACACACCTAGCAATTCAAACCGTGACCCGAAAATACGGGATGTTACAATTTCGGAATTCAAAAACCCAAAAAATTGATTCATTTTTCACTCCGAATCAGTCACAAAAATTCAAAAATAAATCCACTTTGTATTCATAGCCAAACAAAGTCACATAGTTCAAAATAATACTAATATTTTGTGCACCGGACTAACCCTTTGCCCTTCTTGAATCAACACTTAATTCCTAATAATATGTTAATTTAAATTAATTGTCTTAATAGGTAAAATTATCTTAAAGTCGGTTCGCAGTGAGAATGATTTAAAACATCATGCAACTAACGAATTGATAGGTGGGATGCTGAATCTAGGGGTGCACAAAGGGTCAAAACCGGACCGGACCGGACCGGACCGAATCTTCGGATTCTCCGGACCGAAGACCGGACCGAATTTCTCGGTCCGGTCCGGTCCACTCGACCGAGGACCGAATCCTCCCACTGCGCCCCCCACTCCCCAGCCCCAGGCAGCCCCCCAGCCCCCCCCCCCAGGCAGCCCCCCTCCCCGCCAGCCCCCGGACGTATTGACATATGAAATATAGGTTGTAAATTGATCAAACTTTATACGGTCATAACTGCGCTCGAGCGTCCGTTTTACCTAATTTTTTTTTGATTTCGCGTATTTTTTCGATCACGGGTGGCCAAACTCGTAAGCGGTTTGATTTGTCCGATTTCTCCAAAACGTCCATCTTGCCCCTCAATTTCTCTTTTCCCCAAATCGTTATGTTTTTCCCATTTTCAAATCTAAATATCTTACGATGTACAATAGATTTCAACGTAAAAATTTCGTGGAACCGTCCGAGAATGTCAATTTCAGATTGGTAATTCAATTTAAAAAAACGAGCCGGAACCCATTCTAATTATATATATATTATATATTAGGAATTTAGAAAATTAGGAATTATATATATTATATATATTAGGAATTATATATATTATATATATTAGAAATTATATATATTATATATATTAGAAATTATATATATTATATATATTAGAAATTATATATATTAGGAATTATATATATTAGGAATTATATATATTAAATATATTATATATATTAGGAATTATATAAATTATATATAATATAAAAAAAAAAAAAATTAAAAAATTCGGTCCGACCGACTGACTCGACCGACCGGACCGACCGAAACCAAATGGATTTTTAAAGATCAAGACCGACCGATAATCTCGGTCCGGTTCGGTCCGGTCCAAAGAGGGTCGGTCCGGTCCAATTTTTCGGTCCGGACCGAAAATTGTGCACCCCTAACTGAATCTATTTATCATGTATATTGTAATTTGAATACAAAGATTTGAATGCGTTCCACTATTTCCTCACGACCATAAAAATATAGCCGTTGGAGTAGTTTGAATAATAAGTTATCGGGATGTGCTCATAAGTAATATCAACCTGCAATTAGTAACTCATGGACATCAATAGGTGAAACAATTGATTGTTAGTAGTCATTACCATAAAACATAATCTCTTCAGTTTTAGATCACTTTTACTATTTTCTTTTAGTAGATTCATTAGTTATTATAACCTCCACAATTGTTGAATTTCTTGAATAGTTACTATTGAACTCAAATTAGACCGTCAATCATATAGACCTCTATGGGAATGTTATCTAGACTTAATTCTGTATTACTTGTCGACCACGTATACTTCTGTTTGCATTTAGTAGCAACACATATTACAAAACACGTATGATGTATTCTCCACTTAGTCATTTTTGGCCATTTAAAGAACGGGAACTGCACTAAACAATAAGAACTGCAACTAAAGCTAATAGTATCATGACTCTTACAAAAGCAGCCAAACACCCACTTCAACTCTAGACATGCCATCCCCCAAGAAAGCACATGCATTCCTGATACGGGCAATATAGTGAGAGTGAATTCTTATAAGAACCATAAGAGCTTAATGAAAACAGTACAAGTGATCACGGGATAAAAGCTCTGTGAATCTCATGATAAGCCAAAAAGTTGTTTTCAATTAGCAAAAACTATACAATATTACAAAAAGATATTTGTTTCCAACAACCGAAATAACGAAATGCATTAAGTAGTAATGTACCTCTCTAATACAAAAAGATCATGCCATCCATGTCTATGAATAAACAAAAAATGTGATTTAATTGGAGCAGCCCACTTAAACCATTGTCAAGGTTTATCCTGCAAAATCACATAGAGGTATATTAGGATTTAGATTAGTGAAAAAACAAAAAAGAACATTACGGAGAAAACTTACGAGCTCAAAAATCGAGGGATGCTTACAAAAATATTCATCATAACTGAAATGAAAAAAAAAACATCACACATTAGAAAAAGGTCCATATAAGTCCAAAACATTAAAAATAGTAATTGCAATATCTTACCGCATCCCTCGATACTCCACGGGTCCATTACGCCAAGAAATATGCGTGTTCTTAAGGATTGAGAAAAGCTCGTTATAAGTACAGCCAAGCAAACCAGGAAATAACTCCAACACTTCCTCTAATTGTAGGCTTTCGTTGTCGGGTTCGTGCACGCAGCGGAATTTAAAAATTTATGGTTTCAAACCCAACAACGGTCAAACTGAAGTATGATAATGTAATGTAAATCAAAACACAAAGCAATAATGTAATACTTCGATAGAAGACTTACATTTTGTAGATTTCAATCCAAGCAGTTGAATCTTGAAGCTTTGTGTAGTACCGGGGTGCACACGCAACTATCCCTTGATTTGCAAGTTCTAAGTTCTCAGAACTTTGATGTAATTGCTAAGTCTAAGAATGCTAAGAAATTTAGCGAGCTTGTAAGAGATTACCCCTCTTAGGTTTTGTGTGTTCCTGAAATGAGAAGGGGACCCCTTTATTTATAGTTGAAAGGGGAATCAGCCAGGGGTATAAAAGTCAATTCGGACCCGACGCGCCTGTAGACGCGCCTTGGTAAGTGGCATCGCTGCCTCCACGCGCATGCACGCCGCGCCCTTAATCACCCGAGCCGCCCTTACCCCGATTTTCTTCTTTCATTTCTAATGTCCCGGTCATCAACCGAACATATATATAATCTATTTCTAATTACATCCCTCAATCAACGGAATATTTGACTTGTGTTTACCCTTCAGGCCTCTACATATTGACACTAATACCATTAGGATCTTCACGGAACTCCTAGACTGCGCCGGAAGACGAACCTCAATATGTAAAGTTTAGCTATAGAAAATATGTGAACTGAACCTCTATGTGGGAAGATAAAATCCTTTCATTCACGACATACTCAATCAAGCTTAGGATTTGTCAAGTGTTTATCCAAATGGCTTGATCACAATAACTCATCTATATTAGTCGACAACAGGACCATATCAAAGACATGTCCACTGCGTTGGCCAACGACTTAGTCAACCTAATATCTTATGAGAATCCGAGTGCTCTCTCGAACAATAATATTCGAGGAATGAATCCTAATCTTGGTCCAAACACCACCTTCAGTCTACTTCGCAATATACCCAAAATAAGTCGCGTCTCAACCTATAAGGCATTTGAGCTCAGGATCAAAGTACATTGCTCAGTAAACAATGTGATATTGACTTCAAGTCTAAGGACTACTATCTCCCACACACTGATGATACTCTAAACATATGTATATAACAAATAGCATATTAGCAACGAGTATCCATGTGTTCATCACGAGTTGTCATAACTCGTAGCAAGTGAGACATACTACATCCCTCAAAGGATATGATGCATACCACATGTCGACGTATCACATATCATCGATATCCCAATCTCGATGATCATTAGTCGAGGTAATTTAAGAGTTACGTTATAATATCAATTCTCACTCCATTAATAAACGCATACACTCTAGGGATGCATTTATAGAATATTATAGACAATCAATTAATATTCAGCAAATGCAAAAGGCCATAATATTAATCAACATTAATATATAAATACGAATGTGTATAAAGTACATTTGTCCTAATACAGATTGTCTCTAGGACATACATATACTTTCAATCTCCCACTTGGCCTAGAGCCAATCACCAACATATCTAATACCCATTTTCTCAAAATGACCATTATGCTTCACCAAGCTTAATGGTTTAGTAAACGGGTCTGTTAGATTATTGTCCGTAGGAATATAGTCTATCTTGATATCTTCAGCTTCCACTATCTCTCTCAGGATGTGGTACTTCATCGGTACATGTTTGTTCATGTTCGTTGATCTTGGTTCTTTTGTTTGTGCAATCGCACCAATGTTGTCACAATAAATCGTTATTGGACAACTAGCACTCGGAACTACCTCTAACTCCTTCGAACTCGTAAACCGCGACCCTTTCCTTAGCCTCCGCTCCAAAGAATGTACTCCGCCTCGTCGAGTCCGCGAGAGTAACTGCTTGGAACTCTTCCAGCTCATTGCTCCTCCGGTGAAAATAAAAGTGTAACCAGACTTGGATTTGAAATCATCAACATCCATCTGGAAACTAGCATCGGTATACCCAGTGGCAACCAACTCATTACTCCCACCATAGACTAAGAAGTAATCTTTAGTACGCCTAAGGTACTTCAGAATACTTTTGACTGCTTTCCAGTGTTCCTCACCAGGATTCTGCTAGAACTTGCAAGTCATACTAAGTGCAAAGGCCACATCTGGCCTAGTACAGGTCATGACATACATGATAGATCCTATAGCCGAAGCATACGGGATCCTCTTCATGCGCTCAAGTTCTACAAAGACTAAGCGATCCTTCTTAGATAACTTGATTCATTGACCCATTGGAAGACCGCCTTTCTTGGAATTCTCCATTGTAAAACGTCTAAGCACTTTGTCTATGTAGATTGACTGTGACAGCCCCAACAATCTATTAGGTCTATCTCTATAGATCCTAATTCCCAGAATGTAGCAGGCTTTACCTAAATTCTTCATCATGAAGGTCTTGGACAACCAATCTTTAACTGACTGCATAAGGGCCCTATTGTCTCCCATTATCAATATGTCATCAACATATATAATAATGAAGACAATGCCCTCATCATTGCGTTTGAAATAAACACAAGGATCCTTTTTGCTTCTGACGAAATCAAATGACTTGATAGCCTTGTCAAAGCAAATGTTCCAACTCCTAGAGGCTTGCTTAATTCCATAAATGGACTTCAGAGTCGCACACAACATTTGGTCTGGACTCACATGAAAAACCCTCGGGTTGTTTCATATACACTTCCTCAACTAGATCACCATTGAGGAATGCAATCTTGACGTCCATCTGCCAAATGTCATAGTCATAATGTGCAGCTATTGCAAGCAAAATCCGAATAAACTTTATCTTAGCCACCGGTGAAAAAGTCTCATCATAATCCACACCGGGACGCTGAGTAAAACCTTTAGCCACTAGTCTAGCTTTATAAGTAGATGCATCAATCTTCTTCTTGAAGACCCATTTGCATCCTATGGGTTTGACCTCATTCGACAATCAACCAAGTTCCACACTTGATTGATATACATAGATTCCATTTCGGATTTCATGGCTTCCTGTCATCTCTTCGAATCAATGTCTAGCATTGCTTCGTTATAGGTTGTAGGCTCATTGTCATCCGAAATATTTAACTCATTTTGTGTTTCCACAAGTAGATTTAGTCTTTCCGGAGCACGATGAGTCCTAGTAGACCTACGGAGTTGTGTATCTTGATCCGATTTGGTATGTTCGCTTGTGAGAGGTTAACTTACGTTGGTGGATCCACCAAAGATTAGAGCTTTCAGAATATCATTTTCATGTCTTTCCCGATGGGAGGAGGTGCATCCTCGTGACTTGCTCCCAAGGTCTGTGCCGGAGGATCTTGCATTTCTGCATCATTCCTCGTAGCACTCCCACTGATCGAATGGGGTATCCGAAATACCCAATACTCGCCAAAAGCTCCCACTGAATCTTTGCCTTTATCATCCGGCAAGGATTCAACCTCTATATTACGTTGTTCTTGAACTTCTTCAAGTTCTACCTCTGTCTTCCTTGTAGACATATTCATCTTCAAGGAAAGTTGCGTTCCTGGAAACAATTATCTTATGTTCTCCAGGAAGATAGAAATAGTATCCCTTAGTTTCTTTCGGGTACCCAACAAAGTAACATTTCTCACTCTTAGACTCCAACTTATCAGTGATCAACTTCTTAACATATGCAGGGCACCCCAGGGCCTCATGTGTCTAAGTGATGACATCTTGCCACACCATAACTCATATGGCGTCTTTTCTACTGATTTAAATGGAACTCTGTTCAGAACATATATCGAGGTTAAGATAGCGTATCCCCAAAGATATGTCGGAAGAGCAGAAAAGCTCATCATGGACCGAACCATGTCAAGTAAGGTTCGGTTTCTCCTCTCGGCAACACCATTCATCCGTATGCGTTCGGGAGAGTCCATTCGTAATGAACTCCATGTAGCTTTAAGTATTCAAGAAATTCTTTTTCCTAGGGATTTAATAGTCATCTAACCCTTCAAACAGATTCACGCTACCATAAGATTGTAAGTCAAATGGTTCAAGGTAGTTTAATTTCTTCAACCGGTCTATCCTCGTTTGATTGATATGACCAAGTCTACAATGCCACAAGTAGGTAGAATTTCTTTCATTTAACTTTGCTCTTTTATTTTGTACATTGAAAACTTCTCTGCAGCAGTTTAATGTAAACTCGTTTAACGGTCCGGTTGACGAAACTGCACCAGTTGACCCAGAAAATCCATCCGACCGACCGTTGGCTTACCGTCGGGTCGCCCCAAATCCCAACCCGCACGGGTTATATTAAAACCCGAGAAGGCCCGGACCGGTTAGACCCGATAACGGAAACCGGTTACATTACCGGTTAACCGGTAACACAAAAATTAAAAAAAAATTGCACATTTTTTCGACCCAAACGGTAATGTTACCGTTGGGAGGGAAGTGGGGTGCCAACGATCATTTCGACCGTTTGTTTTTTTTTGTTTTGTTTATTATTTTTTTAATAACATTTTTACCCTTTAAAAAATCTATAAATTCTCTACATTTTTTTCATTTTTATCACACAACAATTCTCTCAATTCTCTTATTCTCAACTTCTCATACTCTCTTAATTATCTTTATCAATTTTCAAGTTATTATTATTATTAGTTTTCAAATTCAAAGTAGCAAGACGCAAGACTTCGAGTTTCGAGTTTCAATTGAATTCTGAATCCCGAAGTTTGGTACACTCATTTCATTCTCTAATTATTTTATTAAATTGTCATATTTATTTGTTGATTATTTAAATATTTTATAATGTCTTCGCTAAGGGCAATTTTGTCGGGACTACGCCGTAAATCTAGTTCAAGGGGTAAAAAATCTATAGGTTCTTTATCATCTAATCAAAATATAGATTATGATCAAATGCAGAAGATTTTGGAATGTAAGATAATGAATATGATAACGCTCAATTAGATAATATTGTTGAACTTGAAGAAAATGAACCTCCTACACCTACTAGTGTTCCTTCATCAATGTTAGTGCTGCTAGTGGTAGTCGCACTTTACCGTAATCAGTAAGAAAAAAGGAGTAAAGTGTGGCTCTTTTATGATAAAGTTGTGGGCACTATAGAGTTAGATGTAATATTTGTGGGAGAACTTATAAACACAAGCATGCGTGGCGCGACGGGACGCACTATAGGTAGACATATAAAAACGATCATACTAAGACAATGGAATGTTGTCTCGATTTAGAACCCGGCCAACAACAACTTAATCCATTAAGCTGGGTGGCTAAGTACGATCCAAAAAGGATCGCATCAATTAGCAAAAATGATTGTCGGAGGTTGTTTACCTTTTTCTTTTGCTTCTTCTTCATATTTAATTACATATATTCAAAGAGTATATAATCCTTTTTTAAAGGTGTTCCACGGAGTACTACTAGAGCCGATATTTTTAGACTTCATAATGATTATGTTATTTTTTTGCAATATTTGTTCTAACCTTCCATGCCTAGTTAGTCTTACTTCAGACATTGGACATGCTTTAAACGGTTATGATTATTTAACAATTACTTGTCATTGGATTGATGAAAATTTTAGAATGGAAAAACATATTATTGCTTTTGCATGCATTTAGGATCAAAGTCATACTGAAAAATATATAAGCTAAACTATTTGTTCTTATGCCCAAAAATATAATCTTTATAATAAAATACTTTGTGTATCATTCGATAATGCATCTAATAATATTGTTGTTGTAGATCTTTTAAAAGCGGAAGTACAACCACCACTTCCTCATATATTTCATGTTCGTTGTGCTTGTCATATTTATAATTTAATTGTTAAAAGTAGTCTTGATTTATTTGCACCTGAAATAAAACTTGTCAAAAGAGTTGTTGGAGTTATTCAGGGTAATAATAGGAAAAATAGAATTATAGAATTTAAAGAAAAATGTAAACAATTTAATTTGAGACCTAAATTCATGCCAGAGGAGATTATTACACGGTGGAATTATACTTATTTATTGTTAAAAGAATGTTACAAGTATAAAGACCTCATAACACATGTTGCAAATGCGCATTGTAAGAACGTAATGTATATGTTAACCGACGAACAGTGGAAATCAATTGGTGAACTTTTAAAAAAATTACGTAAATTTTACACTGCTACTGTTGAATTTTCAGGATCTTATTACCCAACAGTTTGTAATGCTTTAGCTCATATAGCTGAAATTTACGTATGTTTGAAAATCAAATGTGAAATATACAGATGCAGTTACAGTTATGTTTGAAAAGTTTAAAAAATATTTTTTCCCTATTCCTGATATTTATTGTATTGGTGCAGTCTTAAATCCTTCTATTAAAAAAGTAGATTGTCATAATTTAATATGTAGTTTATATACTTATATGGAAGTAGGTGCAATGAAACTCCGCTCTCATTTGATTGCATAAGTAAACTTGATACTAATTTAACTACATTATATGAATATTATGCTACATTACATGATAACAACAACTCGCTATTAATATTCCTTCTAGTTACGCTTCGTGTCTACACCTTCACGATTCAACGAAGATGGCGATGAAGAATCTTTAGACATATGGAGCACTTTTACAACACAAGCAACCACAAGTCGATCTTACGAGATACAATTTTATTTGCAAAATCACGAGCCAAGAAAAGTTGACCGCTTTACGGTGGGAGGATAAAAAAGGCAATTTCTGTACTTGCAATGATGACACGAGATGTTCTTAATGTGTCGATCTCAACAGGTGGCTTCGAAAGTGCATTTAGCCAAGCACGAGATCAAATAGAGACACACGTCACTCATCAGTGGAAGCACATTAGAAGTGTTAGTCCGCTGGCGGATCGGATCGATCGGAGAGAAGAAATCAAGGATGTGTAGACGTTAATTCTCCTAAGATGAAGAAATAGGCAATATTTTGGAAGGCGGACCGAATTAATACTCATTTAGAGGCTATGAAGCATAACCAATTCAATCAACCTATAGATTACGAAGACCTTGCAAGAAGGATGCATAATATGTAAATAAAATTATTATTACTTCATTATGTACTCTTATTAACATTATGAAAGTTCAAAAGTTTACATCTTATCATTAGTTTTAATTTGACTATCTATTTAGTTGTTAATTTGTTATTACTTATTTGTTAACTTATATCTACTAATCTAATAAATTAATAAAAGGATAATTACAATATAAAGTTAGAAACTATAAAGTATAACTATAACAGTACTATAAAGTATAAACTATAAAATAAAGATAAAGTATAAAGTTATAAACTATAAAATAGAAAGTTAACTTTAAAGTTTCAATTTTAATATATAAAACTATATTATATATTATATTATTATATTACTTATTTAAATTGAATTTAGTTTACATTGTAGAAAATAAATACTCGAAATTAAAAAAAAAAAAGCAGTCCCAGAGGCTTGCTCGCACCGGACCACTGCAGCACTGAATCCAGAATGAACCGGACCGGTTCAAGAGTCGTGAACCGAACCGGTTAAACCCGATAAGGGGCTACTGGTTCGGACCGGTTCGGCCCGTTAGACAACTTTAGTTTAATGTATACAATTCATTCACAAGAGGCGCAATTCCATACACAACATTATCAAAAGCCAAAATCATATTGCTATTATTAATGCTTGAGGAAAAGCCCTCATTGTCAAGTACAGGAATTGAAATAATGTTCCTTGTCAAAGAAGGAACATAATAACAATTGTTTAACATTAAAACTTTGCCAGAAGGTAAATCTATCCTATAAGTTCCCACACACTCAGCAGCAACTCGCGCTCCGTTCCCAACGCGCAAGTCCACCTCTCGAGGCCCGACCTTCCTGCTATCAGTTATCCCCTGCACATTTGTACAAATGTGTGAGCCACAAGCGGTATCAAATACCCAGGAATGAGAATCATTTAAAGATAGATTAATTTCAATTACAAACATACCTTGTCCAGCAGGAGCAGCAGCACCGGGTGCTCTACCTCCTCCTGGAGCCGTGCAGTCCTTCCTCAAGTGTCACATCCTATTGCAGTTCATGCAAACATCCATTGTCGGGAACTTCTTCTTCTTTACTCCCTACTGGGCTTCATTATCATGCAAGCAATGACACTTTGCCATTCTTCTTCTTTTTGCCTTACCTTTCTGTCAATGAGAAAAAGACCCTACCATGAGGACAGTTTTGCCCCTAGAGGTCTGAGACTCGAAAGTCTTTAGCATGTTGTGAAGTTCTGGCAATATCGCCTTAGTTCCATTCATGTTGTAGTTCACAATGAAATTCTCGAACGACCGTGGAAGAGAGTGGAGAATAATGGTGGTGGAGACTCTGTCTTGAAACTTTACATCAATAGAGGCCAACCTCTCAATCAGCTCAATCATCCTCAACACATGAGGAGAAACTTGGCCCTCTTCATTTAGCCTACACTTGAAGAGTTCGATAAGCAGGTCATACTCCATTGTCTGACTCTGCGAATCATAGAGACTATTCAAAGGGGCTAACATTTCGTTGGGCCCCATAGTTTCATGTTGTCTTTGCAGTGGTGGAGACATAGAAGACAACATCAGGCATTGAGCAGATGTAGCATCCTTATAATGTTTCTTGTAAGTAGCATGATCAAAAGTTGCATACTCAGCAGAGTCCTCCGCCGGAGCAGTGGGGAATACTTTGTCCAAAGTATACTCAATTTCTTACTGTCTTAGAACAATTCTAACATTTCTAAGCTACCAACGGTTAGGTCCATGAGTCTATTTGACTCCATGAGCATTTTCAACGAAAAATTTGACATTCTGAAGATCTGAAGATATAGATAGAACAAGAAAATGCAATCAACAATTCATTCTCCCAATTTATACACATTCATCATAGACTAATTAAACATGATCTTTTATTTAATTAACTTCCACTATTTTGGCATACTTCTACGAGCCCATGGTAGAATACGAACCTAAGTCATTTTAAGGTCATAGTGGGCCAAGATCCAAACATATGTTATATTCGCATTTGCTTTGGCTGATAACTTCAATAGCACACTTTGGTAGGTCCTCAACCAATTACAAAACTAAATTTGCAACTCTTGGTTTGATTAAATATCTTTCATTTTAATCATGCGTCTTTAGTTTATGTAAATTGTTGAAAGAAAACGTACACCGTCCATTCGGGTTTTAAGTATCTTTTAGATGCAAAACCTACCAGCTTGCCACCTTTCTATACATAGCTACCAAGAGCATGTTCAACAAAAGCTTTTAAATATTCTCTGGAGGAAAAGAAAAATGTGTTCAACTGATTGTTGTTTCCAGAAATTCATTCTATTTCAATAAGAAAACTAGAGAAGTACCCACAGAGACCACTTCTAACCCAAAACTTTTTGCAAAGTTTCTGATTTTTGCTGGCGAATCACCAGTTAAATATCTTCACAACTCTGATTCTGACATGTCACTTACCTATAAAATATCTTTAGACAACTAGGGGTAAATCATTTCAATGCACTCCTAAAAGTTGATCAAATTGGATACAGATAATCAAAACAAGTAACCAACAGATTTCCTTATTTCTGCTTCACTAACAATCACACTAATCCAACTGAAACCCCAGTACAGGCACCCCAAGTGATGAATCCTATTAACACTGCAAGAAATCCAAAAGGGTAAAAATAGAAAAAATAAACTACATGAAGGGTAAAATTTCAGAACCTAAGCTACCGAGTAAGGTGTGTGTCTACTCGTAAGAATCTTAGGAAACGTAAGGTTCTTTGCATAAGCTGGTGTTTTCTTTGTAAGGAGAAGTGAGGATGTAGATCATATTTTGCTACATTGTAAGGTGGCCACGAGGTTATGGTGGGATATCTTTAGTTGGTTTGGTGTTTCTTGTGCTGTGCCAAGATCCGTGAGGGAGTTGATGTTCAGCTGGAAGAGTGGAGCTAGGAGAAGAAGTCACAAGGCTTGGAATGTTACTCCTCTTGCTTTAATGTGGGTCATTTGGAAAGAGAGAAATAAGAGAGATTTTGAAGGGGTGGAGATGAGCTTAACTCAATTAAGGAATAGTCTCTGATCCCTAATTTTCTTTTGGTGCACCCATGCAGTTCCTGTTTGTTTAGAGGATTGGGCGTCTTTCGGAGAGAACCATATTTTGTAGGTCCTCCTTTTCTTAGTATATACTTCTTGTGTATGGCCAAGTTGGCCTGTTATTATCAATGAAATCCTTTGATAAAAAAAATGAAGGGTAAAACTTTCATATATTTGTTTAGATAAATGGCATCAGTATAATCATCCATATGTACAATACAGTTTAAAAAAATTGCAAAACCCTGCTCATCTTACAAGGATTCTAGAAAGTCTAGCAAAGCCTCAGCTCATAATTTCAGATATAATCTCAAATCCATGCAAATTCAAGAACTTGTAAGTACAGTGTCTATCTTGTAAATTATGCTTGGCGTGCTTGGAAAGAAGACTTCTTACTAGAAGCTCCACTTAAACATATAAACAAACATGAGAAGCTCACACTCCCATAAATCTAAATCACATGTTTCAATGGAATGTGAGGTATTATAACTTCAGATTTATTCTCTAAAACCATGTCTAGTCCAAGAACATTCAATGTTGGGCTTTATCAAATAAAAACATTCAATGTTGGGCTTAATAATTAGTCAATCCCACAATTAATCAATTACACACAATTAATTTTAGATCTCACTTCACTTAAATCCTATTAACTTATAAAACCTACATATACTAAATATCATAATTTGTAATATTACATTAGTTCATCACCTCTTTTGGGGATATACAACTATTATTATTAATCATTATCGGCACACTTGTTACATCCAAAATTATTTCGGGATTGCGTTCCTTGTATACTAATCCCTTTATTATGAGTCTATTTACACACACCTAGCAATTCAAACCGTGACCAGAAAATACGGGATGTTACATTTTCGGAATTCAAAAACCCAAAAAATTGATTCATTTTTCACTCCGAATCAGTCACAAAAAATCAAAAATAAATCCACTTTGTATTCATAGCCAAACAAAGTCACAGAGTTCAAAATAATACTAATATTTTGTGCACCGGACTAACCCTTTGCCCTTCTTGAATCAACACTTAATTCCTAAACATATGTTAATTAAAATTAATTATCTTAATAGGTAAAATTATCTTAAAGTCGGTTCGCAGTGAGAATGATTTAAAACATCATGCAACTAACGAATTGATAGGTGGGATGTTGAATCTATTTATCATGTATATTGTAATTTGAATACAAAGATTTGAATGCGTTCCACTATTTCCTCACGACCATAAAAATATAGCCGTTGGAGTAGTTTGAATAATAAGTTATCAGGATGTGCTCATAAGTAATATCAACCTGCAATTAGTAACTCATGGACATCAATAGGTGAAACAATTGATTGTTAGTAGTCATTACTATAAAACATAATCTCTTTAGTTTTAGATCACTTTTACTATTTTCTTTTAGTAGATTTATTAGTTATTATAACCTCCACAATTGTTGAATTTCTTGAATAGTTACTATTGGACTCAAATTAGACCGTCAATCATATAGAGACCTCTATGGGAATGTTATCTGGACTTAATTTTGTATTACACAGATGACTTCAGTGAGGAAAATATACCCACTAAAGCCAGACAATCCAAATGAGTCATGAGCTCATGGAACATTGTAAAAATGAGGTTAATGATTTACTAAAAAAAGGGATCATCAAACCTTCTAAATCTCAATGGAGTTGTTCAGCCTTCTATGTTAACAAGAACGCTGAAAAGGAAAGAGGAGCCCCAAGGCTCGTAATAAATTATAAACCTCTTAACCAAGCATTAAAATGGATTAGGTACCCGATCCCTAATAAAAGAGATTTATTAAAAAGAACTTATATTGCTAATATTTACAGCAAATTCGACATGAAGTCAGGATTCTGGCAAATCCAGGTCGAAGAAAAGGATAAGTATAAAACGGCCTTCAATGTCCCTTTCGGACAATATGAATGAAATGTAATGCCTTTTGGGCTTAAAAATGCCCCTTCCGAATTTCAGAACATTATGAATAACATATTCAACCCTTATAGCCAATTCATGATTGTATATATCGATGATGTTCTAGTATTCTCAGATAACATGGAACAACATTATAAACACCTAAACAATTTTGTTAAAACCACAAAACATAACGGTTTAGCAGTAAGTGCCAAAAAGATAAAACTCTTTCAAACATCTATTAGGTTTTTAGGTCACGACCTTTATCAAGGAACCTACAAACCAATCTGCAGAGCCATAGAGTTCTCTACTAAGTTCCCCAATGAAATCTTAGATAAAACACAGCTACAAAGATTCTTAGGAAGTCTTAATTACGTAGAAGATTTTATCCCAAAAGTTAGACAGATATGTGAGCCTTTGTATAAAAGGCTTAAAAAGAACCCAGTCCTTTGGTCAGAAGAACAGACTAGAGCTGTCAAACAGGTGAAGGAAATAGTCCAGAAACTCCCATGTATAGGTATCCTAAATCCGGACGCCTTTATGATAGTTGAGACTGATGCTTCCGACATCGGTTACGGTGGTATCCTTAAACAAAGAATATCTCTTGAATCTGCTGAACAATTAGTAAGATTCACTTCTGGAATTTGGAACCAGGCACAAAAGAATTACAGCACAGTTAAAAAAGAAATTTTATCTATAGTGCTATGTATCACAAAATTCCAAGATGATTTGGTCAATAAAGAATTTTTGTTAAGAGTCGACTGCAAAGCAGCCAAAGACATTTTGCAAAAAGATGTTAAAAATTTAGTATCAAATGCATTTTTGCCAGATGGCAAGCTTTATTATCGAGTTTTGATTTTAAAATAGATTTTATAAAAGGTGAAGAAAACTCTCTACCAGAATTTCTGACAAGAGAATTTTTACAGGGAAACAATGAGGCCAGGCTACCCGGGCTTACGCCCGATACGACCTCCCTTCCTAAATAAACCAGAAGAAAAATTGAAACAACCTTTTAAACCAGAAAGCTCGAGCAAAGTTTTGCATAAACCAAGTGGGCAAAATATGTTCACAGTCCTTGGGAATCTCCCAATAATACCAGTTCTCCCCAAAGAGCCAACCCAGAAAAAACAGGCGCAACCTTTCAAGGCCACGCCTTCGGAAACCCAAAGCAAAGGTAATTACAGAATGATTCCTCCAGAGTCATACTCAGAAGCAGTAAAACCAGCAACCCCACTGAAAAAGGAGCCTCCAGCCCCTATTCCGAAATGGGAGTTCATTCCAGCACAGGTTTTGCCAATAATGGCATTGGACAAACAATATGAAAACTTCAGGGTACAGGACCTCCTAAAACCTTGTTATACAGACCACCAGTACGTGGATAACCAGGATCCAATGAAGACAAGAAGGTATTATGAGTTCATTTTAGTGGACACAGCATCTATGAAATAGAACATAAATATTTTGATAAAACAGGAGGAATTGAATATTCCAAGTTCACGATTAAGAAGATTTTAAGTCCATTTAATTGGTATGTAGATCACCTACAAACACCAATACCGTTATCTGAGACTCATAGACCTCAAACTTATAACTGGTATGATTATAAAGACGCATGGTTTAACTTCCTATATGTGCGTCCAAACACCCATACATGGTTTATAAAATATGACGAGAGCATGAAAGAAAAGGTCATCCCCAGATGGTTCTACGAATGGTGGAACATATTAGGAGGGAATTTACAGGTGGTAGCCCCGAGCTTCCAAAATCAGTATGTGAATTTTATCCAGGAACAACAGATTTCTACTCTACCAGAGCACATTAAATTGTATAAATTCTTTATTAATAAACGAATTTCATATATCATAAATTGGACGTTCGATATCCAAGAAACGAACAAGATTAAATATTTAAGTAAGACAATCAAAATCAAAGGATAGAGTCCTAAAGTGAAAGAAGAAAAACTAAAGAAAAAGGGGTCATCTTACTACAAAGAAAACATCATACATAGTGTAATTTTAGAACGTAGGTAAAATAATACAATATAACTTACTAAAAGAAGTTTTGTGCTTCTTGTCCAAATCCGGGGATTTTATCTCCTTGACGATTACTCCTCCACATGTTTTTCCCATTATCGTCCAGCCAACCGTCTATTTTCTTAAGAGGCTCCGTAAAAGTAAGCCCCTTACCATCTTCGGTCTCGCTAAACGAGTAAGTCGTTGCCACGTTTGATGATCCATTAAACTTTTGTAGATCACTGAAGTATCTATACGCAGTCTGCACACTTGAGCAGACACGAATAGATACTTCTATAAACCTATTGTGACACTTCAATTTTCCTTCATAAATGTCGCCCATTATCTTTTTTCCTTTCGAATAGTTCTCAGTAACTACTTTCATCTCTTTATCTTCCTTGAAAAATCTGCATAATGATAACATTTATCCATAAAATAATCCGACCTGATAATTTGTAATGACTTTCTTTCCAAATACAGTTTAATGTCTGCACCCTTAAGTTCTTATATCAAGCAAAAATTATTAGCAACAAATTGTAGAAAGAGCCACATACAAACATTAGTACATAGTTTATGCCTATTATTAGTTAGTAATATTAGATGCACTGTTTTCCCAATTCTATCTCACAATACTTAGATAAGTTGATCATCAATTACCCTTTTTGTGAACTAACATGTAGCTCTCTTTAGATCTTTCCAGATCAATTAATCTCCTTGTTAATGCAATCTGGAATTTGCAAATAAATCTTGATAAATATGTATTTTCAATGGCATACCTATAATTGCCAAAACATCTCTCATATGTACACTATCGTAATATCAAAGGTTTTAGTTGCGAGAACTATATCGTGCCTTGTACTTGTCGAAAGGCTCGTTCGACGGTTGTATACCATGCTAGACTTAGTAGTCAATGATCGATCCGAGCATTGGGTGCTTAGCGCCCAACTTCCGCGCCTCCTCGACCTCGCATCCATCCGTGGTCGTGGTAATTACCTGGGTTGTTACTGAGTTGTACACTCACCAAACAAATTGCGCTACTAGTTCACAATCACAAGTTTCTATGCGGTTTACTCCATTCGTAGATGCCTCAGATTGTATCTTATGATTGGTTTTGAGACGCAGGTTTGGATTTTGGGCATGAAAGGTGGGTAAAATCCTTTTGCCTCTCGCTTTGTGCTTGTTTAAAATCTTAGATTTTTAGGTTTCAATGATAACTTGTCTCGACCCCAATCCCATGATTGAGTTCATTTGCACATTACAATATGTAATGATTTCCTTTTGGTTGTAACTTCCATACATCTTTTTCTTGGTTTTATTATTATTACTAATACAAACTCACCTTTACCAAGAAAAGATGGTTCCACCGGTAACTTGCTAGAGATTATTCCAAGTGCTTCTACTTAGAGTTGCATATTATGAGTCGTAGAGTACTGCTTTACAAACTGCAATAGGGACTCTCTTTTCTTTTCTTCAACTTGAAGTCTAATCAGAAGCATTATTTTTTTTTATTTGTATTTTATTGCTTATAGGGAAACTTATTAGCTAAAATAAGCTAGTCATGGATTGCAAAAAAGGTTCTCAATGATTATTGCAGTTTGTAGCTAAAATGTCTTCTATCTACTAAAACTTCTTATAGTGTTGCGTGAAAGAATATCAAAGACTTCGAATGGATTACTGTGAATACGATCATTAAGATCCATAATCATGAGCAATAAGGAATTGATCATTATTATCTATGCTTGGTGTCCGTTCTATTCTTGGGAAGAGTAGGCCCCACATATCGGGTATTTGATGTTTTGTCTTTGTTGCAAAAATGAAATGACTAATAGATTGAAGAAAGGAATGTGAGAAAAAGTGGTGTGAGCTAAAGAGAGTAGAAGACACTACAATTTAAATTATGGACCCAAAATGAAGTGACTTTACCATTCTTTTTTCCCTTATAAATAAAAAGAATGGTTCTCATGAATGCGTGGTCAAACACTGATTATGATCTCTCCGGTGCACTTCATTCAATCTGTGGTAGTCAAAGGGAAAAAAACTAAAATCAGGGGCAATCATCTTGCTTTAGAATGACATTTAGATGCTAATCTGACTCTTGTTTAGTCATGCAAGTGAGATGCTGAATTACCATTTTTAAAGGGGAATTGGGGGAGAGATTTTTTTCATAAGGACCATTCTTCAGCAGCACTGTTTGGTGCAGGACTGCGGGTATACATTAACTTCACTTCAATTTTTCCTTATCAAAAAAAAAACTTGCTTTTCTTTGTCGGTTTAGTTGGCAAAGAATCACTTTTGCTTTATTGAATTCAGGTCAAACAATAGTGCATGGATGCTTTGTTGTAGCAAGGATCTTTGATGGCCTTAAGCATTCTGAATTTCATTTCTCTTTCAAAAGGAGATTGGGAACAGAAAGTACATTATGTGTGCTGCTTTAGGTGGATTTCAGTAATTTTGGGCCCGTAGATGTCTAACATTACTTTGTTTTTCCTTGCAAAATTTCCAGTATCCTAGGTTTAAGACGGAAGCAAGTAATCATTCTCTTGCATTTTCTTTGGTGAGAAGGTTTCATTTACTAGTTATTGGTGGTGTCTTTATAATGTCGAAGACTTCATGGGTGAGAAAGTGGTTAGAATGACAATTATGTAGTTTTGTTTTAATTTGGCTACTGGCTGGTGTCTTAGATGTGTTTCGTAAAATTACTCCTAAGAAACATCTGTCTTTTTTTAATTAGTGTCTAGCTTATGTGTACAGTTATGGGAAAAGTTGAAGGACAAGGTGAATCTTGTCATGGTCATGTCACTGCAGTAACTACTTTTTTCCTTTCGAATAGTTCTCAGTAACTACTTTCATCTCTATATCTTCCTTGAAAAATCTGCATAATGATAACATTTATCCATAAAATAATCCGACCTGATAATTTGTAATGACTTTCTTTCCAAATACAGTTTAATGTCAGCACACTTAAGTTCTTATATCATGCAAAAATTATTAGCAACAAATTGTAGAAAGAGCCACATACAAACATTAGTACATAGTTTATGCCTATTATTAGTTAGTAATATTAGATGCACTGTTTTCCCAATTCTATCTCACAATACTTAGATAAGTTGATCATCAATTACCCTTTCTGTGAACTAACATGTAGCTCTCTTTAGATCTTTCCAGATCATTTAATCTCCTTGTCTGTTAATGCAACTGAATTTGCAAATAAATCTTCAGTAAATATGTATTTTTCAATGGCATACCTATAATTGCCAAAACATCTCTCATATGTACACTATCTGTAATATCAAACAGTGGCCTAACATCAGTAGTTATGAAATTAATAGTAATCCTCAACTTAGTGAGCACAAATATTGAATCAAATACAATTTTTTTACTTGAAGGAAAAAATGTTAACTATTGGATCACTACTTACCAGGAGAAACATACTCTCACCTAGTTTAACTTATACAATTTTATACTTGACATACAGCCCTTTAACACACTCCGTTTTCACTCTTAAAATAGCTCAAAATTTTTGTATTCTTAATCACAGGACCCAAAATCCAAAATAAAATTCGTCCTTTTTTTATAGAAGAATCTAGGGATGAATCAAAGGCTAGGATCGGAAAGAAAAATTCTCAATCCTATGGCTGTGATTCGTCCCAAATCCGTCCAAAAAGGCGGAAGAGAGAAGGGGATAAGGTGAGTACGAACTGTACGAAAATGGTGAGGCAGAAGAGAGAAGGGAAAAAGTGAAAAAGTGTCGCAGTATTCTATTTGTGATCATAATTCCTTTTAATTAGTATAGTCCCTTAAGTTTTAAATAATTCACTATAGCCCTTAAGTACAAATTCTGTTTTTAAGCTATGTCAATGTTTAATAGCCCCTTAAGTTTGTAGTAGTCCAGAAAGGTCCTTGTAATGACTTAATAGGCTGAATTATAGTTCTATTAAAGGATTATCAATATACAAAATTATATCTCTGCTTCTTCTTCTCTATTCTCCTCTTTTTCTCTTCCGCATCCCAGTAAAAGAGATCTCTTGTTATAAATAGTATCAGAGCTAAATCTCATACCGGTGACTGCAACACCAACGGTGCTGCAACTCTTGTACGATGACATCCAGATGATTAAGACACAACTTGCGGTGTTCGCCAAAGACATTGGCAAGAGGTTTGAATGACTGGAGCAAAATCAAGACCAATTTCAATCACAGTTGGACGAGACTCGCGAGACCAATAGAAGATTGGAACTCATTTTAGCAAAACAAAGGCCCTTGGATCTAAAAATAATGAACGGCTGGGATTAAAAAGAATAAAAGATGAGCGGTCCAGGGCTGGTCTGAAATGGGGCCAAGAGTTTAGTGTTGGGCCTATCTTTTATCACCAAAAAAATAATCTTCAGCCCAAAATTATAATTTATAAATAAAAATACTATAAACTAAGACTACTTCATATTTTGCATTTTTTCAAGGTCACGTTAAGATTTAGACAAAAAGATTGAAATTTAGGCGCACTAAACAAAATATCAACACAGAGCAAAACTACAAAAATTATTTTATTTCTAAATAAACAGAGGTTAAAAATTTAGGTGTTTATGTTGGAAAACAATGGATGTACGGGAATAGTAACTAACTATTACAAGTAGGGGTGTACAAATTCGGATCGGAAAAACAGATCGGAATCGGACCGGACCGGACCGGTGGATTCCGGTCCGATCCTCGGTCCGTCAAATTATATGATTCCGGTCCGAGTAGGGAAAAATCGGAATTTTATGGTTTGGCCCGGAATTTACCGGATTTATTTTTTTATTTTTTATTTTTTAAATTGAATTTACAATACTGAAATTGACATTCTCGGACACATTACCACAAAATTTGAACGCTGAAATCTGCTGTATATAACGAGATATTTAGCTTTGAAAATAGAAAAAACGTAACAATTTGGAGGAAAATTCAAATTGAGTGGGAAAAAAGACGTTTTTAAAAAAATTGGCCTGGCCAAACCGCCTTTGCATGTTTGACCAGCCCCGTCTCGAAAAAATACGTGAAATAAAAAAAAAAGGTCAAACGGACGTCCAAGCGCAAATTTATGACCATATAAAGTTTGATCAATTTACAACTACAATACTTTCTTCTCTCCCTACCTATATTTTTATGTCGATGCTTCAGGAATATCCAAATAGAAAATATAAATGTGGTGTGTAACTTTAATTAATGAGTAATTCAGTAGTTCGTATATGTACCAAATACATTTGTTGATTTTCTTTAAGTTAGTCATATTTAATGAAATAAAATATATTGAAGGATAAGGAAAAAAACAAACATATTTAATGAGGTTGATAAACGAACACATTGTTAAAAAAATTACAATTAAATTTGCATTTAACAAAAAAACCCGGTTCAACCGGACCGAAATTTTCCGAGGACCGGAATATTCCAGTCCGGTTCCGAAAAATTTCCTAATTCCGATTCCGGTCCGGTTCTGGATCGGTGTACATTGTCTGGAATCTCACTTAAAATAGATTACTACCCATTCCCCCCCACCCACCCCAAATACTTAGGGTGCGTTTGGTTCGCGTAGGGTAAACAGAATTATATTCAGAAAGTGAATGGAAAGAAAAGGAATTACCCTGATTGTCCCTACATGTTTGGTTCTGGGTGTTTCGAGGTCCGGGATTCGAGGTTCGGGGTTCGGGGTGGTCCAGGTGATCCGGGGTCCGGGTTGGGAAAAGGAAATCGAAATACCTAGGGGGTGGGGAATGGGGGAAAGAGAATGATAATGAAAATGGGGTAAAGGGAATGATTAATTAAGGCCAAATAGTTTCAATAATACTTATCATTTTATTTAACTAAAATAAAATTAAATGTTTTCTCATTGTAACCTTATATTAGTTACACTCTTTATGAAGTTGGCATAAATAGATAAGTAAATATTTATTGAGCATAGATAGTATGATGAAAACTTATAAGAGGATAAAATAATCAAAATGATATCTTTATAAATATTTTCTTAATAAGCGTGTAAATAAAAATACGACAAATATTTTAAAATGTAGGGAGTATTATTTGGAAGAACCGTACAAGGAGAAGACAAATCTGAAGTCACCATAACAAAAATTAAATTTGCATTTGTTTTGTGATAAATTTGTACAATTGTTACTTTATTATAAGCTTTGGTGGGTAGAATTTTCCTCATTAGGATTTGAAATTGTGAAAATCAAATATTAGTCAAAGATTTCAAATCAATTGATGTAAAGTGATGTAACACCCCATTTTAACCGGAGTCAGAAACGGGATACTACTTATGGTTTATTCCTAAATTTATTTTAAAGGAGTCGCCACCTAATTATTATAGTGAATTAGGACACTTTAAATGTAACATAAAATGCTACAAATGATCTCCATTTTTAAAGGTCTGCGAAAGCTATGTGAGATTCTAGGTAAAGGGTTCTTTATTATCCTAAAGGGCAGGGGTTAGGCACCCTCTAAGATCCGCTAACTTAAGGTTATCCGTTCAAACTTAGGTTGGTATTATTGTGCTAAATGTATTGTGCAATTCTAAGGGTGTTCTAACTAAGAAACTATGCGAACATTTAAAAATATATATATTTACAAGACTGTAATGAAAGCAAATAGTCATATAAAGAGGAGGTGAAGAAACTTAGCGGTATTTCGCTTTATTTTCCTTTTATGCGAATGCTTTAACTTTGGGGTGCGCCTCCGGGTACCTGCAAAGACACTTAGTAGAAGAGTTAGTAACTAATAAAATAAATTATCAAATAAACACAACGTAGTGTATATATATATAGATATATGTATGTAAAAGATATATTTTTATATAGTGTGGGCTGCAAAAGACACTTAGTAAAAGAATTAGTAAATAATAAAATAAATGATCAAATAAACACGTGTATATATATATGTATGTAAAAGATATAATTTATATAGTGTGGGCTCAGCTAGTGTTATGCTAAGGATACTAAGACATGAGAAGCCAATATCGCTTCAGCGGCCGACTACGCTCCTGAACGATACTATGCATTCTCGTATAATCTTTTCACTTTCCTCCGCCCACATATTTCGCCCGCTACCATGGAGGCTTCCAGATCGACGGATAAATCCTTCATCGGCCAAAGTGTAGTATCTGTTTTTAAATCAGTAAATAAACCAAAACCGAAGGGACATGACCTCAATTTCGATTTCATTGGCCTAAGTGTAGTATCTTGTTCAAATCAGTAGACCTTCGGAAATATTATGGCTATCCGAAACAGCCTCAAAGTAGCGAACCTTTAGCCGAGAAGCCACCAGCGGTGAGGTTTTAAAAAATACAGTGGTGACGCGTACCACATATGCTCAAAAAGTGCAGCAATAATTCGACCACTACGCAGCAGCAGTCTGGCTAACAAGCAGCAGCAAATGGCCTCAAATTTGCTCAAGAGATGGCACTTTTCAGCCAAGAAATGCAGCAACCAATCTCAAGTACTGTCATGTTCAAAACAGTGGAATTTTCCGCCAAGTGTAGCGATCTGTTCATTTCATAATGTATCTGTTTTTCTCAACATATAGCAGCGAACCAGCAGTTGTTTTAAAATGCAGCTGTGGTTTAACTCAAACACGATGGCAGGCCAACTCAGATTTGGCCCAGGAAGCACAACAATAGTATGGCCTCAATCCTACTCAGGTGCAACAATAGCTTGGCTGAAACACAGGTAATTTTAATCCAAGATATCACCAAATGCAGTGGAAAAATGGCAGCAAGTATAGCAACAATCGGCCCACAAAAATGCAGCCATTTTTTATCCCATAAATACGACAGCAGATGGCCGAAACTCAAAGGTCATTTCAACCTCAAATCTGCTTAAGCATAGCAGATTGTTCCCCAAAACACAGCAGCATTAGTTCAAATTTGGGTGGGATTTTTACCAAGACCGATCTGTTTTGCCTTAGAAAACAGTAGCAGTGGCGGCTTCCGAAATCCAGCAGTACACTGGTTTAATGCAGCCAGAAAACAGCAGCTATTTGGCTTCAAATGCAGCTGCAAAAGAAGGCCAAAATATGGCTGCAAAATCGTCAATAATGCAGCGGCAAACAGTAGCAGAATCGACACTTTTAAGTGTAGCATATGTCCATTTTCAGAGACAGTAGCAACAATAAACAGCAATAGAATCGACACCCCAAGAGTAATATTTTGTTCGAACCAGTAGGATTTTCAGAAGTCTAGCAATTCTGTTTCTCAGAGCATAAGGATATCATAGTTATAGCAGCTTTTAAAGGATAAGGAAGCAAAGAGGGCTACCACCATCCATATTCCGAATGCCGCAACAAGATCAAAAGGTTTCTAGAACCTTAAGCATGGCAGGCTATCGGGGAGGCTAAACCCATCCAAAGTTCGCTTTCGCTTTCAACCGATAAAATCATATAATAGGAAAAGTTCAGTTACTCGAAAATATAACCGAAACAGGATTGTGGGTCTTCGCTTGATGAAGTCATAACGAGCCTCCTATGAGACTCTTCGTGGCTTCCGATGCGTTTCATGTAAAAGAAAAGAAAGGAGTTAGTAAAACAACAATATATTAGACATCTAATAGGTCAGTGCCTGATCATATTACAGCTCCCCTAAAATAGGTTGAAACTCAAGTGTCTCTGTATCCTGATTTTATCAACAAGTACTGAATCATGTTCTTATTCTAATAATACCATTTGATACACAAGTAACAGACTACAACAGTTATAATTCGTCCAATAGGTTTACTACTAGTTTGTACCTGGGGCAATTATTCATAATAGCACACACGAGACAAAATGTACATGAACACGACTTTATATATCACATAGCTGATTATATTGACTTAACTCTTAAATTAGGGGGTCATGAAAGCAGATTCAGCATATAGCCTTTTCATGACTCAAGGTGAACACGAGATTCCAAAACTTGACATAAATAAACAAAAGCAAGCACGTAGACCACATGATTCGTGTAATCCATTTGGACTAACCTTAAAGGGTCCTGTTCTGCCTACAATAAATCACAAAATGGTAAGTAATCAACACAAAAGCATAGACTCCATGGTTCTCACATAATCACCAACTTTTAACCAACCAGATTGGGTATTAAGTCAAACGACACAGTACGTCTGATTAACATGTTCCCGACTAAACATGAAAGCGTTTTATTAGTTTAATCACACAACGACCTATAAACAGTGAATCAATCTCATCTGGACAACATGAAACCAGACTATAAGCAGTGAACACAAATAGCAATCTTTAAGGAGCTTCCTATGTTTAAACTAACTTAGGCTAGCCTAAGGAATGCTTAATTTAACAGAACAGGTTAATGGACCAGGATAGCAAACAGTAGCCAAAACTCATCTTAAACATGTCGAAAATATTAGCGACTAGACATGATTAACCATTCCTCCAATAAGCTTCGACAAACATTGTTAACAACATACAATACAACTATGTACTGGATATATATCAACCAAATACCCAACGGTAGCTTGACATGTTCAAAACTGATCTAACAGATTCCAATAACCAAACAACCTGTCTGAATAAGCACCTAAACACACAACACAAATTATGATAGGCTAGTTAAATGGAAAAATTAAAAGGGGAGGGGTTATGGATTGTGTCAGGAAGCGTGGGTGAAGTGAAATAGGTAGTTGGGCAGAGATATGGACATGAGATATGTGATGTTGCTAATGGGAAATGGGAGGTTGAGGTGAACGTTGGTGAGGTTCGCCAGAGTGGGATGACTGCTGGTATGGTGTGGCGTAACTGCTCCAGCGTCGTGAGTTCGCTGGAGCAGTGATGGTGAAGAGGGAGACGGTTCGATGGGCAGTGGGTGGAGAGTATTGAGAGTTGAGTTCAACAGCGAGCAGGTTCGACGGAACTAGTGGTGGTGAAGGGGGTGTTCGTGTACAAGCCCGCTGGTCATCACCTCCGGCGGGACAATGGTGAAGAGCAGTGGGTTCTCGAAAGAGACAGAGGGGAGTCCCTCTTGTGCGACTGCTGATGTTGTTGTGAGGAGGGAAAAAATATAGGCTCCCCCTCTTTTGTGCGGCTCTTGGGTGTTTAAAGGGGTTCGCGGAGCTTAGAGCTCCGGCGAAGGGCAAGGCGTCGGGAAGGTGAGAGGGTGAGACCTAAAAAATGAAAATGGGGGTCTATCCAAAGGGCCTGCCGCTGCTATCCTGTCCCTTTCTCCTCTTGGGCGATTTTTTCTTTATTTTATTTTAGGGATTTAGGTTTTAGGGAGATGGGAGGCGGAATGGGCTTTGGGGAAATTAATTGGGCCAATCTGAAAAATAAAAGGGTGTTGGGCTTGTGGGAGTTATTTTGGGTAGAGTTTAAGATGTTAATTTTAATTAATGGAAAGTAAATGAGGTTTAAATTATTTATAAAGTTATTTTGAGTATTATTAAATTAACAAATGTTGATACGATATTTAAGGACTGCTTAATGTTTTTATACATGCGACACTATTATTTAAAATTCTTATTTATTATGTGTTATTATTGTTACAATTATCTTGCGGTATTATAAAAAAAAATTAATTTTATGGTAAATAATTGAAAGGGAGGGACAAAATTGGGTGTCAACAAGTGTCATAATACGTATGTGGTTAATAATGAATATGAACTTGGTATATACGATATACACTGTTTTGTACACACACATATGTATGTATAAGTAGAGTTTGAATAGAGTACTCTGCATATACAACAACAACAAATTTATTGTGGTCCCACAAGATGGGATTTAGGAAGGATGATGTACGAAGACCTTACCTCTACCTTTGTGAGATAGAGAAGTTGTTTCCGGTAGACATTCGGCTCAGAAGAAAATTATCTATAGCAGAAATATATGAAGGGACACCAAATTGCAAGATATAAAATAAATGCGGAAATATATAGTAATACTCATCGAGGAAATAAAAACAATGTGATATCTGCTACTAAAAGGAAAGAGGAAAGGAGGAAAACTCTCCCCACACTTAGCTATTTATTAATAGTCTTGTACCCTAATTCTAGACCTACATAGTTTCCTATCTAAAGTCATATCCTCAGTTAAATGAAATTTGTGTCATATTTTGTCTAATCACCTCCCCAAATTTTTTTTCGGCCTACCTCTACATATCCTAGCTCTAGCCAACCTCTCGCACCTCCTTACACCAACATGTTCGGACCAATTCGGTCTTGCTTCTCTCATCTTATCCACCATCAATGCCACTTCCACCTTATCCCATATAACTTCGTTCCTAATCATATATCCCCTAATATGCCCACATCCATAACAAACAAATTTGCATTTTAAAAGTTTGTTCTAGCTAGGATGGCCAAATTTAGTAAGATTCATAGCATTTGGGTGAAGTTTGTTCGATGCTCCGCTTTATGCAAGCTAATTTATGTATAACATGATCTGGTTGGTGTCCATTTTCTAGTACTCAAAGGGCAATAGAAACTATATCACGGTTAAATGCAGCAACTCACCCAAACCATCTTCCTCCCCTGAGTAATAGCGTAAAACTCGCCGATATATTATGTAATCAAGCTAGGGAAAAAACAGTTTAAAGGATTAGTTATAAGAATAAATATTCATCCTGATACAATTCCGACAAGGTTACTGTTAGAAAAGGCTACTACCTTCTCGTACATCTTTATGGCTGGTGTATTTGATGCTCTCACAAACAGGTCCACAAAGTAAGCCTTATCACTACAACAACAAAGTTCACCTCAGTGCAAAGTTTAAACAGCAAATCACACAATTAAAAAGCTGAATTCAACTGGTAGCCACAAAACGTCGGCAAAGGTTACAGAAACTTTATTGTTCTCGCCTGACACTAACCTTATACCATCATACAAAGTGAGTGATGAATCAAATAAGGCCGATATGGTTTAAGTAGAACAAAGATCAAAATTAAACACTACTAGGAGGTCCAAGAAATGAGAGCAGCTTAAAATCTCACTCGTCACATTATGCTTCATGTCATCACACAAAGACTGGTGACTAAGTAGCTAGTATATATTACAAAAGAAAAACAAAGCTGAGCTCCACAAGGTCAAAAGCTCTGATAAGATAAAATTGATCTAATCGTATCACTTCACACTCAACTTTTATGTCATCACACAAACTGACTGCAAAACATAACTATGCCTGGAATAACAAGACTAAGGGAACTTGGATCCACTTTCAGTATCCACCAAACTGGAAAAGAAAGGAGGTTCCAGTATCCACAGTATCAAGCACAGAATATAAGCACCTGGAGATTCCCCAAACGGGTGAAGGACATACATATCATTTTTAAGGGATTTATAACCCAAAACTTTGCAGTACTTGTACAAGCTTCTGTTACTATGCATTCATTTAACAGTTAAACATCTATGAGCAGCATTCTCAGTGTAGAACTTTTTCTGAAACTACAGTGGTATATATAAGGAGGTAAATCCATAAAGGTACAAAAGTCTGTAACATGTTTCTAGGACATCTAGTAAGACAAACCACAATCTATATTTAAACAAACAAGAAGAAAAACTGCAAGCAAACTACACATGCCAAGTTAAAATTAAATACAACTCCGTGGTAATCTGGAAGTCCCTACATAAAAGAGAATTGTGAAATGACAAAATGATAAATTTGGAAAGATGAATTCAGATAATGCAACCAGGATTCATAAAATGATGTGAACTGACATTTTCCGATGTATGGACACTCCATATAATCTAAAGCATGAGTGGTATTCTCAATTTGCTTTTGTTCCCAGGATTCTAATTATGCCAGGCATTAATCTCTCAGTAATGGAATTTAGCAAAGAATAGCTTTTCCACAGTATAGTTGCTTACATCTTATCACTGACATCTTCTAACAGGTTCATCAATTTCTTGGCTAATTGCTGCCTCCGATATTCAGGAGCCACGATTCACTGATGGCGTGACCATGCCAAGATTCACCTTGTCCTTCAACTTTTCCCATAACTGTACATATAAGCTAGACACTAATTAAAAAAAGACTGATGTTTCTTAGGAGTAATTTTACGAAACACATCTAAGACACCAGCCAGTAGCCAAACTAAAACAAAACTACATAATTGTCATTCTAACCACTTTCTCACCCATGAAGTCTTCGACATTATAAAGACACCACCAATAACTAGTAAATGAAACCTTCTCACCAAAGGAAATGCAAGAGAATGATTACTTGCTTCCGTCTTAAACCTAGGATCTGTTACTGGAAATTTTGCAAGGAAAAACAAAGTAATGTTAGGCATCTAGGGGCCCAAAATTACTGAAATCCACCTAAAGCAGCACACATAATCTACTTTCTGTTCCCAATCTCCTTTTGAAAGAGAAATGAAATTCAGAATGCTTAAGGCCAGCAATGATCCTTGCTACAACAAAGCATCCATGCACTATTGTTTGACCTGAATTCAATAAAGCAAAAGTGATTCTTTGCCAACTAAACCGACAAAGAAAAGCAAGTTTTTTTTTTTTGATAAGGAAAAATTGAAGTGAAGTTAATGTATACCCGCAGTCCTGCACCAAACAGTGCTGCTGAAGAATGGTCCTTATGAAAAATCTCTCTCCCCCAATTCCCCTTTAAAAATGGTAATTCAGCATCTCACTTGCATGACTAAACAAGAGTCAGATTAGCATCTAAATGTCATTCTAAAGCAAGATGATTGCCCCTGATTTTAGTTTTTTTTCCTTTGACTACCACAGATTGAATGAAGTGCACCGGAGAGATCATAATCAGTGTTTGACCACGCAATTAAACAGAACCATTCTTTTTTATTTATAAGGGAAAAAAAGAATGGTAAAAGTCACTTCATTTTTGGGTCCATAATTTAAATTGTAGCCGTGTCTTCTACTCTCTTTAGCTCACACCACTTTTTCTCACATTCCTTTCTTCAATCTATTAGTCATTTCATTTTTGCAACAGCACAAAACATCAAATACCGAATATGTGTGGGGCCTTGCACTCTTCCTGAAGAATAGAACCAGACACCAAGCATAGACAATAATGATCAATTCCCTTATTGCTCACAGATTATGGATCTTAATGATCGTATTACCGTAATCCATTCAGGAAGTCTTTGATATTCTTTCGCTGCAACACTATAAGAAGTTTTAGTAGATAGAAGACATTTTAGCTACAAACTGCAATAATCATTGAGAACCTTTTTTGCAATCCATGACTAGCTTATTTTAGCTAATAAGTTTCCCTATAAGCAATAAAATACAAATTAAACTATGTACTAATGTTTGTATGTGGCTCTTTCTACAATTTGTTGCTAATAATTTTTGCATGATATAAGAACTTAAGGGTGCAGACATTAAACTGTATTTGGAAAGAAAGTCATTACAAATTATCAGGTCGGATTATTTTATGGATAAATGTTATCATTATGCAGATTTTTCAAGGAAGATATAGAGATGAAAGTAGTTACTGAGAACTATTCGAAAGGAAAAAAGATACTGGGCGACATTTATGAAGGAAAATTGAAGTGTCACAATAGGTTTATAGAAGTATCTATTCGTGTCTGCTCAAGTGTGCAGACTGCATATAGATACTTCAGTGATCTACAAAAGTTTAATGGATCATCAAACGTGGCAACGGCTTACTCGTTTAGCGAGACCGAAGATGGTAAGGGGCTTACTTTTACGGAGCCTCTTAAGAAAATAGACGGTTGGCTGGACGATAATGGGAAAAACATGTGGAGGAGTAATCGTCAAGGAGATAAAATCCTCGGATTTGGACAAGAAGCACAAGACTTCTTTTAGTAAGTTATATTGTATTATTTTACCTACGTTCTAAGATTACATTATGTATGTTGTTTTCTTTGTAGTAAGTGTATTTTTGTTTTTAGCGTATATCTTTTTATTCTTTTTCGTGTATTCAGTCAAACAGGGTTGGGGATGGAAGCAATTAATCTCGTTGGCGTCGTTCACGGAAATCTGGTTAAGTATAACAAAAAAGACGTCATAGGTACAGAGGGAGTCATGTTTGGTAGTGATGATAATCCTAGAGTTTGCAACTTTCAGTACGACGAACCATATGAACGCCCTGGTGCGAAACTTTAGTGATTTTAGTATGTCTCGTTGTGTATACTATATTATTTTCGACTTTCTAATTTGAATTGATCATGCAGAAATGATACGTCGTCTCCAAAAGGATTTGGATGGTTTTGGAAGCTTGATTATTTTAGCCCGTAGAAAGCATCCACCCCGTCTTCCTTTTGCTGGAGACTCAAAGAATGAATATAAATTGTTTTTTGACTTGTTCAAAGTGAACAAAAATAGACATGTTGAACCAAGGTATTCAAATATTTGTTTTTTTTTTCATTAGCTATTTGTAACAAATATTTTTGTTTTGGCGATTAAATATAACCAGTGAAGAATTACAAACCTAGGGGAGACATACCCAAATCTGCTCCTCTAGTAAGAACAAAAAAACATCCTATCAGTGTCACTGCTGTGTGTATGCCCCCAACATTCTGCTCCCTAGAAACCCCTATATAGCTTAACATATGCCCTCCCCTATGATAGGTCTTTTGTTTTGAAAAAAAACAAGCATTGAAACTATTTATTCCAAGTGCCTTATTATCCTCTCTTTCAAATAGAGCGTCCTTAATCTCAGCATCGGTAAACATTTAACATTCTAATCATATTTTAGTAAAAAAAGAGCTAACTAACATTCTAATCATATCCTAGAAAAATAGCTAAAAGTAGTGACTGGACTAGGGTATTTTACTTGCTTCTCCGTAACATCCACATGTGCTTGCATCTCACCTCAATGGTGGAGTGCATTTTTCTGTAAGTTGCGAACATAATTGCTTATATTTGATTGTTTCCGGGAAATTTGTTGAAGACGAGTCTATGTGGATCTACCGTGCTAGTGCTTTTTGGAACAAAACTAAAGTTAGTTTGTTCTTTGATATGTTTAATCAATTATTAGATTCCAATTCCGACACACTTCAGCAGTTCGATTTCCTTGAAGAATTTAAAGACTGGATGAAAACCATAAACATACATGGACCATCCGAAATGCAACAATGACTTTACTATAATTCTAGAGCAAGGGGCAATCTACTATACCTCTATTCTACCAGAGCACATTAAATTGTGTAAATTCTTTATTAATAAACGGATTTCATATATCATAAATTGGACGTTCGATATCCAAGAAACTAACAGGATTAAATATTTAAGTAAGACCATCCAAATCAAATGGAGTCCTAAAGTGAAAGAAGAAAAACTGAAGAAAAAGGGGTCATCTTCCTCAGAAGAAACCTCCAATTCAAAAGCAGAAACCAGAAGGAAGCTCCTAGAAGCTTTGGCAAAATTAGAAGATGATGAAGATGTGGCATCTAACCACAGTGAGACAGACAACGGCGACATGCTAATCCCACGTGGAATCGCACAAGCCTACGCAGAAGCGTATCTCCCAAAGTAAAGCAGATAGTGACACTTGCCTCTTCGGAAAAGCAGAGGACATCGCACCAGCCGTTCATTATTTTTAGATCCAAGGCATGTCGCCGTTGTCTGTCTCACTGTGGTTAGATGCCACATCTTCATCATCTTCTAATTTTGCCAAAGCTTACTGGAGCTTCCTGTTTCGCTTTGAATCGAGTTTCTTCTAAGGAAGATGACCCCGTTTTCTTCAGTTTTTCTTCTTTCACTTTAGGACTCCATCCTTTGATTTTGATGGTCTTACTTAAATATTTAATCCTGTTCGTTTCTTGGATATCGAACGTCCAATTTATGAAATCCGTTTATTAATAAAGAATTAACACAATTTAATGTGCTCTGGTAGAGTAGAAATCTTTATGTCTGCTTCATGTCCTCTGCTTTTCCGAAGAGGCAAGTGTCACTATCTGCTTTACTTTAGGAGATACGCTTCTGCGTAGGCTTGTGTGATTCCACGTGGATTAGCATGTCGCCGCTGTCTGTCTCACTGTGGTTAGATGCCACATCTTCATCATCTTCTAATTTTGCCAAAGCTTTTAGGAGATTCCTTCTGGTTTTTGCTTTTGAATTGGAGGTTTCTTCTGAGGAAGATGACCCCTTTTTCTTCAGTTTTTCTTCTTTCACTTTAGGACTCCATCCTTTGATTTTGATGGTCTTACTTAAATATTTAATCATGTTCGTTTCTTGGATATCGAACGTCCAATTTATGATATATGAAATCCGTTTATTAATAAAGAATTTACACAATTTAATGTGCTCTGGTAGAATAGAGGTATGGTAGATTGCCCCTTGCTCTAGAATTATAGTAAAGGCATTGTTGCATTTCGGATGGTCCATGTATGTTTATGGTTTTCATCCAGTCTTTAAATTCTTCAAGGAAATCGAACTGTTGAAGTGTGTCGGAATTGGAATCTAATAATTGATTAAACATATCAAAGAACAAACTAACTTTAGTTTTGTTCCAAAAAGCACTAGCACGGTAGATCTACATAGACTCGTCTTCAACAAATTTTCTGGAAACAATCAAATATAAGCAATTATGTTCGTAACTTACAGAAAAATGCACTCCACCATTGAGGTGAGATGCAAGCACATGTGGATGTAACGGAGAAGCAAGTAAAATACCCTAGTCCAGTCACTACTTTTAGCTATTTTTCTATGATATGATTAGAATGTTAGTTAGCTTTTTTTTTACTAGGATATGATTAGAATGTTAAATGTTTACCGCTGCTGAGATTAAGGACGCTCTATTTGAAAGAGATGATAATAAGGCACTTGGAATAAATGGTTTCAATGCTTGTTTTTTTTCAAAACAGAAGACCTATCGTAGGGGAGGGCATATGTTAAGCTATATAGGGGTTTCTAGGGAGCAGAATGTTGGGGGCATACACATAGCAGTGACACTGGTAGGATGTTTTTTTGTTCTTACTAGAGGAGCAGATTTGGGTATGTCTCCCCTAGGTTTGTAATTCTTCACTGGTTATATTTAATCGCCAAAACAAAAATATTTGTTACAAATAACTAATGGAAAAAAAACAAATATTTGAATACCTTGGTTTAACATGTCTATTTTCGTTCACTTTGAACAAGTCAAAAAATAATTTATATTCATTCATTGAGTCTCCCGCTAAAGGAAGACGGGGTGGATGCTTCCTACGGGCTAAAATAATCAAGCTTCCAAAATCATCCAAATCCTTTTGGAGACAACGTATCATTTCTGCATAATCAATTCAAATTAGAAAGTCAAAAATAATATAGTATACACAACGAGACATACTAAAATCACTAAAGTTTCGCACCAGGGCGTTCATATGGTTCGTCGTACAGAAAGTTGCACTCTAGGATTACCATCACTACCAAACATGACTCCCTCTGTACCTATGACGTCTTTTTTGTTATACTTAACCAGATTTCCGTGAACGACGCCAACGAGATTAATTGCTTCCATCCCCAATCCTGTTTGACTGAATACACGTAAAAGAATAAAAAGATATACGCTAAAAACAAAAATACACTTGCTACAAAGAAAACATCATACATAGTGTAATCTTAGAACGTAGGTAAAATAATACAATATAACTTACTATAAGAAGTCTTGTGCTTCTTGTCCAAATCTGAGGATTTTATCTCCTTGATGATTACTCCTCCACATGTTTTTCCCATTATCGTCCAGCCAACCGTCTATTTTCTTAAGAGGCTCCGTAAAAGTAAGCCCCTTACCATCTTCGGTCTCTCTAAACGAGTAAGTCGTTGCCACGTTTGATGATCCATTAAACTTTTGTAGATCACTGAAGTATCTATACGCAGTCTGCACACTTGAGCATACACGAATAGATACTTCTATAAACCTATTGTGACACTTCAATTTTCCTTCATAAATGTCGCCCATTATCTTTTTTCCTTTCGAATAGTTCTCAGTAACTACTTTCATCTCTATATCTTCCTTGAAAAATCTGCATAATGATAACATTTATCCATAAAATAATCCGACCTGATAATTTGTAATGACTTTCTTTCCAAATACAGTTTAATGTCTGTACCCTTAAGTTCTTATATCATGCAAAAATTATTAGCAACAAATTGTAGAAAGAGCCACATACAAACATTAGTACATAGTTTATGTCTATTATTAGTTAGTAATATTAGATGCACTGTTTTCCCAATTCTATCTCACAATACTTAGATAAGTTGATCATCAATTACCCTTTCTGTGAACTAACATGTAGCTCTCTTTAGATCTTTCCAGATCAATTAATCTCCTTGTCTGTTAATGCAACTGAATTTGCAAATAAATCTTCAGTAAATATGTATTTTTCAATGGCATACCTATAATTGCCAAAACATCTCTCATATGTACACTATCTGTAATATCAAAGGTTTTAGTTGCAGAACTATATCAGGTGCCTTGTACTTGTCTGAAAGCTGCTCATTCGACGGTTGTATACCATGCTAGACTTAGTAGTCAATGATTACTGATCTGAGCATTGGGTGCTTGGCGGCCCAACTTCCGCACCTCCTTGACCTCGCACATCCATCTGGTCATGGTAATTACCTAGGTTGTTACGGAGTTGTACACTCACCAAACAAATTGCCGCTACTAGTTCACAATCACAAGTTTTACTATGCAGTTTACTCCATTCTGGTAGATGCCTACAGATTGTATCTTGATTGGTTTTGAGACGCAGGTTTGGATTTTGGGCATGAAAGGTGGGTAAAATCCTTTTGCCTCTGCTTTGTGCTTGTTTAAAATCTTAGATTTTTAGGTTTGATGATAACTTGTCTCGACCCCAATCCATGATTGAGTTCATTTGCACATTACAATATGTAATGATTTCCTTTGTTGTAACTCTCAATTTTCATCTTTTTGGTTTTATTATTACTAATACAAACTCACCTTTACCAAGAAAAGATGGTTCCACTGGTAACTTGCTAGAGATTATTCCAAGTGCTTCTACTTAGAGTTGCGTATTACGAGTCGTGAAGTCTTGCTTTACAAACCGCAATAGGGACTCTCTTTTCTTTTCTTCAACTTGAAGTCTAATCAGAAGCATTATTTTTTTAATTTGTATTTTATTGCTTATAGGGAAACTTATTAGCTAAAATAAGCTAGTCATGGATTGCAAAAAAGGTTCTCAATGATTATTGCAGTTTGTAGCTAAAATGTCTTCTATCTACTAAAACTTCTTATAGTGTTGCAGCGAAAGAATATCAAAGACTTCCTGAATGGATTACGGTAATACGATCATTAAGATCCATAATCTGTGAGCAATAAGGGAATTGATCATTATTGTCTATGCTTGGTGTCTGGTTCTATTCTTCAGGAAGAGTGCAAGGCCCCACACATATTCGGTATTTGATGTTTTGTGCTGTTGCAAAAATGAAATGACTAATAGATTGAAGAAAGGAATGTGAGAAAAAGTGGTGTGAGCTAAAGAGAGTAGAAGACAAGGCTACAATTTAAATTATGGACCCAAAAATGAAGTGACTTTTACCATTCTTTTTTTCCCTTATAAATAAAAAAGAATGGTTCTGTTTAATTGCGTGGTCAAACACTGATTATGATCTCTCCGGTGCACTTCATTCAATCTGTGGTAGTCAAAGGGAAAAAAACTAAAATCAGGGGCAATCATCTTGCTTTAGAATGGCATTTAGATGCTAATCTGACTCTTGTTTAGTCATGCAAGTGAGATGCTGAATTACCATTTTTAAAGGGGAATTGGGGGAGAGATTTTTTTCATAAGGACCATTCTTCAAAGACCTTTGTTTGGTGCGGATCATGTATACA
This sequence comes from Przewalskia tangutica, assembly GCA_029844215.1. NCBI lineage: Eukaryota > Viridiplantae > Streptophyta > Magnoliopsida > Solanales > Solanaceae > Przewalskia > Przewalskia tangutica. The sequence goes on from CM056723.1 coordinate 20,838,398, forward strand.
TTAACTTCACTTCAATTTTTCCTTATCAAAAAAAAAAACTTGCTTTTCTTTGTCGGTTTAGTTGGCAAAGAATCACTTTTGCTTTATTGAATTCAGGTCAAACAATAGTGCATGGATGCTTTGTTGTAGCAAGGATCTTTGATGGCCTTAAGCATTCTGAATTTCATTTCTCTTTCAAAAGGAGATTGGGAACAGAAAGTAGATTATGTGTGCTGCTTTAGGTGGATTTCAGTAATTTTGGGCCCGTAGATGTCTAACATTACTTTGTTTTTCCTTGCAAAATTTCCAGTATCCTAGGTTTAAGACGGAAGCAAGTAATCATTCTCTTGCATTTCCTTTGGTGAGAAGGTTTCATTTACTAGCTATTGGTGGTGTCTTTATAATGTCGAAGACTTCATGGGTGAGAAAGTGGTTAGAATGACAATTATGTAGTTTTGTTTTAGTTTGGCTACTGGCTGGTGTCTTAGGTGTGTTTCGTAAAATTACTCCTAAGAAACATCCGTCTTTTTTTAATTAGTGTCTAGCTTATGTGTACAGTTATGGGAAAAGTTGAAGGACAAGGTGAATCTTGGCATGGTCATGTCACTGCAGTAACTACTTTTTTCCTTTCGAATAGTTCTCAGAAACTACTTTCATCTCTATATCTTCCTTGAAAAATCTGCATAATGATAACATTTATCCATAAAATAATCCGACCTGATAATTTGTAATGACTTTCTTTCCAAATACAGTTTAATGTCCGCACCCTTAAGTTCTTATATCATGCAAAAATTATTAGCAACAAATTGTAGAAAGAGCCACATACAAACATTAGTACATAGTTTATGCCTATTATTAGTTAGTAATATTAGATGCACTGTTTTCCCAATTCTATCTCACAATACTTAGATAAGTTGATCATCAATTACCCTTTCTGTGAACTAACATGTAGCTCTCTTTAGATCTTTCCAGATCAATTAATCTCCTTGTCTGTTAATGCAACTGAATTTGCAAATAAATCTTCAGTAAATATGTATTTTTCAATGGCATACCTATAATTGCCAAAACATCTCTCATATGTACACTATCTGTAATATCAAAGGTTTTAGTTGCAGAACTATATCATTTAATCAGATATGCTTAACATTCACCTTAATAAGGTCAAACAGCCATTAACCTAACTAATCATGCTTAAAAATCACATAACAAGTTCCAACAGTGGCCTAAACATGCTAACATCAGTAGTTATGAAATTAATAGTAATCAACTTAGTGAGCACAAATATTGAATCAAATACAGTTTTTTTCTTGAAGGAAAAAATGTTAACTATTGGATCACTACTTACCAGGAGAAACATACTCTCACCTAGTTTAACTTATACAATTTTATACTTGACATACAGCCCTTTAACAACTCACGTAACATATATTTGAGCAGACAAATATAACATACTAGGAGGAAAACATCAAAGCCAGAGAGAGAAGAAGTAAAGACTAACCTGGCATAAATAGATAAGTAAATATTTATTGAGCATAGATAGTATGATGAAAACTTATAAGAGGATAAAATAATCAAAATGATATCTTTATAAATATTTTCTTAATAAGCGTGTAAATAAAAATACGACAAATATTTTAAAATGTAGGGAGTATTATTTGGAAGAACCGTACAAGGAGAAGACAAATCTGAAGTCACCATAACAAAAATTAAATTTGCATTTGTTTTGTGATAAATTTGTACAATTGTTACTTTATTATAAGCTTTGGTGGGTAGAATTTTCCTCATTAGGATTTGAAATTGTGAAAATCAAATATTAGTCAAAGATTTCAAATCAATTGATGTAAAGTGATGTAACACCCCATTTTAACCGAGTCAAAACGGAGTACTACTTATGGTTGATTCTAAATGTATTTAAAGGAGTCGCCACCTAATTATTATAGTGAATTAGGACACTTTAAATGTAGCATAAAATACTACGAATGATCTCCATTTTAAAGGTGCAAAGCTATGTGAGATTCTAGGTAAAGGGTTCTTTATTATCCTAAAGAAGCGGGGTTAGGCACCATAAGATCCGCTAACTTAAGGTTATCCGTTCAAACTTAGGTTGGTATTATTGTGCTAAATGTATTGTGCAATTCTAAGGGTGTTCTAACTAAGAAACTATGCGAACATTTAAAAATATATATATTTACAAGACTGTAATGAAAGCAAATAGTCATATAAAGAGGAGGTGAAGAAACTTAGCGGTATTTCGCTTTATTTTCCTTTTATCACGAATGCTTTAACTTTAAAGGCGCCTCAGAACTGCAAAGACACTTAGTAGAAGAGTTAGTAACTAATAAAATAAATTATCAAATAAACACAACGTAGTGTATATATATATAGATATATGTATGTAAAAGATATATTTTTATATAGTGTGAATAAAAAGACACTTAGTAAAAGAATTAGTAAATAATAAAATAAATGATCAAATAAACACGTGTATATATATATGTATGTAAAAGATATAATTTATATAGTGTGGGCTCAGCTAGTGTTATGCTAAGGATACTAAGACATGAGAAGCCAATATCGCTTCGGCTGCGGTCGACTCGCCTCCCGGTGAACGATACTATGCATTCTCGTATAATCTTTTCACTTTCCTCCTCGCCCACATATTTCGTCTCGCTTACCATGGAGGCTTCCAGATCGACGGATAAATCCTTCGTAGGCCAAAGTGTAGTATCTGTTTTTTAAATCAGTAAATAAACCAAAACCGAAGGGACATGGCCTCAATTTCAATTTCATTGGCCTAAGTGTAGTATCTTGTTCAAATCAGTAGACCTTCGGAAATATTATGGCTATCTGAAACAGCCTCAAAGTAGCGAACCTTTAGCCGAGAAGCCACCAGCGGTGAGGCTTAAAAATACAGTGGTGACGCGTACCACATATGCTCAAAAAGTGCAGCAATAATTCGACCACTACGCAGCAGCAGTCTGGCTAACAAGCAGCAGCAAATGGCCTCAAATTTGCTCAAGAGATGGCACTTTTCAGCCAAGAAATGCAGCAACCAATCTCAAGTACTGTCATGTTCAAAACAGTGGAATTTTCCACCAAGTGTAGCGATCTGTTCATTTCATAATGTATCTGTTTTTCTCAACATATAGCAGCGAACCAGCAGTTGTTTTAAAATGCAGCTGTGGTTTAACTCAAACATGATGGCAGAGATTTGGCCCAGGAAGCACAACAATAGTATGGCCTCAATCCTACTCAGGTGCAACAATAGCTTGGCTGAAACACAGGTAATTTTAATCCAAGATATCACCAAATGCAGTGGAAAAATGGCAGCAAGTATAGCAACAATCGGCCCACAAAAATGCAGCCATTTTTATCCCATAAATACGACAGCAGATGGACGAAACTCAAAGGTCATTTCAGCCTCAAATCTGCTTAAGCATAGCAGATTGTTCCCCGAAACACAGCAGCAGTAGTTCAAATTTGGGTGGGATTTTTACCAAGACCGATCTGTTTTGCCTTAGAAAACAGTAGCAGTGGCGGCTTCCGAAATCCAGCAGTACACTGGTTTAATGCAGCCAGAAAACAGCAGCTATTTGGCTTCAAATGCAGCTGCAAAAGAAGGCCAAAATATGGCTGCAAAATCGTCAATAATGCAGCGGCAAACAGTAGCAGAATCGACACTTTTAAGTGTAACATGTGTCCATTTTCAGAGACAGTAGCAACGATAAACAGCAGTAGAATCGACACCCCAAGAGTAATATTTGTTCGAACCAGTAGGATTTTCAGAAGTCTGGCAATTCTGTTTTTCAAAGCATAAGGATATCATAGTTATAGCAGCTTTTAAAGGATAAGGAAGCAAAGAGGGCTACCACCATCCATATTCCGAATGCCGCAACAAGATCAAAGGTTTCTAGAACCTTAAGCATGGCAGGCTATCGGAGGCTAAACCCATCCAAAGTTCGCTTTCGCTTTCAATCGATAAAATCATATAATAGGAAAAGTTCAGTTACTCGAAAATATAACCGAAACAGGATTGTGGGTCTTCGCTTGATGAAGTCATAACGAGCCTCCTATGAGACTCTTCGTGGCTTCCGATGCGTTTCATGTAAAAGAAAAGAAAGGAGTTAGTAAAACAACAATATATTAGACATCTAATAGGTCAGTGCCTGATCATATTACAGCTCCCCTAAAATAGGTTGAAACTCAAGTGTCTCTGTATCCTGATTTTATCAACAAGTACTGAATCATGTTCATATTCTAATAATACCATTTGATACACAAGTAACAGACTACAACAGTTATAATTCATCCAATAGGTTTACTACTAGTTTGTACCTGGGGCAATTATTCAGAATAGCACACACGAGACAAAATGTACATGAACACGACTTTATATATCACATAGCTGATTATATTGACTTAACTCTTAAATTAGGGGGTCATGAAAGCAGATTCAGCATATAGCCTTTTCATGACTCAAGGTGAACACGAGATTCCAAAACTTGACATAAATAAACAAAAGCAAACACGTAGACCACATGATTCGTGTAATCCATTTGGACTAACCTTAAAGGGTCCTGTTCTGCCTACAATAAATCACAAAATGGTAAGTAATCAACACAAAAGCATAGACTCCATGGTTCTCACATAATCACCAACTTTTAACCAACCAGATTGGGTATTAAGTCAAACGACACAGTACGTCTGATTAACATGTTCGACTAAACATGAAAGCGTTTTATTAGTTTAATCACACAACGACCTATAAACAGTGAATCAATCTCATCTGGACAACATGAAACCAGACTATAAGCAGTGAACACAAATAGCAATCTTTAAGGAGCTTCCTATGTTTAAACTAACTTAGGCTAGCCTAAGGAATGCTTAATTTAACAGAACAGGTTAATGGACCAGGATAGCAAACAGTAGCCAAAACTCATCTTAAACATGTCGAAAATATTAGCGTCGACTAGACATGATTAACCATTCCTCCAATAAGCTTCGACAAACATTGTTAACAACATACAATACAACTATGTACTGGATATATATCAACCAAATACCCAACGGTAGCTTGACATGTTCAAAACTGATCTAACAGATTCAAATAACCAAACAACCTGTCTGAATAAGCACCTAAACACACAACACAAATTATGATAGGCTAGTTAAATGGAAAAATTAAAAGGGGAAGAGGTTATGGATTGTGTCAGGGAAGCGTGGGTGAAGTGAAATGGGTAGTTGGGAAGAGATATGGGCATGAGAGATGTGCTGCTGCTGATGGGAAAGGGGAGGTTGAGGTGAACGTTGGTGAGGTTCGCCGGAGTGGGATGGCTGCTGGTATGGTGTGGCATAACTGCTCCAGCGTCGTGAGTTCGCCGGAGCAGTGATGGTGAAGAGGGAGACGGTTCGATGGGCAGCGGGTGGAGAGTATTGAGAGTTGAGTTCAACGACGAACAGGTTCGACGGAACTAGTGGTGGTAAAAGGGGTGTTCGCGTACAAGCCCGCCGGTCATCACCTCCGGCGGCACAGTGGTGAGGAGCAGTGGGTTCTCGAAAGAGACAGAGGGGAGTCCCTCTTGCGCGACCGCTGATGTTGTTGTCAAGAGGGAAAAATATAGGCCCCCTCTCTTGTGCGGCTGCTGGGTGTTTAAAGGGGGTTCGCCGGAGCTTAGAGCTCCGGCGAAGGGCGGCGGCGACGGGAAGGTGAGAGGGTGAGACCTAAAAAATGAAAATGGGGGTCTATCCAAAGGGCCTGCCGCTGCTATCCTGTCCCTTTCTCTTTTTGGGCGATCTTGCTTTTCTTTTATTTTAGGGATTTAGGTTTTAGGGAGATGGGAGGCGGAATGGGCTTTGGGGAAATTAATTGGGCCAATCTGAAAAATAAAAGGGTGTTGGGCTTGTGGGAATTATTTTGGGTAGAGTTTAAGAAGTTAGTTTTAATTAATTGAAAGTAAATGGGGTTTAAATTATTTATAAAGTTATTTTGAGTATTATTAAATTAACAAATGTTGATACGATATTTAAGGACTGCTTAATGTTTTTATACATGCGACACTATTATTTAAAATTCTTATTTATTATGTGTTATTATTGTTACAATTATCTTGCGGTATTATAAAAAAAAAATTAATTTTATGGTAAATAATTGAAAGGGAGGGACAAAATTGGGTGTCAACAAGTGTCATAATACGTATGTGGTTAATAATGAATATGAACTTGGTATATACGATATACACTGTTTTGTACACACACATATGTATGTATAAGTAGAGTTTGAATAGAGTACTCTGCATATACAACAACAACAAATTTATTGTGGTCCCACAAGATGGGATTTAGGAAGGATGATGTACGAAGACCTTACCTCTACCTTTGTGAGATAGAGAAGTTGTTTCCGGTAGACATTCGGCTCAGAAGAAAATTATCTATAGCAGAAATATATGAAGGGACACCAAATTGCAAGATATAAAATAAATGCGGAAATATATAGTAATACTCATCGAGGAAATAAAAACAATGTGATATCTGCTACTAAAAGGAAAGAGGAAAGGAGGAAAACTCTCCCCACACTTAGCTATTTATTAATAGTCTTGTACCCTAATTCTAGACCTACATAGTTTCCTATCTAAAGTCATATCCTCAGTTAAATGAAATTTGTGTCATATTTTGTCTAATCACCTCCCCAAATTTTTTTTCCGGCCTACCTCTACATATCCTAGCTCTAGCCAACCTCTCGCACCTCCTTACACCAACATGTTCGGACCAATTCGGTCTTGCTTCTCTCATCTTATCCACCATCAATGCCACTTCCACCTTATCCCATATAACTTCGTTCCTAATCATATATCCCCTAATATGCCCACATCCATAACAAACAAATTTGCATTTTAAAAGTTTGTTCTAGCTAGGATGGCCAAATTTAGTAAGATTCATAGCATTTGGGTGAAGTTTGTTCGATGCTCCGCTTTATGCAAGCTAATTTATGTATAACATGATCTGGTTGGTGTCCATTTTCTAGTACTCAAAGGGCAATAGAAACTATATCACGGTTAAATGCAGCAACTCACCCAAACCATCTTCCTCCCCTGAGTAATAGCGTAAAACTCGCGATATATTATGTAATCAAGCTAGGGAAAAAACAGTTTAAAGGATTAGTTATAAGAATAAATATTCATCCCGATACAATTCCGACAAGGTTACTGTTAGAAAAGGCTACTACCTTCTCGTACATCTTTATGGCTGGTGTATTTGATGCTCTCACAAACAGGTCCACAAAGTAAGCCTTATCACTACAACAACAAAGTTCACCTCAGTGCAAAGTTTAAACAGCAAATCACACAATTAAAAAGCTGAATTCAACTGGTAGCCACAAAACGTCGGCAAAGGTTACAGAAACTTTATTGTTCTCGCCTGACACTAACCTTATACCATCATACAAAGTGAGTGATGAATCAAATAAGGCCGATATGGTTTAAGTAGAACAAAGATCAAAATTAAACACTACTAGGAGGTCCAAGAAATGAGAGCAGCTTAAAATCTCACTCGTCACATTATGCTTCATGTCATCACACAAAGACTGGTGACTAAGTAGCTAGTATATATTACAAAAGAAAAACAAAGCTGAGCTCCACAAGGTCAAAAGCTCTGATAAGATAAAATTGATCTAATCGTATCACTTCACACTCAACTTTTATGTCATCACACAAACTGACTGCAAAACATAACTATGCCTGGAATAACAAGACTAAGGGAACTTGGATCCACTTTCAGTATCCACCAAACTGGAAAAGAAAGGAGGTTCCAGTATCCACAGTATCAAGCACAGAATATAAGCACCTGGAAGGCAAAAACTATAATTTTATTCCCCAAACGGGTGAAGGACATGCATATCATTTTTAAGGGATTTATAACCCAAAACTTTGCAGTACTTGTACAAGCTTCTGTTACTATGCATTCATTTAACAGTTAAACATCTATGAGCAGCATTCTCAGTGTAGAACTTTTTCTGAAACTACAGTGGTATATATAAGGAGGTAAATCCATAAAGGTACAAAAGTCTGTAACATGTTTCTAGGACATGTAGTAAGACAAACCACAATCTATATTTAAACAAACAAGAAGAAAAACTGCAAGCAAACTACACATGCCAAGTTAAAATTAAATACAACTCCGTGGTAATCTGGAAGTCCCTACATAAAAGAGAATTGTGAAATGACAAAATGATAAATTTGGAAAGATGAATTCAGATAATGCAACCAGGATTCATAAAATGATGTGAACTGACATTTTCCGATGTATGGACACTCCATATAATCTAAAGCATGAGTGGTATTCTCAATTTGCTTTTGTTCCCAGGATTCTAATTATGCCAGGCATTAATCTCTCAGTAATGGAATTTAGCAAAGAATAGCTTTTCCACAGTATAGTTGCTTACATCTTATCACTGACATCTTCTAACAGGTTCATCAATTTCTTGGCTAATTGCTGCCTCCGATATTCAGGAGCCACAGTTACTGCAGTGACGTGACCATGCCAAGATTCACCTTGTCCTTCAACTTTTCCCATAACTGTACACATAAGCTAGACACTAATTAAAAAAAGACAGATGTTTCTTAGGAGTAATTTTACGAAACACATCTAAGACACCAGCCAGTAGCCAAACTAAAACAAAACTACATAATTGTCATTCTAACCACTTTCTCACCCATGAAGTCTTCGACATTATAAAGACACCACCAATAACTAGTAAATGAAACCTTCTCACCAAAGGAAATGCAAGAGAATGATTACTTGCTTCCGTCTTAAACCTAGGATACTGGAAATTTTGCAAGGAAAAACAAAGTAATGTTAGACATCTAGGGGCCCAAAATTACTGAAATCCACCTAAAGCAGCACACATAATCTACTTTATGTTCCCAATCTCCTTTTGAAGGAGAAATGAAATTCAGAATGCTTAAGGCCAGCAAAGATCCTTGCTACAACAAAGCATCCATGCACTATTGTTTGACCTGAATTCAATAAAGCAAAAGTGATTCTTTGCCAACTAAACCGACAAAGAAAAGCAAGTTTTTTTTTTTGATAAGGAAAAATTGAAGTGAAGTTAATGTATACCGCAAATTCCGCACCAAACAAATCCAAGAATGGTCCTTATGAAAAAAATCTCTCCCCCAATTCCCCTTTAAAAATGGTAATTCAGCATCTCACTTGCATGACTAAACAAGAGTCAGATTAGCATCTAAATGTCATTCTAAAGCAAGATGATTGCCCCTGATTTTAGTTTTTTTTCCTTTGACTACCACAGATTGAATGAAGTGCACCGGAGAGATCATAATCAGTGTTTGACCACGCAATTAAACAGAACCATTCTTTTTTATTTATAAGGGGAAAAAAGAATGGTAAAAGTCACTTCATTTTTGGGTCCATAATTTAAATTGTGGCAGAGTGTCTTCTACTCTCTTTAGCTCACACCACTTTTCTCACATTCCTTTCTTCAATCTATTAGTCATTTCATTTTTGCAACAAAGACAAAACATCAAATACCGAATATGTGTGGGCCTGCACTCTTCTGAAGAATAGAACTGCATACCAAGCATAGACAATAATGATCAATTCCTTATTGCTCATGATTATGGATCTTAATGATCGTATTACCGTAATCCATTCAGGAAGTCTTTGATATTCTTTCGCTGCAACACTATAAGAAGTTTTAGTAGATAGAAGACATTTTAGCTACAAACTGCAATAATCATTGAGAACCTTTTTTGCAATCCATGACTAGCTTATTTTAGCTAATAAGTTTCCTATAAGCAATAAAATACAAATTAAAAAAATAATGCTTCTGATTAGACTTCAAGTTGAAGAAAAGAAAAGAGAGTCCCTATTGCGTTTGTAAGCGAGACTTCTACGACTCATAATATGCAACTCTAAGTAGAAGCACTTAGAATAATCTCTAGCAAGTTACCGGTGGAACCATCTTTTTCTTGGTAAAGGTGAGTTTGTATTAGTAATAATAATAAAACCAAAGAAAGATGAAGTGGAAGTTACAACTAAAAGGAAATCATTACATATTGTAATGTGCAAATGAACTCAATCATGGGATTGGGGTCGAGACAAGTTATCATCGAAACCTAAAAATCTAAGATTTTAAACAAGCACAAAGCGGAGGCAAAAGGATTTTACCCACCTTTCATTCCCAAAATCCAAACCTCTGCCTCAAAACCAATCGAAGATACAATCTAGAGGCATCTACCAGAATGGAGTAAACCGCATAGTAAAACTTGTGATTGTGAACTAGTAGCGCAATTCGTTTGGTGAGTGTACAACTCAGAACAACCTAGGTAATTACCATGACCGGATGGATGTGCGAGGTCGAGGAGGCGCGGAAGTTGGGCGCCAAGCACCCAATGCTCGGTCGTAATCATTGACTACTAAGTCTAGCATGGTATACAACCGTCGAATAGCGACTTTCGGACAAGCACAAGGCACCTGACAACTCGAGGATAAGGGACTATAGCATATACTAGACACCATAATCTCCTCTAATCTAAGCGTTGGCGAGCCAGAGATTTAGTTAAGGGTGATCAAATTTTGTGAAGTAAATAATTGTTTTATCCAATTATCAGTGCACCAAAAGTTTTGAATTAATCGATGTAACATTTATTCACTAAATTGTATAAACACATATAATAGAACTAAGAATTGTATAAATCGTAACTAGCATAAAAAGTAAAAAAAAAATCTACTAGTGAAAATTTAATTCAAATGTATTGTAAGGTACTTTGATTAAATAAGTAAAACACGAGTTAGGGTTTGCACAAAGTCGGTCAGGACGGCATCGGACTCAATGGGCCAGAAATTTCGGTCAGGTCTTGATCCACTGTGATTTGAGATTGATTTCGGTTTCGGTCCGAACGAAAATCATTATCTGAACAATCATTGATTATATAGATTTCTTATTATAAATGGATAGCTAATTCCATTATTTTCTTGGGGAATAGATTCGCCATCATAAACTAACCAAATATTGTAGACGTGTTTTGATAAAAAAATGGCGGAACAATGTTGTAGAGACTGAATCGAACCCATGACTTCAAAGCACTTTTGAACACGAGGGTGTCAATGGTTCGGTTCGGCTATTTTCGGCAAAAAATTATACTATACCAATTTTTCGGTTACTCTACTATATATAACCAAAATTAAACTTTTTAAAACCGTCCCAATGAGATCGGTTTTTCTTATACTTATAACTTATGAGGAACACACTACACTATAAAATAATACTTATATTCGTTACTTCTAAAAGATTATTAAAAATTATTAAAAACTAGAACTATACATTGGATTAACGCATCTAGCAGGTAACAAGGCAACAAGCCAACGATTGTATCAAGATATGATAATTGGTGTTTAAAAAATACGAATGTGTATAAAATACATTTGTCCTAATACAGATTGTTTCTAGGACATACATATATTTTCACTAATACCCTCTCAACACTGTAATAACTGGAATCTGTAATATTATAATTTTAGTTTTGATGGGCTTTGTAATTCCTCATGAATCTTATGATTCCAGAGGGGGAAGCCCTATAGAGGTATGGTAGATTGCCCCTTGCTCTGGAATTATAGTAAAGACATTGTTGCATTTCGGATGGTCCATGTATGTTTATGGTTTTCATCCAGTCTTTAAATTCTTCAAAGGAAATCGAAATGTTGAAGTGTCTTAATTGGAATCTAATAATTGATTAAACATATCAAAAAACAAACTAACTAAAGAAGGTTATCCAAAGTCTCACACCTGAGTTCCCTGAGCAGCCTCTGGAAGTTCAGCCAACTTGCTTTCGGTGACCTTGATAACACATCAATACAGATCATCAATATCAGATCTCTAAAAAGGGGTACAAGGGTAAATTACATTGTTAGGAGTTATTAATAGCATCAGACATTCAAGCAGATCTCGTGCAAAAAAATTGCAACAATATTAGGTCAGAACCAATAACATTGGGGAAAAAATAATGGCCTCAACATGGGAAGGACAACAAAGTTGATATTTCTTCTGACAAACATACACAATTTGAAGCAGAGACAGAACCAAGTGTCCATATCACTGTAGCAAGTGAAATGATCACATTCAATATGAATGAAAGGGAAAAGTTGGACATTCATTGCAGCTCTATCGATGGCCAAACAAGCCCTGCATAAGTGTCCCTTCTCAATGCAAAATAGCGAGATATTAACTATCCCTCTCAATGCAAAATAGCTAGATATCTTAACCACCAAACAGCAAAATTTCATCAGTTACCGTGTTATGTCATATGGACAATCACAGACAGATAAAAATTGGCATAATCAGGCCAGTTTATTTAAGGAGACACCGATATCTATACTCTTCCAACACACACAGGAGGAACAAAGAAAAAGCATATTTGGCTTTAAACAGAGATAGGAAAGAGACCTTTAACTTTTTGAACCTCCCTCCGTTACACAGGAACATGTAAATGTGAAGTTAGACTTAATGTTCATCTATATAGCAATAGTCCCAAAAGTTCAAACACAGAATAACTTAGAAGTAAAACTTCACTAACCAATTGGTCCTTAGGAGCACTGTCATTGATACTATCCACAGTTGGAAGAGTCCCTTCCAACACTGAATTAACAATTTTATTGTACTCATTTAAAGAGATTTGCAATGATTCTAATGCTTGCGGAAAGTAAGGCTTAATCTTCGCTGCACAGTTTGTAAATACTGTCTCTCCCAACCTTTTAGCAATTGATGTGACCTCCTGAAACAAAACAATTAACATTTAGCACTATCACAAGACTAGGGAGACCTAAGAGGTATAAAATATAAAAAGAATAAACGCATCTCTTCAACCACAACATACCTCATTGTCCTTTTTAACACTAGCCAATAGAGCGGTGAGCAATTCCAAGGATACTTCTTCACTTTCTTCCAGCACAAGAGTCATGATTGTTGCCATGGATGAGAAAATATTCTTAGGGGGATCCTCTCTGAAAGTGAGTCAATGAATGAACTGTCTATTTAGTTAACTTCATTACTACAAGCTTAACATATTCAATAGGAATTAGCATACAAAAAGATGAGAAGAATCAACTTCTTCATTTGTGGGAGAGAGCAGAGGCCACTGTATTGCATAATCAACATTATCCATCTATTTTATACGTTTACTCAACATCATCCAGTTAAACCAGTGCAGCAAGTAATTTGTTACTAAGTTTAGTATCATTCGAAAAGCAATACTCTCTCTGAGCTGTAACATGCAGCACTAAGCCAAACATGGTTATGAAAGTATTGGCAGAGGGTAATTTTTCAAGGGTTTATGTAAACTGTTGAAAGAAAACGTACACCGTCCATTCGGGTTTTAAGTATCTTTTAGATGCAAAACCTACCAACTTGCCACCTTTCTATACATAGCTACCAAGAGCATGTTCGACAAAAGCTTTTAAATATTCTCTGGAGGAAAAGAAAAATGTGTTCAACTGATTGTTGTTTCCAGAAATTCATTCTATTTCAATAAGAAAACTAGAGAAGTACCCACAGAGACCACTTCTAACCAAAACTTTTTGCAAAGTTTCTGATTTTTGCTGGCGAATCACCAGTTAAATATCTTCACAACTCTGATTCTGACATGTCACTTACCTATAAAATATCTTTAGACAACTAGGGGTAAATCATTTCAATGCACTCCTAAAAGTTGATCAAATTGGATACAGATAATCAAAACAAGTAACCAACAGATTTCCTTATTTCTGCTTCACTAACAATCACACTAATCCAACTGAAACCCCAGTACAGGCACCCCAAGTGATGAATCGTATTAACACTGCAAGAAATCCAAAAGGGTAAAAATAGAAAAAATACACTACATGAGGGGTAAAATTTCAGTACCTAAGGTACCTAGGAAGGTGTGTTTCTTCTCGTAAGAATCTTAGGAAACGTAAGGTTCTTTGCATAAGCTGGTGTTTTCTTTGTAAGGAGAAGTGAGGACGTAGATCATATTTTGCTACATTGTAAGGTGGCCACGAGGTTATGGTGGGATATCTTTATTTGGTGTTTCTTGTGCTGTGCCAAGATCCGTGAGGGAGTTGATGTTCAGCTGGAAGAGTGGAGCTAGGAGAAGAAGGCACAAGGCTTGGAATGTTACTCCTCTTGCTTTAATGTGGGTCATTTGGAAAGAGAGAAATAAGAGAGATTTTGAAGGGGTGGAGATGAGCTTAACTCAATTAAGGAATAGTCTCTGATCCCTAATTTTCTTTTGGTGCACCCATGCAGTTCCTGTTTGTTTAAAGGATTGGGCGTCTTTCGGAGAGAACCATATTTTGTAGGTCCTCCTTTTCTTAGTATATACTTCTTGTGTATGGCCAAGTTGGCCTGTTATTATCAATGAAACCCTTTACTTGATCAAAAAAATGAAGGGTAAAACTTTCATATATTTGTTTAGATAAATGGCATCAGTATAATCATCCATATGTACAGTTTAAAAAATTTGCAAAACCCTGCTCATCTTGCAAGGATTCTAGAAAGTCTAGCAAAGCCTCAGCTCATAATTTCAGATATAATCTCAAATCCATGCAAATCCAAGAACTTGTAAGTACAGTGTCTATCTTGTAAATTATGCTTGGCGTGCTTGGAAAGAAGACTTCTTACTACAAGCTCCACTTAAACATATAAACAAACATGAGAAGCTCACACTCCCATAAATCTAAATCACATGTTTCAATGGAATGTGAGGTATTATAACTTCAGATTTATTCTCTAAAACCATGTCTAGTCCAAGAACATTCAATGTTGGGCTTTATCAAATAAAAACATTCAAGGTTGGGATTAAAGGCGTCTGTTAAATAAGAAGAGACACACCACACCAGAAATCTACAAACAAACATCATAGAAACAAAATTACTGTTAAACAATTAAAATATATTGGTGATACCTTATTACACGCGCACAACCCCTCTCCCCCTTAATAATTAGTCAATCCCACAATTAATCAATTACACACAATTAATTTTAGATCTCACTTCATTTAAATCCTATTAACTTATAAAACCTACATATACTAAATATCATAATTTGTAATATTACATTAGTCCATCACCTCTTTTGGGGATATACAACTATTATTATTAATCCTTATCGGCACACTTGTTACATCCAAAATTATTTCGGAATTGCGTTCCTTGTATACTAATCCCTTTATTATGAGTCTATTTACACACACCTAGCAATTCAAACCGTGACCAAAATACGGATGTTACAATTTCTAATTCAAAACCCAAAAATTGATTCATTTTTCACTCAATCACCATAAAAATTCAAAAATAAATCCACTTTGTATTCATAGCCAAACAAAGTCACAGAGTTCAAAATAATACTAATATTTTGTGCACCGGACTAACCCTTTGCCCTTCTTGAATCAACACTTAATTCCTAAACATATGTTAATTTAAATTAATTGTCTTAATAGGTAAAATTATCTTAAAGTCGGTTCGCAGTGAGAATGATTTAAAACATCATGCAACTAACGAATTGATAGGTGGGATGCTGAATCTATTTATCATGTATATTGTAATTTGAATACAAAGATTTGAATGCGTTCCACTATTTCCTCACGACCATAAAAATATAGCCGTTGGAGTAGTTTGAATAATAAGTTATTGGGATGTGCTCATAAGTAATATCAACCTGCAATTAGTAACTCATGGACATCAATAGGTGAAACAATTGATTGTTAGTAGTCATTACCATAAAACATAATCTCTTCAGTTTTAGATCACTTTTACTATTTTCTTTTAGTAGATTCATTAGTTATTATAACCTCCACAATTGTTGAATTTCTTGAATAGTTACTATTGAACTCAAATTAGACTGTCAATCATATAGAGACCTCTATGGGAATGTTATCTGGACTTAATTCTGTATTATTTGTCGACCATGTATACTTCTGTTTGCATTTAGTAGCAACACATATTACAAAACACGTATGATGTATTCTCCACTTAGTCATTTCTGGCCATTTAAAGAACGGGAACTGCACTAAACAATAAGAACTGCAACTAAAGCTAATAGTATCACGATTCTTACAAAAGCAGCCAAACACCCACTTCAACTCTAGACATGCCATCCCCCAAGAAAGCACATGCATTCCTGATACGGGCAATATAGTGAGAGTGAATTCTTATAAGAACCATAAGAGCTTAATGAAAACAGTACAAGTGATCACGGGATAAAAGCTCTGTGAATCTCATGATAAGCCAAAAAGTTGTTTTCAATTAGCAAAAACTATACATTATTACAAAAAGATATTTGTTTCCAACAACCGAAATAACGAAATGCATTAAGTAGTAATGTACCTCTCTAATAGAAAAAGATCATGTCATCCATGTCTATGAATAAACAAAAAATGTGATTTAATTGGAGCAGCCCACTTAAACCATTGTCAAGGTTTATCCTGCAAAATCACATAGAGGTATATTAGGATTTAGATTAGTGAAAAAACAAAAAATAACATTACGGAGAAAACTTACGAGCTCAAAAATCGAGGGATGCTTACAAAAATATTCATCATAACTGAAATGGAAAAAAACATCACACATTAGAAAAAGGTCCATATAAGTCCAAAACATTAAAAATAGTAATTGCAATATCTTACCGCATCCCTCGATACTCCACGGGTCCATTACGCTAAGAAATATGCGTGTTCTTAAGGATTGAGAAAAGCTCGTTATAAGTACAGCCAAGCAAACCAGGAAATAACTCCAACACTTCCTCTAATTGTAGGCTTTCGTTGTCGGGTTCGTACACGCAGCGGAATTTGAAAATTTATGGTTTCAAACCCAACAACGGTCAAACTGAAGTATGATAATGTAATGTAAATCAAAACACAAAGCAATAATGTAATACTTCGATAGAAGACTTACATTTTTTAGATTTCAATCCAAGCAGTTGAATCTTGAAGCTTTGTGTAGTATCGGGGTGCACACGCAACTATCCCTTGATTTGCAAGTTCTAAGTTCTCAGAACTTTGATGTAATTGCTAAGTCTAAGAATGCTAAGAATTTTAGCAGAGCTTTAGAAGAGATTACCCCTCTTAGGTTTTGTGTGTTCCTGAAATGAGAAGGGGACCCCTTTATTTATAGTTGAAAGGGGAATCAGCCAGGGGTATAAAAGTCAATTCGGACCGACGCCGCTTCTAAGCGCGACCCTGGTAGTGGCACTGCGGCTCCTCCACGCCTTGCACGCGCCGCGCTTAATCACCCGAGCCGCGCTTACCGCCGCTTTCTTCCATTTATAATGTTCCGGTCATCAACCGAACATATATATAATCTCTTTCTAATTACATCCCTCAATCAACAGAATATTTGACTTGTGTTTACCCTTCAGGCCTCTACATATTGACACTAATACCATTAGGATCTTCACGGAACTCCTAGACTGCGCCGGAAGACGAACCTCAATATGTAAAGTTTAGCTATAGAAAATATGTGAACTGAACCTCTATGTGGGAAGATAAAATCCTTTCATTCACGACACACTCAATCAAGCTTAGGATTTGTCAAGTGTTTATCCAAATGGCTTGATCACAATAACTCATCTATATTAGTCCACAACAGGACCATATCAAAGACATGTCCACTGCGTTGGCCAACGACTTAGTCAACCTAATATCTTATGAGAATCTGAGTGCTCTCTCGAACAATAATATTCGAGGAATGAATCCTAATCTTGGTCCAAACACCACCTTCAGTCTACTTCGCAATATACCCAAAACAAGTCGCGTCTCAACCTATAAGGCATTTGAGCTCAGGATCAAAGTACATTGCTCAGTAAACAAGGTGATATTGACCTCAAGTCTAAGGACTACTATCTCCCATACACTGATGATACTCTAAACATATATATATAACAAATAGCATATTAGCAACGAGTATCCATGTGTTCATCACGAGTTGCCATAACTCGTAGCAAGTGAGACATACTACATCCCTCAAAGGATATGATGCATACCACATGTCGACGTATCACATATCATCGATATCCCAATCTCGATGATCATTAGTCGAGGTAATTTAAGAGTTACATTATAATATCAATTCTCACTCCATTAATAAACGCGTACACTCTAGGGATGTATTTGTAGAATATTATAGACAATCAATTAATATTCAGCAAATGCAAAAGGCCATAATATTAATCAACATTAATATATAAATACGAATGTGTATAAATTACATTTGTCCTAATACAAATTGTCTCTAGGACATACATATACTTTCAATCTCCCACTTGGCCTAGAGCCAATCACCAACATATCTAATACCCATGTTTTCAAAATGACCATTATGCTTCACCAAGCTTAATGGTTTAGTAAACGGGTCTGCTTATATTATTGTCTGTAGGAATATAGTCTATCTTGATATCTTCAGCTTCCACCATCTCGTGGTACTTCCTCGGTACATGCTTGTTCCTGTTCGTTGATCTTGGTTCTTTTGCTTGTGCAATCGCACCAATGTTGTCACAATAAATCGTTATTGGACAACTAGCACTCGGAACTACCTCTAACTCCTTCAGAAACTCAGAAACCGCGACACTTTCTTTACCGACTCCGCCCAAAGAATGTACTCCGCCTGCCGAGTCCGCAGTGAGTAACGCTTGGAACTCTTCCAGCTCATCGCTCCTCCGGTGAAAATAAAAGTGTAACCAGACTGGGATTTGAAATCATCAACATCCGTCTGGAAACTAGCATCGGTATACCCAGTGGCAACCAGCTCATTACTCCCATCATAGACTAAGAAGTAATCTTTAGTACGCCTAAGGTACTTCAGAATACTTTGATCGCTTCGGTGTTCCTCACCAGATTCTCACGAACTTGCAAGTCATACTAAGCAAAGGCCACATCCGACCTAGTGCAGTCATGACATACACGATAGATCCTATAGCCAAGATACGGATCCTCTTCACGCGCTCAAGTTCTACAAAGACTAGATGGCGCCTTCTTAGATAACTTGATTCCTTGACCATTGGAAAACCGCCTTTCTTGGAATTCTCCATTGAAAAACGTCTAAGCACTTTGTCTATGTAGATTGACTGTGACAGCCCCAACAATCTATTAGGTCTATCTCTATAGATCCTAATTCCCAGAATGTAGCAGGCTTCACCTAAATCCTTCATCATGAAGGTCTTGGACAACCAATCTTTAACTGACTGCATAAGGGCCATATTGTCTCCCATTATCAATATGTCATCAACATATATAATAATGAAGACAATGCCCTCATCCTTGCGTTTGAAATAAACACAAGGATCCTCTTTGCTTCTGACGAAATCAAATGACTTGATAGCCTTGTCAAAGCAAATGTTCCAACTCCTAGAGGCTTGCTTAAGTCCATAAATGGACTTCTGTAGCCTGCACACAACATTTGGTCTGGACTCACATGAAAAACCCTCGGGTTGTTTCATATACACTTCCTCAACTAGATCACCATTGAGGAATGCAATCTTGACGTCCATCTGCCAAATATCATAGTCATAATGTGCAGCTATTGCAAGCAAAATCCGAATAGACTTTATCTTAGCCACCGGTGAAAAAGTCTCATCATAATCCACACCGGGACGCTGAGTAAAACCTTTTGCCACTAGTCTAGCTTTATAAGTAGATGCATCAATCTTCTTCATGAAGACCCATTTGCATCCTATGGGTTTGACCTCATTCGGCAAATCAACCAAGTTCCACACTTGATTGATATACATAGATTCCATTTCGGATTTCATGGCTTCTTGTCATCTCTTCGAATCAATGTCTAGCATTGCTTCGTTATAGTCAGAAGCTCATCATTGTCATCCGAAATATCTAACTCATTTTGTGTTTCCACAAGTAGATTTAGTCTTTCCGGAGCACGATGAGTCCTAGTAGACCTACGGAGTTGTGTATCTTGCAGTCCAGTTTCAGGTATGTTCTGGTTGTGAGAAGGTTCTTGTGCGCTGGTGGATCCACCAGCATTAGAGCTTTCAGGAATATCATTTTCATGTCTTTCCTGAATGGGAAGAGGTGCAGTCCCTGCACTTGCTCCCAAGGTCTGTGCCGGAGGATCTTGCATTTCTGCATCATTCCTCGTAGCACTCCCACTGATCGAATGGGGTATCCGAAATACCCAATCCTCGCCAAAAGCTCCCACTGAATCTTTGCCTTTATCATCCGGCAAGGATTCAACCTCTATATTACTTTGTTCTTGAACTTCTTCAAGTTCTACCTCTGTCTTCCTTGTAGACATATTCATCTTCAAGGAAAGTTGCGTTCCTGGAAACAATTATCTTATGTTCTCCAGGAAGATAGAAATAGTATCCCTTAGTTTTCTTCGGGTACCCAACAAAGTAACATTTCTCACTCTTAGACTCCAACTTATCAGTGATCAACTTCTTGACATATGCAGGACACCCCCAGGGCCTCATGTGTCTAAGTGATGACATTTTGCCACACCATAACTCATATGACGTCTTTTCTACTGATTTAGATGGAACTCTGTTCAGAACATATATCGAGGTTAAGATAGCGTATCCCCAAAGGTATGTCGGAAGAGTAGAAAAGCTTATCATGGACCGAACCATGTCAAGTAAGGTTCGGTTTCTCCTCTCGGCAACACCATTCATCTGTGGCGTTCCAGGAGGAGTCCATTCAGAATGAACTCCATGTAGCTTTAAGTATTCAAGAAATTCTTTTTTCCGGTAAGAGATTTAATAGTCATCTTACCCTTCAAACAGGATTCACGGTTACCATAAGATTGTAAGTCAAATGGTTCAAGGTAGTTTAATTTCCTCAACCGTTCTATCCTCGTTTGATTGATATGACCAAGTCTACAATGCCACAAGTAGGTAGAATTTCTTTCATTTAACTTTGCTCTTTTATTTTGTACATTGAAAACTTCTATGCGGCAGTTTAATGTAAACTGTCTAGCTAACGGTTGACCCGCCGAATCGTCCTGGTCCGACCGTTAAACTTCACGGGTTGGGGTTGGCCCAAACCCCAACCCGCACGTTATATTAAACCCTAAGGTCCGGACCTGTTAGACCCGATAACTTAAACCGGTTACATTAACCTGGCCTAATTTGCCGTGAACACAAAAATTTAAAAAAAAATTGCACATTAATGTTACCGTTGGGAGGGGGTGGGGGTGGGGGGGTGCCAACGATCATTTCGATCGTTTGTTTTTTTTTGTTTTGTTTATTATTTTTTTAATTACATTTTTACCCTTTAAAAATCTATAAATTCTCTACATTTTTTTCATTTTTATCACACAACAATTCTCTCAATTCTCTTATTCTCAACTTCTCATACTCTCTTAATTATCTTTATTATCAATTTTCAAGTTATTATTATTATTAGTTTTCAAATTCAAAGTAGCAAGACGCAAGACTTCGAGCTTCGAGTTTCAATTGAATTCTGAATCCCGAAGTTTGGTACACTCATTTCATTCTCTAATTATTTTATTAAATTGTCATATTTATTTGTTGATTATTTAAATATTTTATAATTTTTTCGCTAAGGGCAAATTTGTCGGGACTACGCCGTAAATCTAGTTCAAGGGGTAAAAAATCTATAGGTTCTTCATCATCTAATCAAAATATATATTATGATCAAATGCAAGAAAATTTTGGAATAGAAGATAATGAATATGATAACGTTCAATTAGATAATATTGTTGAACTTGAAGAAAATGAACCTCCTACACCTACTAGTGTTCCTTCACAATGTTGGTATCGCTAGTGGTAGTCGTAATGACCTCCTTTACCGTAATCGAAGTAAGAAAAAAGGAGTAAAGTGTGGCTCTTTTATGATAAAGTTGTGGGCACTATAGAGTTAGATGTAATATTTGTGGGAGAACTTATAAACACAAGACAGGGGGTGGTGACGGGGGAACGGGAACTATAGGTAGACATATAAAAAACGATCATACGGCACAATGGAATGTTGTCTCTGATTTAGAACCCGGTCAACAACAACTTAATCCATTAACTGTGGGGGGGTGGTGGCTATGTACGATCCAAAAAAGGATCGCATTGAATTAGCAAAAATGATTGTCGGAGGTTGTTTACCTTTTTCTTTTGCTTCTTCTTCATATTTAATTACATATATTCAAAGAGTATATAATCCTTTTTTAAAGGTGTTCCTCGGAGTACTACTAGAGCCGATATTTTTAGACTTCATAATGATTATGTTATTTTTTTTGCAATATTTGTTTTAACCTTCCATGCATAGTTAGTTTTACTTCAGACATTGAACATGCTTTAAACGGTTATGATTATTTAACAATTACTTGTCATTGGATTGATGAAAATTTTAGAATGGAAAAACGTATTATTGCTTTTGCGTATGACGAGGATCAAAGTCATACTGAAAAATATATAAGCGAAACTATTTGTTCTTATGCCCAAAAATATAATCTTTATAATAAAATATTTTGTGTATCATTCGATAATGCATCTAATAATACTGTTGTTGTAGATCTTATAAAAGCGGAAGTACAACTACCACTTCCTCATATATTTCATGTTCGTTGTGCTTGTCATATTTATAATTTAATTGTTAAAAGTGGTCTTGATTTATTTGCACCTGAAATAAAACTTGTCAAAAGAGCTGTTGGAGTTATTCAGGGTAATAATAGGAAAAATAGAATTATAGAATTTAAAGAAAAATGTAAACAATTTAATTTGAGACCTAAATTCATGCCATAGGAGATTATTACACGGTGGAATTATACTTATTTATTGTTAAAAGAATGTTATAAGTATAAAGACCCCATAACACATGTTGCAAATGCGCATTGTAAGAACGTGATGTATATGTTAACTGATGCGCAATTTGATGCACACACTTTAACGCAAGTGCACGTTGTTGACTCAAGTAATATAGTCTTGAAGACCGAGTTATCGTCCTCAGGGATTAGTGCTCAAGTACCAATTATCTATCCTTTGTTATCTATTTGGTGACCGATATTTGAGTTTGTTGATTATAACTAACAATTATAAAGACTAATTAACTATGTGTTTACTTCAGTGATGATGGAAATAAGGCTTCCAAGTCGCCTCAACTATCCGCTTATATTACTTATTAATGCAATAAATTATGGTTCTTCTTCTTTTGGAGATAGCAGGTTTACTAATTCGTTTTATACTCCCGTTAAGGCTATATAAACACTCAACCCCAGTAGCGCTCCTTTCTACCTTTCGGTGATAAGGATGACTCTATAGGAGGATTAAGAACAAAAATTCTGTTAACGTTTACGCAAGTAAGCTAGTTGTTTAAACCCCCGTTAACGCTACACAAGTAATTGAGGTATTTTCATCCCCAATCCGACTTATGATTACCCAACTACAACATAGTCACAACCTCCTCCTTTCGAAGTTTGATTAGAAATCATATAAATAATGATAATTGATGATCAAGTAATTACCAAGCATTCAAAACATTATTGGAATAAATCTCAACAATAAGAAGACCAACCATAAACATGCATTAACTCATAAAATAAGGTTCAGGTGAATTGACATGGAAAACCCTATATTAGAATTAGTTCCTAGCCATTGACATGACAAGAACTAATTCAATATCCAACATAAACTAAAAGTAAAGTAAAGGAAAAAAAAGAAAATTACTATGTAATGGTCTCCAATCTTCAACTCCAAGAAGTCTTGTGTTTGTGCAAGAAAGGGAACCCTTGAAAACTGTCTAGGGTTCTCTTTTTATAGCCTCCAAACCGCCCTTAAGGTTTTCCTTCAGGCCTGGCCCATAAAATCGTCAAAGACCTGATTTTTCCCGCGTCGGCCATGCCTACTCTACTGCGTCGCGACGGAAGTTCTGAGTTTCTAATGATTAGCCGCGCTGCACTTCATCGTCGAGGCGCCGCGACGCTTGAACTTCTGCAAGCCTCTGATCATTGGGCGCCGGGGCGCTGGCCCTGCTGGCTGGAGGCGCCGCGGCGCTGGCCCGTGTCCGTGCCTGGTTCGCCACTTTCTCGTCTTTTAAGCTCTGGAACCTCCACTTTTGCCTTTTTTTCGCTCCTTTTCCGCCAAACAGCCATTTTAACCAATTTGACTCAAAAGAAAGAAAATCTATCCTAAGACGACACGTATTTGTATAAAAGGGGACAAAAGACTCAATAAAAATGACTCAAAAAGTGTATATAAAATACACTGATCAAATACCCCCAAACTTAACCTTTGCTCGTCCTCGAGCAAAGATCAAAAGAAAGAATTAAAGACTCAAGGAAAGAGAAAATAGACAGACTCAATGACATTGATCACTTTGCTGCATTGGTGTTACTTAGAAAAACATGAAGGTTAGCAGAATAATATGCAGGAATATATAGCATAAAATTTTAGCACTCTAAACACATTAAGCTAGATATTTCGCGAACTCATTTTTATCATGCTTAATGGAAGTCAAAATACTGAATCATGCATGTTAATTTCAAAAATTCTATGACATTTTTACTTGCTATTCTCCACTAATCATGGATAT
Source organism: Przewalskia tangutica (assembly GCA_029844215.1). Classification (NCBI taxonomy): domain Eukaryota; kingdom Viridiplantae; phylum Streptophyta; class Magnoliopsida; order Solanales; family Solanaceae; genus Przewalskia; species Przewalskia tangutica. The sequence continues at coordinate 20,862,913 of CM056723.1, forward strand.
GCATCTAAGATATCTTCAGGACTTTTAAGGGTTGTAATGTAGGCTTAGGCACGGGTAGGTAAAAATAGGCATTTAGGCTCATTTTTTGTGTACCATAAGCTCTTTAGCTTTTCAATGTTTCCCTTTTCTTTTGATTCTTTCCTTCACTTCAAATCTATCTTTTCCCTCTTTTGTTTTGAGAGCGTGAAGTGTATCATAATAACAAGCACCCCCAAACTTAGACTTTTACCTAGTTCCTATTACTTTTTTATTGGGGTGCATCAATCTTGTTTGCTCTTTTTGTCTCTTTTTTAACACATTCTATTCCAACTATTTCACATGTCTACTTATGGCACAAGTATGGAAATATAGGGTGTCAAAGAAAAAGTTCAATTTTTAGGCTCAATGGGGCTGACTAGGGATATTTTAAATGTCCGGGATAGAAAAGAGTGGTAAGAATTGGCTAACAAATAAACGCCTGAGTCATCTCCCTAACATGCATATCCTAACTATTTCGCCTCAAATAGCAAGCAATCATAACACATAGGCTTTAATCATTTATCATGCACAATTCAAGTAGAAAACTCCATATAGACAGATTTCATGAGTTTTTGGCATATCTAACCTAAGTGTTTAGATAGTTGCTCTAATTCCGTTACATTATTCAACCTTACTTCACTAGGTGTTTCTAGTAACTACAGCATGCATGATCTTTGACAGACAATTATGACTCAAAAGAAAAAAATTTATGACTCAAAAATACACAAAAATAATCAAAAAGACTCAAACATACTATAACAATAAGACACAAATAAGACACCCCCCAAACTTAAATCACACATTGTCCCCAATGTGTACAAGACTCAAAGACAATAAAAGAAAAGGACACTTACAAACTTGGTTTAAAATGGTGGCGGTGGCATTGGATCCCGTTGGATGGGAGGGCTCAGGATTTTTGATTTGGAGAAAGGGCCGTCGGAATAGGGCGTTGTCCAAAAATTTAGATTTTTCCGTTGTGGCGCCGCGACCGCTTCAAAACGGAATGGCGCCAAACTGGGCTTCTTCGATCTTTTCGCGCCGCTCTCGCTTGCAGCGGCCTCGCGATTTTCTGAAAATCCTTGGCTTCTCTTCAGTTTTCGCCCTCCAAGTTCTTGGCCTTGCACCTGTCATCACAACACATAGCACTACCTCCGTGAGACTGGTCTAAGTAAAAATTGCATTAAAGTAAATAAATTGAAATACTTTGGGTTGCCTCCCAATTAGCGTTGTCTTTAACGTCTTTTAGCCGGACGCAAGTTCCTTATCATTCAAGGGTGAGAGAGGTTACTAAGTTCATATATTCCATTTCATTGATCAAATATGGTTTTAACCTCTGTCTGCTTACCTTGAATGAGGCTCCTCTCTCCTTTATTTCAACCGCACTATACGGAATACTTTACCACTGTATGCGGTCGGTCAATGTGATTTTAACTTGCACGAAACAATTTTAACTCGAGTTGAATAAAAGCACTTGTTGTCCTTCGAAGTCTTTTGGTATCAACCTCTTGTCGCCATACTTTCGCTCGTTCTTGTAGATCTTTGCATTCTCATAGGCGTTGTGCCTGAATTCATCTAACTCGCTCAGCTGTAGTAGCCTCTTCTGCCCTGCTGCTTTGGCATCCATGTTAAGCTTCCTCATCGCCCAATATGCTCTATGTTCTAACTCAACTGGCAAGTGACATGCTTACCAAAAACTAACTTATATGGTGACATTCCTATTGGTGTTTTGAATGTTGTTCAGATGGCACACAAGGTCATCCACTTTGATAGACCAATCCTTCCTCGAGCCATTCACCGACTTTTCCAAGATGCTCTTCACTTCCTATTTGACACTTCGCTGCCCATTTGCTTGAGGTGGTAGGCGGTTGTGGTGCGGTGGTAGACTCCATACTGGGAAAGTAATGAATTCAGCTGCTTGTTGCAAAGTGACTTCCTTCGTCACTGATGATGGCCCTTGGAGTGCCGAACCTTGTGAAAATATTCTTTTGAAGGAATCTTTGAACGCCTTTGTCGTTTTCTTTTGGGCTATCGCTTCTACCCATTTGGACACATAGTCCATCGCCGTAAGGATATATTGATTTCCAAAGGGCGGGAATGGACCCGTGAAATCGATTCCCACACATCAAATAGTTCCACTTCCAATATCCTCGCGAAGGCATTTCGCTTCGCCTTGAAATGTTCCTCGTTCTTTGACAACTATCACATCTCTTCACAAAGGCATGGGCATCCTTAAAAGTGTTGCCGATAGAACCCGCTTTGCGACCTTTGCCGCCGTTCTTGATGCCCCAAAATGTCCACCACATGATAGGTGTGGCAACGAGTGAGAACTGGTGCATCTCCTCCTCGTATACATCGTCACGACTGATCGACAAGATGTTTGTATAACATGTGCTCCTCCCAATAGTAGTGCTTTACTTGAGTAAAACCTCTTCACTTCATTGCCTTGTCAATCGGGGTATTACCTTAGCTGCAAGAAAATTAACAAAATCAGCGTACCAAGGTAAATTAAAATTCGCACTTACTTGAAACAGTTGCTCGTCTAAAAAATGACCATTTATTTGCACATCCTCGTGTTCGCTCTGTGTTCTCCGTCTTGACAAGTGGTTCCAATCAATTCTCTGTCCCTTTCTTGTCACGAATTTCCACGTCGAATTCTTGTAGTAGCAAGACCCATCGAATGAGGCGAGGTTTTGCATCCTTCTTTGTCATCAAGTACTTTATGGCAGAATGGTCAGTGTATACTATCACCTTATTTCCAATCAAGTATGGCCTGAATTTCTCAAATACATACACTATTGCTAGTAATTCCTTTTCGGTAGTTGCGTAATTTAATTGTGCGTCATTTAGAGTTTTACTAGCATAGTAAATGGATCTAAATACTTTGTCGATTCTCTGTCCAAGCACTGCTCCCACTGCATAATCGCCAGACGCACATCGGTTCAAATGGGAGCTCCGTTTGGTGCAATGACTATGGGTCCAAATAAGCTTCTCGAGTGTGTCAAAAGCGGATAAGCATTCCTTATTGAGGTCAAAGGCAACCCCCGTCATTAGCAATGTGGAAAGAGGTTTTGAAACCTTTGAAAAATCCTTGATGAATCTTCTATAGAAACCTGCATGCCCAAGGAAACTTCTCGACTTTTGTTGATCGGAGGTGGGAGATTTTCTGCCATCAAATCTTTGCTTTGTCTACCTCAATACCTTGGTTTGATATTTTGTGTCCCGTGACAATCCCTTCATTACCATGAAATGACACTTCTCCCAGTTTAGCACAAGGTTAGATTCTTCACATCGGCTTAACACTGCTTCTAAGTGCCTCAAACATTCATCGAACGATGCTCCAAAGATCGAAAAATCATCCATAAAAATCTCTATAGTCCTCTCCACCATGTCTGAGAAAATTGCCATCATACACCTCTGATAGGTTGCAGGTGCATTGCAAAGTCCGAATGGCATCCTTCTGAATGCAAATGTACCAAAAGGACAAGTGAATGTCGTCTTTTCCTGATCTTCTGACGCTATTGCAATCTGGTGATACCCTGAGTACCCATCCAAAAAACAGTAGTAGTTGTGCCCTGCAAGTCTATCCAACATTTGATCTAGAAATGGCAACGGGAAGTGGTCTTTTCTGATTGCCTTGTTCAACTTGCGATAGTCAATGCAGATTTTCCATCCAGTAACTGTTCTAGAAGGAATGAGTTTGTTCCTTTCGTTGGTCACCACTGTTATTCCACCCTTTTTGGGCACCACTTGACCGACTCACCCATGCTACCGCCGATATAGGGTAAATTACTCCTGCATCGAGCCATTTCAGGATTTCCTTTCTGACTACCTCTTTCATATTTGGGTTTAGTCGCCTTTGTGCCTCGATGGATGGTATGCTCTCCTCATCTAGACGGATCTTATGCATTACCGTTGACGGACTTATCCCTTTTATGTCTGCTAATGTCCATCCAATGGCCCGTTTGTGATCCCTCAGCACTCTTAGCAGTTTATCAATCTCTTCGGTGGATAGGTGGCGTGAAATGATCACTGGTAAGGTTTTATCTTCACCTAGGTATTGGTATTGTAAATGATTGGGTAGGATTTTTAACTCTAACTCTGGAGCCTTCTCTGTGGATGGTATCGATCTTTCTGACATCTGCCCAAGCTCTTCATACCTCCTCTTATCCCATTTCTCATAAACATTCATCCAATTTGCATACTCCATCAGCCCTGGGTTGTTTCTACTATTATCATCTCATTTGGTCAGTACTTCTTCAAGCGTATCATCATGTCTGAACCCTTTGGCTGACACTGCATCTTCGATAAGATCAATGGTTGAGCAGTTATCATTGGCATCTGGAAAAGTTGCTGCCCGAAAAACATTGAAAATCACCTCTTCTTCATCCACCCGAAGCTTCAACTTACCTTTGTGAACATCGATGAGGGCCTGTACTGTGGCTAAGAAGGGTCTGCCAAGTATGATGGGGATTATGTCGTTATCTTTTATGTCTAAGATAACAAAATCAGCGGAAAAGATGAACTTGTCCACATTCACTAATACATCTTCGATGACTCCTCTAGGATGAACTATGGAGCGGTCAGCTAACTGCAAGGTGATGTTTGTAGGTTTGACTTCTCCCATTCCAAGTTTGCAGAAAACTAGATAAGGCATCAGATTTATGCCTGCCCCCAGATCGCACAATGCTTTCTGACATTCAAACTTTCCAATGGTGCATGGGATGGTGAAGCTCCCTGGATCTTGTAATTTCTGAGGTAGTTTTCTCTGTAGGATGGCACTACATTCTTCAGTCAACACCACTGTTTCGTAGTCCTCTATCCTCCTCTTTTTGCTAAGAATATCCTTCATGAACTTTACATAGCTCGGCATCTGCTCTAGTGCTTTAGCAAACGGGATATTGAGTTGCAATTGTTTGAAAATTTCCACAAATTTAGAGAATTGCTTATCAAGAGCACATGTTTTTAGCCTCTGGGGGTATGATATCTTCACATGAGGTGCGTTCACAACAGCTTCCACCAACTTGTCGGCTTATGGGTTCTGGGCGCCATGGCTCGCTCCTGGCGCGGCCAAACTTCTGCCGTCCCAGTCTTCGCGCCACGTCTGCTTCATCGGCCATGGCGCCGGCTGCTGCGAACTTTCCATCTCCACTGATTCGGCATTCTTCAGATCAATCGCCTGACATTGTGCTTTCATATTGCCTCCCACAGGTGCAGATTGCTTTTCTTGCATTTCGCTGTTCAACATGACCGCGAGTTCTCCTATTTGCGTTTCCAGCTTCTTCATGGCCATTCTCATTTCGTTCATGAACTGAGTTTGATACCTAGTGAAACTGAGTATGGCTTCTCGTAACTCCTCCCTCTCTTCCTGTACGGTTGGAGCTTTATCATATTGACAGTAGTAATCCATGTCTTCAGGATCCCTGAGATGAATCAAAAACCAACAACGGATCACGGCACACTTGTTTTTACAAAAAAAAAATTAAATAAATAAAAACAATAAATAAAAACAAAAATAAACCAAATTAGAAATTAAGAATAGATAAAATTGATATTGAACTATGCCTAATCCCCGGCAACGGCGCCAAAAACTTGATGCGCGATTTAATGTACACACTTTAACGCAAGTGCACGTTGTCGACTCAAGTAATATAGTCTTGAAGACCGAGTTATCGTCCTCAGGGATTAGTGTTCAAGTACCAATTATCTATCCTTTGTTATCTATTTGGTGACCGATATTTGAGTTTGTTGATTATAACTAACAACTATAAAGACTAATTAACTATGTGTTTACTTCAGTGATGATGGAAATAGGGCTTCCAAGTCGCCTCAACTATCCGCTTATATTACTTATTAATGCAATAAATTATGGTTCTTCTCCTTTTGGAGATAACAGGTTTACTAATTCGTTTTATACTCCCGTTAAGGCTATATAAACACTCAACCCCAGTAGCGCTCCTTTCTACCTTTCGGTGATAAGGATGACTCTATAGGAGGATTAAGAACAAAAACCCTGTTAACGTTTACGCAAGCAAGCTAGGTGTTTAAACCCCCGTTAACGCTACACAAGTAATTGAGGTATTTTCATCCCCAATCCGACTTATGATTACCCAACTACAGCATAGTCACAACCTCCTCCTTTCGAAGTTTGATTAAAAATCATATAAATAATGATAATTAATGATCAAGTAATTACCAAGCATTCAAAACATTATTGGAATAAATCTCAACAATAAGAAGAACAACCATAAACATGCATTAACTCATAAAATAAGGTTCAAGTGAATTGACATGGAAAGCACTATATTAGAATTAGTTCCTAGCCATTGACATGACAAGAACTAATTCAATATCCAACATAAACTAAAAGTAAAGTAAAGGAAAGAAAAGAAAATTACTAAGTAATGGTCTCCAATCTTCAACTCCAAGAAGTCTTGTGTTTGTAAGAAAGGAACCTTGAAAACCGCCAGGTTCTCTTTTTATAGCCTCCAAACCGCCTCTAAGGTTTTCCTTCAGTTCGCCCATAAAATCGTCAAAGACTGATTTTTCCGCTCGCGCCATGCGTTCGCTATCAGCCATGGCCGGAGTTCGTGAGTTTTTATGATTAGCGCGCGCCGCACTCTGCTCGAGGCGCGCGCTTGAACTTCGCAAGCCTCGATCATCGCGCCGCGCCGCCTCGCTGGCCGAGGCGCCTCGGCGCTGGCCCGTGTCGTGCCTGGTTCGCCACTTTCTCGTCTTTTAAGCTCTGGAACCTCCACTTTTGCATTTTTTTCGCTCCTTTTCCGCCAAACAACCATTTTAACCAATTTGACTCAAAAGAAAGAAAATCTATCCTAAGACGACACGTATTTGTACAAAAAGGGACAAAAGACTCAATAAAAACGACTCAAAAAGTGTATATAAAATACACTGATCATTAACCGACGAACATTGAAAATCAATTGGTGAACTTTTAAAAAATTTACGTAAATTTTACACTGCTACTGTTGAATTTTCAGGATCTTATTACCCAACAGTTTGTAATGCTTTAGCTCATATAGCTGAAATTTCATATTTACTTTATGGTTTAAAATCAAATTTGAAATATAAAGATGCAGTTACACTTATGTTTGAAATTTTAAAAAAATATTTTTTCCCTATTCCTGATATTTATTGTATTGGTGCAGTCTTAAATTCTTCTATTAAAAAGGTAGATTGTCATAATTTAATATGTAGTTTATATACTTATATGGAAGTAGGTGCAACAGAAACTCCGTCTTCATTTGATTGCATAAGTAAACTTGATGCTAATTTAACTACATTATATGAATATTATGATACATTACATGATAACAACAACTCTGCTATTAATATTCCTTCTAGTTCTGCTTCTGTGTCTACACCTTCACGATTCAATGAAGATGACGATGAAGAATCTTTAGACATATGGAGCACTTTTACAACACAAGCAACCACAAGTCGATCTTGTGATGAGATGCAATTTTATTTGCAAAAGCCAGCGGAGCCGAAGAAAAGTTTTGACCCTTTACAGGTGGGAGGATAAAAAAAGGCAATTCTCGGTACTTGCAGCGATGACACGAGATGTTCTTAATGTGTCAGATCTCAACAGTGGCTTCTGAAAGTGCATTTAGCCAAGCACGAGATCAAATAGGAGACACACGTCACTCATTGGGTGGAAGCACATTAGAAGTGTTAGTCTGCTTAAGGGATTGGATCAGATCAGAGAGAAGAAATCAAGGATGTGTAGACGTTAATTCTCCGTAAGATGAAGAAATAGACAATATTTTGGAAGGCGAGACTGGAATTAATACTCCAGATTTAGAGGCTATGGAGCATAACCAATTCAATCAACCTATAGATTACGAAGAACTTGCAAGAAGGATGCATAATATGTAAATAAAATTATTATTACTTCATTATGTACTCTTATTAACATTATGAAAGTTCAAAAGTTTACATCTTATCATTAGTTTTAATTTTACTATCTATTTAGTTGTTAATTTGTTATTACTTATTTGTTAACTTATATCTACTAATCTAATAAATTAATAAAAGTATAATTACAATATAAAGTTATAAACTATAAAGTATAACTATAACAGTACTATAAAGTATAAACTATAAAATAAAGATAAAGTATAAAGTATAAAGTTATAAACTATAAAATAGAAAGTTAACTTTAAAGTTTCAATTTTAATATATAAAACTATATTATATATTATATTATTATATTACATATTTAAATTTAATTTAGTTTACATTGTAGAAAATAAATACTAGAAATTAAAAAAACGGTTCCTAGTCGGTTCAGACCGGACCGCCGACTGACACGAACCGATAATGAGCGGACCGGTTGGCCCGTGATCAGTGACCGGACGTGGAATCGTCCGAACCTGTTAAACCCGATAAGGTTACTGTTCGACCGGTTCGGCTTAGATGTGTTTAGTTTAATGTATACAATTCATTCACAAGAGGCGCAATTCCATACACAACATTATCAAAAACCAAAATTATATTGCTATTATTAATGCTTGAGGAAAAGCCCTCATTATCAAGTACAGGAATTGAAATAATGTTCCTTGTCAAAGAAGGAACATAATAACAATTGTTTAACATTAAAACTTTTCCAGAAGGTAAATCTATCCTATAAGTTCCCACACACTCAGCAGCAACTCGTGCTCCGTTCCCAACACGCAAGTCCACCTCTCGAGGCCCGACCTTCCTGCTATCAGTTATCCCCTACATATTTGTACAAATGTGTGAGCCACAAGCGGTATAAAGTACCCAGAAATGAGCATCATTTATAGATAGATTAATTTCAATTACAAACATACCTTGTCCAACAGGAGCAGCAGCACCGGGTGCTCTACCTCCTCCTGGAGGCGTGCAATCTTTCTCCAGTGTCCCTTCCTATTGCAGTTCATGCAAACATCCTGTGCCAGGAACTTCTTCTTCTTCTTCTTTGCCCCTCCCTGGGGCTTCATTACTGCAAGCGCAACGACAGCTTTGCTATTCTTCTTCTTTTGCCCCTTACCTTTCGGTTTGGGCTGAGAAGAAGACCCTACCAAGAGGACATCTTTGCCCCTAGATGTCAGAGACTCAAAAGTCTTTAGCATGTTGTGAAGTTCTGGCAATATCACCTTAGTTCCATTCATGTTGTAGTTCACAATGAAACTCTCGAACGACCGTGGAAGAGAGTGGAGAATAATTGTGGTGGAGACTCTGTCTTGAAACTTTACATCAATAGAGGCCAACCTCTCAATCAGCTCAATCATCCTCAACACATGAGGAGAAACTTGGCCCCCTTCATTTAGCCTACACTTGAAGAGTTCGATAAGCAGGTCATACTCCATTGTCTGACTCTGCGAATCATAGAGACTCTTCAAAGGGGCTAACATTTCGTTGGGCCCCATAGTTTCATGCTGTCTTTGCAGTGGTGGAGACATAGAAGACAACATCAGGCATTGAGCAGATGTAGCATCCTTATAATGTTTCTTGTAAGTAGCATGATCAAAAGTTGCATACTCAGCAGAGTCCTCCGCCGGAGCAGTGGGGAATACTTTGTCCAAAGTATACTCAATTTCTTCCTGTCTTAGAACAATTCTAACATTTCTAAGCCAGTCAATGAAGTTGGGTCCGGTGAGTCTATTTGACTCCATGAGCATTTTCAACGAAAAATTTGACATTCTGAAGATCTGAAGATATAGATAGAACAGGAAAATGCAATCAACAATTCATTCTCCCAATTTATACACATTCATCATAGACTAATTAAACATGGTCTTTTATTTAATTAACTTCCACTATTTTGGCATACTTTTACGACCCCATGGTAGAATACAAACCTAAGTCATTTTAAGGTCATAGTGAGCCAAGATCCAAACATATGCTATATTCACGTTTGTTTTGGCTGATAACTTCAATAGCACACTTTGGTAGGTCCTCAACCAATTACAAAACTAAATTTGCAACTCTTGGTTTGATTAAATATCTTTCATTTTAATCATGCGTCTTTAGATTAGTCCGACACTTTGGCGCCAAGATTCATCTAAACAAGTCAACCCCATTACACGACTGTATTTAAGTACCTAAGTAAATTTAGCATTTGCGAGCAAACACTTTGGTGTAAATACCCACAGAAGTTTATCATCTACCTCTACTTTAACACATCTATGAAAGGGTCTTGGTCCTCGTAGACTTAGAGCAAATGTTTTGGCATAAATACTTTTATCGCTGAAAAGAATTTTAGCACCCTGACAATTATAATGGACGACGCGTTATAATTAGACTTGTATTTGATGTTTGGGGAACGTTTTCAGATTTGAACCAATATCAACAATCATATGACATCCTATCATGCAGTTTCTATGCACATATAGATGGCAAACCATCAAACCCAATAGGCATGATATAAGATGATTTTAATCAAGTACTGGATGCCGCCTATCTAGACAGTTATCGCGGTCATTGAAAATAAACAATTACTGGATGCCGCCTACCCAGACAATAATTGCGGACGCTATGCTAATAACTTAAATGCATCACATTTAAAACACTTAGCACATTTGTAGATCAATAATGTACCATAAATGATAATCATGGGTCTATTTGTCTAAACTCTATAATCTATGTCTACGTCAAACATTCCCTGAACATTTTCGGATTTTAAGATTCTGATTTTCGGATATTCTGTAAGTTTCCAGAACTTACAGTTTAGTCCCTCAATAATTTAAAAGTTCAATCAGACCCCTATTAAATTCAGAAAATTCAATCTTAAAACCCAGAAGATATTTTCAAACTTCAAGGACCTGTTTACAATTTCCAGAATTTAAAATCAATTTCAGAAACTTTGTTTTAATTACATATCTACCCGAAAAGGGACTAAACATGTTTAATTAAAACTTATCTTTTCAGATTGTCATTTTAAAAACTTCAGAACCAGAATGTCAATAATTTAAAACTCAGTTTTGAATTATGGTTTTTTTTTAAAATTACCCTCGTAAGAGTTGCGGCCCTTGGACCAGGCACCGCGGCGCTTGCGAGGCAGTGAGCAAAAAATGAAAAATTCGACATTAGAGTCGCGGCCCTTCTGAGGCAGAAGTTCCGAAATTTAATTTTAAGCTTTACGGATGGCGTAGCGCCACGTATCGAGCCGCGACCATTCTTGTGCCGTCAAGGTCGGCCGCGTTTCGTGAATCGAGTCGCGGCACTTCGCTTAAAATCCATGCAGAGCCGCGGTTCTATAGAACAGAGCCGTGACGCTTCATCTCCAGAATCGCAAGATCTGAAATTCCGAACTCCCAAAACTGGTTTAGGGTCAGATTTTCGGATATATCACTTGCAACACCATCATCATTAAAATAAATATGTCTATCAACCATCATTTCCAATTTTCTTCTCGTTCTTCGTTTCGATGCACCATGCCACAAACGGGCTGGATAATGCATGTCAACTTAGAGGAGTTATACATTGGAATGATTATTGTCAAAAATATTATTGTTATTAACTGATCTGGGCACAAGGACCATGCATTCAATGATTTAAGGATTTTAAAGCTTTTAACAACATAAATAATAGATCTAAACAAATGCTAACCCATATTATCATTAATATTCATTACAAAATCACACGAACAGCTCATGCTCTGATACCACTGATGGCTTTCGTTATCGGGTTCGTGCACGCAACGAAATTTGAAAATTTATGGTTTCAAACCCAACAACGATCAAACTGAAGTATGATAATGTAATGTAAATCAAAACACAAAGCAATAATGTAATACTTCGATAGAAGACTTACAATTTGTAGATTTCAATCCAAGCAGTTGAATCTTGAAGCTTTGTGTAGTACCTGGGTGCACACACAACTATCCCTTGATTTGCAAGTTCTAAGTTCTCAGAACTTTGATGTAATTGCTAAGTCTAAGAATGCTAAGAATTTTAGCAGAGCTTTAGAAGAGATTACCCCTCTTAGGTTTTGTGTGTCCTGAAATGAGAAGGGGACCCCTTTATTTATAGTTGAAAGGGGAATCAGCCAGGGGTATAAAAGTCAATTCGGACCCCCTGGACGCGCCCTAGAGCCGCGACCCTTGGTAAGTGGCACCGCGGCCCTTACCCAGTTTTCTGCCTTCTTCCATTTATAATGTCCCGGTCATCAACCGAACATATGCATAATCTCTTTCTAATTACATCCCTCAATCAATGGAATATTTGACTTGTGTTTACCCTTCATGCCTCTACATATTGACACTAATACCATTAGGATCTTCACGGAACTCCTAGACTGCGCCGGAAGACGAACCTCAATATGTAAAGTTTAGCTACACAAAATATGTGAACTGAACCTCTATGTGGGAAGATAAAATTCTTTCATTCACGACACACTCAATCAAGCTTAGAATTTGTCAAGTGTCTATCCAAATGGCTTGATCACAATAACTTATCTATATTAGTCGACAACATGACCATATCAAAGACATGTCCACTGCGTTGGCCAAATAGCATATCAGCAACGAGTATCCATGTATCCATCACGAGTTGTCATAAGTCGTAGCAAGTGAGACATACTACATGTTACACCCCGTAATTCAGGTCATACTTGAGAACGTACGAAAGGAATTAAGATTTAAATTTTAGAAAGATAGGTTGACAGAATGTTTCGGACGGGTTTTAGTCAACTTTTAGGCGGTTTATGTCCAGTTGCATTAGGAGTTCCTAGGTGTTTCAAAGTCCTAGTACGTAGTTCGTTGAGTCTAGTTCCCAACTCAACAAACCGTTCGTCGATAGGACATCGGAGTAGAAAGTTATGGAAGTTACAAGTTCGGTCGCAATGAGCGTAAAAGTATTTTCGGTCGGAGCCCTGCCACGGCGCCGGATGCAGGCCGCGGCGCGGAATGCAGGGCGCGGAATGCGCGGCGCCGGAAATCTTGAAGTTCTCGGAGGTTTCAGCCGCCGCGGGCCGCAGGGTCATGCGGCCGCGAGCATGCGGCAGGCGGGTTTTGCGAAATCTGGGGGAAAAATCAGAAGATATTTTTTTAAATAGCCATGGGAGGGTGACAAGTGTCCCTCCCATCTGATTGTGGGGAAGTCCTATTTATTGACCAAGTCTTGAAGACTTGGTCATTCTTCAAAAAACCCCTTCTCTCTAAAAATTTCCTCTTCCTTCTCTCTAAAAATTCAAGGAGAAACCAAGGCCTAGAGAAATTTCGGAAAGGTGGCAAGAAGTAAACTTATGGACAAGCTTGTAGGAGGTTTGTGGAGGTGATTGTGGAAAGAAGGCAAGTGAAATTTGTTGGACTAATTTGGGTAAACTCTAAGGTAACAATCCATTTACCTTTTTAAGTAAAATTGTGTTGCATGTGTGGAAGAAAAGACTTGTAGTTGTCAATATTGCTTTTAGATATATTGCATGTAGGAATAACGATTTGGATTTGAAAAGATTGGATAAGGATGATATGTGAGCATGTTATAGCCAAGATACTACCTTAAACTTATTGGATTATTTAATTTGTATTGTGGGGCAGAATTTTACACGTCCAAGTTAGGCGTGTAATCCCCTTGTATTCAATTGTTGGGCCTTAAATGTGGCGTTTAGTAGTTGATATCGGACCTTGAAAAGGTGGAAAAGTATGTAGAAACAAAGGAAGTGCTGTCCAATTTTCCGTGGAATAAGGGACTTTTCAATTAGAATGTTCTACGTTGAAGCTAGAAGCTAATGGACGTATTATGGTCATTATAGGTTGACATACTACGTGCGGTATATTGGACTTGTGAGTGGATTGACCCGAAGAGGTATGTGGAACTTTCCTATCTCTTGAGCATGAATAGTTGTACTTATATAGTACGGTAGACGTACAAATACTTTGATATCCTTTACTTGTTTAAGAATGGCCAAGTTGGGCGAGTTAGGGGATTAACCCACTTCTTTAAAATTATTAAGGGTGTCTTAAGTTTTCAAAGTTAAGGGACTTGAAGTGTTTTAAGTATAAGGAAAATGTAATTGACTAAGGTATAAGGTTAATGTAACGACTTTATGGGAAGTTGATTATATTAGCTTTATGGAAAGTTAAAAGGAGAGATTTACTCTAAGTAAGATAAGAAAGGACAAATGACTTGATTTATGAAAGGCAAATTGATTTTAAGGCATCAATTGCCTAAAGTTTTAAAAGAAAAGGGGTCACTTGATTTAGAAGCCAAATTATATTTCTAAAAGGTATCGTGACTTGTCTTGAAAAGTAGTTGTGACTTGATGCTATGGTTATTAGTATCTTGGAAGTTTTATATGAAAATGAGTCATTTTTAAAAGAGTAGAAGTATGTAGTACTTTGGGTTAAATTCTGATTCTTTTTATTAAGATATGTTAGTGCCTTAAGTAAACTAAAATGAGAGTGTATATGAACAAGACTAATAAGAAGTTAGGAGATTTCTTAACTTGCTTATATATTGTATGATAAGCCGGTAGTGCTTATGTTATGTATGATAGCCGGTTTGTGCTAGTGGTATATTATTCATTACGGTCATTCCCTGGTTTGTGGAATTTGCATATTCGTGGATTTGCTACCCACGATGCGAGGAATACCTCACGCGGTCCGTAAGGGCTTATGCGCGTGAAATAGTCCTATCACGGGTGAAATAGTCCTATGCGGGCGGACCTCCTATGCGAGGAATACCTCTGCGCGTCTACCACGACCTACGCGAGGATACGATCTATGCGAGGAATACCTCATGCGGGTCCACGACCTTGCGGGTGAAATAGTCCCGTGAGTAGGATTGCTTAATGATCTGCGGCGGGTGGCCCGCTTTGATCGCGAGCCTCCTATTTTTATGTAGTAAGTATACTCTTATTTACTCTCATTGTTAGTAAGTCACGATTGTCGTAATTTGATTATCATACGTGTCTCCCGCTTTGTTTTAGGCTTATGATGTAATTACGAGATTTTCTGTTATGCGTTTAGTACATATCGTGTCTCGACACCCTTCCGGGCCGCGTTCACGCCGCGGTAGGTGGTAGCAGTGGTGGATCCTCATTCTTAGGATCACTGATCAGGTGTCAGAAGCTTCATTTCTCCGGAGGCTTGTCTTTTTGGTACGGTTTTCCCTGATGTTGTAGATATTATGTATATTCAGGGGTATGGCGGGGCCCTGTCCCGCCATTGTTGTTATTCCTAGAGGTCTGTAGTCACATTTGTGGTTTGGACTGTAAGAACAAAGTTGTACTGTTCTACTTTTGGTTATGTATATTTTATGGAAGGCGACCTTATCGGCTAGCCTGTGATGTTTATTGTCTAAACATGTTTATGTGTTGTGTATGTTCCGCTGCTATTCTCGATGTATACTGAAAGGGGTGCCTGTGCAGGGCACGATCGCGGCCTGGCTCGGGTTGTGACAAAAGTGGTATCGAGCGCTTAATCCTCGGAAAGTGTCTGAAGCCGTATCTAGTAGAGTCTTGATTATCGGTGTGTTGTGCAAAGACGCCTATAATCGTGAGGCTACATGATATTTAGGATTGGTTTCATTCTTTCACCCTAAGATCGTGCAATAGAGGCATGTTATAGGTTGAACTCCTCCGACATATTTTTATGTATCGCTTATGCCTCCGCAAGGCAACCGCGCCCGAAGGGCAATGCGGTGAGGAGCCGCAAGTAGGGCCAGGGGTTCGGAGGCACCGCCCGCCTTTACCGAGGTGATGCCGGACGGCGAGTTCCACGACGTCGCCACGACCCAGAGTTCGGAGCGGCGTGGCCATCGAGACCGCGGTACTGAGCCTCAGGTTCCACGGCCGGTGAGTATAGAGATTACGGGGAGCGATCCTGTTATTGACCAACATAGTAGCGAGCGGCAAGCGAGGCAGTAGCCAACCCAGAGCCGGCGGTTTACTGATTCGGGATTTTCTGGTTGTCATCCACCCGAAGTTCTATGGTTCGAGATCCGAGGATCCTCATGATTTTATTCGGCGATTCGCCGACTATGCAGTGCTTAGGCCGGAGGCAGAGTCACCATGCTAGCCTCTTACCTTACGTGATATTGCGTTGAACCGGTTTGAGTTATGGAGCCGCTCAGAGCGGCGTGCTCTTCCACTGTTTGGGAGAAGTTCACGAGGCCTTCCCGACAACTTTGCCTCCCGAGACGAGGAGAGCCCGCGTGGATAGATTCTTGACCTCGAGGCGAATGGGAGGACTATCGCAGAGTACACCGAGTTTGACTCATCGCCGTGCATGCGACACCATTGTAGCCGACATGGCGCATGCAGTTCATCGCTATGTGACGGGCTAGACCGTCATATAATTATCGTGACGCCAGGGTGGCCCTTCACCTGTGTATGGATATTGCCGTGACGCAGCGTATGCGCAGGGATAGAGGATATAGAGAGGAGGATCATGGATCGTGCCAAGCCAAGAGGGCCAGATGACAGGTCTCAGGCGCTGAGGGGACAACCTCAAAGAACAAACTAGATCCACATTTCACCGCACGCAGTGCCCCTTCCGGTTTCGGCGCGAGGGTTGATCACCGGCATCTGCGGCGTGTCGTGGCTCTGGGCTTCGGTTTCGCGGCGCAGATCGTTATCGATCGAGACCACCCACATCTCGGTGTGTCGACGCGTAGGTCTCACCCGGCGAGTGTCGTATGTCTTCGAGCTTGTTACTCTTGTACGCAGGCCATTTGAAGAGAGACCGTCCACCGCAGGCGCGGGAGTGTTATGGTTCACCGACAGGTCGCTTCTTTGGATCTTCGCCTTCGGCGCGCATGCGCCGAGTAGGTGGTGTTCACGACCAGCAGCCGCGCAGGGTCGTGGTGGGGTCCTAGCCCGGTCCTCGTAACCGCATTTATGCTATGTCCCACCGTCAGACCGTGAGGCGCCACCGCATGTCGCCACAGTACATTATTGGTTTCATGTTGTGATGTATATGCTTTGATAGATCCAGTTCTACCTTGTCCTATATATCTCCTCATATCACCGGGTAGAATAGGGATAGAGCCCGAGTCCATAAAACCTTTTGAGGCTACGCCAAAGGGTGATTCGGTGGTAGCCGAGCGGGTATATAAGGCTTGCCCGGTGACTATATACATCGCCGACTCAGCCGACTTGATAGAGTCGATACGACGACTTTGATGTGATTATGGGTATGGATTGGCTGGCGTCTTGCTATGCCAACGTGGACCGTAGAGAGATTGGTACGGTTCCAGCTCGGGAGCCATATCGAGTGGAAGGAATATCGCCGCCAAGGGTAGGTTTATTTCTTACCTCAAGGCTAAGATGGTGCGAAGGGTATATCTACCATATGGTTCGGTATTCGACATCGAGGTCGAGATACCGCACCTTCCAGGCCCCGGTTGTTAGAGAGTTTCCGCACGTATTCCCGCACGATCTCCGTATCCTCCCGAGAGGAGATTGAGTTTTGCATTGATATGTCGCGGACACTCGCCTATATATATTCCACCATACAGTGATGACACCCGAGTTGAGGAGTTGAAAACCACCAAGGATTTCCGGAAAAGACTTTATCAGCATAGTGTTTTTCCCGGGAGCGCCGCTTATTTGTAAAGAAGAAGGACGACGCCAGCGTATGTGTGTTGATTACAAATGAATAAGGTAACTATCAAGAATGATACCCTCCCGTGATTGATGATTTGTTTGACCAGTTGCAGGGTGCGAGGTGTTTCTCCAAGATAGATGTCACGACCCAACCCCGGGGCCGCGACTGGTACCCTACCGGGGTACCCTGTCAGGTATATGTCAGAGAATAGCAGCGGAACATACATAACACATAACCTATAAAAGGGTAACATCATCGCCACCGAAGCGTCGCTTCCATAAACATACTTAAACAAAGTATAGTAGTACAATTGGTTCTTATAGTCCAAAACATATATGTGACCACGCACTTAAAGATAACAACCGCGGGACGGGGCCGCCATACCCCGAATGTACAAAATACCTATAGCATCGTGGAATGTCCGTACTCAATAAACAAGCTTCCGAGGAACGGAGCTTCGACACCTAATAGTGATCCTAAGAACGAGGATCCACACCGCTTACCCTTACCGCAGATTTAACGCAGCCCCGAGAAGCGGGTCGACACACATGTACCAAGTATGTAAAGTCGAAAATACCGTAATAATGATATCATAAGTCTAAAAGTAAGTCGGTCATGTAAGAAAATCAAAATACCTTTTATCAGGCCTTACTAACAATGAGAGTGACAAATATATATAATAACGCATAAAATAGGGGCCTTAGGATCAAAACAGGTACTCGCCTGCAGTATCAATAAGCACCCCTACTCGGGACTATTTCACCCGCATAGGTCCCGTGGACCCGCACGAGGTATTCCTCGTGATAGTCAGACTACCGCACGGGACTATTTCACCCGCATAAGCCCATAAGGACTCGCATGAGGTATTCCTCGCATCACGGGTAGCAAATCCACTAAACACGTGGTATAACGATCTTGGGACTTACCCTCGATATACTCTTACCCCGGCGGATGGTATAACGATCTGGGACTTTCCTCGATATACTCTTACAATCAAGCAATGGTATAACGATCTTGGGCTTGCCTCGATATACTCTTACACCAAGAAGGTGGTATGACGATCTGGGCTTGCCCCTCGCACATACTCTTACCCCCGAGAAGGTGGTATAACGATCTGGGCTTGCCCCTCAGATATACTCCTACCCTAGCTCAAACTGTCATCATATCATAATCATAAATAAGTTAAGAAAACTTATAACTTCTTATTAGTCTTGTTCATATACCCTCTCATTTTAGTTTACTTAAGGCACTTAATCATATCTTTAATAAAAGAAAACCGGGAATTTAACCCAAGTACTACATACTTCAACTCTTTTAAAAATGACTCTTCTTTATACATAAAAACCCTTGGGCAATTGATGCCTTAAAACCAATTTGCCTCTTCATATACTTATCTTACTTTAGAGTAAATCTCTTCTCATTAACCTTTTATGAAGCTAATAAACCAACTTCCCATAAAGTTGTTATATTAACTCTATACTTTAGTAAAATCATACTTTTACCCTAACCAAGGGACTTATACATTCTTAAAACGAAACAAGTCATTATATACTTAAAACAAGTAAGAATATCAAATCTCAGACGCTCACCGCATCACATAGTTTCATCTATTCATGCTCAAGAGTTAGGAAAGCTTCACATATCTTTTTGATCAATCCACTTGCTAAGTCCAAACTACCGCAAGTAATATGTCAACCTAAAATAACCATGATACGTTTATTAACCTCTAATTTCAATGTAGAATAATCTAAACTCAAAACCACTAAATTCTATGGAAAATTGGGCAGCATTTCCTTTGTTTCTACATACTTTGCCACCTTTCACAAGGCCGAATTTATCATCCAAATGCCACATTTAAGGCTCAACAATCCAACACTTCAAAGGGATTACACACCTAAACTTGTGTGTAAAATTCTACCCAATAGGTACAACAATTCACTTAACAATTCTAAGGTAGTTTTTAGGCTACAACATGCTCATAATATCTTCTTAACCAATTCCTTCACATTCAAACCATAGTTCTTACATGCAATGAGTCTAAGAGCATTATTTACTACCACAAGTTCTTCCTTCTTAACATGCAACACTGTAAGCCAATTCTAAAGGAAGAAATGTTACCTTAAAGCTTTAGCCAAACTTTTCCAACCACTTGCTAGCTTCCTTATCAAGAACACCACCACAACAACCTTCACAAGCTAGCCACAAGCTTCCCTCTTTCCTTTACTTTTTCAGATTTCTCCTAAGGCTAAAATATCTCTTGGAATTTTAGAGAGACGTGGGCGCTTAAGCTTTAGAGAGAGAGAAATTAGCATGACCAAGTCTTCAAGACTTGGTCAATATATTGCATGCAAGAAATCAGATGGGGACACTTGTCACCCTCCCAAGGTCTTTTAAAAGAAAAATCGACTTTTCCTAAGTTTTTCCGCCTAAAATCTCGCATGACAGCGGCCATAAACCTCCGCAGCCTTCTTCGAACTTCCGCGCCATGCCTCGCTTCCATGGGCGCTGCAACTTCAGCGACCCTCGCATTTCGGCGCCATGCCCTTCATCCGCGCCATGCCTCGCGCTTTGTCCAAACACATTTTTGTCCGATCACAGACCAACTTGTAATTCTCATAACTTTCTACTCCGACGCCCTTTCGACTTAACGGGTGGTTGCGTTGGAATCTAGATCGACGAACTACGCCTAGGCCTTTGAAACACTTAGGAACTCTCAATGTACCAGGTCATAACCCGCCTTAAAGTTGACTAAAACCCGTCCTAATAATCCACAACCTATCCTTTGAAAATTTTAAGTCTTACATGCTTTCAGACGCTCTCATACGTAGGTCGTAACTACGGGTATAACATTCTCCCTTAGAAACATTCGTCCCGAATGTTCCTTCTAGGCTTACACAAATCACAACATCGACATAGACCCTTTTAACTATTCTTTTGCAAATAAGGAAGCTCCACGAGCCACAACATACTGAAGTGTAAATGCTAAGTCAAAACTAACAAGCAGGAAAGTGGGTTACCTGGAGGTATAGGAAATAGGTGAGGTACTTCTTCATCATGTCATCCTCTCGCTTCCCACGCCATTTCCTCCTGCTCGCTCCGCCATAGACCTCGACAAGCCACGCTCTTCGTCCAAGTCGCCTAACTCGACGATCGAGTATCGCTATGGGACTCTCTCATACGATAACTCCTCCGTCACTTGACATCACGAACCGTGCACTCTAGATGGATCTCCAATACATTTCCGCAACATGGACACATGGAAGATCGATGTACCGCCCAAATCGGACGGCAGATCTAACTCATAGCAACCCCGCCTACCCTACTGACAATCCGACACGCCCAACGTACTCGGGCTGCTTCCTTCTTTCCAAATCTCATCACGCCCTTCATGGGCGATACCTTTAGAAAACCCAATCATCTATCTCAAATTCCAAGTGTTGACGCTGATGATCCGTGATACGACTTCGCCGACTGAAGCCGCTAAAGAACCGCCTCGGATAAGCTTCACCTTATCCACCGTCACGAACTAAGTCCGCCCGACTAATCGAACTTCTCCCACTCGAACCAGCCTATCGGTGACCGCACGCCCTCCCGTATAAGGCCTCATAAAGCGCCATCCGAATACCGGAATGGTAGTTGTTGTTGTAAGAAAACTCCACAAGAGGCAAATGATCCTCCCACTACCTCAAATCAATAACACAAGCCCGCAAAGATATCCTCGAGTGTGCGGATAGTGCGCCGCCCGTCCGCTTGGCCGAGGGTTAAATGCAGATCGAGACTCACCGGTCCCTAATCCCTTCTCAAAAGACCTCCGAAGTTAGCCGAGAACCGGGCTCTCTATCTCGATATAATCGACACCGACTCGCGCCTCACAATCTCTCTAATATATAATCGCATAGTCCTCACCGAGAACGCTGCTCGATCGGAAGAAATGGGCCGATTTCACAAGATATCGACAATCACCCAAATGGAATCATGCTTCTCCGAGTGGTAGGTAGTCCCGTAATAAAGTCCATATTTATCACCTCCCACTTCCAAGTCGAATATCAATAGCTCGCAATGACCACCGCTTCGTGCTCAATCTTAACTCACGACACCGCATCGTGCCACGAACTCGCAACGCCCCGCTGGCCATCCCACCAATACACGATCCGAGGTCATGATACATCTTAGTCGACCGGATGAATAGAATAACGAGCATCAGTGCCTCGACGGTGTATTTTATATACACCTTTGAGTCTTTTAGTTAGTCTTTTGTCCCATTTTGCACATCTAAGTGTCGATTAGGATAATTTTTCTTTCTATTGAGTAAAAGTGGTTGAAATGACCAAATGGCGGAAAAGGAGCAAAAAGAGGGCAAAAGAGAGATGCCGAATGAAGAGAAAGTGGCGAACGAGGCTAAAATCCAGACTGGGCACAGGCCCTCGCAGCTAAAAGCAGGGTCGCGCGCGCCACTATTCGTAGAGCAGAAGACTGGGCACGCGCGCTCGCATGCCAGATGCAGGGTCGCGGCGCTAAACATCCGGCGAGCTACAGAAGATACAGGCCGCGGCGCTCTGACATCGATATCGTGCCGCGCCAAAACACCCGACGGATCGCAGACTTCCGGCCGCGCGCCTATCTCAGGGCCGCGCGCCGACGCTGAAAAATTAGGTCTTTGACGGATTTTTGGGCCAGCCCGCAGGAAAAGAAGGAGGCGTTTAAACCTATAAAAGGAGAACCCTAGGCGCTTTCGTTGTTCCTTCTGCACAACTCAAGATTTTGGCTCGAGATCGATACCATTAACTTAGTACTTTCTTTCCTTTTTCTTTCTTTAATTCAGTTTTTGCATGATGAACTTTGAATTAGTTCTCGCCATATTCATGGCTAGAACTAATTCTCTTATGTGGCTTTCTATGTTGAATTTCTTGAAACTTATGTTATAAATTAATGCACGCTTATGGTTATTTTTCTTATCGAGAGATCTATCCAATAATTGAGTTGAATTCTTGGTAACTAATCGACAACTAGTTATCACTATATGATTTCTAATCAGATTCAAAAGGGGATTGTGAATGTAAGTTGGGTAGACAGTGCTTGAATTGGGATGAAAATACCTCAATTAGTTTCAGAAAGCGTTGATGAGGCTTAACAACCCTAATTTTGCGCATCAGGCGCGACGGCCAACTAGGTTTTGTTCTTAATCCTCCTATGAGTTACCCTTATCAAAGTTAGGTAAGGAACAATACTGGGTTGAGTGTTTATATAACCTAACGGAGTATAAAACGATTTCAGAAACCCGCTTTCTCCAAAAGAAGAATACCATAAGTAATGCATTAGTAAGTAGCATGCGGATAGTGAGGATACATGTAAGCCCTATTCTCATCACATCCAAGTAATTCTTTATATTTACTTATCTTTAATAATTCTTAGTTATAAACCAAACAATCAATCATTAATTCACCAAATAGATACTAGAAAATAGATAGTCGTACTTGAACCCTAATCCTAGGACGATATTCGGTCTTATCTAAGACTATACTACTGATACGATAACGCACTTGCGCTTAAAAGGTGTGCATATTACGCATCGCCTCCCCTAATCTGCCGACGGTCCTCGCTACATCGAGAACACACAACCGCCCTCGAATCTTAGCACCCCATCGCGCTACCTCAAATAGACTCTTCTTCGAGAGTCGATCTCTGCATCGCACTAAAATCGGATCTCATATCGCCGCTTCTTCACCTCCTCGACGATGGAAGACTCGCAACCTCTCGAACCCGACTCGCACTAACGAATCAACCAACCGAACCCTGCTCGCTACTGATGTAACTTCTGACCATATCCCTTTTCTTCCGTGAACATCATACGCACTACCCATCGATCCGCGACTAAGAGCATCTAACTACATTGACCTTTCCCCGGTGGTACATAATATCAACATCATAATCCTTAAGTAGCTCCAACCACCGCCTCGCCGCAAGTTCGCCTCCTCCGGTCAAGATGTACCGAGACTCTTGTGGTGCTGTAAATGTCCACACGAACTCCATATAAATAATGTCTAGATCTTCAAGGCATGAATCACCGCCGCTAACTCCAAGTCATGCGCTGATAGTTCTTCTCATGCTTCCTAAGTTGTCGACGATAAGCTATAATCTCGCCGTACGCATCAAAGACGCACTCCAAGCCCGACACCGACGCGCCACAATAAAACCACATATCCATCTAAGCCCGGAAGAGTAAGAATCGGGCGGTCGCCAACTTCTCCTTTAGCAACCGAAACTTTCTCACAAGTATCCGCCCACCGAACATAGCTTCTCGAGCCGCCTTAGTCAAAGGTGCCAAATAAGCAAACTTCTACAAACCTCCGATAATAACTCGCAAGGCCCAAAAGCCGCGCAGACTGGCTGTAGAATGGTCCGCCAAGTCTGATCGCTTCAATCTTAGTCAGATCAACACGAATACCATCGCCCCGATAACATGTCCTAAGAAAGCCACCGGCACCAAAACTAGCATTTCGAGAACTTGGCATACAATTGCGGCCTCTGAGGACTCCCAAAACCGCCTCAAATGATCTATGCTGCCTCGCCTCGCGCGAATACACCAAGATATCATCAATAAACACTATAACGAACATATCCAAGAATGGCTCAACACCCTATTCATCAAATCCATGAATACCGCTGGTGTTGTCAACCCAAAGACATTACTCAACTCATAGTGCCCATACCGGTCCCGAATGCATTTTGGGATATCTAACTCTCTAACTCGCACTGATGATAACTGCATCACAGTCTATCTTGAAAACACTTTGCACCTCGCAATCGTCAAACAAATCGCCTATCCCGGGAGGATACTGCTTCTGATAGTTACCTTGTTCACCGTCAGAATCAATACACATACGCAGCTGGCCCCATCCTTCTTCTTTACAAATAACACCGCGCCCCAAGGAGAAACACTTGGCCTAATAAAGCCTTTCTACAGCAAATCTTTCAGCTGGTCCTTCAATTCCTTCAACTCGGCAAAGCCATCCTCGTATGGCGAATAGATATCTACGAGTGTCCGCGCCAACTCGATGCGAACTCAATCTCCTCTCGTGAGGATACCCTGGCTCGGCTGGGAATACGTCTCGAAACTCTCTAACAACCGGAACTGACTGAAGGTCC
Source organism: Przewalskia tangutica (assembly GCA_029844215.1). NCBI lineage: Eukaryota > Viridiplantae > Streptophyta > Magnoliopsida > Solanales > Solanaceae > Przewalskia > Przewalskia tangutica. Next base: position 20,887,607 of record CM056723.1, read on the forward strand.
GGTATCTCAGCCTCAGTATCGAATACCCGAACCAAATGGTAAATATACCCTTCCGTACCATTTTCCTAGCCTTGAGGTGAAATAAACCTACCTCTACGACGCAAGATTCCCTTCCACTGGCAACGCCACGGAAACCGAACCGAACTAATCTCTCTCATACCCACGTTGGCATAGCAAGATGCTAGCCAATCCATACCCATAATCACATCAAAGTCCGTCATATCCAACTCTATCAAGTCGCCAGAGTCCGACGGCTATCTATAGTCACAGACAAGCCTTATACACCCGCCACTACCATCGAATCACTCATCGGGCGTAGCCACCTCAAAAGGTCTTATGGACTCTGCTCTATACCTATTCTACTCCCAATATGAGGAGATATGTAGGACAAGGTAGAACCCGGATCTATCAAAGCATATACATCACAGCAAGAAACCAGTAATGTACCTGTGACGACATCCGTGACGCCTCCGTCCTCGCTGACCGACATAGCATATATGCGCTCGAGGACCGCTGAATCGAACCCCTACCACGACCTCGCCGCGCCCGCTGGCCCATAAGTACCTCGCCTCCGGCGCCTAACCATCGAAGATGAAGATCCAAGAATGCACTTCGCCGGCTGAACTGACGCTCCCGCCGCTGGCGACGACAATCCTTCTTCGGATGGCCCCGCCGCTACAAGAGTAGCACGCTCCCGAACTCATACGGCACTCGCCCGGGTGAGACCTACCGCATCGAACGCACCGAGAGGTAGGTGGTCTCGACAGCGCCGGCCTCGCCTCCTCGCAAACTCAAGTCCCGAGCCCGACCGCTCGAATAACCTCGCCGACGTACCTCCCGCCGGAAAATCGAGAAGGAGCACTCAGGCCGCTAGAATGTGGACCTAGTTCGCCGAGGCCGCCCGCTAAAATCGCCTCGAACTCGCTGCCCCGCCTCTTGGCCGCCCAAATCTAGCCGATCCGCCTCTCTCTCGCCTCAATCTCGCAGACGCCGCATCCCGGCAATATCCATCCCGGCCAAGAGCCACCCCAAGCATGCAGAATCATATGACGGCCTAACCCCATCACATACCGATGAACCTGCGCCATGTCACTACTATGGTGTGCGATATCCGCCAAGCGAGTCGAACTCAGTCAGACTCCCGATAGTCCTCCCGCCCTATCTCAAGGTCAAGAACCTATTCACGCGGCTCTCCTCACCTCGTGAGGCAAGAAGTGGTCTAGGAACGCCTCGTGAACTCCTCCCAAACACCGGAAGAGCATCCTCACCTCGACATTACCTATGACTCAAACCGCCAACGCAATATCGCAGAACCTGTAAGAAGCTAGTATAATGCATCGCCTCCGATGCCCTAAGGACTGCATGGTCCAGAATCGCCGGACAAACTCCCGCGATCCTCCTCAAATCTCGAACCATAGAACTCGGATGGGTGACAACCCAAGAAATCCCGAATCAGAACCGCTTGGCTCAGGGTTGGCCGCCTCGCTCGTCGGCCGCTCGCTACTATGCTGGTCAAGAATCAACTGCTCGTAATCTTCGTACTCGCACTCGATCGCGGACCGAGGCTCGTACCGCGGTCTCGTGAGCCGCTCACGCCTCAAAATTGCTGAGGCCGGCGACGACGTGGAACTCGCCGCCTAAACATCATCTCTCGTAAGGATCGGGCTCGTGCTCTCGTGACTCCGCCCCACTAGCGACTCTCACCGCTTGCCCTTCTCGGGACGCGGTTGCCTTTCGCGAGGCATAATCGATACATAAAGGAAAACATCGAGGAGGTTCAACCTATAACTCACTTATTGCACGATCTTAGAGTGAAAGAATGGAAACTAATCCTAAATGTCCTGCAATTCTCCCGATTATAGATGTGGTGCACGACACACCGATAATCAAGACTCTACTAGACACGGCTCGTAGACACTTTCCGAGGACTAATCGCTCGATACCACTTTTGTCACGACCCAACCTCGGCCGCTGATCGTACTTACCGGTACCGCCGTATATGTCGAGAATAGCAATGAACATACATAACACATAACCTATAAAAAGGGTAAACATCACTGGCCAGCCGACAAGGCTGCCTTCCATAAACATACTTAAACAAAGTATAGTAGTACAATTGGTTCTTATAGCCCAAAACATATATGTGACCACGCACTTAAAGATAACAACCGTATGACAGGCCTCGCCATACCGAACGTACAAAATACCTATAGCATCGTGGAATGTCCGTATCAATAAACAAGCTCCGAGAAATGGAGCTTCGACACCTAATAGTGATCCTAAGAACGAGGATCCACAATCGCTTACCCTTACCTGCAGATTTAACGCATTTCGAGGAAGGGTCAAGACACAATATGTACCAAGTATGTAAAGTCGAAAATACTGTAATAATGATATCATAAGTCTAAAAGTAAGTCAGGTCATGAAGAAAATCAAAATACCTTTTATCAGGCCTTACTAACAACGAGAGTGACAAATATATATAATCGCATAAAATAGGGCCTTAGGATCAAAACAGGTACCTCGCCTGTAGTATCAATAAGCACCCTACTCTCGGGACTATTTCACCCGCATAGTCCCGTGGACCCGCACGAGGTATTCTCGTGATAGTCGCACTACCGCACGGGACTATTTCACCCGCATAAGCCCATAAGGACTCGCATGAGGTATTCCTCGCATCACGGGTAGCAAATCCACGAAACAGTGGTATAACGATCTGGGACTTACCCTCGATATACTCTTACCCCGGCGGATGGTATAACGATCTTGGGACTTTCCTCGATATACTCTTACATCAAGCACTGGTATAACGATCTTGGGGCTTGCCTCGATATACTCTACATCAAGAAGGTGGTATGACGATCTGGGCTTGCCCTCGCATACTCTTACCCGGAGAAGGTGGTATAACGATCTGGGGCTTGCCCTCGATATACTCCTACCCTAGCTCAAACCACATCATATCATAATCATAAATAAGTTAAGAAAACTTATAACTTCTTATTAGTCTTGTTCATATACCCTCTCATTTTAGTTTACTTAAGGCACTTAATCATATCTTTAATAAAAGAAAATCGGGAATTTAACCCAAGTACTACATACTTCAACTCTTTTAAAAATGACTCTTCTTTATACATAAAACCCTTGGGCAATTGATGCCTTAAAACCAATTTGTCTCTTCATATACTTATCTTACTTTAGAGTAAATCTCTTCTCATTAACCTTTTATGAAGTTAATAAACCAACTTCCCATAAAGTTGTTATATTAACTCTATACTTTAGTAAAATCATCCTTTTACCCTAACCAAGGGACTTATACATTCTTAAAACGAAACAAGTCATTATATACTTAAAACAAGTAAGAATACCAAATCTCAGACGCTCACCGTACTACATAGTTTCATCTATTCATGCTCAAGAGTTAGGAAAGCTTCACATACCTTTTGATCAATCCACTTGCTAAGTCCAAACTACCGCAAGTAATATGTCAACCTAAAATAACCACGATACGTTTATTAACCTCTAATTTCAATGTAGAATAATCTAAACTCAAAGCCACTAAATTCTATGGAAAATCGCAGCATTTCCTTTGTTTCTACATACTTTGCCACCTTTCACAAGGCCGAATTTATCATCCAAACGCCACATTTAAGGCTCAACAATCCAACATTTCAAAGGGGATTACACACCTAAACTTGGGTGTGTAAAATTCTGCCCCAATAGGTACAACAATTCACTTAACAATTCTAAGGTAGTTTTTAGGCTACAACATGCTCATAATATCTTCTTAACCAATTCCTTCACATTCAAACCATAGTTCTTACATGCAATGGGTCTAAGAGCATTATTTACTACCACAAGTTCTTTCTTCTTAACATGCAAAACTAAATCTAAAGGAAGAATCATTACCTTAAAGCTTTAGCCAAACTTTTCCAACCACTTGCTAGCTTCCTTATCAAGAACACCACCATAACAACCTTCACAAGCTAGCCACAAGCTTCCCTCTTTCTTTTACTTTTTCAGATTTCTCCTAAGGCTAAAATATCTCTTGGAATTTTAGAGAGAAGTGGGAGCTTAAGCTTTAGAGAGAGAGAGAAATTGAAGATGACCAAGTCTTGAAGACTTGGTCAATATATTGCATGCAAGAAATCAGACGGGGGACACGTGTCACCCTCCCAAGGTCTTTTAAAAGAAAATCGACTTTTCCTAAGTTTTTCCGCCTAAAATCGCCATGGCGCGCCTTCCTGTGGCCACTGAAACCTCCGCAGCTTCTCAACTTCCGCGCCAGCCCTCGCTTCCAGGCCACGCGCTGCAACTTCAGCGACCCTCGCATTTCACGCGCCGCCCTATCGCTTTGTCCAAACACATTTTTGTCCGATCACAGACCGAACTTGTAATTCTCATAACTTTCTACTCCGACGCCCTTTCATTTAACGGTTGGTTGCGTTGGAATCTAGACTCGACGAAATACGCCTAGGCCTTTGAAACACTTAGAACTCTCAATGTACCGGGTCATAACCCGCCTTAAAGTTGACTAAAACCCGTCCTAATAATCCACAACCTATCCTTTGAAAATTTTAAGTCTTACATGCTTTAGACGCTCTCATACGTAGGGTCGTAACTACGGGTATAACAATAGACCGCGGTCTGGTTATCATCAAAGTGCAGTTAGAGAGAGGCGATATCCCAAAGATCGCATTCAGACCTTATGGGCACCATGAGTTCGTGGTGATGTCTTTCTGTTGACCAACGCCCCAACAATATTCATGGATTTGATGAACCGGGTGTTCAAGCCATTTTTAGATATGTTCGTTATAGTATTCATTGATGATATCCTGGTTTATTCGCGCCTGCACGTGACCATGCAAATCATTCGGCGACGGTGATCGAGAGTCCTCCGACCGGCAATTGTATGCCAAGTTCTCAATGCGAGTTTTGGTCAGTTTCAGCTGGCTTTCTTAGGCATGTTATCTGGGCCAATGGTATTCGTTGATACAAAGAAAGATCGAGGCGCCAAGACTTGGCCTGCACTCCACTACACCACGAGTGCGCAGCTTGGGCTCATGTTATTATCTGAGATTCAGGAGAAGTTTGCTTCCATTTCACCACTTTTGACTAGGCTGACCCAGAAAACAGCTATGTTCCGGTGGACGGATGCTTGTGAGGAGAGCTTCCAGTTACTGAAGGAGAAATTGACGTCCGCCCCACTTCTTACTCTTCCAGAGGGTTTAGACGGATATGAGGTTTATCGTGATGCTGGTGTCGGCTTGTGCGTCCGACGCAAAGACGGAAAGTTATAACTTGATCTCGACACCAGAAGCATGAAAGAACTACCCACACATGACTTAGAGTTGGCAGCGGTGATTCGTGCCTTCAAGATCCTGAGACATTATTTATATGGAGTTCATGTGGATATTTACACGCATCACAAGAGCCTCCAAGATATCTTCAACCGCAGAGGAGCCGAACTTTGCAGAGACGGTGGTTAGATCTACTTAAGGATTATGATGTCGATATCCTATACCACCCGGGAAAATGATGTAGTTGCAGATGCCCTTAGTCGCAGATCGATGAGTAGTCTGTCGGATGTGCAGCCAGAGAAAAGGGGCATGGTCCGCGAGTTACATCAGCTGGCGAGTCTTGGGGTTCGTTTGGTTGGTTCTGATAGTAATGGGGTTCGGGTTCGAGAGGTTGTCAAGTCGTCCATCGTCGAAGAGGTGAAGAGGCGATGATGAGGATCCGACATGGTATGCAGATCGAGATACGCTCTTCGAGAGGAGAAGAGTCTATTTGAAGCACCAGCGGGTGCTAAGATTTGAAGACAGTTATGTGTTCCCGATGTAGCAGACTTCGTCCAGATTTCGGGAGGCACACAGTGCTCATTACTCTATTCATCCGGGGTTGACTAAGATGTACCACGACCTCAGAGATATGTATTGGTGGGATGGCCTGAAGAGGGACATTGCAGAGTTTGTGACGCAGTGTCCGAATTGTCAGCAGGTCAAGGTGGAGCACCGAGCCCGTGGTTTTGCGGATGATAGAGATTCCGGCATGGAAGTGGGAGGTGATCAATATGGACTTTATTACGGTTACCTCACACTCGGAGAAGCAGGATTCCATCCGGTTATTGTCGGCAGTGGCGAAATCAGCCCACTTTCTTCCGATCAGACGACTTTTTCTAGAGGATTATGCTTAGATTGTATATCGAGAGATTGTGAGATCGCACGAGTTCCTATATCGATTATTCGCATGGAGAGCCCGTTACTAACTTTGGAGGTCTTTCCGGCGGGTTAGGGACACGGTGAGTCTCAAGATCGCGTTTCATCCTCAGACCGACGGACAGGCCGAGCGTACTATCCAGACACTTGAGGATATGATGCGGGCATGTGTTATTGATTTCAGGGGTAGATGGGAGGATCATTTACCTCTTGTGGAGTTTGCATATAACAACTACCATTCTAGTATCCAGATGGCGCCTTATGAGGCCTTATACGGGAGGAAGTGCAGGTCACCGATGATCGTTTGGCGTGGGAGAAGTTCGATTAGTCGGGCCGACTTGATTCAAGAAAGCGGTGGTTAAGGTGAAGCTTATTCGTGAGCGGTTATTGTCACCGTAGTCGGTAAGTCGTATGCAGATCATCCGCCGACACTTGAGTTTGAGTGGATGATTGGGTCTTCAAGGTATCACCCATGGCGGTGTGATGAGATTTGGGAAGAAGGGAAACTTAGCCCAAGGTACATCGGGCCTTACCAGATTGTCGTAGGGTAGGCAAGGTTGCTATGAGTTGATCTGCCGTCCGATCCGGAGGCGAGACATCCAGCTTTTTCATGTGTCTATGTTGCGAAAGTGTATCGAGATCCATCTGTAGTGCACCCGATTTGTGATGTCCATGTGACGGAGGGTTATCATATGAGGAGAGTCCCATAGCGATATTCGATCGTCGTTAGCGATCATGACAAAGGATGTGGCTTCCGTCAAGGTCTTATGGCGGAACGAGAACAGAGAGGAAATGACATGGGAAGCAGAAGAGGACATGATGAAGAAGTATCCTCACTTGTTCCCTACACATCCAGGTAATCCACTTTCCTGCTTGTTAGTTTTTAATTTGGCAATTATGCTTAAGTATTGTCATGCGTGTAGAGCGTTCTTTTGCAAGAAGAATAGTTAAGAGGGTCTATGTCGATATTGTGATTTGAGTAAGATAAGGAACATTCGGACGAATGTTTCTAAGGGGAGAATGTTACACCGTAATTCAGGTCATGCTTGAGAACGTACGAAAGGAATTAAGATTTAAATTTTAGAAAGATAAGTTGACAGAATGTTTCGGACGGGTTTTAGTCAACTTTGAGGCGGTTTATGTCTAGTTGCATTAGGAGTTACTATGTGTTTCAAAGACCTAGTACGTAGTTCGTTGAGTCTAATTCCCAACGCAACAAACCGTTCGTCGATAGGACATCGGAGTAGAAAGTTATGGAAGTTACAAGTTCGTGCGATCAGCGTAAAAGTATTTTCGGGAGCCAGGTACACACGGGCGCCGGATGCAGGTCGCGCGCCGGATATACTGAAAGTTCTTCAAGTTGCGCCGAATGCGGTCGCGCGCCGGCATCAAGTTCTCGAGGTTTCAGGCCGCAGCCACCGCAGTGGCGCACAGGCGGGTTTTGAAAAATCTGGGGAAAAATCAGAAGATATTTTTTTTAAAAAGGCCATGAGAGGGTGACAAGTGTCCCTCCCATCTGATTGTGGGGAAGTCCTATTTATTGACCAAGTCTTGAAGACTTGGTCATTCTTCAAAAAACCCCTTCTCTCTAAAAATTTCCTCTTCCTTCTCTCTAAAAAAATTCCTCTCCCTTCTCTCTAAAAATTCAAGGAGAAACCAAGGCCTAGAGAAATTTCGGAAAGGTGGCAAGAAGGAAACTTGTGGACAAGCTTGTAGAAGGTTTGTGGAGGTGATTGTGGAAAGAAGGCAAGTGAAATTTGTTGGACTAATTTGGGTAAACTCTAAGGTAACAATCCATTCACCTTTTTAAGTAAAATTGTGTTACATGTGTGGAAGAAAGGACTTGTAGTTGTCAATACTGCTTTTAGATATATTGCATGTAGGAATAACGATTTGGATTTGAAAGGATTGGATAAGGATGATATGTGAGCATGTTATAGCCAAGATACTACCTTAAACTTATTGGATTATTTAATTTGTATTGTGGGGCAGAATTTTACACGCCCAAGTTAGCGTGTAATCCCTTGTATCACAATTGTTGGGCCTTAAATGTGGCGTTTAGTAGTTGATATCAGACCTTGAAAAGGTGGAAAAGTATGTAGAAACAAAGGAAGTGTTGTTCAATTTTCTGTGGAATAAGGGACTTTTCAATTAGAATGTTCTACGTTGAAGCTAGAAGCTAATGGACGTATTATGGTCATTATAGGTTGACATACTACGTGCGGTATATCGACTCATGGTGGATTGACCCGAAGAGGTATGTGGAACTTTTCTATCTCTTGAGCATGAATAGTTGTACTTATATAGTACGGTAGACGTACAAATACTTTGATATCCTTTACTTGTTTAAGAATGACCAAGTTGGGCGAGTTAAGGGATTAACCCACTTCTTTAAAAGTATTAAGGGTGTCTTAAGTTTTCAAAGTTAAGGACTTGAAGTGTTTTAAGTATAAGGAAAATGTAATTGACTAAGGTATAAGGTTAATGTAACGACTTTATGGGAAGTTGGTTATATTAGCTTTATGGAAAGTTAAAAGGAGAGATTTACTCTAAGTAAGATAAGAAAGGACAAATGACTTGATTTATGAAAGGCAAATTGATTTTAAGGCATCAATTGCCTAAAGTTTTAAAAGAAAAGGGGTCACTTGATTTAGAAGCCAAATTATATTTCTAAAAGGTATCGTGACTTGTCTTGAAAAGTAGTTGTGACTTGATGCTGTGGTTATTAGTATCTTGGAAGTTTTATATGAAAAGGAGTCATTTTTAAAAGAGTAGAAGTATGTAGTACTTTGGGTTAAATTCCCGGATTCTTTTTTTATTAAGACATGTTAGTGCCTTAAGTAAACTAAAATGAGAGTGTATATGAACAAGACTAATAAGAAGTTAGAGAATTTCTTAACTTGCTTATATATTGTATGATAAGCCGGTAGTGCTTATGTTATGTATGATAGCTTTTGTGCTAGTGGTATATTATTCATTACGGTCATTCCTGTTTGTGGAATTTGCATATTCCGTGGATTTGCTACCCATGACGCGAGGAATACCTCATGCGGTCCGTAAGGGCTTACGCGGTGAAATAGTCTCACGCCGGACCCTATGCGAGAATACCTCACGCGGATCTACACGACCTACGCGAGGATACTATGCGATGAATACCTCATGCGGGTCCACACGACCGCGGGTGAAATAGTCCCGCGAGTAGGATTGCTTAACGACATCGCGCGGGTGGCCCCGCTGATCGCGAGCCTCCTATTTTTATGTAGTAAGTATACTCTTATTTACTCTCATTGTTAGTAAGGCACAGTGTCAGTAATTTGATTATCATACACGTCTCCGCTTTGTTTTAGGCTTATGATGTAATTACGATTTTCTGTTACGATTTAGTACATATCATTATCGACCCCTTCCTGGCTGCGTTCACGCCGCAGTGGGTAAGCAGTGGTGGATCCTCATTCTTAGGATCACCGATCAGTGTCAAGCTCCATTTCTCCGAGGCTTGTCTTTTTGGTACGGTTTCCCGATGTTGTAGATATTATGTACATTCGTGGTATGGCGTGGCCCCGCCCCACCACCGTTGTTATTCCTGCAGGTCTGTAGTCACATTTGTGTTTGAATGTAAGAACAAAGTTATCTCGTTTCTACTTTTGGTTATGTATATTTTATGGAAGGCGGCCTTATCGGCTAGCCTGTGATGTTTATTGTCTAAACATGTTTATGTGTTGTGTATGTTCCGCTGCTATTCTCTGATGTATACCTGAAAGGGGTGCCCAAGTAGGGCACCAGTCGCGGCCCGGGGTCGGGTCGTGACACTACATCCCTCAAAGGATATGATGCAGACCACATGACGACGTATCGATATCCCAATCTCGATGATCATTAGTCGAGGTAATTTAAGAGTTACGTTATAATATCAATTCTCACTCCATTAATAAACACGTACACTCTATGGATACATTTATAGAATATTATAGACAATCAATTAATAATTCAACAAATGCAAAAGGTCATAATATTAATCAACATTAATATATAAATACGAATGTGTATAAAATACATTTGTCCTAATACAGATTGTTTCTAGGACATACATAAACTTTCACTAATGCCCTCTCAACATTGTAATAACTGAAATCTGTAAAATTATAATTTTAGTTTTGATGGGCTTTGTAATTCCTCATGAATCTTATGATTCCAGAGGGGGAAGCCTTATAGAGGTATGGTAGATTGCCCCTTGCTCTGAAATTATAGTAAAGACATTGTTGCATTTCGGATGGTCCATATATGTTTATGGTTTTCATCCAGTCTTTAAATTCTTCAAAGGAAATCGAAATGCTGAAATGTGCCGGAATTGGAATCTAATAATTGATTAAACATATCAAAGAATAAACTAACTAAAGAAGGTTATCCAAAGTCTCACACCTGAGTTCCCTGAGCAGCCTCTGGAAGTTCAGCCAACTTGCTTTCGGTGACCTTGATAACACATCAATACAGATCATCAATATCAGATCTCTAAAAAGGGGTACAAGGGTAAATTACATTGTTAACAGTTATTAATAGCATCAGACATTCAAGCAGATCTCGTGCAAAATAAATTGCAACAATATTAGGTCAGAACCAATAACATTGGGAAAAAAATAATGGCCTCAATATGGGAAGGACAACAAAGTTGATATTTCTTCTGACAAACATACACAATTTGAAGCAGAGACAGAACCAAGTGTCCATATCACTGTAGCAAGTGAAATGATCACATTCAATATGAATGAAAGGGAAAAGTTGGACATTCATTGCAGCCCTATCGATGGCCAAACAAGCCCTGCATAAGTGTCCCTTCTCAATGCAAAATAGCGAGATATTAACTATCCCTCTCAATGCAAAATAGCTAGATATCTTAACCACCAAACAACAAAATTTCTTCAGTTACCGTGTTATGTCATATGGACAATCACAGACAGATAAAAATTGGCATAATCAGGCCAGTTTATTTAAGGAGACACCGATATCTATACTCTTCCAACAAGTCCCTCCATGAATTCATAAATTATGTATAAAAAGAAAAGTGCTCTCTTCATTTATTATTATAGTTTTTACACGTCAAATGTGCATTTAAAAGACAATTTATTTGCTTTATAATCTCACTAGCCAAAAACACAGTTCAAAGCACTTTTTGCTCTTTTTTAGGTTCATGCAGCGATTAATCTCTAATTTGATTACATACTTGGATAATTGTCAAATTGAAGCAGAGCACAAGAAACCAATATACTCCATACACACACAGGAGGAACAAAGAAAAAGCATATTTGGCTTTAAACAGAGATAGGAAAGAGACCTTTAACTTTTTGAACCTCCCTCGGTTACACAGGAACATGTAAATGTGAAGTTAGACTTAATGTTCATCTATATAGCAATAGTCCCAAAAGTTCAAACACAGAATAACTTAGAAGTAAAACTTCACTAACCAATTGGTCCTTAGGAGCACTGTCATTGATACTATCCACAGCTGGAAGAGTCCCTTCCAACACTGATTTAACAATTTTATTGTACTCATTTAAAGAGATTTGCAATGATTCTAATGCTTGCGGAAAGTAAGGCTTAATCTTCGCTGCACAGTTTGTAAATACTGTCTCTCCCAACCTTTTAGCAATTGATGTGACCTCCTGAAACAAAACAATTAACATTTAGCACTATCACAAGACTAGGGAGACCTAAGAGGTATAAAATATAAAAAGAATAAACGCATCTCTTCAACCACAACATACCTCATTGTCCTTTTTAACACTAGCCAATAGAGCGGTGAGCAATTCCAAGGATACTTCTTCACTTTCTTCCAGCACAAGAGTCATGATTGTTGCCATGGATGAGAAAATATTCTTAGGGGGATCCTCTCTGAAAGTGAGTCAATGAATGAACTGTCTATTTAGTTAACTTCATTACTACAAGATTAACATATTCAATAGGAATTAGCATACAAAAAGATGAGAAAAATCAAGTTCTTCATTTGTGGGAGAGTGCAGAGGCCACTGTATTGCATAATCAACATTATCCATCTATTTTATACGTTTACTCAACATCATCCAGTTAAACCAGTGCAGCAAGTAATTTGTTACCAAGTTTAGTATCATTCGAAAAGCAATACTCTCTCTGAGCTGTAACATGCAGCACTAAGCCAAACATAGTTATGAAAGTATTGGCAGAGGGTAATTTTTCAAGGGTTTATGTAAACTGTTGAAAGAAAACGCACACCGTCCATTCGGGTTTTAAATATCTTTTAGATGCAAAACCTACCAACTTGCCACCTTTCTATACATAGCTACCAAGAGCATGTTCAACAAAAGCTTTTAAATATTCTCTGGAGGAAAAGAAAAATGTGTTCAACTGATTGTTGTTTCCAGAAATTCATTCTATTTCAATAAGAAAACTAGAGAAGTACCCACATAGACCACTTCTAACCCAAAACTTTTTGCAAAGTTTCTGATTTTTGCTGGCGAATCACCAGTTAAATATCTTCACAACTCTGATACTGACATGTCACTTACCTATAAAATATCTTTAGACAACTAGGGGTAAATCATTTCAATGCACTCCTAAAAGTTGATCAAATTGGATACAGATAATCAAAACAAGTAACCAACAGATTTACTTATTTCTGCTTCACTAACAATCATACTAATCCAACTGAAACCCCAGTACAGGCACCCCAAGTGATGAATCCTATTAACACTGCAAGAAATCCAAAAGGGTAAAAATAGAAAAAATACACTACATGAGGGGTATAATTTCAGTACCTAAGGTACCGAGGAAGGTGTGTTTCTTCTCGTAAGAATCTTAGGAAACGTAAGGTTCTTTGCATAAGCTGGTGTTTTCTTTGTAAGGAGAAGTGAGGACGTAGATCATATTTTGCTACATTGTAAGGTGGCCACGAGGTTATGGTGGGATAGCTTTAGATGGTTTGGTGTTTCTTGTGCTGTGCCAAGATCCGTGAGGGAGTTGATGTTCAGCTGGAAGAGTGGAGCTAGGAGAAGAAGTCACAAGTCTTGGAATGTTACTCCTCTTGCTTTAATGTGGGTCATTTGGAAAGAGAGAAATAAGAGAGATTTTGAAGGGGTGGAGATGAGCTTAACTCAATTAAGGAATAATCTCTGATCCCTAATTTTCTTTTGGTGCACCCATGCAGTTCCTGTTTGTTTAGAGGATTGGGCGTCTTTCGGAGAGAACCATATTTTGTAGGTCCTCCTTTTCTTAGTATATACTTCTTGTGTATGGCCAAGTTGGCCTGTTATTATCAATGAAACCCTTTACTTGATAAAAAAAATGAAGGGTAAAACTTTCATATATTTGTTTAGATAAATGGCATCAGTATAATCATCCATATGTACAGTACAGTTTAAAAAATTTGCAAAACCCTGCTCATCTTACAAGGATTCTAGAAAGTCTAGCAAAGCCTCAGAGCTCATAATTTCAGATATAATCTCAAATCCATGCAAATTCAAGAACTTGTAAGTACAGTGTCTATCTTGTAAATTATGCTTGGCGTGCTTGGAAAGAAGACTTCTTACAAGAAGCTCCACTTAAACATATAAACAAACATGAGAAGCTCACACTCCCATAAATCTAAATCACATGTTTCAATGGAATGTCAGGTATTATAACTTCAGATTTATTCTCTAAAACCATGTCTAGTCCAAGAACATTCAATGTTGGGCTTTATCAAATAAAAACATTCAAGGTTGGGATTAAAGGCGTCTGTTAAATAAGAAGAGACACACCACACCAGAAATCTACAAACAAACATCATAGAAACAAAATTACTGTTAAACAATTAAAATATATTGGTGATACCTTATTACACGTGCACAACCCCCTCTCCCCCTTAATAATTAGTCAATCCCACAATTAATCAATTACACACAATTAATTTTAGATCTCACTTCATTTAAATCCTATTAACTTATAAAACCTACATATACTAAATATCATAATTTGTAATATTACATTAGTCCATCACCTCTTTTGGGGATATACAACTATTATTATTAATCCTTATCGGCACACTTGTTACATCCAAAATTATTTCGGAATTGCGTTCCTTGTATACTAATCCCTTTATTATGAGTCTATTTACACACACCTAGCAATTCAAACCGTGACCCGAAAATACGGGATGTTACAATTTCGGAATTCAAAAACCCAAAAAATTGATTCATTTTTCACTCTGAATCAGTCACAAAAATTCAAAAATAAATCCACTTTGTATTCATAGCCAAACAAAGTCACAGAGTTCAAAATAATACTAATATTTTGTGCACCGGACTAACCCTTTGCCCTTCTTGAATCAACACTTAATTCCTAAACATATGTTAATTTAAATTAATTGTCTTAATAGGTAAAATTATCTTAAAGTCGGTTCGCAGTGTTTATGATTTAAAACATCATGCAACTAACGAATTGATAGGTGGGATGCTGAATCTATTTATCATGTATATTGTAATTTGAATACAAAGATTTGAATGCGTTCCACTATTTCCTCACGACCATAAAAATATAGCCGTTGGAGTAGTTTGAATAATAAGTTATCGGGATGTGCTCATAAGTAATATCAACCTGCAATTAGTAACTCATGGACATCAATAGGTGAAACAATTGATTGTTAGTAGTCATTACCATAAAACATAATCTCTTCAGTTTTAGATCACTTTTACTATTTTCTTTTAGTAGATTCATTAGTTATTATAACCTCCACAATTGTTGAATTTCTTGAATAGTTACTATTGAACTCAAATTAGACCGTCAATCATATAGACCTCTATGGGAATGTTATCTAGACTTAATTCTGTATTACTTGTCGACCATGTATACTTTTGTTTGCATTTAGTAGCAACACATATTACAAAACACGTATGATGTATTCTCCACTTAGTCATTTTTGGCCATTTAAAGAACGGGAACTGCACTAAACAATAAGAACTGCAACTAAAGCTAATAGTATCATGACTCTTACAAAAGCAGCCAAACACCCACTTCAACTCTAGACATGCCATCCCCCAAGAAAGCACATGCATTCCTGATACGGGCAATATAGTGAGAGTGAATTCTTATAAGAACCATAAGAGCTTAATGAAAACAGTACAAGTGATCACGGGATAAAAGCTCTGTGAATCTCATGATAAGCCAAAAAGTTGTTTTCAATTAGCAAAAACTATACAATATTACAAAAAGATATTTGTTTCCAACAACCGAAATAACGAAATGCATTAAGTAGTAATGTACCTCTCTAATACAAAAAGATCATGCCATCCATGTCTATGAATAAACAAAAAATGTGATTTAATTGGAGCAGCCCACTTAAACCATTGTCAAGGTTTATCCTGCAAAATCACATAGAGGTATATTAGGATTTAGATTAGTGAAAAAACAAAAAAGAACATTACGGAGAAAACTTACGAGCTCAAAAATCGAGGGATGCTTACAAAAATATTCATCATAACTGAAATGAAAAAAAAACATCACACATTAGAAAAAGGTCCATATAAGTCCAAAACATTAAAAATAGTAATTGCAATATCTTACCGCATCCCTCGATACTCCACGGGTCCATTACGCCAAGAAATACGTGTTCTTAAGGATTGAGAAAAGCTCGTTATAAATCTGCCCAAGCAAACCAGGAAATAACTCCAACACTTCCTCTAATTGTAGGCTTTCGTTGTCGGGTTCGTGCACGCAGCGGAATTTAAAAATTTATGGTTTCAAACCCAACAACGGTCAAACTGAAGTATGATAATGTAATGTAAATCAAAACACAAAGCAATAATGTAATACTTCGATAGAAGACTTACATTTTGTAGATTTCAATCCAAGCAGTTGAATCTTGAAGCTTTGTGTAGTACCGGGGTGCACACGCAACTATCCCTTGATTTGCAAGTTCTAAGTTCTCAGAACTTTGATGTAATTGCTAAGTCTAAGAATGCTAAGAATTTTAGCAGAGCTTTAGAAGAGAGCTTTAGAAGAGATTACCCCTCTTAGGTTTTGTGTGTTCCTGAAATGAGAAGGGGACCCCTTTATTTATAGTTGAAAGGGGAATCAGCCAGGGGTATAAAAGTCGGTCGGACCCCGACGCGCCATAGAGCGGCGCAGTAAGTGGCAACGCTGCTCTCCACGCGCATGCGCGCCGCTTAATCTGTCGATGGGCCTTACCCACGATTTTCTTCTTTCATTTCTAATGTCCCGGTCATCAACCAAACATATATATAATCTATTTCTAATTACATCCCTCAATCAACGGAATATTTGACTTGTGTTTACCCTTCAGGCCTCTACATATTGACACTAATACCATTAGGATCTTCACGGAACTCCTAGACTGCGCCGGAAGACGAACCTCAATATGTAAAGTTTAGCTATAGAAAATATGTGAACTGAACCTCTATGTGGGAAGATAAAATCCTTTCATTCACGACATACTCAATCAAGCTTAGGATTTGTCAAGTGTTTATCCAAATGGCTTGATCACAATAACTCATCTATATTAGTCGACAACAGGACCATATCAAAATCAAAGACATGTCCACTGCGTTGGCCAACGACTTAGTCAACCTAATATCTTATGAGAATCCGAGTGCTCTCTCGAACAATAATATTCGAGGAATGAATCCTAATCTTGGTCCAAACACCACCTTCAGTCTACTTCGCAATATACCCAAAACAAGTCGCGTCTCAACCTATAAGGCATTTGAGCTCAGGATCAAAGTACATTGCTCGATGTGATGTGATATTGACTTCAAGTCTAAGGACTACTATCTCACACAATGATACTCAAACATATGTATATAACAAATAGCATATTAGCAACGAGTATCCATGTGTTCATCACGAGTTGTCATAACTCGTAGCAAGTGAGACATACTACATCCCTCAAAGGATATGATGCATACCACATGTCGACGTATCACATATCATCGATATCCCAATCTCGATGATCATTAGTCGAGGTAATTTAAGAGTTACGTTATAATATCAATTCTCACTCCATTAATAAACGCGTACACTCTAGGGATGCATTTATAGAATATTATAGACAATCAATTAATATTCAGCAAATGCAAAAGGCCATAATATTAATCAACATTAATATATAAATACGAATGTGTATAAAGTACATTTGTCCTAATACAGATTGTCTCTAGGACATACATATACTTCAATCTCACTGGCCTAGTGCGATCACCAACATATCGAATACCCAGTTTCTCAAAATGACCATTATGCTTCACCAAGCTTAATGGTTTAGTAAACGGGTCTGTTAGATTATTGTCCGTAGGAATATAGTCTATCTTGATATCTTCAGCTTCCACCATCTCTCTCAGGATGTGGTACTTCCTCGGTACATGTTTGTTCCTGTTCGTTGATCTTGGTTCTTTTGCTTGCAATCGCGCACCAATGTTGTCACAATAAATCGTTATTGGACAACTAGCCTTTCGAACTACCTCGCTTGAAACTTCGTAAAACCGCGGCGAACTTCCATAGCCTCGCTCGGCCCAGAATGTACTCGCGATCGTCAGTCTGCGATGTAACTGTTTGGAACTCTTCCAGCTCATTGCTCCTCCGGTGAAAATAAAAGTGTAACCAGACTTGGATTTGAAATCATCAACATCCATCTGGAAACTAGCATCGGTATACCCAGTGGCAACCAACTCATTACTCGCATAGACTAAGTAATCTTTGACGCGCTAAGGTACTTCAGAATACTTTTGACTGCTTTCCAGTGTTCCTCACCAGGATTCTGCTAGAACTTGCAAGTCATACTAAGTGCAAAGGCCACATCTGGCCTAGTATAGGTCATGATATACATGATAGATCCTATAGCCGAAGCATACAGGATCCTCTTCATGCACTCAAGTTCTACAGCACTAGAAGGGCAGTCCTTCTTAGATAACTTGATTCATTGACCCATTGGAAGACCGCCTTTCTTGGAATTCTCCATTGTAAAACGTCTAAGCACTTTGTCTATATAGATTGATCGTGTAGCGGACAATCTATTAGGTCTATCTCTATAGATCCTAATTCCCGAATGCGAGCTTTACCTAAATTCTTCATCATGAAGGTCTTGGACAACGATCTTTAATCGATCGCATAAGGGCCTATTGTCTCCCATTATCAATATGTCATCAACATATATAATAATGAAGACAATGCCCTCATCATTGCGTTTGAAATAAACACAAGGATCCTTTTTGCTTCTGACGAAATCAAATGACTTGATAGCCTTGTCAAAGCAAATGTTCCAACTCCTGTGAGGCTTGCTTAATTCCATAAATGGACTTACGTAGCATGCACAACATTTGGTGCGGACTCGCATGAAAAACCCTCGGGTTGTTTCATATACACTTCCTCAACTAGATCACGTTGAGAATGCAATCTTGGCGCCCATCCGCCAAATGTCATAGTCATAATGTGCATTGCGAGCAAAATCGAATAAACTTTATCTTAGCCACCGGTGAAAAGTCTCATCATAATCCACAATGACGTTGAGTAAAACCTTTAGCCACTAGTCTAGCTTTATAAGTAGATCGTCAATCTTCTTCAAGACCCGTTTGCATCCTATGGGTTTGACCTCATTCGACAATCAACCAAGTTCCACACTTGATTGATATACATAGATTCCATTCATCTCTTCGAATCAATGTCTAGCATTGCTTCGTTATAGGTTGTAGGCTCATTGTCATCCGAAATATTTAACTCATTTTGTGTTTCCACAAGTAGATTTAGTCTTTCCGGAGCACGATGAGTCCTAGTAGACCTACGGAGTTGTGTATCTTGCATCGATTTGGTATGTTACGGTTGTGAGAAGGTTCTTGTCTTGTTGGTGGATCCACCATTAGAGCTTTCAGAATATCATTTTCATGTCTTTCTGAATGGGAGAGTGCGATCCTGACTTGCTCCCAAGGTGCATCTTAGGAGGATCTTGCATTCTGCATCATTCCTCGTAGCACTCCCACTGATCGAATGGGGTATCCGAAATACCCAATCCTCGCCAAAAGCTCCCACTGAATCTTTGCCTTTATCATCCGGCAAGGATTCAACCACTATATTACTTTGTTCTTGAACTTCTTCAAGTTCTACCTCTGTCTTCCTTGTAGACATATTCATCTTCAAGGAAAGTTGCGTTCCTGGAAACAATTATCTTATGTTCTCCAGGAAGATAGAAATAGTATCCCTTAGTTTCTTTCGGGTACCCAACAAAGTAACATTTTTCACTCTTAGACTCCAACTTATCAGTGATCAACTTCTTAACCTATGCAGGACACCCCAGGGCCTCATGTGTCTAAGTGATGACATCTTGCCACACCATAACTCATATGGCGTCTTTTCTACTGATTTAGATGGAACTCTGTTCAGAACATATATCGAGGTTAAGATAGAGTATCCCCAAAGATATGTCGGAAGAGCAGAAAAGCTCATCATGGACCGAACCATGTCAAGTAAGGTTCGGTTTCTCCTCGACAACACCATTCATCTGTGGCGTTCGGGAGAGTCCATTCGAGAATGAACTCCGTAGCTTTAAGTATTCAAGAAATTCTTTTTCCGTAAGGGATTTAATAGTCATCTAACCCTTCAAACAGTTCACGATTACCGTAAGATTGTAAGTCAAATGGTTCGAGGTAGTTTAATTTCTTCAACTGTCTATCCTCGTTTGATTGATATGACCAAGTCTACAATGCCACAAGTAGGTAGAATTTCTTTCATTTAACTTTGCTCTTTTATTTTGTACATTGAAAACTTCTGCGGCGCTTTAATGTAAACATCTACGGTCGGGTTGACGACCGGACCAGTTGACGTAGAAAATCGATCGGGCCAGGACCGTTAAGAACTTCTGGGTTGGGTTGGCCCCCAACCCCAACCCGCACGGGTTATATAAAAACCCGATAAGGCCCGGATCGGTTAGACCCGATAACGGAAACCGGTTACATTACCGGTTAACCGGTTCGGTAACACAAAAAAATTTAAAAAAATTGCACATTTTTTCGACCCAAACGGTAATGTTACCGTTGGGAGGGGGTGGGGGTGGGGGGTGCCAACGATCATTTCGACCGTTTGTTTTTTTTTGTTTTGTTTATTATTTTTTTAATTATATTTTTACCCTTTAAAAAATCTATAAATTCTCTACATTTTTTTCATTTTTATCACACAACAAGTCTCTCAATTCTCTTATTCTCAACATCTCATACTCTCTTAATTATCTTTATCAATTTTCAAGTTATTATTATTATTAGTTTTCAAATTCAAAGTAGCAAGACGCTTGAGACTTGAGCTTGAGTTTGATTGAATTACGAATCCCGAAGTTTGGTACACTCGTTTCATTCTCTAATTATTTTATTAAATTGTCATATTTATTTGTTGATTATTTAAATATTTTATAATGTCTTCGCTAAGGGGAATTGTGTCGGGACTGCGCCGTAAATCTAGTTCAAGGGGTAAAAAATCTGTAGGTTCTTCATCATCTAATCAAAATATAGATTATGATCAAATGCAAGAAGATTTTAGAATAGAAGATAATGAATATGATAACGTTCAATTAGATAATATTGTTGAACTTGAAGAAAATGAACCTCCTACACCTACTAGTGTTCCTTCTGTCAATGTTGGTACTGCTAGTGGTAGTCGTAGACCTCCTTTACCAGAACCAGAAGTAAGAAAAAAAAGGAGTAAAGTGTGGCTCTTTTATGATAAAGTTGTGGGCACTGATAGAGTTAGATGTAATATTTGTGGGAGAACTTATAAACATAAGACAGGGGGTGGTGACGGGGGACGGGCACTATAGGTAGACATATAAAAAACGATCATACGACACAATGGAATGTTGTCTCTGATTTAGAACCCGGTCAACAACAACTTAATCCATTAACTGGGGGTGGCTAAGTACGATCCAAAAAAGGATCGCATTGAATTAGCAAAAATGATTGTCGGAGGTTGTTTACCTTTTTCTTTTGCTTCTTCTTCATATTTAATTACATATATTCAAAGAGTATATAATCCTTTTTTAAAGGTGTTCCTCGTAGTACTACTAGAGCCGATATTTTTAGACTTCATAATGATTATGTTATTTTTTGCAATATTTGTTCTAACCTTCCATGCCTAGTTAGTTTTACTTGGACATTGAACATATTAAGCGGTTATGATTATTTAACAATTACTTGTCATTGGATTGATGAAAATTTTAGAATGGAAAAAGCGTATTATTGCTTTGCGTATGGCGAGGATCAAAGTCATCTTTGGAATATATATAAGCTAAACTATTTGTGCTTATGCAAAAAATTATAATCTTTATTATAAAATAATTTGTGTATCATTCGATAATGCATCTAATAATCTTTGTTGTAGATCTTTTAAAAGCGGAATCTGACCACCACTTCTCATATATTTCATGTTCGTTGTGCTTGTCATATTTATAATTTAATTGTTAAAAGTGGTCTTGATTTATTTGCACCAAATAAAACTTGTCAAAAGAGTCATTGGAGTTATTCAGATAATAATAGGAAAAATAGAATTATAGAATTTAAAGAAAAATGTAAACAATTTAATTTGAGACCTAAATTCATGCGGAGGAGATTATTACGGTGGAATTATACTTATTTATTGTTAAAAGAATGTTATAAGTATAAAGACCCCATAACACATGTTCAAATGCGCATTGTAAGAACGTAATGTATATATTAGCAAAGCGAGCAGTGGAAATCAATTGGTGAACTTTTTAAAAAAAAATACGTAAATTTTACACTGCTACTGTTGAATTTTCAGGATCTTATTACCCAACAGTTTGTAATGCTTTAACTCATATAGCTGAAATTTCATATTTACTTTATGGTTTAAAATCAAATGTGAAATATAAAGATGCGATTACAACATGTTTGAAAATTTTAAAAATATTTTTTCCTATTCACGATATTTATTGTATTGAGTGCGATCTTAAATCCTTCTATTAAAAAAGTAGATTGTCATAATTTAATATGTAGTTTATATACTTATATGGAAGTAGGTGCAACAGAAACTCCGTCTTCATTTGATTGCATAAGTAAACTTGATACTAATTTAACTACATTATATGAATATTATGCTACATTACATGATAACAACAACTCTGCTATTAATATTCCTTCTAGTTCTGCTTCTGTGTCTACACCTTCACGATTCAATGAAGATGACGATGAAGAATCTTTAGACATATGGAGCACTTTTACAACATAAGCAACCACAAGTCGATCTTGCGATGAGATACAATTTTATTTGCAAAAGTCAGCGGAGCCGAAGAAAAGTTTTGACCCTTTACAGGTGGGAGGATAAAAAAAGGCAATTCTCGGTACTTGCAGCGATGACACGAGATGTTCTTAATGTGTCAGATCTCAACAGTGGCTTCTGAAAGTGCATTTAGCCAAGCACGAGATCAAATAGGAGACACACGTCACTCATTGGGTGGAAGCACATTAGAAGTGTTAGTCTGCTTAAGGGATTGGATCAGATCAGAGAGAAGAAATCAAGGATGTGTAGACGTTAATTCTCCGGAAGATGAAGAAATAGGCAATATTTTGGAAGGCGGGACTGAAATTAATACTCCAGATTTAGAGGCTATGAAGCATAACCAATTCAATCAACCTATAGATTACGAAGACCTTGCAAGAAGGATGCATAATATGTAAATAAAATTATTATTACTTCATTATGTACTCTTATTAACATTATGAAAGTTCAAAAGTTTACATCTTATCATTAGTTTTAATTTGACTATCTATTTAGTTGTTAATTTGTTATTACTTATTTGTTAACTTATATCTACTAATCTAATAAATTAATAAAAGGATAATTACAATATAAAGTTATAAACTATAAAGTATAACTATAACAGTACTATAAAATATAAACTATAAAATA
The DNA here is from genome assembly GCA_029844215.1 of Przewalskia tangutica. Taxonomy (NCBI): domain Eukaryota; kingdom Viridiplantae; phylum Streptophyta; class Magnoliopsida; order Solanales; family Solanaceae; genus Przewalskia; species Przewalskia tangutica. The sequence continues at coordinate 20,910,742 of CM056723.1, forward strand.
AAGATAAAGTATAAAGTATAAAGTTATAAACTATAAAATAGAAAGTTAACTTTAAAGTTTCAATTTTAATATATAAAACTATATTATATATTATATTATTATATTACATATTTAAATTGAATTTAGTTTACATTGTAGAAAATAAATACTAGAAATTAAAAAAAGCGGTCAGTAGGCGAGTTGAACCGGACCATCGCGGACACGAATCGGTAATGAACCTGAGTTGGCTTGATAGTCAGTGAACCGAACCGGTTAAACCCGATAAGGGGCTACTGGTTCGGACCGGTTCGGCCCGTTAGACAACTTTAGTTTAATGTATACAATTCATTCACAAAAGGCGCAATTCCATACACAACATTATCAAAAGCCAAAATCATATTGCTATTATTAATGTTTGAGGAAAAGCCCTCGTTATCAATCTGAGAATTGAAATAATGTTCCTTGTCAAAGAAGGAACATAATAACAATTGTTTAACATTAAAACTTTGCCAGAAGGTAAATCTATCCTATAAGTTCCCACACACTCAGCAGCAACTCGCGCTCCGTTCCCAAGCCAAGTCCACTCTCGAGGCGACCTTCCGCTATCGGTTATCCACGCACATTTGTACAAATGTGCGAGCCCTGTGATATCAAATACCGGGAATGAGAATCATTTAAAGATAGATTAATTTCAATTACAAACATACCTTGTCAAGGCGGGAAGCGGCTGACCGGGTGCTCTACCTCTCCGAGCCGTGCGATCTTCCGCCGAGTGTCACATCCTATTGCAGTTCATGCAAACATCCATTGTCGGTAACTTCTTCTTCTTCTTTGCCCCTACCTGGGGCTTCATTACTGCGGGCGCAGCGACAACTTTGCCCTTCTTCTTCTTTTGCCCCTTACCTTTCGGTTTGGGCTGAGAAAAAGACCCTACCATGAGGACAGTTTTGCCCCTAGAGGTATGAGACTCGAAAGTCTTTAGCATGTTGTGAAGTTCTGGCAATATCGCCTTAGTTCCATTCATGTTGTAGTTCACAATGAAACTCTCGAACGACCGTGGAAGAGAGTGGAGAATAATGGTGGCGGAGACTCTGTCTTGAAACTTTACATCAATAGAGGCCAACCTCTCAATCATCTCAATCATCCTCAACACATGAGGAGAAACTTGGCCCTCTTCATTTAGCCTACACTTGAAGAGTTCGATAAGCAGGTCATACTCCATTGTCTGACTCTGCGAATCATAGAGACTATTCAAAGGGGCTAACATTTCGTTGGGCCCCATAGTTTCATGCTGTCTTTGCAGTGGTGGAGACATAGAAGACAACATCAGGCATTGAGCAGATGTAGCATCCTTATAATGTTTCTTGTAAGTAGCATGATCAAAAGTTGCATACTCGTGAGTCCTCCATGAGGCGATGGGAATACTTTGTCCAAAGTATACTCAATTTCTTACTGTCTTAGAACAATTCTAACATTTCTAAGCCAGTCAATGAAGTTGGGTCCGGTGAGTCTATTTGACTCCATGAGCATTTTCAACGAAAAATTTGACATTCTGAAGATCTGAAGATATAGATAGAACAGGAAAATGCAATCAACAATTCATTCTCCCAATTTATACACATTCATCATAGACTAATTAAACATGATCTTTTATTTAATTAACTTCCACTATTTTGGCATACTTCTACGAGCCCATGGTAGAATACGAACCTAAGTCATTTTAAGGTCATAGTGGGCCAAGATCCAAACATATGTTATATTCGCGTTTGCTTTGGCTGATAACTTCAATAGCACACTTTGGTAGGTCCTCAACCAATTACAAAACTAAATTTGCAACTCTTGGTTTGATTAAATATCTTTCATTTTAATCATGCGTCTTTAGTTTATGTAAATTGTTGAAAGAAAACGTACACCGTCCATTCGGGTTTTAAGTATCTTTTAGATGCAAAACCTACCAGCTTGCCACCTTTCTATACATAGCTACCAAGAGCATGTTCAACAAAAGCTTTTAAATATTCTCTGGAGGAAAAGAAAAATGTGTTCAACTGATTGTTGTTTCCAGAAATTCATTCTATTTCAATAAGAAAACTAGAGAAGTACCCACAGAGACCACTTCTAACCCAAAACTTTTAGCAAAGTTTCTGATTTTTGCTGGCGAATCACCAGTTAAATATCTTCACAACTCTGATTCTGACATGTCACTTACCTATAAAATATCTTTAGACAACTAGGGGTAAATCATTTCAATGCACTCCTAAAAGTTGATCAAATTGGATACAGATAATCAAAACAAGTAACCAACAGATTTACTTATTTCTGCTTCATTAACAATCATACTAATCCAACTGAAACCCCAGTACAGGCACCCCAAGTGATGAATCCTATTAACACTGCAAGAAATCCAAAAGGGTAAAAATAGAAAAAATACACTACATGAGGGGTAAAATTTCAGTACCTAAGGTACCGAGGAAGGTGTGTTTCTTCTCGTAAGAATCTTAGGAAACGTAAGGTTCTTTGCATAAGCTGGTGTTTTCTTTGTAAGGAGAAGTGAGGACGTAGATCATATTTTGCTACATTGTAAGGTGGCCACGAGGTTATGGTGGGATATCTTTAGATGGTTTGGTGTTTCTTGTGTTGTGCCAAGATCCGTGAGGGAGTTGATGTTCAGCTGGAAGAGTGGAGCTAGGAGAAGAAGTCACAAGTCTTGGAATGTTACTCCTCTTGCTTTAATGTGGGTCATTTGGAAAGAGAGAAATAAGAGAGATTTTGAAGGGGTGGAGATGAGCTTAACTCAATTAAGGAATAATCTCTGATCCCTAATTTTCTTTTGGTGCACCCATGCAGTTCCTGTTTGTTTAGAGGATTGGGCGTCTTTCGGAGAGAACCATATTTTGTAGGTCCTCCTTTTCTTAGTATATACTTCTTGTGTATGGCCAAGTTGGCCTGTTATTATCAATGAAACCCTTTACTTGATAAAAAAAATGAAGGGTAAAACTTTCATATATTTGTTTAGATAAATGGCATCAGTATAATCATCCATATGTACAGTACAGTTTAAAAAATTTGCAAAACCCTGCTCATCTTACAAGGATTCTAGAAAGTCTAGCAAAGCCTCAGAGCTCATAATTTCAGATATAATCTCAAATCCATGCAAATTCAAGAACATGTAAGTACAGTGTCTATCTTGTAAATTATGCTTGGCGTGCTTGGAAAGAAGACTTCTTACTAGAAGCTCCACTTAAACATATAAACAAACATGAGAAGCTCACACTCCCATAAATCTAAATCACATGTTTCAATGGAATGTGAGGTATTATAACTTCAGATTTATTCTCTAAAACCATGTCTAGTCCAAGAACATTCAATGTTGGGCTTTATCAAATAAAAACATTCAATGTTGGGCTTAATAATTAGTCAATCCCACAATTAATCAATTACACACAATTAATTTTAGATCTCACTTCACTTAAATCCTATTAACTTATAAAACCTACATATACTAAATATCATAATTTGTAATATTACATTAGTCCATCACCTCTTTTGGGAATATACAACTATTATTATTAATCCTTATCGGCACACTTGTTACATCCAAAATTATTTCGGGATTGCGTTCCTTGTATACTAATCCCTTTATTATGAGTCTATTTACACACACCTAGCAATTCAAACCGTGACCCGAAAATACGGGATGTTACATTTTCGGAATTCAAAAACCCAAAAAATTGATTCATTTTTCACTCCGAATCAGTCACAAAAATTCAAAAATAAATCCACTTTGTATTCATAGCCAAACAAAGTCACAGAGTTCAAAATAATACTAATATTTTGTGCACCGGACTAACCCTTTGCCCTTCTTGAATCAACACTTAATTCCTAAACATATGTTAATTTAAATTAATTGTCTTAATAGGTAAAATTATCTTAAAGTCGGTTCGCAGTGAGAATGATTTAAAACATCATGCAACTAACGAATTGATAGGTGGGATGTTGAATCTATTTATCATGTATATTGTAATTTGAATACAAAGATTTGAATGCGTTCCACTATTTCCTCACGACCATAAAAATATAGCCGTTGGAGTAGTTTGAATAATAAGTTATCGGGATGTGCTCATAAGTAATATCAACCTGCAATTAGTAACTCATGGACATCAATAGGTGAAACAATTGATTGTTAGTAGTCATTACCATAAAACATAATCTCTTCAGTTTTAGATCACTTTTACTATTTTCTTTTAGTAGATTTATTAGTTATTATAACCTCCACAATTGTTGAATTTCTTGAATAGTTACTATTGGACTCAAATTAGACCGTCAATCATATAGAGACCTCTATGGGAATGTTATCTGGACTTAATTTTGTATTACACAGATGACTTCAGTGAGGAAAATATACCCACTAAAGCCAGACAATCCAAATGAGTCATGAGCTCATGGAACATTGTAAAAATGAGGTTAATGATTTACTAAAAAAAGGGATCATCAAACCTTCTAAATCTCAATGGAGTTGTTCAGCCTTCTATGTTAACAAGAACGCTGAAAAGGAAAGAAGCCCAAGGCTCGTAATAAATTATAAACCTCTTAACCAAGCATTAAAATGGATTAGGTACCCGATCCCTAATAAAAGAAATTTATTAAAAAGAACTTATATTGCTAATATTTACAGCAAATTCGACATGAAGTCAGGATTCTGGCAAATCCAGGTCGAAGAAAAGGATAAGTATAAAGCGACCTTGATATGTCCCTTTCGGACAATATGAATGGAATGTAATGTCTTTTAGGCTTAAAAATGCCCCTTCCGAATTTCAGAACATTATGAATAACATATTCAACCCTTATAGTCAATTCATGATTGTCTATATCGATGATGTTCTAGTATTCTCAGATAACATGGAACAACATTATAAACACCTAAACACTTTTGTTAAAACCACAAAACATAACAGTTTAGCAGTAAGTGCCAAAAAGATAAAACTCTTTCAGACAGCTATCAGGTTCTTAGGTCACGACCTTTATCAAGGAACCTACAAACCAATCTGCAGAGCCATAGAGTTCTCTACTAAGTTCCCCAATGAAATCTTAGATAAAACACAGCTACAAAGATTCTTAGGAAGTCTTAATTACGTAGAAGATTTTATCCCAAAAGTTAGACAGATATGTGAGCCTTTGTATAAAAGGCTTAAAAAGAACCCAGTCCTTTGGTCAGAAGAACAGACTAGAGTTGTCAAACAGGTGAAGGAAATAGTCCAGAAACTCCCATGTATAGGTATCCTAAATCCGGACGCCTTTATGATAGTTGAGACTGATGCTTCCGACATCGGTTACGGTGGTATCCTTAAACAAAGAATATCTCTTGAATCTGCTGAACAATTAGTAAGATTCACTTCTGGAATTTGGAACCAGGCACAAAAGAATTACAGCACAGTTAAAAAAGAAATTTTATCTATAGTGCTATGTATCACAAAATTCCAAGATGATTTGGTCAATAAAGAATTTTTGTTAAGAGTCGACTGCAAAGCAGCCAAAGACATTTTGCAAAAAGATGTTAAAAATTTAGTATCAAAACAGATTTTTGCCAGATGGCAAGCTTTATTATCGAGTTTTGATTTTAAAATAGATTTTATAAAAGGTGAAGAAAACTCTCTACCAGAATTTCTGACAAGAGAATTTTTACAGGGAAACAATGAGGCTAGGCTACCCGGGCTTACGCCCGATACGACCTCCCTTCCTAAATAAACCAGAAGAAAAATTGAAACAGCCTTTTAAACCAGAAAGCTCGAGCAAAGTTTTGCATAAACCAAGTGGGCAAAATATGTTCACAGTCCTTGGGAATCTCCCAATAATACCAGTTCTCCCCAAAGAGCCAACCCAGAAAAAACAGGCGCAACCTTTCAAGGCCACGCCTTCGGAAACCCAAAGCAAAGGTAATTACAGAATGATTCCTCCAGAGTCATACTCAGAAGCAGTAAAACCAGCAACCCCACTGAAAAAGGTAGGGTCTAAAGTAAATGTACGATGGGAATATGTAGCAACAACAACATACCTAGTGAAATCCCAGAACATGGGGTCTGGGAAGGGTAGAGTGTACGTAGACCTTACTTCTACCTTGGTAGGTAGAGCAATGTGTAGCAACAACAACATACCCAGTGAAATTTCACGCGGAGTCCGGGGAGGGTAGAGGTGTATGTAAATTTTGATCAATGTAGCACATACCACAAAATGGCAAGTATTGGCATTGTCAAAAGAGAATAATAGATGCGTCCATGAAGTTGGTTATTTTAACGAAAGAATGCCACAACCTCATTTCTTATAAAGCATGTGATCATCATTGCCTAGCGATTTTATTAGGAATTAACAATTGGTGAATTTAATATTCACTTACAAAACTCTTTTATTGTTCAAAGTTATGACATAAATTTCAGATTCTTATTTTATTTTCCTCTAGAAATAAAATTTGATTTGTTATATAGACAAACAAGCCCTGCATAAGTGTCCCTTCTCAATGCAAAATAGTGAGATATTAACTATCCCTCTCAATGCAAAATAGCTAGATATCTTAACCACCAAACATCAAAATTTCATCAGTTACCCTGTTATGTCATATGGACAATCACAGACAGATAAAAATTGGCATAATCAGGCCAGTTTATTTAAGGAGACACCAATATCTATACTCTTCCAACAAGTCCCTCCATGAATTCATAAATTATGTATAAAAAGAAAAGTGCTCTCTTCATTTATTATTATGGTTTTTACACGTCAAATGTGCATTTAAAAGACATTTTATTTGCTTTATAATCTCACTAGCCAAAAACACAGTTCAAAGCACTTTTTTGCTCTTTTTTAGGTTCATGCAGCGATTAAATCTCTAATTTGATTGCATACTTGGATAATTGTCAAATTGAAGCAGAGCACAAGAAACCAATATACTCCATACACACACAGGAGGAACAAAGAAAAAGCATATTTGGCTTTAAACAGAGATAGGAAAGAGACCTTTAACTTTTTGAACCTCCCTCGGTTACACAGGAACATGTAAATGTGAAGTTAGACTTAATGTTCATCTATATAGCAATAGTCCCAAAAGTTCAAACACAGAATAACTTAGAAGGAAAACTTCACTAACCAATTGATCCTTAGGAGCACTGTCATTGATACTATCCACAGCTGGAAGAGTCCCTTCCAACACTGAATTAACAATTTTATTGTACTCATTTAAAGAGATTTGCAATGATTCTAATGCTTGCGGAAAGTAAGGCTTAATCTTCGCTGCACAGTTTGTAAATACTGTCTCTCCCAACCTTTTAGCAATTGATGTGACCTCCTGAAACAAAACTATTAACATTTAGCACTATCACAAGACTAGGGAGACCTAAGAGGTATAAAATATAAAAAGAATAAACGCATCTCTTCAACCACAACATACCTCATTGTCCTTTTTAACACTAGCCAATAGAGCGGTGAGCAATTCCAAGGATACTTCTTCACTTTCTTCCAGCACAAGAGTCATGATTGTTGCCATGGATGAGAAAATATTCTTAGGGGGATCCTCTCTGAAAGTGAGTCAATGAATGAACTGTCTATTTAGTTAACTTCATTACTACAAGCTTAACATATTCAATAGGAATTAGCATACAAAAAGATGAGAAGAATCAACTTCTTCATTTGTGGGAGAGAGCAGAGGCCACTGTATTGCATAATCAACATTATCCATCTATTTTATACGTTTACTCAACATCATCCAGTTAAACCAGTGCAGCAAGTAATTTGTTACTAAGTTTAGTATCATTCGAAAAGCAATACTCTCTCTGAGCTGTAACATGCAGCACTAAGCCAAACATGGTTATGAAAGTATTGGCAGAGGGTAATTTTTCAAGGGTTTATGTAAACTGTTGAAAGAAAACGTACACCGTCCATTCGGGTTTTAAGTATCTTTTAGATGCAAAACCTACCAACTTGCCACCTTTCTATACATAGCTACCAAGAGCATGTTCGACAAAAGCTTTTAAATATTCTCTGGAGGAAAAGAAAAATGTGTTCAACTGATTGTTGTTTCCAGAAATTCATTCTATTTCAATAAGAAAACTAGAGAAGTACCCACAGAGACCACTTCTAACCCAAAACTTTTTGCAAAGTTTCTGATTTTTGCTGGCGAATCACCAGTTAAATATCTTCACAACTCTGATTCGGACATGTCACTTACCTATAAAATATCTTTAGACAACTAGGGGTAAATCATTTCAATGCACTCCTAAAAGTTGATCAAATTGGATACAGATAATCAAAACAAGTAACCAACAGATTTCCTTATTTCTGCTTCACTAACAATCACACTAATCCAACTGAAACCCCAGTACAGGCACCCCAAGTGATGAATCCTATTAACACTGCAAGAAATCCAAAAGGGTAAAAATAGAAAAAATACACTACATGAGGGGTAAAATTTCAGTACCTAAGGTACCTAGGAAGGTGTGTTTCTTCTCGTAAGAATCATAGGAAACGTAAGGTTCTTTGCATAAGCTGGTGTTTTCTTTGTAAGGAGAAGTGAGGACGTAGATCATATTTTGCTACATTGTAAGGTGGCCACGAGGTTATGGTGGGATATCTTTATTTGGTGTTTCTTGTGCTGTGCCAAGATCCGTGAGGGAGTTGATGTTCAGCTGGAAGAGTGGAGCTAGGAGAAGAAGTCACAAGGCTTGGAATGTTACTCTTCTTGCTTTAATGTGGGTCATTTGGAAAGAAAGAAATAAGAGAGATTTTGAAGGGGAGGAGATGAGCTTAACTCAATTAAGGAATAGTCTCTGATCCCTAATTTTCTTTTGGTGCACCCAGTTCCTGTTTGTTTAAAGGATTGGGCGTCTTTCGGAGAGAACCATATTTTGTAGGTCCTCCTTTTCTTAGTATATACTTCTTGTGTATGGCCAAGTTGGCCTGTTATTATCAATGAAACCCTTTACTTGATAAAAAAAATGAAGGGTAAAACTTTCATATATTTGTTTAGATAAATGGCATCAGTATAATCATCCATATGTACAGTTTAAAAAATTTGCAAAACCCTGCTCATCTTACAAGGATTCTAGAAAGTCTAGCAAAGCCTCAGCTCATAATTTCAGATATAATCTCAAATCCATGCAAATTCAAGAACTTGTAAGTACATTGTCTATCTTGTAAATTATGCTTGGCGTGCTTGGAAAGAAGACTTCTTACTACAAGCTCCACTTAAACATATAAACAAACATGAGAAGCTCACACTCCCATAAATCTAAATCACATGTTTCAATGGAATGTGAGGTATTATAACTTCAGATTTATTCTCTAAAACCATGTCTAGTCCAAGAACATTCAATGTTGGGCTTTATCAAATAAAAACATTCAAGGTTGGGATTAAAGACGTCTGTTAAATAAGAAGAGACACACCACACCAGAAATCTACAAACAAACATCATAGAAACAAAATTACTGTTAAACAATTAAAATATATTGCGATACCTTATTACACGCGCACAACCCCTCTCCCCCTTAATAATTAGTCAATCCCACAATTAATCAATTACACACAATTAATTTTAGATCTCACTTCATTTAAATCCTATTAACTTATAAAACCTACATATACTAAATATCATAATTTGTAATATTACATTAGTCCATCACCTCTTTTGGGGATATACAACTATTATTATTAATCCTTATCGGCACACTTGTTACATCCAAAATTATTACGGAATTGCGTTCCTTGTATACTAATCCCTTTATTATGAGTCTATTTACACACACCTAGCAATTCAAACCGTGACCCGAAAATACGGGATGTTACAATTTCGGAATTCAAAAACCCAAAAAATTGATTCATTTTTCACTCAATCGATCACAAAAATTCAAAAATAAATCCACTTTGTATTCATAGCCAAACAAAGTCACAGAGTTCAAAATAATACTAATATTTTGTGCACCGGACTAACCCTTTGCCCTTCTTGAATCAACACTTAATTCCTAAACATATGTTAATTTAAATTAATTGTCTTAATAGGTAAAATTATCTTAAAGTCGGTTCGCAGTGTTTATGATTTAAAACATCATGCAACTAACGAATTGATAGGTGGGATGCTGAATCTATTTATCATGTATATTGTAATTTGAATACAAAGATTTGAATGCGTTCCACTATTTCCTCACGACCATAAAAATATAGCCGTTGGAGTAGTTTGAATAATAAGTTATTGGGATGTGCTCATAAGTAATATCAACCTGCAATTAGTAACTCATGGACATCAATAGGTGAAACAATTGATTGTTAGTAGTCATTACCATAAAACATAATGTCTTCAGTTTTAGATCACTTTTACTATTTTCTTTTAGTAGATTCATTAGTTATTATAACCTCCACAATTGTTGAATTTCTTGAATAGTTACTATTGAACTCAAATTAGACTGTCAATCATATAGAGACCTCTATGGGAATGTTATCTGGACTTAATTCTGTATTATTTGTCGACCATGTATACTTCTGTTTGCATTTAGTAGCAACACATATTACAAAACACGTATGATGTATTCTCCACTTAGTCATTTCTGGCCATTTAAAGAACGGGAACTGCACTAAACAATAAGAACTGCAACTAAAGCTAATAGTATCATGATTCTTACAAAAGCAGCCAAACACCCACTTCAACTCTAGACATGCCATCCCCCAAGAAAGCACATGCATTCCTGATACGGGCAATATAGTGAGAGTGAATTCTTATAAGAACCATAAGAGCTTAATGAAAACAGTACAAGTGATCACGGGATAAAAGCTCTGTGAATCTCATGATAAGCCAAAAAGTTGTTTTCAATTAGCAAAAACTATACATTATTACAAAAAGATATTTGTTTCCAACAACCGAAATAACGAAACGCATTAAGTAGTAATGTACCTCTCTAATACAAAAAGATCATGTCATCCATGTCTATGAATAAACAAAAAATGTGATTTAATTGGAGCAGCCCACTTAAACCATTGTCAAGGTTTATCCTGCAAAATCACATAGAGGTATATTAGGATTTAGATTAGTGAAAAAACAAAAAAGAACATTACGGAGAAAACTTACGAGCTCAAAAATCGAGGGATGCTTACAAAAATATTCATCATAACTGAAATGAAAAAAAAACATTACACATTAGAAAAAGGTCCATATAAGTCCAAAACATTAAAAATAGTAATTGCAATATCTTACCGCATCCCTCGATACTCCATGGGTCCATTACGCCAAGAAATATGCGTGTTCTTAAGGATTGAGAAAAGCTCGTTATAAGTACAGCCAAGCAAACCAGGAAATAACTCCAACACTTCCTCTAATGCCCTCTCAACACTGTATATCTGGAATCTGTAATATTATAATTTTGGTTTCGATGGTCTTTGTAATTCCTCATGAATCTTATGATTCCAGAGGGGGAAGCACTATAGAGGTATGGTAGATTGTCCCTTGCTCTAGAATTATAGTAAAGGCATTGTTGCATTTCGGATGGTCCATGTATAAAAGCTTTACATGATTCTATGGAAAAAGAAATTTGCTTAGAATTGCCAAGTGCTTTTTGGGAAAGAAAAAAACATATGATAAACCTACCTTACACAGATGACTTCAGTGAGGAAAATATACCCACTAAAGCCAGACCAATCCAAATGAGCCATGAGCTCATGGAACATTGTAAAAATGAGGTTAATAATTTACTAAAAAAAGGGATCATCAAACCTTTTAAATCTCAATGGAGTTGTTCAGCCTTCTATGTTAACAAGAACGCTGAAAAGGAAAGAGGAGCCCCAAGGCTCGTAATAAATTATAAACCTCTTAACCAAGCATTAAAATGGATTAGGTACCCGATCCCTAATAAAAGAGATTTATTAAAAAGAACTTATATTGCTAATATTTACAGCAAATTCGACATGAAGTCAGGATTCTGGCAAATCCAGGTCGAAGAAAAGGATAAGTATAAAACAGCCTTCAATGTCCCTTTCGGACAATATGAATGGAATGTAATGCCTTTTGGGCTTAAAAATGCCCCTTCCGAATTTCAGAACATTATGAATAACATATTCAACCCTTATAGCCAATTCATGATTGTATATATCGATGATGTTCTAGTATTCTCAGATAACATGGAACAACATTATAAACACCTAAACACTTTTGTTAAAACCACAAAACATAACGGTTTAGCAGTAAGTGCCAAAAAGATAAAACTCTTTCAGACATCTATTAGGTTCTTAGGTCACGACCTTTATCAAGGAACCTACAAACCAATCTGCAGAGCCATAGAGTTCTCTACTAAGTTCCCCAATGAAATCTTAGATAAAACACAGCTACAAAGATTCTTAGGAAGTCTTAATTACGTAGAAGATTTTATCCCAAAAGTTAGACAGATATGTGAGCCTTTGTATAAAAGGCTTAAAAAGAACCCAGTCCTTTGGTCAGAAGAACAGACTAGAGCTGTCAAACAGGTGAAGGAAATAGTCCAGAAACTCCCATGTATAGGTATCCTAAATCCGGACGCCTTTATGATAGTTGAGACTGATGCTTCCGACATCGGTTACGGTGGTATCCTTAAACAAAGAATATCTCTTGAATCTGCTGAACAATTAGTAAGATTCACTTCTGGAATTTGGAACCAGGCACAAAAGAATTACAGCACAGTTAAAAAAGAAATTTTATCTATAGTGCTATGTATCACAAAATTCCAAGATGATTTGGTCAATAAAGAATTTTTGTTAAGAGTCGATCGCAGTACCCAAAGACATTTTGCAAAAGATGTTAAAAATTTAGTATCAAAACAGATTTTTGCGGATGACAAGCTTTATTATCGAGTTTTGATTTTAAAATAGATTTTATAAAGTGAAGAAAACTCTCTGCTGAATTTCGACAAGAGAATTTTTACAGGAAACAATGAGGCTAAAGTACTGCTTACGCGTCGACCTCCCTTCCTAAATAAAACCGGAAGAAAAATTGAAACAACCTTTAAACCGAAAGCTCGAGCAAAGTTTTGCATAAACCAAGTGGGCAAAATATGTTCCGCATCTTGGGAATCTCCCGATAATACCGATTCTCCTAAAGATCCAACCCGGAAAAACAGCGCAACCTTTCAAGGCCACGCCGGAACCCAAAGCAAAGGTAATTACAGAATGATTCCTCAGTCATACTCATGCAATAAAACCAAAGAACCCCATGAAAAAGGAGCCTCCACTACTATTCAAATGGGAGTTCATTCCAAAGCCGAGTTTTGCCAATAATGGCATTGACAAACAATATGAAAACTTGAGTGGCAGGACCTCCTAAAACCTTGTTATACTGGACCACCAATGCGTGGATAACCAGATCCGATGAAGACGAAGGTATTATGAGTTCATTTTAGTGGACACAAACTCCATTGAAATAGAACATAAATATTTTGATAAAACATGAGGAATTGAATATTCCAAGTTCACGATTAAGAAGATTTTAAGTCAATTTAATTGGTATGTAGATCACCTACAAACACCAATACCGTTATCTGAGACTCATAGACCTCAAACTTATAACTGGTATGATTATAAAGACGCATGGTTTAACTTCCTATAAGTGCGTCCAAACACCCATACATGGTTTATAAAATATGTCGAGAGCATGAAAGAAAAGGTCATCCCCAGATGGTTCTACGAATGGTGGAACATATTCGGAGGGAATTTACAGGTGGTAGCCCCGAGCTTCTAAAATCAGTATGTGAATTTTATCCAGGAACAACAGATTTCTACTCTACCAGAGCACATTAAATTGTGTAAATTCTTTATTAATAAACGGATTTCATATATCATAAATTGGACGTTCGATATCCAAGAAACGAACAAGATTAAATATTTAAGTAAGACCATCAAAATCAAAGGATAGAGTCATAAAGTGAAAGAAGAAAAACTGAAGAAAAATGGGTCATCTTCCTCAGAAGAAACCTCCAATTCAAAAGCAGAAACCAGAAGGAAGCTCCTAGAAGCTTTGGCAAAATTAGAAGATGATGAAGATGTGGCATCTAACCACAGTGAGACAGACAACGACGACATGCTAATCCCACGTGGAATCGCACAAGCCTACGCAGAAGCGTATCTCCTAAAGTAAAGCAGATAGTGACAATTGTCTCTTCGGAAAAGCAGAGGACATGAAGCAGACATAAAGAAGAAAAAGACATAAAGAAGACAAGGACGTTTGCCCTTTCGGAAAAGCAAAAGACGCCCTTTCAAAAAAGCAGGAGACAAAGAATCTTAGCCTCCCACTTGTTTTAATCTTATCCGTCCACCTGTTAGGACGATGATTCATTCGAGGCCTATTTAAGGCTCTCAACTTGTAACTTGTAAGGCATTCGGAAATATCCCCCTCTCTCTCTATATCTCCCTGCCTGATCTTTTTAATCCCAACCGTTCATTATTTTTAGATCTAAGGGCCTTTGTTTTGCTAAAATGAGTTCCAATCTTCTATTGGTCTCGCGAGTCTCGTCCAACTGTGATTGAAATCAATCTTGATTTTGCTCCAGCGATTCAAACCTCTTGCCAGTGTCTTTGGCGAACACCGCAAGTTGTGTCTTAATCATCTGGATGTCATCGTACAAGAGTTGCAGCACCGTTGGTGTTGCAGTCACCAGTATGAGATTTAGCTCTGATACCATTTGTAACAAGAGCAAATCTCTGTTACTGGGATGCGGAAGAGAAAAAAGGAGAATAGAGAAGAAGAAGCAGAGATATAATTTTGTATATTGATAATCCTTTAATAGAACTATAATTCAGCCTATTAAGTCATTACAAGGACCTTTCTGAACTACTACAAACTTAAGGGGCTATTAAAACATTGACATAGCTTAAAAACAGAATTTGTACTTAAGGGCTATTGTGAATTATTTAAAATTTAAGGGACTATACTAATTAAAAGGAATTATGGTTACAATTAGTATACTGCGACACTTTTTCACCTTTTCCCTTCTCTCTTCCGCCTCACCATTTTCGTACAGTTCGTACTCACCTTATCCCCTTCTCTCTTCCGCGTTTTTGGACGGATTTGGGACGAATCACAGCCATAGGATTGGGAATTTTTCTTTCCGATCCTAGCCTTTGATTCATCCCTAGATTCTTCTATAAAAAAGAGGACGAATTTTATTTCGGATTTTGGGTCTTGTTGTTGACACCCAATTTCGTCCCTCTCTTCCTACTATTCATCCAAAATTAAACTATTTCTTTTAACACCGCCAAAACATTTTTTTAAAATAAATGCATACATATGCATACATAAATAAGGAATTTAATATTTTCAAAATAACCACTTTTATTATTGTTAGTGTCTTTACGCCCCCTTTTACTATCACGATATTTTTTGTTATCGCAATCATAAGTTTTATCATAATATTCTATATTATTCAAAATAGCATCGCATTTTACATTAAGCATTAAAACATCTTTCGAGATATTATTGTATTATTTGTCATCATTAATATTTCTTATCCTTATAATTTATAGTTTAATAAATCCTTTTTTATACCATAACTTATTCTTAAAATTAAATACCCAACCCATCCTTTTCTAAGCCCAATCCCCATTTTATTTTGCCCAGCCCAATATCTAGGCCTAAGTCCCACCAGAAAATAAGGGATCAACCCACTCTTATGAGTCTTATATGGCCTAACCTAAAAAAAAAAGAGAAAAGAATATAAAACGTTTTGCCCTAAAACGCAGAAGGAAGCCGCGTCGCGTCATCTTCCCCCTCCCTTCCATTTTCGGGCATAACAGCAAGCCCTTTTCACCATGCACAGAAATGGTACACTCCATTTTTGTGCTAAGTCGCTTCAATCACGTGAAGCATTGAAAACCCATCCAAACGTTCGATTTTTGAACGTTTTAAGCACAAATCCCGCCCAAAATCAAGAGTCTGAGCAAACCTAAAAATCCGTCCTATAAATATTACATTTGGAATCCATTTCGAGAGACTCTGGATCCGCCGCTCTTCCCCCCCCCCCCCTTTGAAACCCTTGAATATCTCTTATTTTTTGTCACTAAGTCTTCTTAAAATACAAGTCTAAAACTACTTTCTTGGTTCGATAAAGTCGCGAAGTTGGGTGGATTCAAGGACCTCCGCCTCAGTTCGTTGCACCACAAAAAGGTAATAACTAATCCCTGTTTATGCCTTTGTATGGATCTGCCCCTGTTGGTTTATTTTTCTTTTGATTTGCAGTATATATGATTTGATATACTTCAAGTATACAGGGTATAAACCTAAGTATACACCTATATATAAAGGTCGTATTTATATCCTATATCAGATATATGCTGAATATTAATCTCTTATTTGACTATATGTTAACCATTGTTGGGACTGCGTGTGAAATGCATACATAGTATGTTTTAATGTGTGGAAAATATATACATAGTATATTAGTACCTTATTTGACTGTTTGTTAACCATTGTGGGGACAGTGGGTGAAAATATAGGCATAGTATGTTAATCTCTTATTTGACCCTTTTTTAACTATTGTTGGGACTGTTGTATATTTCAGTATATTCAATATAAACAAGCTTCTGTTTATACTTTATTATATAAAAAATGTGTATCATGCGTATCCGACTAGGTTTGGTCATCTAAGCCGGTGCTGAGTCATTCTTCACCTTCGATTCTATGTCACTGTTTGTATTTGGATTACTTTGGAAGTAGGAACTTTGTTGAATCTGATTATTGAGTATTGTCAAATAGGTAAGAATCGCTTATAACACTAAGTTAATTTTGGCATTCTATGCCTATGGACTTGCATAAAGATATAATGAACTATGTTGAATAAGCGATTATGGTTGTAGGTTTAATCACCTGAATACATTTCACTGTGCTGGAGCTTACAAAAAAGATTTAATTACTGTACGTGATTAATAACATATAAATTACACGTAAAATTATTAATCAAAGATATTGTGACCATGAATTATTATAGATCTTATCCTGGGCGAGATGGGTCTTCTGAAGAAAATGGGAGCCCTCAGGTTTTTCCAGTAGATTCGATGATTCAACAATATGGCATTTATGGTATTTTCATCAACATTTGGTTATGGCAGTCAACATCTTATACTCCAACTAACCTAACCGAATTTTATCCGGTTCAGTTGATATGGCTGCCCCTTCTTTTTCCTTTTCGTTTTCTTGCTTCTCTTTCTTTCCATGTCTTATTTGGAAATAAAGTGGATTTTCTGGACAAGTAGCATTAATAAAGGAGCCCATATTTCTTTTAATACCCTTGTCTTTGTGAGGGAAATCATGGCGTAACCGATAAAGTTGCCTTTATGTGATCAGGAGGTCACATGTTTGAGCCGTGAAAATAGTTTCTTGCAGAAATACAGGTTAAAACTGCGTATAATAGATCCTTATTGTCTGATACCGGACCGGCCCTTCCCCGAACTCTACAAATAACTTAGTGCATCGGGTTGTCTTTCCTTTGTCTTTGCCATATTTAGTGGGGAAGTCACATTGGACCAAGGTTTACACATTGCATAGATAATTTTGTTTATTTTTATGTATTAGTTATTGAAACTGATCATTCCTTCCATACTAATAGTAGTCAATAATATTATTGTTGTAGTTTCTTGTTCTTTGAATTCTATTATTATTGGTGGTTTCTTGTACTTTGATTATCGTAGTATTATTTGTTGTAGTTAATGTTTCTTGATTTTGAATTCTTTGTCTTGCATTCTTTAGAATTTTGTTGTGGCTTATTCACTTCTGTTACTTCTTTTTTCTAATTGCTTTGATATGATTTTACTTAAGCGTCTACTAGAAAAAACATTTCTACCTCCCAAGGTAAGAGTAAAGTATGTGTACACATGGCGACCGCCCTCCCTATACCGTGGTCACTTGGGAATTACACTGGGTATATTATTATTATTGTATTAGTTATTGAAGCTCATTAGCAGAAGGAAAGGTTTTAGCATATTAGCAAAGGGGATTCAAAAAATATTTTAAGGTCATTTATGTACAACTTTAGTTTTCTTTGAGTCCATCTCTATTTCTTATTTGTATAAATTCTGTCTGCGCGCGATAATGAAAAACCTAATCTCTCGTACAAGTTTTTGTATAAATGATTAGTGTTTTGAGTATGTGATAGAAATAATCTAGTTGTGTATTTCATTGCTTTCCCAATCAATATATACAAGATTACAAGCTAAGATGATGGCTACAATTATGTTGACCAAATCATCAGAATATACACAAAATATACCTATACTATAAATAAAAGATACATATTCTAATACACCCCCGTAGTAAAAAAGGGAGATTGTACGTTGAGACTATCAAGAAAATCATCAAAAAGTTGCAGCGGAAGCCCCTTTATAAAGGTATCGGCAATTTGATAATGCGAAGGGATATGTAGAACACGTACTTGACCACGTGCGACTTTCTCGCGTACGAAATGTATATCCATCTCAATGTGCTTAGTGCGTTGATGTTGAACTGGGTTGCCGGAAAGATGTATTGCACTAACGTTGTCATAATTGACCAAAGTGGCTTTCGTAACAGGACAATGTAGCTCCAAAAGTAAGTTCTGAATCCAACAAGATTCAGAAACGACATTAGCCACCCCACGGTACTCGGCTTCAGCACTAGACCAAGACAAAGTTGGCTATCTTTTTGCAGGCCCAAGAAATCAAGTTATCTCCAAGATATACACAATAACCAGAAGTGAACCGTCTGGTATCTGGACAACCACCCCAATCTGCGTCGGTGTATGAAATGAGCTTGCTAATCGAAGAGGGATAAATGTGGAGACTAAATTCAAGAGTGCCCTGAATATAGTGAATAATTCGCTTCAAAGCAGACATGTGATGTGTTCTAGGGTCATGCATAAACAAACACACTTGTTTAACAGTATAAGAAATATCCGATCTCGTAAAAGTCAAATATTATAAGGCTCCGACAAGACTATGATACTCAGTCGAGTCATGATAGGGATTACCTGAAGATATACTGAGTTTTTATTTTGTGTCCACCGGTGTAGGAGATGATTTGCAAGAAGGCATATCGGTACGCTCAATAATTTCTTCTATATATTTCTTTTGTGAAAGAAAAAGACCCCCCCTCCCCAATATCGTGTAACAGACATACCGAGAAAATAACTTAGTGGACCCAAATCCTTTATGGCAAATTCAGAACCAAATTATGGACTGTCAAAAAGCATCTGAAGAAGCAGCGAGGATAATGTCATCAACATAAAGAAGAATGTAAGCCATATCTCTCCCCCGATGATAAATAAATAATGAGTGATCTGAAACACTGTGAGAAAACCCAATTTAGCCACATAATCAGCAAACCTCTGGCACCAAGCACAAGGGACATACTTAACCCGTAGAGAGACTTCTTCAGCAAGCATACATAATCAGGGTGTGCAGGATCTCGGAAGCCAGGCGGTTGATACATATAGACAATTTCATCGAATTTCCATGTAAAAAAGCACTATTGATATCCAACTGATGAAGACACTAAGATTTATATAATACAATGCTTAGTACCGTCTGAATAGTTGCCGGTTTTACCACCGGACTGAAGGTCTCTCCGCAATCTTCATCATTTCGCTAACCTGCACCATCACCGACAAGGCGTGTTTTATGCCTCTCAAATGATTCATCAAATTTCTTCTTACGCCTGAAAATCCACAAACTTTGAATGATATTAGCATTGGATAAATGGGACACCAAGTCCCACGTCTTATTTTCAATAAGAACATTATTCATCTTTCATGGCCATTTTTTAATTATGATCGTTTAATGCATGAATGGGGTTTGTGGGCAAAGGATAAACGGAAGTTTTAGCCGTAGTATGTCAAGCCTTCATCCAAAAACTCATAAGTAAAAGAGGTAGGAGTATGCATTTTAGAAAATGGAAAAGTGTTTTCATCAAAAAGTACATGCCTCGAAGCAAGTATTTTACGACTCGATAAATTATAATACTTATAACCCCTTCGTGTTCGTGTTTTTGGGTGCTTGTGTTATCATTTACTCTCGTCTACTTCTAGAAATAACTCGCAAGTGGTCATTTGTAGTGCATGATGCCAAAAAAGGAGGCATGAGCAATGAGAGTTCAGATGATGTTATTTATGGTATGAATTTTTCTTTCGGCTTTTCCGTTTTGTGGATGTCACGCCCCAAATTTTCCTAAGTCTTTACTTAGGGCGTGATGGCACCTGGACAATTATTTTCCACCAGGAGCACCATTTAATTCTCTTTATTTAGAAATTTAAACTTATATTCAAATACGGAGCTATTAATAAAAATAACAATAAAGAAATTTGTTTATGACTTTATTGAAAATATAACGCGAGCCCATACTCGTGCAAATATTATTTCTACATAGACATACTGACAAATATTATTCTAAGTTGGAAGGGAGACTATTCCACACCGCATTTCGAGACATCAAATCGACATTTTGAACTCGACGAGTACCAAGCCCAAGCGATGGACTTGGTATGACAAGAGGTCGCGGACGATCGCTAGCCTTGGCGTGGAGCCTTTCCTCTATCACGCTCAAACATGTTAAATAAAAAGTCACTACCATCCAGGTGGTGAGAACCTTACCTGCAATTCAAAGTAACACCACAATATCCAAGTGCAATCACATTATAACGTAATAAGCATATTGCAAAAACATATCGAAGTTACAACATTTTTAAATATGCAACAACTCCTCATAGAAATTCTCGTTTAACTAACACTTCATTTTATCTCGTATTATCGTTAAGACATTCCTGCATTTCCACATGTTTATTACATTTATATATTTGTGAACGCGTATTCACTTTTCATATTTATATATAGGTGAACATGTATTCATCTTTCATATTTGTTGCGTGCAACCCGATCCATTATATTTACGTATTTGTGAACACGTATTCACTTTACGTTTTGTTGCGGCGTCGCAACCCGATCCATTATGTTTACGTATTTGTGAGCGTGTATTCACTTTACGTTTTGTTGCGGCGTCAACCCGATCCATTATATTTACGTATTTGTGAACGCGTATTCACTTTACGTTTTATTGCGGCGTCGCGCAACCCGATCCATTATGTTTACGTATTTGTGAACGCGTATTCACTTTACGTTTTGTTGCGGCGCAACCCGACCCATTATATTTACGTATTTGTGAACGCGTATTCACTTTACGTTTTGTTGCGGCGTCAACCCGATCCATTATATTTACGTATTTGTGAACACATATTCACTTTACGTTTTGTTGCGGCGTGCAACCCGATCCATTATGTTTACGTATTTGTGAACGCGTATTCACTTTACGTTTTGTTGCGTGCAACCCGATCCATTATATATTTATATATTTATGTGAACACGTATTCACTTTTCATATTTTTCGAAGATCAAATAAATAATATTCTCTTTCCAACATTCCGTCATTCATACTTGTAACGATTATAACTTTTAACCATAACTCCAACTAAGGTGTTTCTCAGCGGAAACTAAGGTAAGGCGGGGATATTTCACTGTACCAAATTTCATTTAAAACTACTTTGGGTAACTAACACAAATTTATCCTCAAAATGACCACATGAAATTTGTTTGCGAATTTTGTATTAAATAAAGACCCAATCTTATAATAGTCATAACTCCTAATCAGAAACCCGTTCAAGCCCCATAAATTCTCAAAGCAGCGAGAACAGAGAGCTACACGTCTCCGTGTGAGCCATTCTTTCATATTATGTACCATTTAGTGCAGTTTTACACTTTTATTCGCTCTTCCTGGATCTCGATAGATCCGAAGCGAAACTTTAAACGATAACTCTCAATCCGTAAGTCGGATAGACCCCTAAGGTCTCAAAATGTCTAAAACAAAGATATCTAGAACTTTCATTTAGCAACAATTTTCATATTCCCAGCGATTAGTGCGCTTTCGTTTCAATGTCTCGCCTTACGGATTCGACGAATCAGAAAGAACTTCAAACTACAATAACTCTCAACTCGTAAGTCCGTTTTAATAAATATTTATATATATATCTGTCTGAATGTAGAGATTTACAACCATGTAAATTTTCATATAATTCTAATAAGTAAAACTCAATAAAAACGATCAGTAATTATGCGCTTTACGAATTTCGACCAAATCTAAAGCGGGAACTTTGAACTATGATAACTTTCAAACCGTATCGTCCATTTTACCTCATTTTTGGTTCTATATGATCATATTAGAGAGGTACAATTATTCTAAATTTCATCAAATTCTAACAATTATAACTCGGTGAAACGATTTAAAAGTTCATGACGCAACTAGTTATCTAAACAATCAAAAGTTCAATATTTCTTTTCAACACTCAATTCTTATTCCAACATGTATTGAACTAAAAATAAAGGATGTTACCAAGAATTTACGATTGAGAAAACTCACCTTGTAAGTGTGAAAAAGATTGTGGTTCTTGCTACAACCACCCTTGCTCCTTAGTGTTCCCTAATTTTCTTGTTCTCCTTCCTCCTTGATATTTTCTTGATTTTTTCCTTCTTGTTCACTTGTTTTTTTACGATTTTCTAACCTTTATGTTATGTACTTTGTTTGTGTGTAAATACAATGTATAAATGGAGGAGTTTTCTATAACCTATGGGAGGTGAAATGACAAGAGTTGGAGAAATGAAAAGGGGAAAGGGTAAAGGAATGTGCGTGCATGCTTGGCATGCTGCAATTCATTTTTTTTTGTTTGTTTTTGTTTTGTTTTGTTTTTCTTTTGTTTTCTTATTTTCATTTCATCTATCTATTTATCCAACTTTAACACTAACTCTATCATCCATGCAATTTATTCTTTGTTTTCTTATATATATATATTTTTATTAACTTGACCACAACTATATATTTTTTTTAGGATTTCACATTCTTTCCTCTTAAGCAACATTCGTCCTCGAATGTGAATAAAATAACATAATCACATAGACCCAATAATGTTTATTGTTATTGTAACACTAATTTGGGCTTACATTCTCCTTCCTTAAGCGTTAGTCCTCGAATGGAATAAGGTTGTAACACATGCATATAGACACGCAAATGGGACACATATGAAGTACTATGTAACACTTTTTTTTTATTACCTTAGTAAAATAGGAATGGATATTTGACTTTCATCGCGTCCTCGGCTTCCCAGGTGGCTTCCTCGGTGGAGTGGTTCCTCCATAGGACCTTCACGGAAGAAATATCTTTATTCCTAAGGCGCTTAACCTTCCTATCAAGTATTTCCACCGGAACTTCTTCATATTGAAGCTCCTCATTAAGAATTATCTTCTGGGGAAGGATGACGTGACTTGGATCGTGCACGTATTTTCGTAACATTGACACATGAAATCTGGGATGCCGCTTCCTCTTGTGGAAGTGCTAATTCGTAAGCCACGTTCCCACTCTTGCGAGATCTCATATGGCCCGATAAACCTTGGGTTCAATTTCCCTTTCTTACCAAAGCGCATAACTCCGCCATTGGGGACACTTTTAAAAATACTTTCTCCTCTTGAAATTCAAGATCTCTTTTCCGATGATCGCGTAGGACTTATAGCGGTATGAATGTTTTGATCCTCTCCGAATCATCTGTACCTTATCGTTGTTTCTGAATGACTTGGTCCGACGATTCGTCTCACCCACCTCGAACCATCAGTGGAGACTATATTTTCGTCCGTATAATGCTTCAAACGGCCATTTGTATACTAGAGTGAAAACTATTGTTGTGGCGAACTCGATTAGACATAGATGGTCGACCGGCTTCACGAAAATCTAACACACAAGATCGCAACATGTCGCCGAGTGTTTGGATTGTTCGCTCGGCTTGCCCGTCTGTTTGCGGGTGGAAAGCGGGTAACTTAACAACTTTTGTCGAGACCTGCTGGAAACTTTGCCAAAAGTGTGAGGTGAATTGGGAACCTCTATCCAAATAATTTGTAAGGAATCCGTGTAACGCACAATCTCCTTCAAATAAATCTGTGTGTCTTGTGGTGCGCGTCGTAGTCTTGGCCAGGTAAGAAATGGTGACTTTGTAAGTCGATCAACAATCACCCAAATAGAATCATACCGCTTCTCGAGTTTTGGTGGGCCGATTACAAAATCCATATGAATCGCCTCCCATTTCCACGTGGGGACTCGATGTCTGAAGTAATCCGCGAGTTTTGATGTTGACTTTCACTGGACATATAAGACACGCCAGACAAACTCATGGCGTCTTCCCGTCCGTCCACCGATAATTTGCCTTGAGGTCACGATACATTTTTGTTGACCTGGATGAATGGAATATCTTGTGTTGTGACCCTCATCTAAGATCTTCGTCCTTAGATCCTTTATCTTAGGAACACATAACCTACCCTTATACCGAAGGGTTCCGTCATTATCTCCCAATGTAAACTGTGAAGGTTTTCCCTGTTGGAGCCTCTCCGAAATCCAACAAACTCGTATCCTCAAATGACTTTCTTTTATTTACGAAGCTAAAAGCGGTGCGAGGTATCATGTACCACCCTACCTTCACCGACCTCGGTTATGCTAACCAGGTTTCCCGATCTTTGTACCTCCGACAATACCCTCTTTTGTATTGCCAAATGGGCTAGCGCCCGTTGATCTCTCTTGAGTCGTCGGCCACCACGCGTTGGCTTTCCTGGGATGGTAAAGAATACTAAGGTCATAATCCTTAGCAACTCTAACCATCTTCTTTGCCTGAGATTCAAATCCTGCGTGGTTATGTCTGCAAACTCTTATGATATGTAAATATGTCCACATGCACACCATACAAATAATGTCTCCATATTCGTAAGCAAAACACCACCGCAGACTAATTCCAGTCATGAGTTGGGTAATTCTTCTCATGTATCTTGATTGTCTAGATCGTATGCAATAACCTTTCCAAAGCGCATCAAGACACATCCTAACCCAACTCTGAGGCATCACAATAGGCGTGAACCGCTTCTTGTCCCGATGGTAAGGTTAGGATCGCGGTAGTCAACAATTCCTTTAGTTTCGAAAACTTGCTTCACATGCTTCGACCACCGGTACTTAACCACTTTTTGAGTCAACCGGGTCAAAGGAGCGTGAAGACTAGAAAAACCTTTACGAATCTTCTATAATACCCGGCCAAACCCGAAACTTCTAACCTCTGCCGGAGTGGTCGGTTTGGCGATTCTTCATCTTACATCTTACGGGGTCTACCATAATTCCATCCCTTGACACAACATGACCCGAAAAGGCTACATTTTCCAACCAAAATTCACACTTTGAAAATTTAGCATATAGTTTCTCTGTTTCAAGACATGAAGCACTACCGCCGGATGCTCTTCATGTTCCTCAACACTCTTCTGTAGATTAGGATATCATCTATGAACACGATCACGAACAAATCTAGGAATGGTTTGAAGATTACATTCATTAAATCCATAAAAGTCTTTGGGGCATTGGTTAACCCAAAAGATATGACCAAGAACTCATAATGGCCGATTCGGGTTCTAAAGGTATTTTGGATATATCATCCGGATTTATTTTCATTTGGTGATATCCGACGGAGATTAATCTTGGAAAAATGGCTAGCTCTCTGAAGTTGGTCAAAAGATCATCGATTCTTGGTAATGGATGCAGGTTCTTGATCGTGACCTTATTGAAGTGCGATAATCGATGCGTTCGGAGCGTCCGTCTTTCTTCTTCACAAACAGATCGATGCACCCGAGAAACACTAGGCCTTATAAAGCCTTTATCCGGAAGATCCTTCAATTGTTCTTTTAACTCCTCAATTCAGTGGGGCCATTCGATATGGAGGAATAGAAATGGGTCTTGTGCGGAATTAACTCTATGACAAACTCCACTTCTCTATCAGGGAAGGCACGGAAGATCTTGAAAAAACCTCGGAAAATTTGAACAATAGGAACATCATTCACCGTGGGATTCTTTTTGGGTATCCACTATATTAGCGGATATGCACACTCCACTCTTTGACTTCAATAACTTTTGAGCCCCAAGGTAGAAATAAAGCCGACGAGGATATTCCAACCTACCCTTATAACAACGGTTCTCCGGGAAAAGTTAATCTCACTATCTTTCGTCGACAATATAACCACGGCATAACATGCCGACAACCAATCCATACCCAAAATGGCGTGAAGTCTACCATATCAAGTAGTACTAGGTTCACCATTGTTCCTGCCATTCACTTACAATGGAAAATTATTTACCACGAGATGCCCAAATGAGGCCCCTGCGTGTCATAACCTCAGCGAGTTCACTTAAATAAGAAGGTTCTATGTAGATTCTTAGCAAAGCCCGTTGACACATATGAAAATGTAGAGCCGGGATCGTATAATACAAATGCAGAATACTCGAGACTAGCAAAATACATGACCACCGCGTTAGATGTACGCCTCGTTCCTCCGGGCAAGCGTGGCGATTAAATTGTTGGGTTCTTGACCTCCACGACTCTGGCGGGGTTGGTTTCCGATTTCCCACATGGCGTGTGGGTTTCCGACCTCACGAATATATTGAGTTTGGGTCCTCTTGCAATCCACAATAGTGGCCGACTCTCCAGATTATAACATGTCTTCGTTAAGCGACATTCTCGGTGTGTTTTCTTTGACAAATCTTACAAATCGGTTTGTCGCCTCACGAGTTAGGGTTGGTGGCCTTGTCGCACTACCTTGGTAATTAGACCAATGCCCTTAGGCTTGAAATAAGGCCCGCGGTCGGTTCGGTCACGAAGATCCCTTACTAAACTCCTGCTTACGATTTTGACTGGTTAAATGATCACGGCGTCAGAAATCTCTTCTGCGAATATTCTCTTTTGCTTTAGCGAAACCTTCTACCTCAAAGCCATATCGACAATCGAAGATAAGTTCGATCGTTGGCTAACGCCACCACCTTCTGCTATGTTGGGTTTAAACCTCTACAAATCGCTTTACTCTATCCGTTTTGTAGGACGACATGTGTGTTGTATCTTGCCGATAACCTCACGAATGTGTATCATATTCTTGTACACTACGATCACGCTTCAATTGTTCAAACTCCGTCTGCGCGTCGCGCGCGCGTGTTAGGCATAAATTTCTCGATGAATGCCTCAACCTCCCCAGTCATTGGTGGTGACATCGGGGGCGATTTTTCCTAAAATTCCTCCACCACACCTGCGTCATCCACTGGTCGTGCGCTGCCAAGTTGGCGCCTGCGTCTCCACGCGTCAATGTGAACATTAAGTCTTCAACTTCATCGAGAATACCATCGGGTCGGCGGGTCCTTCCGCAGTCTGATGGTTCCTTCTCCTCATAAAATTTGCCCATAGCCTATCAGTCTGCTGAGATTCTATACTCTCGGTAGTGCGATGTGATCGGTCCTGGTTACAGTTGGGGCTATGTGCGAGACACTGAGTGCGGGCGGAACCGTGTGTAAGCTGCGGTGTCATTAACTCTATGAGTCTATCTAGTTTTTTCCACCGTTTCTTGAGCCATTTGACTCTCGTTCTCTCAACATTTTCTCGACATTTTCTCCGCTCCTTCATACACCACTACGTCAATGGAGGTACATGAGCTTCGTGATGAACCTCCTCTTGAGCCCAGGATTTGTGAATTCACCATTTTACGTGAAGACAAATACACTCGTATTTTAGAAGCGGAATGTCTACTCTAGCTCTTAAAATTTTCTTATAGTTCATAAGCGTGCAACACCACGATATTCCAACAAGAAAAATAATTTAATAAAACATATCCTTTCTTTCTTGTATTCATAGCACTTCATTCATCATATTTTAAAACAACAATGTCATGACTACAATACATCACATCAGTCAACTACGCCATGCGGCAACCCGCTATAGCCACTTGTCTTTGGAACAAACCCCTACTATCACGCGTTAAAGGGCTTAACCGCATGATTAAATCTATTCCGCAGTTGGCATTCAACTCTCGTGAACCTTCCTTTTGCTTCTCTTTCCATATAGTTCATTCTATGCCTTACTCCTCTTACGATACGGAATTGGAGCAATGAATTTTCTGTAATATCTTCTCTTAGCATCCTTGCCTTTCTGAATGCGGAATGAAACTTTTCTGGGACGGAATTGACTATTATCTGTAGTATGACTACAATTGGAAAGTTGAAGAAGGTCGGGTAGTATGAACGCCTTTTCCTTCTAGTCTAAGCAAATATGTACATAGATGCGATTGTGTCATCGATGTAATCATCAAAATCACCTCCGAGTCGATCTTACGACGCATGAACTCATCCGAGCTCTCATTCCTTTGCCTGTTCCATGAGTACTTACCTCTTTGTTGGAACTCGTCTTATAATCGCCATCTACACAAATCATATTAGTCGATTATAACGTTGTACAATCCCTTTTCTAACCCGTGTGAAGGAGGTAGTACGAGAAATCAAGTCTTTGAAAAGACTCGAGGTAGGCCGCGATAAAGTGCGAAAGAAGGAAACTTTGGGATGTTATTCGTTCACTTATTACTAAGGTGGCGCGCGTCATGATAAGTAAGCTCAAACACCCAACTCAAGAAAACTTCCTAGAATCTCTTAACTGGTTTAGCTCGATACCAACTTATCACGCCCCAAATTTTCCTAAGTCTTTACTTAGGCGTGATGACACTGGACAATTATTTTCCACGGGAGCACCATTTAATTCTCTTTATTTAGAAATTTAAACTTATATTCAAATACGGGCTATTAATAAAAATAACAATAAAGAAATTTGTTTATGACTTTATTGAAAATATAACGCGAGCATACTAGTGCAAATATTGTTTCTACATAGACATCTTGACAAATATTATTCTAAGTTGGAAGGGAGACCGTTCCACACGGGCATTTCGAGACACTGGGCCGATTACGAACTTTGACGAGTACGAGCCCAAGCGATGGACTTGGTATGACAAGATTTGCGGGACGATCGCTAGCCTTGGCGTGGAGCCTTTCTCTATCACGCTTTCTGAAACATGTTAAATAAAGTCGACCACTGCAATGCGGTGAGTGAAATTACCATGCAATTCAAAGTAACACCACAATATTCCAAGTGCAATCACATTATAACGTAATAAGCATATTGCAAAACATATCGATTCTGACATTTTTAAATATGCAACAACTCCTCATAGGAAATTCTCGGTTTAACTAACACTTTATTTTATCTCGTATTATCGTTAAGACATTCCCTGCATTTCCACATGTTTATTACATTTATATATTTGTGAACGCGTATTCACTTTTCATATTTATATATAGGTGAACATGTATTCATCTTTCATATTTGTTGCGGCGTGCGGCGATCCATTATATTTACGTATTTGTGAACACGTATTCACTTTACGTTTTGTTGCGGCGTGCAACCCGATCCATTATGTTTACATATTTGTGAACGTGTATTCACTTTACGTTTTGTTGCGGCGTGCAACCCGATCCATTATATTTACGTATTTGTGAACGCGTATTCACTTTACGTTTTGTTGCGGCGTGCAACCCGATCCATTATGTTTACGTATTTGTGAACGCGTATTCACTTTACGTTTTGTTGCGGCGTGGCAGGCCATTATATTTACGTATTTGTGAACGCGTATTCACTTTACGTTTTGTTGCGGCGTCGGCCGATCCATTATATTTACGTATTTGTTAACACATATTCACTTTACGTTTTGTTGCGGCGCAACCCGATCCATTATGTTTACGTATTTGTGACGCGTATTCACTTTACGTTTTGTTGCGGCGTGCAACCCGATCCATTATATATTTATATATTTATGTGAACACGTATTCACTTTTCATATTTTGAAGATCGAATAAATACTATTCTCTGCAACATTACATCATTCATACTTGTAACGATTATAACTTTTAACCATAACTCCAACTAAGGTGTTTCTCGGAAACTAAGGTAAGGCGGGGATCTTTCAATGCAAATTTCATTTAAAACTACTTTGGGTAACTAACACAAATTTATCCTCAAACAACACATGAAATTTGTTTGGCGTAATTTTGTATTAAACAAGACCCAATCTTATAATAGTCATAACTCCTAATCAGAACCCGTTCAAGCCCCATAAATTCTCAAAGCAGCGAGAGCAGAGCTACATCTCAATGTGAACCATTCTTTCATATGCTGCACCATTTGGTACAGTTTTACACTTTTATTCGCTGCCCTTCCTGGATCTCGATAGATCCGAGGCATAAACTTTAAACAGCGATAACTCTCAATTCGTAAGTCGGATAGACCCCTGTAAGGTCTCAAAATGTTCACAACAAATATATATAGAACTTTCATTTAGCAACAATTTTCATATTCCCCACAGATTAGTACAGTTTTACGTTTCAACGTCCTGCCATACGGATTAAGCGAATCCGAGGCGTAAACTTCAAACTACAATAACTCTCAACTCGTAAGTCCGTTTTAATAAATCTTTATATATATCTGTCCGAATGAGAGATTTACAACCATGTAAATTTTCATATAATTCTAATAAGTAAAACTCAATAAAAGCGATCAGTAATTATGCCTTTCCGAATTTCGACCAAATCTAAGGCAGGAACTTTGAACTATGATAACTTTCAAACCGTACGTCCATTTTACCTCATTTTTGGTTCTATATGATCATATTAGAGAGGTGTACAATTATTCCGAATTTCATCAAATTCTAACAATTATAACTCAGTGAGAACAGTTCGTAAAGTTCATGACGCAACTAGTTGTCTAAACAATCAAAAGTTCAATATTTCTTTTCAACACTCAATTCTTATTCCAACATGTATTGAACTAAAAATAAAGGATGTTACCAAGAATTTCTGAGTGAGAAAACTCACCTTGTAAGTGTGAAAAAGATTGTGGTTCGGTTGCTACAACCACCCTTGCTCCTTAGTGTTCCCTAATTTTCTTGTTTTTCTTCCTACCTTGATATTTTCTTGATTTTTTTCCTTCTTGTTCACTTGTTTTTTTTTCCTGATTTTCTAACCTTTATGTTATGTACTTTGTTTGTGTGTAAATACAATGTATAAATGGAGGAGTTTTCTATAACCTATGGGAGGTGAAATGACAAGAGTTGGAGGGGAAATGAAAAGGGGGAAAGGGGTAAAGGGAAGAATGCGTGCGTCTTTGGCATCTGATTCATTTAATTTTTTTTTTTGTTTTTGTTTTTGTTTTGTTTTTCTTTTTGTTTTCTTATTTTCATTTCATCTATCTATTTATCCAACTTTAACACTAACTCTATCCCATGCAATTTATTCTTTGTTTTCTTATATATATATATATATTTATTAACCCAACCACAACTATATATTTTTTTTTTCCGGATTTCACATTATTTCCTCCTTAAGCAACATTCGTCCTCGAATGTGAATAAGGTCGTAACACAATCACATAGACCCAATAATGTTTATTGTTATTGTAACACTAATTTGGGGCTTCACAGTGGAGATGTGTGAGAGAAAGAAAATTTAAAACTCATTTCATTTAGTTTACAAAAATTATGAAAAGGTCCATTGTCATATTCCTTTCCATTATCACATTGAAAACATATAATCTTCCTTTCAAAGTGTGTTTTAACGTGAGCTCTTAAAGATAGAAAAATATAATAGACTTGTGATTTATTTGCAATGGGAAAAGTCCATAGAAAATTCGTGAAATCATCAAGGAACAAAGCATAATATCGATGTCCTCCCAAACTAAGAATAGGTGACGACCAAAGATTACTATGCACAATATCAAATGGCAAAGAAGTGTATGATAATGAGTCATAAAATGGTAATTTAACTTGTTTCCCTAGAGGACATGAATGATAAAAAATTATTCCGAAATTTATTACAATCAATAAAATTATTTGTGAAGTGAGCTTAAAATGTGAGCTCCCGGATGTCCTAAACGACTATGCCATATTTCAGGAGATAAAGTTGCAAAGGTAGATGGTGTTGAAATTCCATTGCAGGGTCTTGTGGTAATTGGATATAGGTCACCCAAGCTGTTACATATCATGAAATGCATCTCCGTCTGAAAATCCTTCACAGAAAATCCAAATTGATCAAATTTAACGGAAACATCATTGTCAGTGGTAAAGTTTCTCACAGAGACAAAATTTTAAATAAATTTGGGGGCATGCAAGACATTATTTAAAGTTAAAAGAAGATGGGGATTGTGTAATAATGCATTTCCACAACCAATAATTGGAATAGTATGACCACTACCAACAATAATATTACGATTATTTCTCATATTAAAATAAGACATAAGATTATCTCCTTTTGCATTCATGTGAGATGTTGCTCCGGTGTCCATATATCGTTATTCACCCGGAAGAGAAATTGTGAGAGTATGCATAGCAGATTGAATATCGGTTTGAGCGTACGAGGATTGGATCGACTAAGTTGTTGCTGCCATGTATGTCTGCGGAGGCCCCAAGAAGGCTATGTTGGCGGTGAGATATGGTTGTCATCTGGCAGTGTGATGCAGTTGGGTATGGGTATAGTGGTGTAGCTGATCGGTGTAATTTATATACACCTTTTGAGTCTGTTTTAGTTAGTCTTTTGTCCCATTTTGCACATATAAATGTCGTATTAGGATAGTTTTTCTTTCTTTTGAATCAAAGTGGTTAAAGTGGCCAAATGGCGGAAAGGGAGCTAAAGAGAGCAAAGAGATGCAGAGCTGTCGAAAGAAAGTGGCGAACAAGGCCAAAATCGAACCCAGTAGCGCAGCCTCTGCAATCGAAGCGCGCGGCGCCCATCATTCGAAAGCGCGAAGATCGAGCCGGCGCTTCATCGGCCGCGGCGCTTCGAACCGGCCGGCGCCACTATTCGAAGGCGAGACTCAGCGCGCGGCTCCGCCGAGCAGCGGAATCTGGCGCGGCGCTAAACATCCGAGGAGCTACAAATTCTGTGCCGGCTACTCGAGCAGCGAATATCGGGCGGCGCCAAAACACCCGACGGATCGCGAGAACTCCGGCGCGCCACGCTGAAAAATTTAGGTCTTTTGTGGATTTTGGGCGAACTGCGAGGAAAAGAATGGGCGTTTTAAACCTATATAAGGAGAACCACTGGCGGTTTTAGGGGTTCCCTTTCTTGTAACTCAAGATTTTCTTGCTAGGAGATTGGAAACCTAAACATTAGTAACTTCTTTCCTTTTTCTTTTCTTTAATTCGGTTTGCATGATGAACTTTGAATTAGTTCTTGTCATATTTATGGCTAGGAACTAATTCTCTTATAGCTTTCTATGTTGAATTTCTTGAAACTTATGTTATAAATTAATGCGTACTTATGGTTATTTTTCTTATTGAGAGATCTATCCGATAATTGAGTTGAATTCTTGGTAATTAATTGACAACTAGTTATCACTATATGATTTCTAATCGATTACGAAAGGGGATTGTGAATATCTTTGTAAGTTGGGTAGACAGGCTTGAATTGGGGATGAAAATACCTCAATTAGTTTTGTAGCGTTGATGAGAGGCTAACAACCCTAATTTTTGCGCATTGTGCGTGACGTCAACTAGGTTTTGTTCTTAATCCTCCTATAGAGTTACCTTATCGGTGAAAGTTAGGTAAGGAACAATCTGGGGTTGAGTGTTTATATAACCTAACGGGAGTATAAAGCGATTTAAATAAACTGCTTTCTCCAAAAGAAGAATACCATAAGTAATGCATTAGTAAGTAACATGGCGGATAGTAAGGATACATGAAGCCACTATTCTCATCACATCAAGTAATTCTTTATATTTACTCATCTTTAATAATTCTTAGTTATAAACAACCAATCAAATATTAATTCGCCAAATAGATACGAGAAAATAGATAAGCGGTACTTGAACCTAATCCTGAGGGCGATATTCGGTCTTATCTAAGACTATACTACTTGATACGATAACGTGCACTTGCGTTTAAAAGTGTGTGCATATTACGCGTCAAGTTTTTGGCGATTTAGGGATTAGGCAATAGTTCAATATCAAATTATCTTTTTAATTTCTAATTTGGTCTTTAATTATTACTTTTTATTTTTACGTTTTTCGCTATTTTTGAAAAATCAGTGCCGTGATTTGTTTCTGTTTTGATCTATTTGGACAATCGGTTTATGCGAAGGAGAAGAGGAAGCGGACATCTTGTTCCTTGATCACGAGATTGAAAACGCAAGCGAGCAGAAAGAATCAACGAATTGCAACTTTGATAGAGATGGGCGGTAATCTAAACAATAACGAGGATGAGAGAAGGGTTAGGTGAAAATCAATTTAACCCGGAGATCCTCGGCAAGTGCGATAGATGTGGAGGATAGAGTCAGAATCCGGCGAGAAAGAAGTTTGGGAGATTATGTGCTACGAGTGTGAATGGAGCACGACTTGCATTAGGCTCACTGCGGTAAGGACAATTTTGAGATAAAGCCGGCAATTAGGCATGATGCGGCCTGCGTGCAATTCGGAGGCGCCGTGGAGGATCCACGTACGCGTAGCTAATTTCTTGGAGCTATGTGCGGCTTTCGAATATAACGGCGTTCACGATGATCTTGCGTCGGGTTGAGGCTCTTTCCTTTCTCACTCGGGGATAGAGCAAAGTATGGTTGAATTCACGCCCGGTAGGTCGATATTCACGTGGCACGGTGGCAGAAATTTCTAGCTAAGTTCTTTCCGCATAAGCGACAAAATTGAGAGGAGTTGAACAACTTCTACCGTGATGGAGAGTCCTTATATGAAGCATGGGAAAGGTTCGAGGATCTGAGGAAGTGTCCACACCATTGCATTGAGTTGTGGAACTTGGTCCACATCTTCTACAATGGTGGCGATCTGACGGAACCATCGTAGATCACGTGGCCAGTGGAGCATTCATGAGGAAAGCGACCACGGCGCTCGTGAGTTATTAGAAGATATGGCAGCTAACAACCGTATCACTTTGAAGAGGCGACTAGTGGAAGAAGAAGCGTAAGTCACGAAGTAGATCTTATTCTTGCCTTGAATGCCCAGTGGCTCTTAGCAAAGCGATTCTGTGTCTGATGTCGATGAATCTTTGTCTGGATGCCCAAAGCGTGAGATATGTGGCGGCCCATACATTTGATAGTGTCCTTCCGGATCCCAACAATGTATCGATGGAAGCGGCGAGTGTCGAGCGATGAAGTAATTATCGAGGCAACAGAACAACCCTACTCGACACTTATAATCGGTGGAGAATCACCCAATTTCATGGAAAGAGATCGGGGCAGCGAGAACGATGCAGGCAGTGAGCGATGCAGGCAGCAGAACGATGTCGAAGCGCGAGAATCGGTATAGGGCGATGTCGAGCAGCGTGCAGAATCAACAACCGCCGCTCAAGCCCGCGGCCTCAGCGGAACAAGCCGCGATTCAGCGAAACGAGCGACGATCGAAAGTAAACATATGGCGTTGGCAACGCCCGACGCGATTTTGCGAAGCTAAAGCCTCGTTGAAATTTGGAAACACAAGTAGGGCGGTATAAGCGACAAACATCGAGCCACGAGGGCGTTGCGAAGCAATACGAGTAAATCAGGGAAGCGGTGTAAAGCGATGCGATTGAGAAGTGGAAAGCAGTTGGAAGCGGCGGCCCGGCCGGTAGTTGAGAAAGCGAGAATTAGAAAAAGAGAAGGTGGGCCTAGCCCGGTGATAGAAAACTCGGAGAAGGAGTATACGAGAAAAGATTCCTTTTCCCCGGAGGTTCTGAGAGGAAGGTGGTGGATAAACAATTCTCCAAATTTTTGGAGGTATTCAAGGTAGCGTCAACATACCGCCATGAAGCATTAGAAGCGGATGCCATCCTATTTGAGTTTATGAAGGAGATATTGGGGAAAAAGAAGAAGGCTGGCGGAATATGAGTTAGTAGCACTAGAGGAGTGTAGTGCTATTGCGCAGAAGTTGCCACCAAAGCTTAAGGACCTGGAAGCTTCACGCTCTGGTCTGCGATGGCGGGGTGACTTGCAATGAGCTCTATGCGATTTGGGGCGATATAAATCGATGCCACTGTCGGTTTTAAAAGGTTGGAGTTGGAGAGGTCAAACCAACGGCTGTGAGTCTGCAACTAAGCCGAGCGGGGCGGTGGTTCATCCACGAGGCAAGATTGAGGGCGTGATTGTGAAGGTAGGAAAATTCTTCTTTCCTGCAGATTTCCTCATTCTTGATATGGAAGAAGATGCGAACATCCACTATCATATTAGGAGGCCATTCCTAGCAACAGGAGAGCTTTGATTGATGTTGAAAAAGGGAATTGACATTAAGGGTGGAGAATGAAGAAATGGTGTTTAAAGTGTTTAAACATGTCATCGAACCACCCCGTGAGTAGGTGTTTGCAATCAACACCATGAGCCCCGTCACGAGCCGCTACGGTCTGACCAAGAGTGATGAGCCGAAGCGGGCATGGTTTGCGAAATGCCACTAAAGGAGGTAAGTGTTCTGAACTCCTATTACCGATAATGCTAAAAGAAAAGGAGAAAAGAAACGCGAATGTGGAGGAAATGGATAGGTTGGGGCTTAATCCACCCCAAGGTTATTAAGACTAAGGAGCTGCGTCCGGCTAAAAGACGTTAAAGACGCTACGTGGGAGGCGACCCAGCGTTTTCAATTATGTTATTTTAATTTACACATAGGTTATTTTATTTTTATCTAAGAAACGATCTCGCGATCTTGGAGTCTTGTGTTTTGTCTTTGTGATTGTGCAGTGAGAAATAAAGCGAAGAAAAGCAAGGATTTCGGAAAAAGCGGAGTAGCGCGCTTCCGATGCAGGGCGCGCGAAAAGAGTGAACATGCTGCTGAAGTTTAAGAGCCGCGGCGCCATATGCAGGTCGCGGCGCTAAATATCTCGAAAAGTCTTTGAAGTTTAAGCGCGCGGCTCCGAGCAGGCGGCGCGAAATCGAAAAATGTGCCGTTGTTCAGTGCCGCGGCTCAGCAGGTAGCGCGCGAAGTCGGCGAGCGCAGAGTTTAAGCGCCGGCGCTAAAATCGAGCCGCGCGGCAAGCGGAATCGGATACTTAAAACGCCCAATCAGATTTTTCCCAATTCCAAAATCAAAAACCTAACTTTCCCTCTCCAAAAACCCACGAAATTCCAGAAATTTGCCTACAAATCCTCCACAAATCCAACCCAACCACAACCCAAACTCTTAAATTCCCAAAAACCCCCAACTATCTCAAACAACAAAGCTCCATTCCATAGCCCCAACCCACCAATTGAAACAAGAACAAGCTTGAATCGTCTCATCAAAAGGTAATCCCTATCTTTGTTCTTAAATCCTTTCACTGAAGTCATAGGAGGTAGTAGTTGGGAAGAGTATTGTAGTTGGAGTAGTTTGGGTACTGAAAAGTTGGTTGTAAAGTTGAAAAAAAAAAGAGTAGAAAATGAGGTTGTGGCATTGTTGAAGTTTGGGGGTGTATCGCTGCTAGTTGTTGAGTGTGTAGGAGACATTGTGCCACAAAAATTAGAAGCTGCAGATTTTGTTTAAAAATGGCCACCAGAAAGAGAAGAGGATCCACATCCACCCCAACCCCACAATACGATGAAAATAGATTTGTGAGTTACCAGGCCTTCCAAAGATACAAAAGGCTTGATACCAGACCCGTAATTCCAGAAAGAGGAATGGATTATCAAAGGGGATCATATGGGGAGGAAGACATTTATGAGCCCATCCGGGCTATGATAGAGCTAAGGGTGGAAGAGATTTGTCAATCCGAGAAGATAACACCGTGAATACAACAACGTGCGGGAATTTTATGCAAACTTTCCGAGAGACGTAGAAGGTGCTTTGTAAGGAAATTATATGCTGTGGCGGAAGCAATAAATGCGACTCTAAAAGCGATGGATGTTGAAGGAGGAATTGGTGATTGGAGCCATTTTAGAACATGGTCAGAGCACCGACAACATCAATCGATACCGTCAGAACACCGCTACTACCCCGAGGTCGCTTTTGAGATTGGAAGAAATGGATCTGAGCATTGGTAGGTGCCAATTCAACAAGCGCAACCAAGGCTTGGTATTTCGGTGCCACACGATTCCATCTACGACTTCACCGAGTGCCGTAAGACACGAGATTAAGTTGATTTATGGAATTATGAGGTGACAATTGATGGGAAAAGAGATAGTGCGAGCATCGAAGAAATCGGCGAGTGACAACAGGTGGTTTGGGACACGGCTCGCTTATTACCAGTCTATGCCACATGAGTGCGGTCCCACAACTACCCACAGATACTCGTGAAAAAAACCAACTGCCAGTGTCCTATGGGATAGTGCACTCTTTCCTGCACCCCACCCCACCAAAGAATGTGACGAGAGTACAACCACCACCGCAGCGGCAGCAGAACCCGCCGTGGAAGAAGATGAGCACAAACAGGGCTCACATGAGGCGAGACCTAGCCACCGGCCAACGGCAGAGCGGAACCTTCGAGCCCACAACGGGCAATTGTACCAACATCGAGGAGATGATGCACGCGCAAACGATGAGTACAAGGACGGTAGAAACAAGGCAACAAATCGTCCAGCTGAGTGCCTTGTTCAAACAATGGTCGATGCATTATCCACCGCCACCACCACCATTTTAACCAAAGTTTGTAAGTGTCCTTTTCCTTTATTTTTCTTTGAGTCTTGCACACATTGGGGACAATGTGTGATTTAAGTTTGGGGGTGTGTTTGTGTTTTAGTTTTTATTTGTGTGTCATGTTATGTTTTATTTAAATCTTTTTATTTGTTTTATGTTTATTTTGAGTCACCAAAATTTTTTTTTTGAGTCATAATTGCCTGTCAAAGATCATGTATCTTTGAGTTGCTAGAAACACCTAGTGAAGTAAGGTGGAATAATGTAAAGGAATCAAGCAACTATCTAAACACTTAGGTTAGATATGCCAAAACTCACGAATCTGCCTATTGGAGTCTCTTGCTTGAGTAATGTATGCTAAATGATAAATGCTTATGTGTTATGATTGCTTGCTATTTGGCGAAATAGTTAGGAGATGCGTATTAGGAGATGACTCGAGCATTTCTTTGATAGCCAATTCTTACCATTCTTTTCTATCCCGTACTTTAAAAATATCCCTAGTCAGCCCCATTGAGCCTAAATTTGAAACTTCTTCTTTGACACCCCATATTCCCACAAAATTGTGCCATAAGTGAAAATATGAAATAGTGGAGTACATTGTGTTAAAAAGAAGAAGCAAAAAGAGTGAACGAGTTGATGCACCCCAATAGAAAAGTAATAAGAAAGAGGCAAAAGCCTAAGTTTGGGGGTGCCTATTAGTATAATACACTTCACTCTCCCAAAACAAAAGAGGGGAAGGATAGAATTGACGTGAAGGATAGAATTGAAGTGAAGGAAAGAATCAAAAGAAAAAGGGAAAAATTGAAAAGCCAAAGAGCTTATGGTACAGAAAAATGAGCCTAAATGCCCATCTTTACCAACCCCTAACTAAGCCTACATTACAACCCTCAAAGTCCTGAAGATCTCTTTTACGTATATCCAGAATTAGTGGAGAATAGCAAGTAAGCATGCCATAGGAATTTTTGAATTTATATGCATATTTGAGTATATTGACTTCCATTTAAGCATGATAAGTATGAGTTTGCGAAATATCTAGCTCAATGTGTTGAAATTTCATGCTATATGTTCCTGCATATTATTCTGCTAACCTTCATGTTTTTCTAGTTAACATGTATGCAGCAAAAGTGATTAATGACAGGGGAGTCTTTTATTTTTTGCTTCTTTGAGTCTTTTAGTTTAATTCTTTCTATCTTTGCTCGGCGAGCAAAGGTTAAGTTGGGGTATTTGATCGGTGTAATTTATATACACCTTTTGAGTCTGTTTTAGTTAGTCTTTTGTCCCATTTTGCACATATAAATGTCGTATTAGGATAGTTTTTCTTTCTTTTGAATCAAAGTGGTTAAAGTGGCCAAATGGCGGAAAGGGAGCTAAAAGAGAGCAAAAGAGGAGATGCCAGAAAAAACAGAAAGTGGCGAACAAGGCCAAATCCAGAACCAGCGCGCGCCTCGCAATCGAAGCGGCGCGGCGCCATCATTCGAAGAAAGCGCGAAGATCCAGCCGCGCGCTATCATGGCCGCGACGCCACTATTCGAAGCGAGGCAGACTAGCGCCGCGCCCTCGAGCAGATCACGGTCGCGGCGCTAAACATCCGGAGAGCTACAGAGATTCTGGCCGGCGCCTACCGAACAGCGAATATCGAGCGCGCGCCAAAACACCCGACGGATCGCAGAACTCCGTGCGCATGGCCGACGCGAAAATTTAGGTCTTTTGACGGATTTTTGGGCGAACTGCGAGGAAAAGAAGGGAGGCGTTTATACCTATATAAGGAGAACCCTAGGCAGTTTTTAGGGGTTCCCTTTCTTGCACAACTCAAGATTTTCTTGCTAGGAGATTGGAGACCTAAACATTAGTAACTTCTTTCCTTTTTCTTTTCTTTAATTCAGTTTTTGCATGATGAACTTTGAATTAGTTCTTGTCATATTTATGGCTAGGAACTAATTCTCTTATAGGGCTTTCTATGTTGAATTTCTTGAAACTTATGTTATAAATTAATGCATGCTTATGGTTATTTTTCTTATTGAGAGATCTATCCAATAATTGAGTTGAATTCTTGGTAATTAATTGACAACTAGTTATCACTATATGATTTCTAATCAGATTCTGAAAAGGGGGGATTGTGAATATGCTGTAAGTTGGGTAGACAGGCTTGAATTGGGGATGAAAATACCTCAATTAGTTTTGTAGCGTTGATGAGAGGCCTAACAACCCTAATTTTGCGCATTGTGCGTGACGGTCAACTAGGTTTTTGTTCTTAATCCTCCTATAGAGTTACCCTTATCGTGAAAGTTAGGTAAGGAACAATACTGGGGTTGAGTGTTTATATAACCCTAACGGGAGTATAAAACGATTTCGTAAACCTGCTTTCTCCAAAAGAAGAATACCATAAGTAATGCATTAGTAAGTAACATAAGCGGATAGTAAGGATACATAGAAGCCCTATTCTCATCACATCTGAAGTAATTCTTTATATTTACTTATCTTTAATAATTCTTAGTTATAAACAACCAATCAAATATTAATTCGCCAAATAGATACGAGAAAATAGATAACTGGTACTTGAACCCTAATCCTAGAGGACGATATTCGGTCTTATCTAAGACTATACTACTTGATACGATAACGTGAACTTGCGTTTAAAAGTGTGTGCATATTACGCGCATCAGTAGCCTAGGCTTGCCAAGTCTGTGAGAAAGCCCACTATTGTTGATATGTTGGTGCTGATTGTTGCTGTTGTTGTTGGCCTCCACGGCCTCTATCTCTGCCCTTCCTATTGCCACAACGGCCATCATTTCCTCCACCTATGCCACCACGTTTGGTGGAGTTGCGGTTGTTGTTGCGATTTTGGGATGAATTTCCACCCGAATGTTCATCTAAATTATCATCATGAGATACTAAAAAAGGTAGAATTGTCGATAAAATTTATAGTTTGTTTCACCTTTGCCATTTCCTCCAAAACGAACATAGACCGGGCTTTGTAAAATGGGGGTAGAGGGTCGCCATTATGAATCTGTGTACCAACAGTAGTATAAGCAGAAGATAAACCTGAAACTAGTTGACGTACCAACCTTTCATTTGACACGGGAGCGCCGACATTGGCAAATTAATCCGCGAGTGATTTAAGATATTGGCAATAAGAGGATGCATTGGCAAAGTCCTTTATCTGCACTTTCGTAAATTCTTGTTCTAGGTAAAGATCCCTAGAATACTTAATGTCAGAGAAAATATCCTGCAACCTATTCCATGCCAATTCGGCAGTGGAATCACATTCAAGAATGATATTGAGAAGATCTTCAGAAATGGTACCGTATATCCATTAGAGAACAATGACGTCAACGCGGGACCAAAGGTCGGGATCCGTGTCTTTGAGGGATGAACCTGGTGTCACCTTTTACATTGAAGGAGGAATGATATGGTCAAAAATTTGATAAGCCTTAACGTGAATCTTAAAGTGCTCCGACCACGTGATATATTGACACTTTTTTTTTATGTCTAGCGTTATTTTGATAAATTTATTGATATTTGGAACCGGAAGAGAGAGATGAGGAGGAGAAGAGTAAGGAGGAGGAGGATTAGAGGAGGTTTTGGGTCAATCATGGTGGCAGAAAATGGAGCAGGAAGAAGTAACGATGAAGGTGATGACAACTAGAGAAAAAAGAGAAAAATTCTAACATAAACTCGTGATACCATGATAGAAATAATTTGGTTGTGTATTTCATTGCTTTCCCAATCAATATATACAAGATTACAAAAGCTACAATTATGTTTACCAAATCATCATAATATACACAAAATATACCTATACTATAAATAAAAGATACATGATATAAATAAAAGATACATATTCTAATAGTATGTTTATATGTTATTATTAATTTATGACTTGTACGTATGCTTTGAGTTAAGACCGAAAGGGTCCCGAAAAGTATATGACACTTAGAAATTTAAACACACTTGCTGGTACAACGCGAATGTAAATGCTAGTTTGGAATTGGTGCATTGGGTGATCTGGGATAATTGCGAAAGTACGAGCATGACACGATCCAAGCTCATGTATTGTCCTCTTTGATCCAAGCTCATGACACGATCCAAGCTCATGACATGTATTGTCCTCTTTGATCCGATAGGCCTTAGTGATTTGTCACTTGGGCTACATCGACATCGAGCCAAAAAACGCATGTACCGTGTGAATTTGTGTTATACTTTATAAATCCTCACTCCCATCTCACATTCGAGTGTGAGATTCACCTAATTAAGGCATTATATACCCCTACTTCAAAAGTTTGTCAACCCTTCTCTATGATCATCGTCGATCATGGGTGTACAAAGCATGACCACAAGAGAGGCATCGATGTGGATTTCGTGATCGCGATTGTAGAAGCCACGATCATGAACCAACCTTATCTGACCCAATCCCACAATCACGATGCATTATCCGCGAAATTGGAGATGATGGTAGCTCGACCCAACTTACTCTGTGATCGTGATAGAGGTTTCACGATCACGGAGACCCTTGATTGAGTATAGTATTAGGTAGGTGTATATTGACTGATGAAAATCGGTCGCATAGTGTGAATTAGTTGTTCGATAAGTGTCGGTCACAGCATGTGGATTTAGAAACATGATATAGTGCAATTTAGAGCGCCTGATTAAACTATGGAGTAATATATTTTCTAACACATCAATAATAATAAGAGTTTAAATTCTTTTGTGTAAGAAATATTTACAAATTAATTCATTTAACAGGCTGTTAAGGCCTTAGGGCCATGGGTAACTCTATTTAACACTACCAACGTCTAACAATGCTGTAGAATAAAACCACTGATTTTTAGAAGGGCATACTCAATTTAATTAACGCCAAACAAATTACTACTTATAACGTATTATCCAGATTGATAGGGCTGCTTCCTTCTTGGAATTCTTGAAGGACCTCCTATAGCACAGCTGATCTTAAGAAAGTAAACCAAAATTCAAAATTATTTTTAGTTCAACCATTTGGTATCCATAATTCACTGGCACCTACTAATAATCGAGGTAATACCACTCAGACACACACAAGAAGGAGGCGGTAGAGCCGTGGACGAATGGTAGTTTAATTTTCTTTGCATGCATTTTCCAGTGGATGCATTTGAATTTACTACTAGTAGATTAAGGGTATGGTAGCAGATATCAATTTTCCTGACACCATGTGCTTCTGTTGAAGCTAAGCTTCATGCAGATCGATCAGAACCATGCATCCATCATCCATGACCACTAAACCCTAGCAAAACTTAGACTCTTCCCAGTCTATTTGGCCACTTTGCATGGACATGAGTACTTCATTAGTCACACATTTTGGCCTCATTCTTTTACTCCTTTTGTACTCATTACCTTATCTTATACCCATAATAGAAAGAGAAAATATGAGCACATGCACTTGTTACAGTATTAACTTTCTATATATGGAGAGAGATATCCCTATATATATTGTCCTTTAACTCTTCTTATATTGTCTTGCATTTCAAACTTTGAAATGCCTAAGAAAAATACTAGTATAGGAGATGATCAAGGTAGAAGATCAAGAACACCAAAAGGGCATTTTGTTGTGTATGTTGAGAGTGAAATGAAAAGGTTTGTTGTGCCTACATCTTACTTGAAGAATCCATTGTTCCAAAACCTTCTTGATAAGGCTGCTTATCGCCATTTTAGCAAGGTCTAGCTTATTCAATAGTACAAGAATAAACCCTAATTAATCGATCGACTGATTTCTATAT
The DNA here is from genome assembly GCA_029844215.1 of Przewalskia tangutica. Lineage (NCBI taxonomy): Eukaryota > Viridiplantae > Streptophyta > Magnoliopsida > Solanales > Solanaceae > Przewalskia > Przewalskia tangutica. The sequence goes on from CM056723.1 coordinate 20,954,971, forward strand.
GTGCATGCTTCTATGATTAGTAAATACATTTAACACTATAATCAGTGTATTTTAACTTGTTGTAACATGTTAGGTAAGTATCTTATTTTTCAGATTATTAATCTTACTTATTATGGATAATTATCACTAGCTAGTTATCTTTTAAATCATGACTTGATAGCTATAGAAACTTTTTAATGTACTGGTAAAAAGAGTTTATTGCGAGATAAAACAGATTTAGATCATGAGCTTTGACCGCGATGGATTAACTATTATATATATATATATATATATATATATATCATCAATGTTCAATTATTGCTGAATATTGGTTATGGCAATTAGCAAGTGATTGTTTGGAGCTAAGCATAAAGAGTAAACTTATTTAGTGGCAGGTTATACGAACCATCCGACATCTTTGTAAGTTGCATGTAAATCTATCTAATTAAGCTAGTGTCACGATATGTACTACTTTGACTGGAAATGAATTGTACAACAATAACATATTCAGTGAAATTTCACAACGTGAATCTGGGGAGGGTAGAGTGTACGCAGACCTTACCTCTACCTTGGTAATTAGAGCGACTGTTTTTCAGAGACCCTCGACTCAAGACAATGCATAAACAACATACCAGACTAAACAAATTTTCAAAATTAGCAAGTTCATTAATTGGTACATGTACAAATTTATTGGAAGAAGCAATAAAATCATGTTGGTTCTTTGACTTATTGCACAAAACAAATTAAAAGTTCAACGAAGACATATTTCATCTTGTAAATGTTTAGAATACTAAATTGCTTTCTGCACATAATTGTTCATTTTGTGTTTAAAATTTGATTACAGTCTTTTCAGAAAATTATTTCCCGAATAATAAATTCATGTGATTGTAATCCAAATTCGGTCAAATGAATTCTTAAAATTAAGGATGCACCTGACATAGCCCCAAGCATAGGATCCTTCTTTCAAGTGGAAGCCATCAATATACTTACAAACAAACATCATCAATAGAATAGGACAGAGTTTATTCAATGTGTGTTGAATTCCTAGTCAATATTATTCACCGGTCTTCATTATTTTGCCGTCTATTAACCATCAATAGGTCAGTTGTTGCAGCTGATTGCAGGCTACAGCGGCTTGGCATTTTCCTACGACAATGTCTGCTTGTTAAGACACGGACAAAAAAGAATTCACTAGTGGCCGGAAAGAATAACAAATTCTTAAACAGTTTGTTCTGAAATTATTATATGTTAAATGATTTGAATTATAATAATCTTATATACTTATAATGGCCCTTTCAACTGTTAAGGTATTATTTATTTTGGGTCTAGGCCCGCATGAATTTATCGCTTGAATTTTAATCAAGAGGTGCCTCACCAATTGATGTCCCTAACTTTATTCTCTCATTTCAATGTGTGATTTGACTAAGGAGTAAGTGCATTCCTTCTTCAGAAGCTTTTCCTCCATCATAGGAGTCACATACACTCCTGCTTGTGACTCAGCATTTTCACTGAGATTACTGATACCATTTGTATAGGCCCGTTCAGTTGTTAAGATATCATCCGCTTTGGGCCTAGACTCGCACAGATTTGTCTGTCGATTGACAAGGACACACGTGTATATATTCTAGTGGAGGACTTTTTCAACACACTGCGCCTCATGAGCCCCTCGGCATAGGGCACTTTTAATGCCTTTACAAGATACTCAGGCGGACCGAGATTTTATGACGGTGGGGTATCATTATCTTAACGCAAATATTAATTAAATTTTTAATAACGGCTGATGGATAATATTGTATCGGACCGGTCACTAATAGCATAGCAATGGCAAAAATATAAGTATATACGTCAAATATGATGTTTATGTAATAAATAAAAGTTAAAGCAGTGAAGCAAATAAATGAGATAGCTCAGTGGCTAAGGTTGTGCAACATGTGTTATACTGTTATCTGAGGTTCGAATCAGGGCGAGCTCATGTGCCCTGTTTTTTGGGGGAAATAATTAAAAGTGACATTGGGGTTTGATCTAGGGTCACATGTAGAAAAGGTATTCTCCATCCAATTATTAAATATATAAAAAAGGTATTCATTTGATGTTCAAATATATTTGATTTGTCTAAGACAAATGATTGATTTATCTATTCAAACCAATTTACGCGAATAAGGACTCTCTTTAATATAATATATCATTTCTTGCTACGGAATCCGTAAAGGAGTTGTGGATACTGATGTACAAAACCGGATGCTAGATTTATATCTCACTCACAGATAGGGATGGCAACGGACCGGATTCTACTAGATCCAGACCCAGATCCATTTTTATACATGTATCCAGATCCGGATCCATAAAAATCATATCCAAATCCGGATTCACCGGATCCACGAATCGGATCTGGATCCACATGTAAATGTATTTATCGTGAGCGATATTTACATTTTTGTTCATTGAACTTTTTTAAAACTCCAAGCATTAGCGAATTTTTAGTTGCTCCAATTATATCTAGATACTTTCTTATGTTTAAAGGGCTAATTAGTATTTTGTATTTAAATTATTCAAATGCATTACAATCTTTTCATGAATTAAATTGAGTTTAAAAGGTAAAAAGGTCGTTTAACTTTTGATGAATATTTTGATAATTTAAATTTTAACTTTAAAGGTTCTCACTTCAAAATAATATATATATATATATCTAATGAAAGAAACATTTATAGAAGTTGTACAATTTTAATTTAAATATTTTCACTAAAAATTTACTAATAATTTTATTTTAAAAATATTTAGTGTGGCTGATAAGATTTAAAAAAAATACTTATGCTAAAATCTTCAAACAACATTCAATAATCAGAGTGAAAATTTTATGAAACTTCTGCTTGAAACATTAATAATACTATATGATATGCTAAAATTGTTATTGTATTTTATTATGTCTAAGGGGTTAGATAATATACTTGAACTGATAAAATAATCAATTAATAATTAAAAAATTTAAATACATAAATTATTTTAAAAAAAATATTTATAAATTTAAATTCTAGGTTATGGATATATTTAATAAAAATCGGATCCACATGTCGGATCTGGACCGGATACGGATCTCAAATACAAGATCCATATCCGAACCAGATCCATCAAATCCAAATTTTGAAAATCCATATCCTATAAAAACGGATCTGGATCCACCGGGTCTGGACCGGCTCCAGGATCCACTGCCATCTCTACTCGCAGACTTGTTGAAGTAATTCAATACATTATACGTCGAACGGATTGTGGCACCTACCCAGGATATTTCTATGGTCCTCAAAATGGGATGATGCCGAAAATGATTTTTAGCCAAACATTAATTGATCGTGTATTAGCAAATACCTTTCAATCTAATTAAGAGTCCACATTATTAACAGAGGTGCATGGACCTACCCCTAGAATAGGGGGGTCACGGGCCCCGGTAACTTCAAAATATATATGTATGAGATATATATATTTTGATAGACATCCTCATTCACACAAGTCCGATAGTTGCACCGGTTGATATTGAGTGTACAAATAATCCCTTAGGGCACGTTTGGTACGTTGTATTAAGATGGACTGTACTGGACAAAAAATAATACAGCGTTTGGTGGGCGTTTTCAGTCGCACTGGACTGTACTATTTTTAGAAATAGTACAGTCCAACTGCCATTTTTTAGACCCATCTAGCAGGTGAGTCTCCCCTGAACTGTACTAAAAATTAAAAAATACAATTCATTATATATTAATACTCTAATATCGTCCATTATATATTAATATAGTCCAGTCCAGTGCAATAAAATTAGTACATTCCAGTGCAATCTCGAGTTTAATTCCCACTCCAGCATCCACACAAAAAGATTTTCAAAATAAACAATCGAAGAATTCAACATAGTTAAGGGATATCAATTGACACTATCCTTTATCAAAAGTGGCTCCGTCACAAAGGGTGTCTTCCACTGTTTTAGCCGAATTAGACAAAAAGTACAGAATAAAATCGTAATGGCAAATTGGCAATGGTGTATTTGAGACGAAAAATTATGGTGAAGACGCCTTAGGTAAAAAATAAACGACTTAGGGGTATAATTAAAACTTGTCCTATTAATTAGTTAAGTAAATTTCATGTTTCAAATGGTCCACATTTGCAGCCATTCATAGCGTTATTGACGGTTGAAGCATGCGTGCGACGATCCCAGATGTGGAAAATAATGTACTGTATATATCCCATTCTATGTTGTGATTGGTTGGGGACTTAGGCCTTGCTAACCTATCACACATCACCTAATTTTATTAGGTACCAAACTATTGTTAGCCATCTCCGACAGATAGAAGATAATTCTCTGACACATCAGAAGAATAATCTGTCACATCATCAATTATCCATTTATCACATACACTCCATAGCAGAAGATATTTCAAAAAATAATTCATTTTCTCTTTCCTCCACATCAATACATATACTTCACCATATATATTTATTCTATCTCATTTTTTATTTTGTATATGATATTATTCTTGTAATTCATATTATTATACATGTAATAATAAAATTATAAATTATATTCATTTAATTTTGACACTTATCAAATATTATTATAATATTAAAACACAACAATACATGATTTTATTAATGAAGATAAATTAATCGTACAATTTATCAAAAACACACTAAAACATTAATAATATTAAAAATCACAAATTAAAAATTATTTTTTGGTTGCTCCATCTCTAGAAAATATGCACGTTCTTGCAACATTAATCTTGATGGTAACAATATTTCTGGTACTATACCACCTAGTTTGATGAATTCTCGCATCAACATTTTGAATTTGAGCAAGAACGCTATTGAAGGGTACATTATATATGACATTTGAAAATTGGATGCCATATTTTGAAATTTTTGTGGACTTGAATATTGGGATTTTGTAGTTGGTTAGGAAATATAAAATTTGGAGGAAGATTAAAATTTTGATTAGGATCCATATTTAAAAAATAACAAATATTTTGGAAGAAGATAGAAATTTGGAGAAAATAGCCAAAATATTTTGGTGTCCAAATGAAGTAAACCTAGTTTCTTTTTATAGATCTTGAAATTTAAAAAAATTGGTGTTCTTTTATTTTTAAATTCGATTAAATTATTCGTCAAAAATAACAATTAAAATACTGGTGGAAAATGAATTTCTAGCAGTCAATCGCAGACTGTCATATGGCACTGCAGTAGACATTGTTTAGGAGACATTGTCTCCACGTGACACGATTTTCTCCTATATATTCAATAATTCTCAATTATTTTCACGTCAATATGTCATTTGAATTGTCTTCTGTTGTATATAATTATCGGGGATAATATCCCGGCTGGAGATGGTCTTAGGACATATTAATATATAAGCAGGGATGAGATCTACAATACTACATACGGTAAAATAATATTAAATAAAATATAAGTTCACTAACGGCTCCGTTTAGTTCAACTCTCCTACCACTTAGAACTTAGAAGTCAGTCTTTAAAGATGCACAATGCAGCAAATGGGGTCATCAATTTGACAATAAAAATAGCCTAGAATAATAGTATAAGAAGATAAAAAAAAAAGTGTGGAGATAACAATTGTGCCAATAATTTATATCATATTTTATTTTTCAATTCATGATAAAATATTCCATACATCAATTGTTATTATATTAACAATTACATCATTTCTTGGAAGCAATCTGTTATCTTGAAACCAACTGAGCTACACTCATGCGAATTACAATTACATCATTTCTTTTATTTATTTATAGGATTCAACACTTAAGGAAAATGGTTTTAACAATTCAATTTAAGTGCTTCTCAAAATATGACTTGTTCTAACTTATGATTTTTGTTAATTTATTCTTAGTTATTTTTTGTTATACTTTGAGATATTCGAACTTAAAAGTAATTAATATATAACAAATGATACTTGTCAGTAGAGCCGTCAATGTGGGCTAAGGTCCGTGGACTGACCCGACCCAACTTGTGATTTGATAGGATTGAGCTTGAATTTTTAGAGCCCATTTAAGAACGAGGTTTTTTAGTCCGGCCAAGTAAGCCCGCTGATCAGTGGGCTTGAGTGTGCATGGGTTGGGTTGGCCCGTAGGCCAAAATATTTAATCTAAAATAAAAAAAATAGAAAGAAAATGAAGATGTTAAGACAATCTTGTCACAAGCAGAATCAAATGTAATTAATGAAGATGATATTTTGGTGTTGAATACTTTATAGGTTTCATGAAAGTTTCTTTGAGAAGTGAAATATTATTATTTTCTTTTGCGTTTTATTGAGATCTATTGAAACAAAGCTAGGTTAATATTCATATTTAGCTAGTTGTATCGTTGCTCATTAATTGTTTAGTTTGCTATTAATATCTCTGTTTGGTTCGAGTTATACCAGCTATTAATATGTTAAGTGTTAATAATGTAAAAAGATACTCCGTTTCGCAGAAGGTTTGGTCCTACAAGATCGTTTTCTTCAGTTGTACCCAAAATAATTGCATAGAATGGTAGAGATTTCATACTGAATCCATACAATCAAATCTTTACTTGAAACCAAACTTAATAAGCATTTTAGAATCATTTTATTTGTGGATTTGAGGCTTAGTTAGCAAGTGGTAACACCGTGTAATATTATCTTGTAAATATTTATGTTAACATTTTAAATTGGAATTTAAATTATTATGAGGAAAAAAAATTAAAAGGTGGGGTAACATTTTGATTTTATGCATTGAGGACACCGCATGCTTTTAAAATTGAGGGTGGGATAACATGTTTAGTTTCATGCCTTGTAGTTTTTTCTTTGATCCCGCTTAGTTTTTCTTTACCTGATTCTTTTTCAAGGGTGTATGTTTAGTAACCATGGCCTAATAATAGAGTAGTTTGACTTGGTTGATACTTGTATGTAGTTTCTAGGATGTGTAGCTTATTGTTGGTTTTGATAACACCCCTCAAAAGTTGTATTTTGAAAAAAAAAAGTAGTCATTCAATTGAATAATCTTTTTGTGAAAGCATGTCTCATTTTATGACTATGTCTATTTGTATTTGAATCTTCATGAGATGATAGCTTTGTATTCAATAAAGAGCTAAAAATGTAGTGGTGCTTGTAGTTCATGTGCATCGTGTGGTGAGAATTTGATTGCTCTCTTGTGCTTGCTTGAATCATCTAGAACTTGCCCCGTTAGTTTGTCACCGAAATTATAAATTGTGTTAGGTTGAGGAAATGTTCTTAGACTTTCTTATGAGAGTAAACCTCTTCTTGAAACTTCTTTAGCCTACCCGTGAGATGAGAGTACATAGTTGTCCCTTTTTGAACATTTTAACTTTTTTCCCTGGCTATCATATTACAAACAAAAACCTTTTTTAAACAAATAGTCTTTTGAACCAAATCCCTCTTTGAAGAAGTGCTTGAAAAGTGAAGGTTGACGCTAAAAGTCTAAGTTGAGGGTAGAACAGGAGATGAAATAAGAAAGAAGATTGTGATGTGAGTAGTACTAAAAAAATAGAAAAAAAGAAAGAAAATGAAATGCAAAAACAATAGAAAAGAAAAGAGAAAATGAATCACAAAAAGAGTGAAATAAAATAGGGAAACTAGAATAAAGGGGTGAAAAAAGGAAGCGGAAAAAAAATAAAGGAATCAAGCAAAAAGAATGAAAAATATGTAGCGCTAGAGGAGGGAAAATTCGCTTATACCTAAATGAATATCCTACTCGTCCCTAAGTCTACATTACAAGCTTGAAAAAGTCCTTAGAGATCTCAAACCGAGCACTCTTTGAGTAGTGGTGACTTAAAATAAGAGCAAGACTATGCCATGATACTTGTGACACTTGACATTCTTTGTGAGTGTGAGTGATTTTGTCTATGTCCCATGTTGTGATTTTGATATATGGAGTGTTGAGACTTTCTTTGTTGTGAGGTCACATGAATTGCATGAACTTTGTGATGTGAGCTTCTCAAATTATTGTACTTGTGCACATATAGTCACTAGTAGCATTTAGTAATCAATTGAGGCTTGATTTTCATGAAGTGATTGTTCGTAGCTAAACACTCTTGGGTTGTTCTCGAGAAAATTGAGAGCTTGTTAACTGTTACACCCCGTACTTACAGGACATGTGTTAAGAACGTACGTAAGAACTCACATTGTTAAGATTTGAGATTTGTAAAAATTTATCGGAATTATGGATTTTTCGGAAGACGTATTATTGTGACGAATGGGAGGGCGACACGTGTCACCCCCCTTAGAGTTGCCTTGGACGATTTTAGGCATGGCCAAGATGGTCATTGACCATAGTATTAGATGACAAGTCTTGCAAGTAGTAGCTTGACAATATTGACTAAGTCAATGGGTCCACTTTAGCTTGATATTTAATTAGAGCTCATCCAAATCACCCATTTGTTTATATCATGACCCTCCATTACACTATATAAGACTACTAGTAGCAAGAGGGAGTTCAACACTTAGAGAAATTTCACAAATTTGAAGACTTGCAAGAGCAAGCTCTCTACCACTTACTCTCTAAAGGAAAAAATTTGTTTCTTGTTCTTTGAGCTCCACATTTTAAACCAAGGTTCATGAGTGTTATGTAAGTGTATCTCAATAGAAAAATCTTGGAAAAGATAGTTTTCTGTTAGTCGCAAAGTGAAAACCTAGTGGCTTTTCTAGGTTTTGTTTGGAGAGTTGAAGGATAATTGTTGGTGTGGTTCTACGGGTCTCAAGCGGATTGAAGTGTCTTGAGAGGTTCTAAACTACTAAGGAGCGACTTCGGATTTGGAATTGGATTAAGAATCGTTAAGGTATAATCTTGTCTTTTAAAGTGTTACAAGGTTATATATTTATTTTGTGTTGTTAGCTTTACGTGTTGCTAGCATGAAGTTGTTATGTAGAAGTTTATAAGGATTGTGGATTGATTGTAGCCTTGGAAATCCGGAATGTAATGTAAGCCGTGTTAAGTTGGATTTCAATTTAGTCGTTATTAGAATCGCCGCGTGTTATTGATTTGAAGATTGTGGTAGTTTTAATCAAATGCGACTTGATATCATGTTATGTTAACAATTTGGATTGAAATGGAAATTTGATAAGAATTGGTATGGTTGAACTCAAGGTGGCCGAATTTGGACTTTTAGTTTGTTATTCATTTGTATTGGACTACTTTCTAAATTGTGAGCCAATCAATCATTTAGTTATGCATTTGTATCGACTACCTTCCATATTGATTGTGAGCCAATTGGGGCTGTTTAGTTATGCATTTGTATTGGACTACCTTCCATATTGATTGTGAGCCAATCGGAACTGTTTGGTTATTGTATTTCGCCTTGAAAAGGTGGCAAAGTAAGTAGAAACAAAGGAGGTCTTTGTCCGATTTTTCGTAGAATTTAGTGACTTGGCACTTAGGATATTCTACGTTTAAAGTAAGAGGTTAATGGACGATTGTGACCATTATAGGTTGAAGTACTAAGTATAGCGTATCCTACTTGGAGAGTGGAATAGCTATCAAGGTTGGAGTACTTTGGAGCATTTTGCTACTTGTCGATAAGCGTCGCGAGGTATGTGAACCTCTTCCTTCTTTAGACATGGTTCTATGTATGGAATATACATGTGGTATTATTTCATGATTCCTTCTATTCTTAGAAGTTAAGAAGTATGTATGTTGATTTACTCTACGTAAGGGTTATGTCTAAGTTATCCTAAGTTATAAGTATGTTAAATTGTCCTAAGTCCTTACCAAGTCTTATGGGAGATGTTGGTAAAAATGGTTAGGAAAATATGAGATTTGATTTAAAACTATGTGTCTTGATTTATTTAAAGTAAGTAAGTGGATTTTACGTTCAAAAATGACTTGAATTTATATGTGAAAAGGGGATTGATTTTAAAAGTGAAAGTTATATGGTTTTAAGAGAATAAGTTACTTGGTTTTGGAAGTGTATGGAACCTTATATTTGTTTTGTATAAGTATAAGTAAGTGGATTTTAAAGAATGTATGATATAAGGTTTTAAGACTATGAACTTTGGTTGTCTTCTAAGGATTATGAAATTTTATTTTTCAAGTTGTGGACTTGATTTCTAAAAGTATTGATGACATGATTTTAAGAGTATGTGACTTGAGTTTTAAAAAGAAAGAAGTTTATGATTCTGTTAAGTACGTATGTACGTGGTATTTTTGGGTCTAGTTTCCCTAATGTTGTAAGAATAAAAGTGCCTTGAGTTCTCTAAAATGAAAGGTTGTTATAATAGCTTTATGAGAAGTTGTTATAACGACTTAAGAAGAGGTAACAATACGTTTTAAAAGGTTACGTAAGGAAAATCACACCGAGCCTACACGTAGGCCGGATTACGTTATGAAATACACCGAGCCTACAAATAGGCGGACACGTTATGAATACACCGAGCCTACAAATAGGCCGGATTACGTTATGACATACACCGAGCCTACACATAGGCCTGAACACGTTATGAAATACACCGACCCAACAAATACGCCGGATAACGTTATGAAATACACCGAGCCTACAAATAGGCCGGATTACGTTATGAGATACACCGAGCCTACACATAGGCCGGATTATGCCATATTACCCCGAGCCTACACATAGGCCAAGTTACGTCATCTTACAGAGCCCCACAGCGGGCCGGATTATGGTACATGATTCCACAAGATCACCGAGCCCCACGCGGGCCGGATTATGTTATATGATTCCACAAGATAACCGAGCCCCACGGGGCGGATTATGCTACATGATTCCACAAGATGCCGAGCCCCACGGTGGCCGGATTATGTTATATGATTCCACAGTACACCGAGCCCCACAGGCGGGCCGGATTATGTTATATGATTCCACAGTACACCGAGCCCCACAGGCGGGCCGGATTATGTCACATGATTCATCAGTACACCGTGTCCCGCAAATGGGCCGGATTATGTTATGTAAGATATGTAAGTTATGTGAAAAGGCCGATTAAGCTCTTAAGGAAGTATGTAAGAATATGTTGTTAAATCTTATCGAAAGAAGGAAAGGAACGGTTAATATATGATTGATTTCAGGAGTTAAAAGGACGTTCTTTTGTACAGTTATGATTTGATTCTTGCACGTTATTTCTGTTCCATATTCGCACTGTTGTTATCGACTTTCTGGGCCAGTGCGTTAAATGTCCGCAGTTTAGGTATTACGGTGTGGATCCGCGAGCTTAGGATCCTGGTTCAGCATTTTAGATGGCTCCGAGGTTCCGGAGTTGTCATGGCTATGTATATTCAGGGGTATGGCGGGGCCCTGTCCCGCCACAGCAGTTATGTTAAAACTCTTAGAGGTCTGTAGTCACATATTGTGGGTCTGTTTGTAAAGAAAGCGAGTAACCGCTTTATGTATGTACGTCCAGGAAGGTAGCCCTATCGGCTAACCTGTTGTTTTACTTTCGTTGTTTTATTTATAAGTTTCATGTATGTTCCGCTGCTATTTCTCTGATGTATACCTGAACAGGGTGCCCAGGTAGGGCACCAGTCGCGGGCCCGGGGTCGGATCGTGACATTAACATTTTGAATTGCATGCTTGTGAACTCATAGGTAGAACAAACCATAGTCATTCTTGCTTTGTTGTTAGTTGTATATTTTAGTTTTGTTTTTAGTTGCTTGAGGATCACAAGCAAGAGTTTAAGTTGGTGGTGTTGATGTGCGGTGAAACTACGTATTTTTGATACTCTTTTCTTAAACTTTTCTAGCCCTTCAAGTAAGTTTTAATGTCATTTCTTATGTTTATTTTGTGTTTGTAGGATTTTTACCTCGGGACACCAGAAATGAGGAAAATAACATAAATGAGGACAAAATTATCGTAAAAAGGGAAGAAGTGCAGCAAAGATCAGATCTGCGGACCGCAGATTAAAAAGCTACATCGCTATTTCAATTAGTGATTAGAGGATTTTGGAGCCTCAAAGTGTGACCCACTTTGCCGTCCGCACTTTTGTTCTGTGACCGTAGTCCGATATGCGAACCATTGCTCCTCATCATTTCCTACCACAGTTTGAGACCGTCCAAGCATGAAGACACTCTACGAACCCTAAGTCAATTTGTGGACTGTAGATCAGTTCTACTGTCCCATTCTGCGGTCACATAGTGGATGACAATGACATTTTTATAATATTTTGTAGTCCAAATTTTTGAATCCCTATATAAATTTTGTCTAGGGTTTGGAGAGGGAGACAAATTCATTACACAATATGCCAACTCACAAAAACTCATTCTCCATCATATTTTAAGAGCTTAAAAGAGGGAGAACAAGCCTTTGGAGGCTAGAGTTTCATCACCCCTCACCTTGAAAGTGAAGACTTGAAGTCATTAATGAGAATTTCTTACTTCATCTCTTTACTTCCTTGCATTATATTTATATTTGGTGTGAGTGATGACTTTGGAGAATAAAATTGTAAAGACTTGTTGAGTAGTACTTGTATTTAACTCTTGTTGCTTTTGTATTGATTATTTTTTGCTATTTATGAAATGAGTCTCTTGCTTATTTAATTAATCTTGTTCTTGAATGTTTCCAAAGGGAGTAGCTAATCCTAGGACTTTCCCATTTATCTTTAATTAAATTTGAGAGAAGAAATTAGGGTTTGGATTAGATTTATTATTTGAGGCTTTAACCCTCATCTAATGAGTTTGACCTTTAGATAGAAAAAACTCTAATGTAGCCTAATATTGGAATGTGATTAATGCTCCTTAGTTTGATTCGAGAGAATAAGCTAAGATACACCCGCTAAATAGTCGAGACATTAGTGGGTAATTGAGATTCATAGACTACTTTGCTAGACCCATAATTAATTAGTGGTATATAATTACTTGCGATTGATTAATATTGAGTTTAAATTAAATTACTATGTTCCAAAGCCCCAAATTTTCATAACTTGTGCTCCCCATTAGTTAGTTTTATCTTTATTCATCTTTAAAACAAAATCAAATATTGAAAATTATTTGGCTTAGCTTAATTGGTGACAATTCCATAACTAGCTAAATTGCCCAGGTATATAGTTCCATGTGAGTTTCGACCCCGACTTCTAATTGGGTAAATTATATTGTGACGATCGTTTACACGTTCTCTTTGAGGAGTGGATTCAGTGAAATGGATCCTGTTGTGCGATTTAAATTATTGAATTTAGTCGAATTTTAATATGAATACGGGATATAGCGGTAAAGCCAAAAAAAATCATTGCATACTACATATGAATTGTCTCAACTTTAAGCACAGTTATACTCCAATGCTATTATTATTACAACCGTCCAAATAATAAAATGCAATTGGACTATTAATATTAGTTTATTACAACTATCCTTCTCAACTAGTTAAGCATAGCTATATTTATTATGAGTACATCAAAGAGATGTCCATTCAAGTAAGTCACTTAAGTGCCAATTTCTTGAGGCTACTTTCAAGTAACTAAACTTACGAAGTGCCAACTTCTTGAGGGTGCATTTATATCTTCAGATGCGCATAAGATAGGGGAGAATTTATGTAAGCCGTTCCTATTATAAACTGTTCAAATTCAAACTAAAGGCGGCCAAAAAGAATCTCCCTATACATAGTGATAGTTAGAAATTTTAATAATAAAATTTAATATTTTTATATAATTATATATATATATATATATATTAGCACGTGTACATGTATATATATTTAGCCATATTTAGTCTTGTGTAATTATGGTAAATATAGATCCATATTGTATGTGAATTCTATATTGTACATCTATATATATTTTGTATTAATGAGAAAGACTTCTAAGGAAGATTATTAAGAATCTTACAATAAATAAATATATATATATATATATATATATATATATATTACCTGTTGTCTTATTGATACTGTTATCTTCTCTATTTTTTTCACTATGACTTCTCCACTATTATATTTGCTTTATATAATTGATTTGATATGATTTTCTTGAACCAAAGGTTTATGAAATAGTCTCTCTACTTTCTTAAAGTAGGGTAAGGATGGGTATACATCTCCTCATTAGATTTCACTTCGTTCTTTAAAACAAAAAAAAAACACTAAACCTTTGGAAAATGATGCACATGTGGTAGAATTTATCAGCTAGCAAAAAAATATTATCCAGGGAATTTTACAGAGCTAGAATTGGGGCAATTGTTGTTAAGACATTTTGGAGTTGAAGTATCTGATGATAAGGAGTTGAATTATCTTTCAAGTATTATTATGTTGTTTAAGTGGATGGTAGATACATGAAGATCGAAAATCTATCCGTTGATATTCAGATTGGTTTCTCTTGTGTTTACGCTCCCAGTTTCCACTGCAACAAATGAACGTGCATTTTCAGCTATAAAAATTGTGAAGAGTCGACTCCGCAACAAAATGTCAGATGATTATCTTACAAATACTTTGTTATTGTATATTGAAAGAGAAATCATCGATGATTTTGATATAGATGCTATTATCAATTACTTTCGTGATTCGAAAGAACGTAAATTGTTATTGTAATATAGTTATTTGAGCGCTAAATATTTTATTTTATTTTTTTAGTCGGTCCACCCTATAATTATTTCGTTAGTCCGCCTCATGCATCTCAGACACATCTTGAATTTTACGGAACAAATTAGGGTAGTTGTGTAAGGTGATGATATTTGACACTACGCAGACAAGCTTACGTTCTTGGCACATATCTGATCTCCATGGCGAGAGTTAAGAGTTTCGCCCACTTCGTACAGCACACTAAGAAACAAATTTTATTGGGTACTTGACAGGGAAACTAGAATTGAACATGTCAATCCAACTGCACTCCCACCAAGTTGAATATCACAACTTTTGACCGCATCGCTCATATGACTCCTAATATTGCTACAGAAATTGGTATACCGCTCCTACCAAATATTGGCATGTTGAAATACACAATGCTTATACATGTATGTACATACTCATTATATTTCTCACTAGCTAATATACTAGGAGTCGTTCTCCGTTGCGGCGACTATCCTAAATATGCAGGTCACGCTCAAAATAGGTGTCGTGTGATTACTGTTGTCGACAATCGGTAAATACAACATTTAAGGTAATATTCCCTTATTTCCCTTTTTTGAAAATACACACATGACTATAGGTGTTATCGGTCCGGTTCTCGGTCCGGACCGGTAAGAATTTTCCGGGACGGGTTTCGGGGCAAAAATTAAATTTTCAATATTGAAATTGACATTCTCGGACACATTACTACGGAATTTGAACATTGAAATCTATTGTATATCGCGAGATATTTAGCTTTGAAAAGGGGGAAAACGTAACGATTTGGGGAAAAGTAAAATTGATTGGCAAGATGGACGTTTTTGGAGAAATTGGCTGAATCAAACAACCTTTTGGCGGTTTGATTCGGTTTCGTCTCGAAAAAATACGCGAAATATTTTTTTTAGGTCAAACGGACATCTGAGCGCAAAGTTATGACCATTTAAAGTTTCACTAATTTACAACTAATTTATATGTGTATGTCAATGCTTCAAATTAAAACATAAAGTCTACTGTTGACACCCAATTTTGACCCTCCCGTCCAGTCATTAACTATAAAATTACACTAATTTTTAAAGCAATTTTATAATAATAAAATACAACAACAAAACAAATACAGGCATAAATAAACAATTTAATAATGACATTGCGTCTTACGTAGAGTTTTAAGCACTTAGAGTCCCGCGCCCGCATTGATTAATTTTAAGCCCTGTCATTATTCTTAATTAATAATAAGTACATAAAATAATTAATTTAGCAATGACGTCGTGTCAAGTAGCATAGTTGCATTTATTAATACGCAAAGCTATTTCATAACTTAACTTCGTAATAATGCACAATAATAAGATTTTAAATAATAGCACCGCATTCTAAAGTATTAAGCATTAATTAAATAGCACGCCCGCATTTATTTTATAACAATTAGATAATTTAATCACAATTAATTAATTAATTTATCACTAATTAAAAGCCTAAAACTAATAATTATAACACTAACCTAATTTAATACTACCCTTAATTCGCCCAGCCCACTATCTACCAGCCCAACCCGCCCTCTACCTTATCATAGCCGTGGCCCAAACCCGCAAAGCCCACAAAACATCAGCCCTCTTATTTGTTCCCCTACCCTTCCTCGTCGCCCATAACCTAAAAATAAAACGAACGAACCCTAGCAACCGTCGCACCTCGCCTCTTCCCCTCCCCATCGCAACACCAGCAGCCCCGAGATTCTCGCCGGAGAATCCGGGAGCTTTTCCTTAACCACGCGCACCTAGCCAACCTTCCTTACCCATACTAACCCAGCCAACGATTTCTTACCATAGCCAGCGCCCAAATCTCGCTTCGAATCAGTACCAAATCACACCTAGAAATAACACGAATCTCTTACGAATCAAGCGGAGAATCAGCCTTTAAGGGTTTACCTAACTTAGAACTCAGACGAGGGCTATATAAGCACATGCAAGGGGAGGAGACAGGGGCATCGATTTAGAGATTCAGAAATCGATTTAGAGATTCGGAAATCGATTCAGAGATTCAGAAAATCGATTGAGGGATTCAGAAGTCGATCAATCATCAGTCGCGGAGATTACCCTTAGCATTCGAGCCTAGAATTCCTTCCTCTCTTTCAGTTTATTGTCATTCATTCTTGCAAACAGTTCCTTTTGCGAACTTCCCGTCGACGATTCTGGAAAACATTTTGTCGTCGCCTCAGTTCGCTACCTACAAAAGGTCCGGAAACCCTTTCTCTTTCATTTATTTAATTGTCTAATTGATACTATGTGTTCTGCATGATGGTGTCTGTATCATTTTGTTCAGACTTGTTCGATTTGGGTCGGTCACTGTTTCCAGATAGGTCTATCAGCAGTAGCCTTCGATACTTGTAGCGTCGATTCTGTTTTGAGCATGTGCGTGTGCTCCGGTAATACTTTCTGAGGGTATGATTGAGTGTATAACGACTGTATAAGGGTCGTAGATCCATTTGGTTGGTCGTATGCTGATGGTTGTGTAAACATTGACTTGGATATTCTGTTTTAACCTGCTAGTATGCAACTGGATGTTTAGTAGGAATGTATTGATATGTTAATTCAAAAATCAGTATTAATCATGATGAACTGTTAAAACCGAAATTCACTACATATGTTGTTTCTTGTAACTTTCTCTATAAATAAATACTTCTCCTAACAAATAGCTAGCGGGAAGTAAAAGGGATTACGAGGTCTAATCCCGAATTTTAAAATCAAGCCAATCTGCTCCCGGAAATAACGACAACCAAAATTCAGAAGGATTATGTGTGTTTATATGTATGCATATTTATGTGCCTATATTCAAGGTTCGAACCTCTTACTCATTTTCCAAAACATCATAAGAAAGATTGTATGTCCACATATATGTAATAACAACCCAAATTTCAAGAGGTGATTATGTGTTTGTATGTGCGTCTACGTTTAAAAGATTCAAATCTTTACTTACTTTCTAAAATATCACTACTATATTTTAATAACTTAAGACCGACCTCCAATCAAAATGTTACTAGAATCAAGGATATACGATTTACAATGTCGTGTTATCCTCCCGAGAAAAGTAACAAACATTTTAATTGTAAAATAAACCCCTACGTTCTCATCTCTTAACAATGGTAATGTATTTTACCTTAAGCTAACTATGCAAGTATAACACCTATCATAATATATTTACTTTTACTTTGTTTCCATTATTTTGGGTGTAGTTAAAGTTTACGTTATGTGGGAATTGTAAATAAAATCATTGTGAAGCGGGGTTGTATACTTAACGGTGAATAGGAATGTCTTATACCTATATTCTTTGGCTGACTGCACATATACGTGTCTAAAATTGTCTATGTGAAGCATGTATGCATCATACTCAGATTTCAGTCCCATAATAAATAGCTATGTAGCCATTTGTATGTTATATTCAACCATGTCCAGATTTTGAGTGAGATAGCCCAATATCACATGCAATCATGTCGTATCCGTATGGATTTAGGCCTAATCAAGTAGTCTCGTTGGCATTTTAAGTCTAAGTTAAACGCATGTGAAGTCCTCCTGAATCTTATAGGAGTTCTCATGACATGAGATGTTCTCAAAGGTCATCCAACATGCGTGTGATTAATATGAAATGTTGTTGTAATCCTGTAGGATTGTTGGAATTGATTTTGATCATTTTAGGCCACTGTTTGGGCTATTTTTAGACCAATTTTTAGCATATGTCAGTCTGATTTTCAGCCCTGCTTAGACTGATTTTCTATCCCCCTTTGTTTGGACTGCCTTCTAGCTATTCTGCTGCTGATTCTGGATCACCTCTCCCTGCCTAGGATAATTTTTGGCCCTTCTGTTTAGAATATCTGCTAGATATTATGGCTACTGATTCTGGATCACCTCTCCCTGTCTAGGATGATTTTTGACCCTCTGTTTGGTATCGTCTTCTAGCCACTTTGCTGCTGATTTTGGATTACTTTTGTGGCTGCATTTTATCTATAAATGTGCTCTAATGCTCCTGTTGTCATTGTCCATCTGTAAACTCAATTCCTTTCAAGTTGGTCCATTTAATCTGCAGTTGTGTGGCCTATATGATCAAATCATGCTAGTTAACCGTTCATCTCAACCCAGTTATTACTTAGACCTGTCGATTGGTTTAGGATATTTTTAAACAAATGTTAACTGTCATCAAAGTATATTAGAGGATTATCATGTATTAAGCTATGTCATGATGTTTCTGAATCCTTAAATGTACTTATAGAATTGTTGCTTAGAATGACGTATGTCTCAAAGCTTGTTTAGACTTCCCATAGGCCTGATTTGTATTCTTGGCTATTTAAGGTTTGGTTCCAATACAACGTTAAGCGTAAGGGTGAATTATACAAGTCTGAAATTTGATTGGTTTGCCTTGATAATCTTGAATATATGTCCTCAGTTATAGAGTACATGTTACACTTAATACGAACCTGCATGTTAATGTTACGGTAGTATACTGACGTGTGCCCTATGTTCAGTTCTAAATTGCTATAACTCTTTCCCTAATATTGTTTTAGCCTTTGCGTCATAACTCTATGCTTATCTAAGTTTATTATCTATTTGTGTCATTACAACTTCGAGACACTCTAACCCTTTTCCTTCTTATTTTTACATGATGCGCATCGGAGAATAATCAAGAGTCTCGGTATGAGACTCAACATGACTTTCACATCGCCAACTATACTTCCGCCGCAGGGCTTCCAAACAGCTATAGGATGGATGGTGTCACCATCCATTCCAGATGTCATGTCAACTACGATCTCATCCCTGCCTTGGCTTATTTGTGTATTTATTCATTTTTGCTTATTTATTATTGTTACATTTGTTAATTCTGTAATTAATAGGATAATTAACTCTAATAGTCCTTGAATATATTGGAAGGGTAGTTTAAAGGATAAGTTCACCCTTTATTTATTCTAGGTTCATCACGCAAGTCTAAATTAAAAAACAATCAATCCTAGTTATGTTTTAGTCATGTAGTTAATATATTTCTCCATATTTAGTCCTTGAGAAATAAACTTTATCATAAACTTTTCATAAATATTATAGGAAATGATTTTTGCACATACGTATGAAATAATAATCTCATAATTTTACAAGAATTTTAATCCTACGTACACTGTTAGGAGTAATCACCTTCTTACTTTTGTCAAGAATAAAATAATCTTCTGTCCCATAACTTCATAATCAACTTTGTATATATTTTATGAATCTCATAAGACCCTTTTTATTACTATCAATATATATATTCTTTAAATATTTGTCACAACCCTTTTTACTTAAATAATCTTTTTCTAAAACGCATATCCCTTAGCAGAATAAATTAACCTATGTTTGAACGGACAACCGCAAGTTAGCGGATCCTTTAGGGTGCCTTACCCCTTCCCTTTAGGATAATAAAGAATCCTTACTCAGAATCTAATCTAGTTTCACAGACCATTAAATGGAGTTAATGCTGACTTTAATCAGTTAGTATTTAGGTGTCCTAATTCACCCAATTAATTAGGTGGCGACTCCCTTAAACATTTTTAACATTTATTTCTTACATTTTTGGGGAGGATAACCATTCCGTCGCGCATTTAAGCCTGAGAGTTCAAAATCGGGTGCGACATCTACATCACATATATTTAAAACATGTAAAATAGTCCAACATTAGGGAATATTGCAATTAAATATAATTAGAGCTTGTTGAAATTTGGGGATGAAATGGGTCGGGGTGTTACTGTTATTTTACCGTTACTGGTCCGACTCTTATCACCCGTAATTTTTGATACTCGTATCCAGACCGTTAACTTTTCGATCCGAATATCGATTCGATTCTCGGATAATTACCGGGAGTATCCGGACCGCTAACAATCCTACACATGACACATGAGACGAGGCAATTCAAAAAAATTCACGTCATAAGAAAAAAAAACTTCACTAAGTTTGAACCTAAGAAATCTATATCTTTTCTTTGCTGATTCCTCTCAATGAAATTTTCCATGTTGCACTAAGTTACTTACGGATATATGCATACGATGCGGAAACACTTTGGGGTGAACACTCATCCGAACAAGTAGGGTAAATAGTTCAGCATTTAGGCCGTAACATTTAGCAACCAAAAAATAGTTAACCCAACAAGTGCTCTCCGAACCAAGCTAGATAGTCTCCTATCACTAGGCTCACCAACCAACATGAACTTTTCTTTTTATTATTCCTACCGAATATCAAAACAAACCATAAGGATTGTTTCCGGCCATGAGTTCATATAATACAAAGTTAGGAATAGACAATTTATGTGACACCTCTCACCAATTAAGGATCATGTTTTTTTTTTGTTTTTTTTAAATTTTTTATATTATTTTATTTTAATTTAAAACATTATCTTCATAACACACCTCAACATTAATTCAAATTTCAGCATAACATAAAATAGTCAAGTTTCTTAATGGCTCATTTTTGGTAATACTAAGAGGTGTAGTTTAAAAAACTAAAATAATAATATAGTTACGCTAAGTGAAGAAAATAAAGATAAATAACTAAAAACTAAAAGAAATACGAGCAATTACATGAAATCACAAGAAGTAAAATGAAAGATAAATAATATAAAAAAAGAAAATATATTTTTTTAAATTAAAAATAATTTAAGAAGTAATATTATAATTACATTCCATTCTCCGCCCATTAGAATTGAAAAGTGTAATTACTTTTTTTAATTATACTAATTACATGTTGAGTGTTTTTTTTGTTGACGAAGGAACCCGCAGCCGCTACTCTTTCGAAACATGCAGAAACTCGAACCGACGCAGATGGCAAACCACGCCACCATGTAAACCACACTTGGCAAGCGCATGCGCCAACTAAGAAGGTTTATGCGGTGATCGAACTCGCGACTCATGGCCCCGCGCCATCAAGCATAATTCCATACCTGCTTGCGGGTTGAGTGTTAATCATATAATTACTTGATTTGTCGAAAAAAATATTACACCCAATTTTAATTACATAAGTGACTTTCAAAACAATCCCTTTGTAAAAATCAAAATTTCACCGTTTACGAAACAAAACAAATTTTCAGAGCAGCATATCATCATTCATCAGCCCCAAAGCACGACTTTTCGGAAATTACACATAAATAAATTAAGGCAGACAGAAAGTTATGGGAAAATGAAAAGACAGGTAAAATGACAAAAGATACCCTTTCAATTAATCAAGGATTAGTATTACGCACTTGGATAAAGAGAAGGGTCCAATTGTCCTTTCAGCAAAAGCCACAGTACTCATTTCATTAAAAGGCATGTTTATTTATATTATTCTCCTCAGTAGCTCAATACCTACTAATTACTATAGTGTTTAAGGTATTGTTTCATTCTTTTAAGTTCTTCCCTTACTATATTTTAACATGATTTCAGGAAGATGACTGATATCTGTTTAAAATTCATACTTTGTCATCTTAACTAATACCATTGCAAAGGTCACAATTTTATGCTATCAATTTATAAAACACACTTAGTAAATGATTATTTTGTTTCACTTTCATATTTAGTACCCTTTAATCTATCAATGGGAAGATATCCATGTTTGCCGTGATAGGAAATTCTAAGAAAAGATAGTATAATCTATTGAGACTCCCTCCATAAGAGCTTGATTAGTTCTCTCTATTCACTATAAAAAAACTGGAATATTCATCACTCATCCGTTATGAAATTGCTCGTAACTAATAATTTTTTTAATAATTTGTCACTAAATAGGATTAGCAACAAATTTTGCTATTTAGCTATAGAATTTGTCCATCGACTCTCATGATTTACATTACTTTGACCCTGGAATGCCCCGTTGCTGTAGGTGAGTTGATTCTATAATAATATACGATGGGTGGAAGTTCAATGATCAACAGTGATTTGGATTTTACTAGAAAATATAATGGAGAGCGGACACTACTTTTGGTTGGGAGAACAGGAGACGGGAAAAGTGCTACAGGGAATAGCATTCTTGGAACCAAGGCATTCAGGTCGATGCATAGCTCTTCTGTTGTTACAACTATTTGCCAGCTCCAGAGTACTCGACTAGACGATGGACAGATACTTAACGTGATTGATACTCCTGGTACATATCCAAATTTCATCTTTAACTAATATATAATGTGCTCGATTAGCACTATTATATGTTTTACAGCATCTTGTACTATTCAATAAAAACTCTTAAGAGAAAGTCAATGAAAAGTAACTATTTCAATGTGTTTACGTGTATATGATTTGTTATTGTTAAAAATTTGCATGGCCTAATATTAAAACTAAGTCAAAAGTACATGATTTGGTTGTTGAAGTCTTTTTAGCTTATTATTGATCAGTATTTTATGTAGCTTATTAATTCCCTTCTCAAGATCTTCATTTCTAAGGAGATTACTACTATATATAGTCCCCTCATCTAAAGGGGCTAAGTAGAGTATATACGTGGTATTCTACGGTATATCAAACGGTCAAAAGAAGGTTTGGGAATTGGGATAGTATGTGAAAAGAGCTTGCACCAAATTCCACCCGTCTGTAAAACAACAATTTGGTATTTCGTGTCAGAGTAGATCTTAGGTAGGTTTTGTGGGTTCAACTGAACCTATTTTTTATCTGTGTGAACTATGTATAAATGTGCAAAAGATTAAATATATATATATATATATATATATATATATATATATATATATATATATATATAATAGTAAGGTCATACTAACTTTGAACCTGCAAATGTTTCTCGATTCAGGTATGCTTGTTGAATCTTGTTTTGTTGTGTGTTATATAAACTATAAAGTTATAAGCTGATTGAGGTTGTGGAAA